>JBBDGP010000206.1:2620000-3220000 GCA_037952835.1 Lithobates septentrionalis
GTCGTTTCTTCGTAAAAGAAAAAATAAAAAAATAAATAAATAAAAAATAAATAAATAAAATCAATAAAGCAACATTAAGCATGTAGTTAGCAACAGTAAGCATGTAAAAACACGAAGCAAGCATATGTCAAGATACAAATAATTACATGTAACAGGAATAAGCCATGACATTTCCAAGATCACATGTACTAAAGAACAAAGAACATACAAAGTTCACAAACAGTGCAGGTTTAGACTGTGTTAAGCCTTCCTTTCCAGTGTTCTTCCAGTGGAGGACAAATTGAGTTGGTGCTATAGGAGCAATTAGCATTAAAGTGAAACTTTACCCATAATAGTTTGATAAAAAAGAATGTTCTTCAGCAAGGAACATACATTCCACATAAATAATTATGCCATCAAAATTAGTGTGTGCTGTAAATTATCTCCAGCATTGTTCCTGTTTCTTCTTACTGGAAGTCAGCATTTTGCTGAAGCCTAGAACCCCTGAACAGCAGTAAATTTTTAGGCTACAGAACAACTGCTACAAAATAAGGCACAGTGCCAAGAAAATAAAGCAACTGAGCTTGGGCAGAGCAGGGAGAGACAGTGCATTATTGGATTTTAAACAGTATAGTCACTTACAGTGTATTTAAAGTGGTAGTAAACTGCACATTTTTTTTTCTTTTTATAAACCCTGCAAGACAATGGCATAATGTGCTAGTATGCATTGCATACTAGCACATTATGAAATACTTACCTTAGAATGAAGCCCGCCAGCGGTGCGCTGTCACCGCTGACAGGGCTTCCATTGTTGCTTGGTCTTCCTTCTGGGTTCGAGTGCATGTACGCAGGAGTCGTAGCCATGGCACTGAGCTCTGAAGGGACGGCACAGGTATGCAATCTCTTCAGAGCACATGTGCCGGTGGCGTCACCAGCTGCATGCAGTGTGAATATCTCCTAAACCGTTCAGGTTTAGGAGATATTCACTGTACTTACAGGTAAGCCTTATTATAGGCTTACCTGTAGGTACAAGTTAGAATTAAGACTTTGCTACCACTTTAATGTTTTATATAGCTATACCTGCAAAAGGGGCCATCCTGAAGTGATCTAGCAGGACTTAATTTCCTAATTAAAGTTACACTTTAAAGTCTACTGCTTTTACGACAATGTTATTATTTCAATGTTTAAAGCGGTTGTAAACCCTCACATATACGAAGTGAACAGCCTCAGATGATACACAGAGATTAAATAAATCCTCCAACATAGGTTTTACTTGTATATCTGCTGTCTTCTCCCCTCTACACCCCCTTAAAAGGGCAGGATCATGTTAAAAATATTTCTTCATCTGTCAGAAGCACAGAGGAGAGGGCAGAGAGACTGCTGTAACAGCTGGTTAGAGAAAAGGCACCCCCTCTTTCACATAGCAGAAGAACTGTGTTCTGAATAGACAAGCTCTGTTCTTTGTTGTCCCTCCTGACACAAATTTATCTCATGTGTCAGAAAACTTCCCAGAGGTGCTGCTAATAGAGGAACGAAGCACCAGAGAGAAATGACACTTATGCCCGTACACACGATCGGACTTTCCGACAACAAAACCGTGGATTTTTGTTCGAAGGGTGTTGGCTCCAACTTGTCCTGCATACACATGGTAACACAAATGTAGGCCAACAATTACGAACGTAGTGACGTAAAAGACGTACGTGATATCTCCATTACGAACGCTAGTTATATTCTCCGGCTCGTACTCGATTCTGAGCATGCGTGGACTTTTGTCCGATGGACTTGTGTACACACGATCGTAAAAGTCCGACAACAAACATTTATTGGCAGAAAATTTGAGAACCTGCTAGCCAACTTTTTTTGCGGCAAGTCCGATGGAGCATACACATGGTCGGACTTTCCACCAACAAGCTCACATCCAACATTTGTTGTCGGAAAATCTGATCGTGTGTACAGAGCATTAGGGCTTTGGAGAGAATTAAATAAAGACTACAGATATACGTGCTTTGCTCAAATTCTATGACTGGGGTTTACAACCACTTTAAAGTGGAGTTCCACCCACTTTTACAACTCTTCAGCATCCCTCACTAAACTGTGCACTGTAAACAAATTGGATATATATATTTTTTTTTTTCTCAGCACCTACTGTATATCTGCTGTATTCATTTTTAACTTCCTCCTCCCTGGCTGCGGCCCATCGCATCATTTCCTGTTTGCAATGCCTTCTGGGAAGGGGCAGCAACTTCCTCTGACACTGCCGGTGCTATGGAAACCTGACCTGAAACCTATTACACTGCTTGTGCTGCATTGAGCATGTGCGAGATCTGCAAGGATGAGATCCAGGAAGAAATACAGTCTGGCTTCAGATGCCCACACTTAAAGTGGTGTTCCGGCCGAAATTATACTTTTTAAATAAAAATACCCCTATAATATACAAGCTTAATGTATGCTAGTAAAGTTAATCTGTAAATTAAGGTCTGTTTTGTTAGTTTATAGCAGTAGTTTGTTATTTTATAAACTTACAGCATTTAAAAAGTATAATTTCAGCCGGACCACCACTTTAAAGAGGGAGTCCCAAGAAAATTTTTTTTTTAAAAGTCAGCAGCTACAAATACTGCAGCTGCTGACTTTTAAAATAAGGACACTCACCTGTCCCAGGGTCCAGCGATGTCGGCACCCGAGACCGAAACGTCCCTCGGGTGCTGCTGCTGCCATTCTCTGTAAGAGAATCAGGAAGTGAAGCGCTTCGGCTTCACTTCCCGGTTCCCTACTGCGCATGCGCGAGGTTCATTTTTTGTGTGAACCTCCGATTTAACGAACATTCATTTTTGATTGAACAGAGGTATATAGAACGAAAGCCCTAATGTATAAAACATTTACAATTAGGCCAACAGTTTGAATTGAAAGTAGAGCTGTAAACATTTTTGGTATGTTTAGTATGGTAGACCGTTTCCTTTCAGTGGAGACAGTGCCTGTTAAAATAAGCAAAAAAACAAAACAAACAGATTTTACCATTAAAGATCGCCTTGAGGTTTGATTCATTTCCCACTGGGTTTTTGAATTTTACATTTTTATCAGTCCACCATGCAATCCCTTTCTTGGTCAACTGAATAGGCTCCTCTACTCCATCTGTGATCCGATATAAGCGAAGACTGTCTAGAGTGAAAAAGTTATCACAAGTTATCAATGATGATAGAGCAGCACCACAAAATTAGCTACAAGCAGATCGCCCTTTTAGTGGTAGTAAGTGACCAAGGATGAGGTGTGCAACAAGTGCCTAAGCAGCATTTTGCCAAAACCACAATTTGTGCCCGATTTTCAGTAAATGGTCCCAATAGTAAAACTTCTGCAGGAAACCAACATCCACAGCTACACTCAAAGATGAGATGGCAGTCAGGGTTTTTATGGCAAGAAATGCGTCCTTCTGCCTGTTAGCAGTAATATACACTGAGCCACACATGCGCAGCTCAAAGTACATTACGGCACCTGCTCTGTGCTCTGTTGACATGGCTCCCATGCACATGCGTGGGAGTGACACCCTTGTGGCCTGGCCATTCAAGCAGTTCAACAGGGCAAACCTACAAGGAGGACTGAATGAAGATGAAAGTTCTCCGGCACTACCAGCGCAGTGCTGGAGGGCTTTCTTATGACAGGCAATCTGAGCGCATGCTAGCACATTATGCCATAAATGGTCAAATAGGTGGAAATGGCACTGCAAAGTGTCGGGGAAATTATAAAAGTACTGCACACCTCCTAGGTCAATAAATATGAAACTCTAAAAATGTGCCCGTCCCTTTAAAATGTCACAATTCATATAAAAATGATTTCATAGAATAAATGTTCAAGTAAATTCATATTAAAAATGAATAGGCCAAACGTGCAAATGAAATCCCCACCAATACTACAGTGTACATAAAGGTGCAAGGAACAAAGTGTCAAAGTGCTACAGTGTTTATGAAATCACTGAAACTATAACTAAAGTGCACGTGCCAAAAAATTATGCATCATAAAGTCCACATATACATAAGTCCATAAGAATTTCATGAAAATTCATAATTCATATGTATTGTATAATGAGTGACCAGTGACTGGGTCCTCACTCACCAGATACTCTAGCCCCACCAGGGGGCTATAAGCCTTCCAACAGGTACTGTGTAACCTCCTCAGTATGAAGCATGCATCTTCTCTTCACGGCCACCACAAAGAATACACTCATGCAAGGGGCAGGTCATAGGCAAATCCGCATATAAAATGTGTTTATTAAAAATCTATTTGCTATGCGCTTACAGGTTAAAAAAAAAAAATACAAAGCCTTGAAGTCAATATGTCTGGAATGGCAGGCACTCCCTGGGACACACACGCCATCCCGGACGTATTGATTTCCAAGCTTTTATTTTTATTTTTTTTAACATGTAAGTGCATAGCAAATTGATTTTAACAAACAATTTTTGTCCTTCTGCCCCTTGCATGTGTATTCTTGGTGGTGGCTGTGGAAAGAAGATAAATACTGCATACTGATGAGGTTATTCAGTATCTATTGGTAGGCTTATAGCCCCCGGTGGGACGATAGTATCCGGTGGGTGAGGGTCCAGAATAGGAGCACATGTGGATGCACAGTCTCAAAAGTGTGGATATTAAGAGCACTGGTCACTCATTATACAATACATACGAATTGCGAACTTTCATGAAATACTTCTGTATGCGGACAGTATGATACATATTTGTTTGGAACGGTGCACTTTAAAATAATATTTATGTATAGTTTGAATGATTTCATAAGCACTGCAGCACTTTGACACTTTATTCCTTGCACTTTTATGTACACTGTAGTGTTGATGGGGATTTAATTTCCACGTTTAGCCTATGACTTTTTAATATGAATTTACTTGTACATTTAATCTATGAAATAATTTTTATATGAATTGTGACATTTAAAAAACGGACAGACATTTTTTTGAGAGTTTCATATTCATTGACTTAGGACTCTGTGCAGGCCAGTCAAGTTCCTCCACCCCAAACTCACTCATCCATGTCTTTATGGACCTTGCTTTGTGCACTGGTGCGCAGTCATGTTGGAACAGGAAGGGGCCATCCAAACTGTTCCCACAAAATTGGGAGCATGAAATTGTCCAACATGTCTTGGTATGCTGATGCCTTAAGAGATCCCTTCACTTGAACCAAGGGGCCCAAACCCACAACATAATCCCCCCCCCCCCCCAAATAGATTAGGGCCAGTGCACAAAGCAAGGTCCATAAAGACATGGAAAGACATGGATGAGCGAGTTTGGGGTGGAGGAACTTCACTGGCTGCACAGAGTCCTGACCTCAACCCAATAGAACACCTTTGGGTTGAATAAGAGCGCAGACTGCGAGCCAGACCTTCTCATCCACATCAGTGCCTGACCTCACAAATGCGCTTTCTCTAAGGATGGTCAAATATTCCCATAGACACACTCCTAAACCTTGTGGACAGCCTTCCCAGAAGAGACGAAGCTGTTATAGCTGCAAAGGGTGGGCCAACTTAATATTGAACCCTACGGACTAAGACAAGGATGCCATTAAAGTTCATGTGCGTAAAAAGGCAAGCATCCCAATACTTTTGGTAATATATTAGTGGATTTCCAGTTTAACTGCATAACATTTTTCCTGCTATGTTAGTTGGGGTTTTTGGGCCTGGGAGCCATAAAAATTGTTGCTTTCTCTCTCTCCTTGCTTTATCTTGTTACAACTCATTAAATGACAAGAAGCATTCAGAAATGTATTTGTTTCTGCTACTCCTCTTGAAATGCGGCACGAAAAAGAGGACTTACCATTAAACATACTGTTTGCGATAGCACCACAAGGAGCAATAGGCTTATTGCCACTGGTACGATAAGGATCACATTCTTTGCTTGGATTCTAGAGTGTTTAAAATGAATGTAGTTAATTTTAGACATTTATCAGGTTTCAGATATATAAAAAAAACAAAAAAAAAACACAAACATAAAAAAAAAGCAAAAAGTTCGCTTTCCTCAACAGCAAAATTCTGAATTTCCCCTGGGGAAAAAAACAAACAAAAAAAACACAGGCTGACATTTTGATTTACTAATTACAATGCCCAGTCAAAGAAAAACTAAACCCTCCTATTCTTTACAGCCAAGGAAGCTGCCATCTTAGGCTGGCAATACATTATACAGTTTTCTTGTACAGTGGGGAAAATAATTATTTGATCCCCTGCAGATTAAGTTTGCCCACTTTCTATTATGCACCTAGACATACAGAAGGTGCGTGAACGTACTTCAATATTAGAGAACCAGGTTACTATTATAGAGAATGACTCGGGCCGTATGAAACAAGAACTTAAAGCAGTAGGGCTCCAATCGAAATACCACGATAACCGTATTGATGAAATTGAAAATAGATTTAAGAAGAAATAATGTACGTATCCTTGGAATTCCAGAACGCATGGAAGGGGGCAATACTGCTGAGTTTATTGAGAGATGGCTGCTGGACGTTTTTGGAAAACAAAATTTTACATCCTTTTTCGCTGTAGAAAGGGCGCATCGCATTCCATCTAGACCTCCTCCTCCGGGTAATCTCCCCCGACCAATTATTTCAAAAATGCTCCATTTTAGAGATAGGGATAAGATCCTCTCCCTAGCACGTACTAAAGGAAATATAGAGGTGAATGGATCAAGAGTTTCTTTCTTCCCGGACTTCTCTGTGTCAGTTCAAAAACAAAGAGCCCAATTTATAGATATTAAAAGGCGCCTCCGTACCCTCCAGATTCAATATGCAATGCTTTACCCTGCTAAACTCCGGATTGTGGCTAAGGGAGAAACTATATTTTTTGTTGACCCTAAAGAGGCTAATAGCTGGCTGGACAGAAATGAACAATCCTTGTCTATCCCTACTTCCAATAAGAATACAGCTTAAAGGATAGAGGACTGGATCGAGGGGAAGGAAGAGAAGAAGGAAAGAGAGAAGGAGAAGAGGGGAAGGAAGAGAAGGGAAAAGGAGAAAAATTCCCCTTTTTGTTTTGTTTTTTTTTCTTTTGATTTTTTTTTTTCCTATGTCACTCTCTTTGCCTCTTGCTACATTTTTGTTACATTCTAAATGGATCTGACTAGTAAAAATGCTAGTCAAATCATTAGGAAATAATTGCCACTATATAAGTGTATCATTTTTTTTTTCTCTAGATTTTCCTTTGTCTTCCGTCTTGCTGGATATTGGCTATAGTCGGAGCTACAGTGGAGCATAGCCAGACAAACTTATCTTCCTATTAGTGGGCTAGCAGCCCATTGACAAGCCTGGATGAACTTGATTTTTTTTCCCCCTTTTTTTTTTTTTTTTTTTACATCTTCCTGCGGGAATTTGTGTGGCATTTTTTATTTTTTGGTTTTTTTTCTTTGTTTTTTGTTTTTTTTTTGTTTTTTTTTTTGGATGCTTGTATGGACGTGCTGGGTTTTCCTTCCCCCCCCCCCCCCCTTTGTTTTCTTCTGTTTCTTTATGGGGGGTTTTTTTCCCCCCTTTTTTTTTTTTTTTTGTTTTTTTGGGGGTTTTTTTTTTTTTTTTTTTTGCTCCATGTTTTCCCTTTCTTTCGGCTATATCCACCTTTTCCGCCCATACAGAATTTAATGGGCTATATGCTTATGGATCAATTCTCTCTTCTAGGAATCTGCTTAATATTTATATGGATAAAAGTTTAAGCCTCGATTTGCATATAGTCCCTAGGTACTCCTTATTCTTGTCTTTCTTTTTGTTTATTAAGACTTTAAATAATACTAGTGTATATATATATTCATATAGAGGAATATGGCAAATGAAATCTTGATACTATCATGGAACATAAGAGGAATAAAGGATCGTACTAAGAAGAGGGCTATGTTTGATACACTGGGGCAATATTTACCATCGATAGTTTGCCTGCAGGAAACACATTTAACTCGAGATACAGTTAATCTATTGCAAAATAAAATGTACCCAATTCAGTATCACGCTGTATATTCTACATATGCTAGAGGTACAAGTATATTAATCTCTTCTAAATTACAGTTTTCCTGCAGGCAAGTGCTGCTGGATCCACAAGGTAGATACATTTTGCTAGTGTGTAAATTATTCTCCATAGAATTTATATTGGGATCTGTATATATCCCTCCACCATATAATGGTGAGGTAATTCGCCAGATAGGTGAATTCTTGATAGATAATCCAGGGATGCCTCTCTTGATTGTGGGAGATTTTAACAGTGTTTGTGATCCTAGCAGAGATAGATATCCAGCTGGCCCTCAAGGAGATACTCATTTTCTTAGATATTGTAGAGAATGGGGTCTACAGGATATTTGGCGTCTTAAAAATCCACTGTCCTATACCTACTCTTGCTGTTCTAGTACGTATCAGACTCTATCAAGAATAGACCTAACTTTGGGCACGGAACTAGCTTTACCATGGGTGTCCAATATACAATACTTGACTATGGGCCTATCAGATCATTCCCCCATTTTAGTCTCCCTAAATAAATTAAAGCCTAAGACGAAGCCTAATTGGAGGGTTCCTGCTTCTTGGTTAAAGGAAATGTCACAGGGAGATTCAATGAGTCGAGCTCTAGTGGAGTTTTTCTCCAATAATGAGAACTCTGCTTCAAGCCAGGTGGTTTGGGACACCATGAAGGCTTTTTTGAGGGGGATCCTATTGAAGGCAATAAGTGTCCAAAAAAAATTGAACTTAGAAAGTGAATTTTTATTAGCAGCAGAGGTTCGGCAAAAGGAAGCTCAATATTTACAGGACCCTACCACCCCCAACCGCTGCACCTGGAGGGATACACAACAATCATATAGAAGATTGGTATTGGATAAGGCTGATAAGGCCTGTTTTCTCTCCAGATGTCGTGACTGGGAGGAAGGGGAGAGACCAGGACATATGCTAGCTGCAGTAGCAAAATCTCAGGAGAAAATTAATTTTATTTCCGCCATTCGTAAAATGGGGGGCGAGATTACAAATGATCAAAATGAAATTAAAGACTCTTTTTTTCCCTTTCTATAGTGATTTGTATCAGAGCAAGGTTGAATATTCAATGGCACTTCTTAGAGGTTTTTTGGACCCTTTAAAATTGCCTTCTCTCTCTAGTGTGGCTAGAGAGGAACTTAATTCCCCTCTGACTTTGGAGGAGTTAAGACGGGCAGTGTTAGAAGCCCCAAACAATAAAGCCCCAGGTTCAGATGGGTTACCGTCAGAAGTGTACAAATATTATGGGGATATTCTGTTACCAGAACTATTGAAGGTACTTAACCATGCATGGGAAACCTTTAAACTTCCAGATTCTATGAATGAAGCTTGTATTATAGTGCTACTAAAGCCAGATAAGGATCCTTTGGCTCCGGAATCTTATCGTCCGATATCGTTATTAAATTCGGATGCTAAGATTCTGGCCAGGATCCTGGCAGCTAGATTGGGTAGAGTCATGCAGGGATTGATCCATCCAGATCAATCTGGTTTCATACATACTAGGTCCACAGTGATCAACTTGAGGAGACTTTTCTTAAATATGCAGTTACCAGTAGACAACCTGGGGAGGAGGGCTATTCTGTCACTCGACGCTGCGAAAGCATTCGACAGCGTCGAGTGGACATACATGTGGGAGGTACTAGATAGATTTGGCCTGGGACATAACTTCATACAATGGGTTAAGCTACTATACTCTGACCCAAGGGCTTGTATGCAAATCAATGGGGTAGTGACAGACTTCTTTTCATTATCAAGAGGCACCAGACAAGGGTGCCCATTGTCCCCATTATTGTTTGCATTGGCTGTCGAGCCGCTAGCAGAAGCGGTTCGGCAATCCGAGGATATCTGTGGGTTTATTAGAGGGGCAAGGCACGAAAAGATATCATTATATGCGGACGACGCACTGCTGTTCCTTGGTGATATGGACAACTCCTTGATATCCTTAATGACCCTTATAAAAAGATTTGGATTATTCTCAGGCTTTACTATTAATTGGGACAAATCGGTCCTATTCCCACTTGATGAATTCAGTTTTGATATACCGAAGGAGGCCCAACAAATTAAAGTTGTGAAGTTTTTTAAATATTTAGGAATATGGATATACCCAAGGTTGAAGGACTATTTGCAGTATAATTTAACTCCCATACTGGAGAAATTTAAACAAAAGAGTATAGCATGGTCCAAATTACCCCTATCAGTTGTGGGCCGAGCAAACCTCATAAAAATGATATGGGCCCCCCAATTATTATATGTTTTACATAATTCACCTATATGGATCCCGTTAAAATGGTTTAAAAAAAATAGATTTTTTGTTTCGTAAGCTTTTATGGAAAGGTAAGAGCTCTAGGATTAGACTGTCTACCCTTCAGAGAACTAAAGAAGGAGGGGGTCTAGCAGTGCCACAGCCAAGAGTGTATTTTATAGCTTCCCAATTGCAGCATTTTGCGGGGTGGGGGACGCTGGATTGGAGAGATCCAATACAGGCTATGTTATTAAGTCAATGTTCAAGCTATAACCTTACGGCCCAACTAGAATCTGGATCATTTGCCACTCACTCTAGTCCAACATTGGTGTTAATGAATAAAGTATGGCAGGAAATGAGGCGTATAATGAAATATGAAGGGGTGTCAGAATTCTCTCCAATATGGGGGAATAGGTACTTTGGAGAACTCTGTAAACTAGAGGGGTTTGAATATTGGCGTTCTAAAGGAATACAATATATTCCTCAGCTTTATGCTCAAAGCGCTATACGGTCTTTTCAGGAGCTACAGGAATTATATAAATAGCCGCATAATAACTTTTATAAATATCTACAACTACGACATGCAGTCTATTCACAGTTTAAAGGAGAAGGGATGAAGATAAGACCAATGCCATTGATATCTTTATTAGCAGGTGCAGGGAGAAAAAAAAAGGTTTAACCTCTCTAGTATATAGTCAACTTATGGCGAATTATCAAGATATTTTGGATAGCCCAGGCAGAAAGGGTTGGGAGATGGATCTGGGGGTTATATTGGACGAGGAATGGCAAAATATTTTGAAGAGGGCACCGATGGTTTCTTTATCATCTACACAATGCCTATCACAACTGTTCATTATCTATAGGACATATAGGACTCCAGTAAAATTATATAAGTGGAGGCGGAGGGAAACTTCGGATTGCCCAAGATGTAAGCAACCCCAGACAGATTTGCTTCATATGCTTTGGAAATGTCCTAAACTGGTTAGGTACTGGCAAGAAGTGGTGTCTACAATTAATGGGGCTTATAACAGCCAGATAGAATTAGACCCCAAAATATGTTTACTGGGTTATCTTAATGAAGAGTTATACCCAAGGGAAATGTCAATTTCAATTGGTAGACTATTATTTATAGCCCGTAAACTAATAGCTAGAAAATGGATGTCTTCCAGTGTACCAGTATTTGAGGAATGGCGCTCCCAGGTAAATGAGGCAATATTAATGGAGCGACAGGTTTATCAGAAAAGGGGTACAATGGATATATTAGCTAAGTTGTGGGGTCCCTGGTTAATAACACCAGGTCTGGCCTCATTCTCTTGGATTCCAAATATAATAGTAAAGAATGTAAGAAGAGAGAGTAGATAGGAAAAGTATAGGCTGTATGGGAAGTGCTGAGCAGTGTGGGAGGAGGAGGTGGAGGAGGAGAGGGAGGGGGCTTGTTTTATTTATTTATTTATGTATTTTTTCTTTTCTTCCCCTTTTTGTTTTATTTGTTTTTTTTTGGCTCTTTGTTTTGTTATGAATGGTTTTGTGCAGGTAATTCTACTTGTGGTATATAGTCACTGCTGAGAATCGATGGAAATAAGAAATTAGAATCTAAAAACATATACTTTGTAAAATTAGTGTTAAAATTGCTGTATGTATGGATATTGTAACACTGGTAAAAAAAGAAAATGTTGAATAAAGAAGTAATGTAAAAAAAAAAAAAAGTTTGCCCACTTACAATGAATGGTCTATAAAATGTTATCATAGGTGTATTTTAAATGATAGAAACAGAAGATCAACAAAAAAATACAGAAAACACACGATACAAATGTTATGAATTGAGTTGCAGTTCAGTGAGAAAAGTAAGCATTTGATCCCCAAGCAAAACATGACTTGGTACTTGGTGGAGAAGCCCTTGTTGGCAAGCACAGAGGTAAGACGTTGCTAGTAGTTGGGTTAGCAGGTTTGCACTCATCTCAGGAGGGATTTTGGTCCACTCTTCTTTACAGATCTTCTCTAAATCCTTAATGTTTTGGCTTAGTTGTTCCCTCCATAATTGTTCTACAGGATTAAGGTCTGGAGACTGGCTAGACCACTTCATGACCTTATTGTGCTTCTTCTCAAGTCACTCTGTTGCCTTGGCGGTATGTTTTGGGTCACTGTCATACTGAAAGACCCATCCATGACTCATTTTCAGTGTTCCGGCTGAGGAAAGAAGGTGCTCATCCAAGATTTTACAATACATGGTCCCGTCCATTGGCCTCTCAATGCGGCAAAGTCAGCCCGTACTTTTAGCAGAGAAACAGCCCCAAAGCATAATGTTTCCACCTCTGTGCTTGACTGTAGGAACGGTGTTCTTGGGGTCACAGTCAGCACTTTTCTTACTTCAAACACAGAGTCGTGTTAATGCCAAATACTTCAATTTTGGTCTCATCTGACCACAGCACTTTCTCTCAATCCTTCTCCGAATCATTTAGGGGGGGACCTTGCGGGTGCTGCAGGATTTCAATCCATGGCAGAGTATTGTGTTACCAATGGTTTGTTCGGTGACTGTGGTCCCAACTGCCTTGAGATTATTTAAAAGCTCCTCCCGGGTAGTTCTGGGCTGATCCCTCACTTTTCTCATGATCATCCTTACCCCATGAGGCGAAATCTTGCATGAAGCTCTGGACTGAGGGCAATTGATGGTTATTTTGTATTTCTTCCATTTGCGAATGTTTGCGCCAACAGTTGCCCCCTTCTCACCAAGCTTCTTGCCGATGGTCTTGTAGCCTATTCCAGCCTTGTACACGTCTACAATCTTGCCCCTGATGTCCTTTGACAGCTCTTTGGTCTTACCCATGACTGTGAGGTATGAATGGAATAAAGATTCTGTGGACAGGTGTCTTATACACACACACAATGAGTTGTTGTTAGGAGCACCTTCCTAAATTTACAGGACTAATGGGTGTACCACATGAGCACATACTGTAGCCAGTCTGTGGGAGCCAGAATTATTGTTGGTTGGTAGGGGATCAAATACTTTTTACTCACTGAACTGCAACTTTAATTATAAAACATTTGTATCATTTTTTTTTCTGGATTTTTGGTTGATATTTTGTCTCCATCATTTAAAATACACCTATGATAACAATTATAGACCATTCATGTCTTTGTAAGTGGGCAAACTTAAAAAATCTCATGGGATCAAAACATTTTTTTCCCCACTGAACAATTTTTCTTTAGATTTAAAGCGGTTGTATACCCGCTGAAATTTATTTATTTTTTTTCCCCTGTAAAGCAAAAGGCATAATGAGCTAGTATGCACCGCATACTAGTTCATTATGAAATACTTACCTTAGAACGAGGCGTCGGTATCTTACCTGGTCCACGCCGAGGGAGCTGTCATGCTGCCACGGCGTGTCTTCCGGGTATCGCGGTACCAGCGCTGTGAGTGGCTGGAGCCGCGATGTCACCACTCCCGCGCGCGGGAGATTTCTTACCCGGCAAGGTCCAGCAGTTGCCGGGCGTTCAGCCGAGAATCCCCTGTGCGCATGCGCCGCTGCAGTCAGCGGCGCATAGCAAGGGGAATATCTCCTAAACCGTAAAGGTTTAGGAGATTTTTTTTTTACCTACAGGTAAGCCTTATTATAGAAAATTTAAGAAAATTGGAAAATGTGTGGCCAGCCTTAGCCTCTGTTTGATATGATGAGCTGTGACACCAGCTATTTGATAGCTTGACAGTTTGATTAAGAGCCAGAATAAACACACTTATAAGCGCAAAATAACTTTATACAGTTATTTAAGGCATGTCTTTAATGTAACGGTTAGCAAATGGGTAAATCAGACGGTTTAGTTCTGCTTTTAAAGCCCTCTTACTCACACGTTACAAAGAACAGTTTCTGTACAATAAAATAAAGCATCAGAAATCAGCAAGGTCATCAAGTACACATGGAAATGACGAAGTCACCAGAAAGCGAAACCCATCCAACAAAAGCTGGGCTGTATATTGATCATAAAATATTAAAATCATTAACCACACTCTTTAAAATTTAAACATCCTATGGAAAACAAGTGCAAACATACATTGCAACAACATCACTGTTCATGCGTCAGTTATAGTTAAGTATGCCGCTTCTTAACCAACAAACTGAATTTTTAAACTGACATAAAAACACAGAAGTGTGAGTGACCGTAGGAAAAAATAAAATAAAAAAGAAGTTGTTCAAGTCTTTTTTTTTTTTTCCTCTCCCTTTTACCTTTTGTCTGGGTATGCACATATGTATACTTTAACCACTTCAACTGCCCGCCCACAATGTACTGAAGTTGGGCGGCCGGTGTAGGCAAAGTGACGCATCCATCCGACGCTGACTACTTTCGGGTTTAAGGCACGCACATGTGCGCCCCCTGGCCAGCACACCCTGTGATTGTACACAGTGGGAGCCTGTCAGCAAGTCCTGACCTGCTGTGTACAATCACAGCCCAGAGCTCTGTGTTGACAATTAACACAGAGCAAGCTCTGCACAGAGAGAAAAATCTCTGTCTTATCCCTGCAAAACAGGAAAGAGAAACAGATCTAGTAGTAAAAAGCAGCACACATTACACATAGTTAAGCACACATTTATCCCCTTGATTGCCCCTAGATGGTAACCCAGTTCATTAGTACAGTGAATGTGCATAATATTATTACTGATCACTGTATTAGTGTAACTGGTGATGTCAGTGGTAGTCAGTTTCCCCCAGCGTCAGATTGCCCGTTGCCCAATCACAGTCCACTTATAAGTCATTGATCACCACAATTATTAGTATAAAAAAAAAAAATTCCAGTATATATACACCAGAGAGTTTGTAGGCGCTATAACTTTCACACGAACCAATCAAAATACACCTATCAGGATTTTTATTTTATTTTTTTAATCAAAGACATGTAGCAGATTACATTTTGGCTAAAATGTATGAAGACATTTGATTTTTGATTTTTTTTTGGATAGGTTTGATAACAGAACGTAAAAACTGTTTTTTCATAATTTTTGGTCTTATTTAATTTATATTGCAAATATTAAAAACAGTGGTGATCAAATACCACCAAAAAGAAATCTCTATTAGTGTGAAAAAAATTATATAAATTTCATTTGGGTACAGTGTTTAATGACTGCACAATTAACCAGTTAAAGTAGGACAGTGCTAAATAGCAAAAAATGGCCCGGTCATGAAGGGGGTAAAATCTTCCGGAGCTGAAGCGGTTAATGCGTCCTACACAGCACCTGGAACTAAACCTTTCATGGACTATTCGATCGAAGGTCAATTCACCAGCAACGCTCCACTGCTGAAGAGTGACACCTTACTCCTGGCAGCAAGGGACACACACACACGAAAAACAGGGAAATATTTTCTGTGCACTTTCAAAGAGGAACTGCAGTCTGCTCACATAATTTGTAATAAAAACATCTTTGCCATTCTGAAGCTTCACTCCAACCACTTTGCATATTATTTTATATATACTGTGATTCTGTACTTGCCAAATATGTTGCAGAAATCTCCCTCCACTGAGTCTGGCTGCAAACATTTTAACTGTGGGCAGCTGAAGCTGCTGCCTGTTCACTTTCTGGATTTACACAGACACACCTCCAGCCCTGCAGCTCTCATTGGCACACTTATGACTCATGCTCCCTCCCTTCCTGGCAAACTCTCACCAAAGTGAGCGAGAGAGCTGTGCATGATGTCATAAGCCTAGGCTAATGACTATACAAGAAAAAGGAAGTGGCCTGTATAAGGTATTTACTGGCAGAAAAAAAAAAAAGAAGTTTTACTATCCAAAGTTAAAACAAGGGCAGAAGATTTAATAGATGGAAAGTTGAAAAAAATGACTGAAGGTCCACTTTAAGCAATCCTGTTGCTCACAAGTATGCCATGGGCATGAGTTTCACTTTCACCTATTTTGCAGATAAAACACAAGAAAATAGCTGCAAATCTCTACACACAAACAAAAACTGGAAGTAAACCCTCACATATATCGAGTAAAGTGAAAAGTCTCAGATGATACACAGGGATGAAACAAATCTCCCTACTTAAGTTGTAGATGTATATCTGCTGTCTTCAGCTTTATATACGGTTTAGAAAGTGCACGTCCCGTTAGAATGATTCCCCTGTGGGAGTGGATTCTTGCCATACACTGTGAGACAGCTGATGGAGACACACACCCCTCTCCACATCGGCAGAGACTTGCAGAGCTTGAATAGACCAGCTCTCTTCTAATCTATTTATAGCACACACCCTGACACAAAATTCAGCCTGGTTTTATCTGAATTGAGAGAGAACTTGTCAGAAGTTATCATGCTGATAACAGAAGAATGGAGCAGGAGAAAGCCAGGGGACTTAGGGCTTTAAAGAGAGATCAGAAAAAACACTACAGATAGATGTGCCCAGCTCAAACATCATGAATGGGGTTTACATCCACTACGTAAAGTCCATCTAAATCTACTATTCCATCAACCATAACTCTCTCCATACAGCACTGTTGTCCAAGGGTGTCTCTATTGCTCCTCCACAGAGGAACCACCCTCGGACAGGAAGTGTTAAACTATCTGGATCTACAAATAAATATAAAATAAAAGCTGTAGTATATTACATTTTTGTTTTAGATATGCTTTACTTACAAAATAGGTACAACTTACCGTCAGGGAGTTTTTGTCTCCATTCAACTGACTGTCATCTCTTGACTTAACATACCGGCGGTGGTTCTGGTAGAAGTTAGACAGTCCATAATACATGAACACATTGCTCTGAAAAAAAAAAAAAAAGTTGCAAATAGTGAGGCTAATAAAACTGTTTAAGATATATAAAAAGGTTGTCTAAGGACCAGATCAAGTCCAACAGGGAAAATGTGTCTTATCCCCACTGGCACTTCTCACCTAGATGACACGCTTCATTTTTGATAAAAACGCTCAGGAACGCAAACTTTATACTTTGTTAGTAAAACCATGAAAATTAGAGTCAAATGTGGCCAACAACTAGAGATTACTGAGAGTGCACTTGAATATATGGTTCCTGCAGGTTTAGAAGTTACATTAAACATTGACTCTACCATATTAGCACATAAAACTTTTTCATACCTCTCTTAACACATAAATGAGGACCAGTGACGCCCCATATGCTACAATGACTTATTAGAGATGAGACTGGATGCCTACATCTCTACTGAATACACAAAAGCATCCAGGGACCGTATTACTTGGGGAGTAGTCTGCACATGTTGTAAAAGCTCACCCAGCAGCTTGTTGAGGTGAGCAGCTTTGTTGATGGCAGCTTCAAAGTACACAGCATAGCAAAGCTATTCCTGATGAAAGCAGAAATCTTTCCATCCTGGCAGAAGATACTTGGCAGAGCTCTAAACCAAGCATCAACTGTCTCCTATCATAGTTCAGGTTAATGCAGCCAAATGCACATATTGTCTACTTTGATTTAAAAGTCATTAAAGCAGTATTAAACCAAAAAGAAACATTATGTCGCAGCTTACCAATTTTTAGATGTATTGGCTGTATTCGTTTTCTTTTTTATTTACTCTAGCCTTATCTGGTGATCTAGCCAGCAAGTTTGTTTTTCACAAGAACAAGCACTCCAGCACAATGTATCAGTTACAGAGATGGGACAAACCATTTACCACCGACACAGGTGCATAAAAATGACCAGTGTGTGTATATAACCAAAAGGAAAACTGCTTATAAATTAGTTGCTGCAGTTTAGCTTCAATTTGCTGCTGTATTAAAAATTTCTAGTACATTTAACACCCCCACCCCCCTCACCAGACTGACAATCCTGCTGTCCAAAAGTGCCTCCTGTGTGCCTTCATCAAGAGCATAGGCACCCTGATACAGGAGATATGTTATTGGCCAGATCACCAGGTGACAACAGAGAGGAAAAAAACAAACAAAACAAAAAGCACACATCACATATAATAATTGGTAAACTGCAAAATATACATTTTATGGTTTTGGGTTTATTAAAGATTTAAAAAGGAGAAGTATAGCCAAAGCTTTTTTTGGCTGTACTCCTCCTATGGATCACAGGAGAGCAGTTCATTCTGCACTCCTGTGACCCATTTTCAGCCAACAGCGGACTAAAGCCCAATGACAGCTGACATCACAGAGACATGGTCAGGATCCATCCAGATGCCTGGCCTGGCAGCAGGCTCAGCCTATCAGCGAGCCGCCAAGAGCCAGCCCCTCTCCACCCCCCTTCACAGCCCAAAGCTCCAGTGAGCGCTGGAGGGGCAGAGCAGAGAGTGGGCGACTGACAGTTACTGTTCTGTGCAGGCTGGAGACTGCGGGCTGAGCGATCAGCGGCATTTGATTGCTCATTTCTCAGTCTCAGAGAAGGCGGGGAACAGATGCAGCATTGGATTGATGCTGCATCCACCTAGCTGAGTGTGTGCATATATTTATTTTTTTTTAATGAATCCCACACTTCTCTTTTAAGTCATTACCAGTCATACAGATTATGTACAAAAACTGTAGTGACGTACAGAGGCTGCCATTTCTTAAATTCTCTTTCTGAATATACCAGTTTGCCTGGTTAACATGCTGAACCAATAAGTTCAGTATTTTGTCAAATCAAAAGACTCAAAACAAATACACAGATCAAGAGTTCAACTTCTGTACTTCATGGTCAGTATACTTGTTTCAGGTCAATGTTTCGAAGGAGCCAGACAACTAGCATGGTCAACAAGAAGTCAGAAATCGCAGTCTCTTTTGGTCTCACAGCGCAGGTGTCTTTCAAAATAACCATTTATAATAGGTAGAGCATTTTAAAAATCCTCAGTAACTAGACAAAATTAAATGAAACCTGTACTAAAATATATAAGCATCTCTTGAGAGACCTAAAAATGGCTGTCCACCAACGTTTACCATCCAACCTGACAGAACTGGAGAGGATCTGCAAGGAGGAATGGCAGAGGATCCCCAAATCCAGGTGTGAAAAACTTGATGCATCTTTCCCGAAAAGACTCATGGCTGTATTAGATCAAAAGGGTGCTTCTACTAAATACTGAGCAAAGGGTCTGAAAACTTAGGACCATGTGATATTTCAGTTTTTCTTTTAATAAATCTGCAAAAATTTCAACAACTATGTGTTTTTCTGTCAATATGGGGTGCTGTGTGTACATTAATGAGGAAAAAAAAATGAACTTAAATGATTTTAGCAAATGGCTGCAATATAACAAAGAGTGAAAAATTTAAGGGGGTCTGAATACTTTCTGTCCCCACTGTACACATATATACACAGGTCAGTGCCTCAATGTATTGAAGTTAGAAAAAGCCGGGCAACTTGTATTTTCCGAGGAAGGTTCAGCAAGGTGGCCTGTGTATTTCCTTTAAGCTTTTTTGTTTTAGTATGAAGGTGACGGTTATTACTAAAAAGAAACTCACTGGTCGTTATTTTAGTGGTTATTTAGCTTCACAGTAAAGTTAAAACCTGATTACTTATGAAACAACTGTTTTCCAGAACAGGCCTACATTCTCAGCATTTGACGAAGGGTAGAATAAGCCTGAGATGTGGGTGTTGCAGACCAGGGGTCAAGAGCAGACTATAAACAGTGAAATGAGAACTTTTAACATTAGAATTATCAAAAACGTATATAATATTTAACATAAGCAACAATAATGCAGTTACCTCAAATGCAGTTTCCAGAGTAAAATTCATAGTACAATTACATGACTTGTTCCATGAAACATTAACACATCTGTGGCAATCACTATTAGAATCTATCCCAGTGTAGTCGATCTGAAAAAAAAAAAAAAAAAATTAGATGTTAAAATAGTTGACATTAAAAGCACAAAGTTGACAGTTTATGATACCTCTTGCACAAACAAATTTATGATATAACTTACAACGGAAAAGAAAACATGCAAAATATTTGAAAAAAGTAAAAAAAGGAGACAAAGTTGGACTAAAAGAGTTGAAAATCTTCACTCAA
Organism: Lithobates septentrionalis; assembly: GCA_037952835.1. NCBI lineage: Eukaryota > Metazoa > Chordata > Amphibia > Anura > Ranidae > Lithobates > Lithobates septentrionalis. The sequence goes on from JBBDGP010000206.1 coordinate 2,640,136, forward strand.
ATTGTTTCCCTTGAATACCCAGTCACATGCAGAAATAAACAGGGATTTTCTTTTCATGTAAATATTAACATAATTTACGGAGTCAAGATTCTCAACTGCTTCAGTAAATCAGCTGCATAGTATAAAGCTCCATTCACATTAGCAAGTCTCCAAAGTCGCGCGATTTCCAGTGTGACACTGGAGCGATTTTGATCCGACTGAACATTCTATGGATCAAAGTCACACCAAAGTAGTGCAGGCACCTTTTCAAAGTCACTGTGACCAAGTCACCCCAAATTGAACGGGTGCTAGTGAAAAGAATTGGGTGTAATTCGTCATGCGACTCTGATGTCCAAAGTTGCCTGATAAATTGCACAAGTGTGAATAGAGAGTGAATGAGCAATTATTGGTAAGCAAATAATCACATTCTTTTAAAAGTATTGTATTTAGATCCCTCCAGCCTGTCTTAAAATAACAGGGAGGTGAAGCCTCCATCAATCAAGATGCAATATCCCACCCCATTGTGTTTAGCTGCTCAGTGGGCATGGAGGGAGGGAAGTGTTATTTACCACTGTGTATACTCCCACATGTGACTCTTTAGTCACATGGGCTGCTCAGAACGGATAGAGAGGAAATGCTCGGAGTAGAAAATACACTGAAAACTGAGTATGTGCACTAGCTGCCAACATTGCTCTGCAAAATTCCCGACTGCAGTGGGGACATGAACAAGGGGAGGGATAAAGAACAGCAGGATCAACTTTTTTTTTTTTTTGCAGAGTAAAGAAAAAGAATCTCAGTGACTGAGTATGAACAGCATGTGATACATTTATTGATAGTTTTTAACCACCAGCCAATTACAGGATATCACTATCTCACAAAATAAATGTTTTTAGCATACTTATGCAAATATCTTCTCTCACCTGCCCATCCCCATGCTAACAATCATGTCTGCTGGTGAAAGTAAAGTCTGCAGGTTCAAAGTCATGCTGATAATTTTTTTGGATAGACAGGGAAGCATGCTCACATTGCCAAAATACACAGATGACTATTCACACCCTAGCACCATACTTGTGTCATCCTATTATGAGTGAAAAACAATAGCCACGTCCAACAATGCCATGGTTCTCCCAGAAATAAACCTCTGGAGCATCTTATCGATTGTAAAGAAAACAAGAGTCATAACCAGCTGTATCAGACAACCACCGCCTAATGTATATGAAGATAAAATGAAGTGCAGAGGGCCTCGTGCAACCAAGCAAATCAGTCAAATATCAATCAATGTATGAGCAGGCAGACTGTACAGAAGTCGACTTCTTTACAACCAGCCTTTCGGGTTTATCTTGGTTGATCAGTACTGCCGGTTATAGCCGGAGCACTGATTGATTTATACTGACAATGGGGAAGGCTCCCATGTGTCATTATACAATAACTCAGCGAGAAGAATTCCCCCATCTACTTCAAAATGTGTGGATGGGGGAGCCGGGTGGTTTTTTTCCCAGTTCGATCCACTGATTGAAAAAATAAAAAAAATAAACACAACACACAACACTAATGTATGGGCTGCCTAAAGCAAGACAATGTTGACAATACACAGTCAAGCTTTATTTCACTACCAATTAGACCAGGGGTGTCAAACTCAATTTCACTGTGGGGCGCATCAGCACATCATGGTTGCCCTCAAAGGGCCAGTTGTATCATTCTGTAGGACTATATAGAAACATTTATTATATTAAATAATTGTCTCTGCATTCGATTAATACTGATTTTAGTAATAGGTTAAGACAAGCTGTAAAAGGGAAGGTGCAGACCAGCACGGAGCCCACTCACACTCCTGTAGCAGATGATACAAGTCTAAAAAGGAGGGTCGCACACCACTGGTATCATCCACAAGAACATTTATTGGAGATTTCCCAGATAGAACATGGTTCTGCCACGGTGTTCTGTCTGAGCAGTGTACAATAAAAGTTTCTTGTGGATGATACAGTGGTGTGCGACCCAACATTTCAACTGGCATAGAATTGTATTATGCTCATAATATTTATAGGCAGACGTCCAGCGCCCCCCATCCCCTTACATCAGATATCAAGAGGCTCCCACTATCAGAAATGAAGAGTCCCCCACCCTCCCTTACATCACAGTGCACCCCCTTGTGCCGCTGGTGGGAAGCAGAAAGTGCAGGGTCTGGAGAAGGACCAGAGGAGGGCTGAAGTCAGCTGCCAGAGTCTGCTGAATGCAGAGAGCAGGAGAGGCAGAAATGAAAGGGTGCTGTGGTCTCTGTTGCCAACTGCCAAGACCAGCCTCTCCGTGGCTGCACAGAGGAGAACTAAATCTGGCAGAGGCGTTCTGCCCTCCTCTCTGCTGCCGACTGCTAAGACAAGGTGAGGGTGACACATGTGAATTGGACCATCATAAGCACTGCTGATAAGAATTATTCAGTAATAACAATACTACCAGATTTGGCTTGATAAAGTACTTGGTATCAGTTGCCAGTTAGTTTTAGTAAAAATTCCTGCGACCAATAGTAGATCCTCTTCTTTTGCCAGTAAGAATATGAACATGTCTTTTACAATGTGTGTGAAAAAAGAAAAGCTTTCTAAGTTAAAAAGTACACTTTGTACCAGATATGGGTACACAGCAATTCAAAATGGTGGAAACAGGTGAGAAAAAAAAACAGCTTGCCATTTCCTTATGACCAGCCTTATGTTACACATACACAGGGCAACAGTCTAGCACCTTGCATGCACTGCAGCCCTTTGGCACTTGTGTAGCCCTGGGGGCTCCCGTTTTTCTTACCCAAGTGCTTACTCAGGCCAGTAAAAAAGAAAAATATTTTCTTCTTCTAGTAGTTAAAAGAGATGTTTGTTTTTTTTTTCAGAATCACAATTACCTAGGTGGATGCAGCATCGGCCTGACGCTGCATCTGTCCCCCGCCGGCTCTAAGACTGAGAACCAAGCGATCAAATACCGCCGGTTTGCTTGGTTCTCAGGGCCCACTGAGCAGAGCTGGTGACTGTCAGCAGCTCTCTGCTCTGCCCCCCCCCCCCCCCCCCCTCGCTCACTGGATCGCTGGGCTGTGGAGGGGGCGGGAGCGGCCAGCTCAAGCTCTCAGCAGCTTGTGATCTTGCCCGAGCCTGGACCAGCTCGGTGAAGTCAGCCGACAGCGGGCTTCAGCCAGCTGTTTGCTGAAAAGGGGTCACAGCAATGCAGAATGAACTGTACCCCTGTGATCCACAGAAGTACAACCAAATGACCTTTGGCTGTACTTCTTCAAATGACTTGTGTTATTTCTTTCATTCTACCGTATATACTCGTGTATAAGTTGAATTTTTCAGCCCCTTTTTTGGGGCTGAAAGCGCCCCCTTCGACTTATACACGAGTCACCGCCGTCTGCCTACATGATCAGCGTGTCATGCAGGCAGACGGCGGCCAGCGTGTGCTGCATAGACTCGGCAGCGGCTCTCACTGTTCAAAAGCCGCGCCTCCTCGTCTGTGATAGGCAGTCAGTGTACAGCCCATCACAGGCATTCGTTCATCCTCGTCCGTGGTATGAGGATGAGAGAATGTCCGTGATAGGCTGACCGCTGACTGCTGGGAAATGGAGTTTTTTGGACGAGGAGGAGGCGCGGCTTTTGAACAGTGAATGGCCGCCGAATACTACATGCTGATTGGTGCAGAGCGGCGCACGGAGGATGCTCAGGACACAGGTAGGATGCACACACACACACACACACACACACACACACAGGACACATGGAGATATACAGCTGCAGATGGGCATTGTTGACCCTCTTTTTCCACTTGCAGTAGCTGCTGCATTTCTCACCCTCGTCTTATACTCGGGTCAATAAGTTTTTCCCATTTTTTGTGGTAAATTAGGGCCTCGACTTATACTCGATTATATACGGTATCGGTATATTTCTTCCGTTCTATCCATCCCTTTCTTTTTTTCCCCCCCAAAGATCTTTTGTAATGGACCTTGACGAGAATACCAAATGTGACACAAGGTTAGGGGGCTGAAGGGAGGATACAGGGCATCCGGAAAGTATTCACAGCGCTTTACTTTTTCCATATTTTGTTGTGTTACAGCCTTTTTCCAAAATGGATGAAATTCATTTTTTCCTAAAAATTCTACAAACAGTACCCCATAATGGCAATGTGAAAGAAGATTTTTTATATAAATTTGCAAAGATTTTAAAACAAACAAAAACACATAAGTATTTACAGCCTTTTCTCAATATTTTGTTGAAGCACCGTTGGCACCAATTGCAGCCTGATTATAAAAGATATGTGGCGCTAACTGAAGTGCATGAAAAGATCATAATTAATGTGATTAAACATAAAAATAATGAAAAATTTTCGGTGTGACATCAATACACTAACAGAATCAAAGTGATAAAAGAATCCAATAAGAGTGCATAAGTGCATAAATAATAATCTAAAAGTGCATAAAGATAAAAAAAAAAAAAAAAAAAAAAAATCGCATAAAGTGAAAAAAGTCTTATAAATGAATAAAATCGCATAAAGTGAAAAAAGTCTTATAAATGAATAAAATCGCATAAAGTGAAAAAGTCGCATAAAGTGAAAAATATCGCATAAAATTAAAAAAAAAAAAATCATAATTCATATAACAGTTTGTGCAAAGAACAAAAAGTGCATGTGCAGAAAATGATCGGTTACAGATTCCTCCAATCATCAGCAATCCATGGTGCGCCACAAGTTTCCCCCAGCCCCTCACCTCTAGTAAAGACCCCTACGGTCAAGTTGAGCCTGCAGTCTGGAAGCAGATGATTAACCACAACGTAGTAATAAAACTACACGATGGGGATATTCCTCCACCCTACTTGCCGAGCTTGAAGCCTTCCACCAGAGACCCGCCAAGTGCTGTGACGATTGGAGGGGATCCATCGACCGCTGGTTCTCATCTGCTTCCTGACTGCAGGCTCAACTTGACCTGTAGGGGTCTTTACTAGAGGTGAGGGGCTGGGGGAAACGTGTGGCGCACAACGGATTGCTGATAATTGGAGGAATCTGAAACCGATCATTTTCTGCACATGCACTTTTTGTTCTTTGCACAAACTGTTATATGAAGATTTACTTCACCCACGTTGGAATCTTATTGCACTTGTTGTATTATGCACTTTTGTCTATTTATATAGGGTTTTTTCACTATTTTGCACTTTATGCGACTTTCCAATTTTTTGTTTTATTGTGATTTTTCACTCTTATGCAATTTTAGAGTAGTATTGGACTTATGCATTCATATTGGATCTTTTTTGCACTTTATGCAATTTTATTCTTCATCATATGCAACTTTTCACATTTTTTTGTGATTTTTCTCATCTTTATGCACTTTTAGATTATTATTGGACTTATGCACTCTTATTGGATTCTTTTATCACTTTGATTTTGTTAGTGTATTGACGTCACACCGAAGAATTGTCATTATTTTTATGTTTAATCACATGGTTTATGATCTTTTTATGCACTTCAGTTAGCGCCACATCTTTTATAATCATTGTTTTTTCTGTTTGGGAACTTTTTTATCTTTGGCGGCTTCTTTGATCTCTTTATTTATAAATTGCTTCAGCTCACTTTGGTTTTGCGCATTAGTTCCCTCCTTCTGTTCAGTTACCAATTACAGCCTCAAGTCTCATTGAGTATGATGCTACAAGCTTGGTGCACCTATTTTTGGGCAGTTTCTCCCATTCTTCTTTGCAGGATCTCTCAAGCTCCAGCAGGTTGGATGGGGAGCGTTGGTGCACAGCCATTTTTAGATCTCTCCAGACATGTTCAAATCGGGTTAAAGTCTCGGCTCTGGCTGGGCCACTCAAGGACAATCAGAGTTGTCCCATAGCCACTCCTTTGTTATCTTGGCTGTGTGCTTGGGGTCATTGTCCTGGTGGAAGATGAATCTTTGACCCAGTCTGAGGTCCAGAGCACTCTGGAGCAGGTTTTCATTAAGGATGTCTCTGTACATTGCTGCATTCATCTTTCCCCATAATCCGATCTAGTCGCTCAGTTCCTGCCACTGAAAAACATCCCCACAGCATGATGCTGTTCACTGTAGGGATATATAATGAATTGAACCACTGAAGGACACAATTATCAATAATTGCCTTCAAAGAGTTGCCAACATCCCGAGTTAATGGAAAGAGAATAAGACTCCTAAATTAGGGAATCTATGTACCCCCCAGTATAATGGGACTTTATGGGCGAACTTAAACATGGATTAGATAAAAAATATTTTCTTTATTTGAAAAATCATAAAAACAGGATACATTTAACAAGAATATCTATACAATAAAATTTGCTGTCCTATAATGGATATTGTATACTTCCATTCATAGAATATTTTCTCTAGAAGCCTGACATGTTTCAGGACGATGTCCCTTCTTCAGAGGCGTATTGCAGAGAGAAAAATCGCATATATAGGAGATACATTCTGAAATAACAAATGAAAACAGTTTGCACAAAGGAGACAATAAATCAATCATAAGGGTTTAGTAACCCAACACGTCATCATGTCCACCATACATACCAACAGGAAGTCTTCAAAATCGAAAGATGCATATAGGACTGCACCCCAACCTATGATTTGGCAAGGGGTAGCAAGTTAAATCTTTTTTAAAAGAAAAACACACTGGTTGTCAGCTGGTCAGCCAGTGTGAGATAGGGGCTGCCCATCGGCTTCAGAAATGGTCTCGCAAAGGCCCCCCAAAAACAGGAAGGACAACCCTGTTGGATCCCAGATTGCCCTTTAAAAAAAAAAAAAAGGAAAAAGTATATATAAGCTAGTGAGTAATTTTCTCAAAGTAGCTGTTTACATGTATCCCATATGTCTTTTATTATTATCCCCTCACCCAAAGGAAAAAGGGGGGGGGGGGAGGGGGAACATTTTATGCATTTATGCAATGGAAAGACAATAATTACACATAGATTAGATCAATTAGTCACAGCAGTACACCATTAATCAGATAGGTATACAGCCAGCAAGTAGAAAAAGGGGGGGGGGGACAGGGTACACTTAATTTTATCTCATATGGAGATGTCACCAAGCGGTGAGACATGCAGATCGAATCAAGTCAGATCAGATTAGAACAAACAAAGCAAAGAGAAGGGAATTTTTTAAGCTTACTTACTTGGTAAGTATGAGGATGGTATTTAGGCAGCTGGAGTAGAAAGTACAACGTCTGAAGGGTTGAATAGTGAGGCAGCGCACTGGGTAGGACGCCGCAACGTGGCTTAAATAGCCGCCGGCGCCTGCGCAGTGAGATTCCAGCCCGAGGTGTCAGCAGAGGAAGGAATATCGCTTCTGCAGTGTGCGCATGCGTCGAATGAAACGACGCATGGAGGAAAGGCGGATATCCGGAGATCCTCGAAGGGAGGAAATCCCGGAGTCACGCTGTCTCAGGAAGTGATGTCATTGCGCATAGTACAGCGCATGACAGCATCCTTGCAAACTAATATTTCTTGGGATGGAAAAACTAATTTGGACACATTTGAAGGAAAGGGGAAGCAATCGTGTGAGTAAAAGGAGGAAGGGAAGAGAAAAAAATAAAAGAAGAAGAGAAGAAGGGAACGGAGAGGGGAGAAAAACGAAATAAAATAAAATATAATAAATAAGATAAAATAAGAATAATGAATATGAATAAATGAAAAAGAAAGAAAAGCGAAAAGAAAGAGAATGGAAATAACATAATAATAGTAACAAAAGTAATGAAAATAAATGAAATAAATTAAAATAAATGAAATAAAATAAGATAAAATAAAAATAAATATAAATAAAAATAAATGTAAAAATAAAAATAAAAATAAAATAAAGTAGGAGGAGGGATGAAACATGAAAAATGAAAAATATGAAAAATGTAAGATAAAAAAGATAATAAATATGAATGAATGGAAATAAGTATGAATATAGAACAAAGAATGATAAAAAACAAAAAATAATAATAATAAACACTTCAATCAACTTTACAAAGAGGAAGTATATAGAGGAGTGTGTAAATATATATTCATTATCTGTTCGAAGAGCACAAACGGGGGGGGGAAGGGGAACAGGGTGTCCAAAAGGGGCCCCAGGGGACGGTCCGCACGGCGCCCCCCCAGACAAAATGCTGGGAGAGCGTCATGCAGATCAACCCCACCGACGCACGAACACACCGACATAACAGGCCCGGTTAAACGGACGAGTCTGCAGTGTAAAAAATGCCACGCCGTCATCCGAGGATGGTTCGACGTGGCTCACGTGCGCCGGGCAAGGACAGATCCAAAGCCGCGCAGTCACAAAAATGATGGACCAAAGGGGGGATTAAATTCAATTTTTTGGATAGTATCCTTCAAAGAGATTGCATTATATTTATTATATTTTATTTTATTTCGTTTTTCTCCCCTCTTCTCCTCTTCTTCTTTTATTTTTTTCTCTTCCCTTCCTCCTTTTGCTCACACGATTGCTTCCCCTTTCCTTCAAATGTGTCCAAATTAGTTTTTCCATCCCAAGAAATATTAGTTTGCAAGGATGCTGTCATGCGCTGTACTATGCGCAATGACATCACTTCCTGAGACAGCGTGACTCCGGGATTTCCTCCCTTCGAGGATCTCCGGATATCCGCCTTTCCTCCATGCGTCGTTTCATTCGACGCATGCGCACACTGCAGAAGCGATATTCCTTCCTCTGCTGACACCTCGGGCTGGAATCTCACTGCGCAGGCGCCGGCGGCTATTTAAGCCACGTCGCGGCGTCCTACCCAGTGCGCTGCCTCACTATTCAACCCTTCAGACGTTGTACTTTCTACTCCAGCTGCCTAAATACCATCCTCATACTTACCAAGTAAGTAAGCTTAAAAAATTCCCTTCTCTTTGCTTTGTTTGTTCTAATCTGATCTGACTTGATTCGATCTGCATGTCTCACCGCTTGGTGACATCTCCATATGAGATAAAATTAAGTGTACCCTGTCCCCCCCCCCTTTTTCTACTTGCTGGCTGTATACCTATCTGATTAATGGTGTACTGCTGTGACTAATTGATCTAATCTATGTGTAATTATTGTCTTTCCATTGCATAAATGCATAAAATGTCCCCCCCCCCCCCCTTTTTCCTTTGGGTGAGGGGAGAATAATAAAAGACATATGGGATACATGTAAACAGCTACTTTGAGAAAATTACTCACTAGCTTATATATACTTTTTCCTTTTTTTTTTTAAAGGGCAATCTGGGATCCAACAGGGTTGTCCTTCCTGTTTTTAGGGGGCCTTTGCGAGACCATTTCTGAAGCCGATGGGCAGCCCCTATCTCACACTGGCTGACCAGCTGACAACCAGTGTGTTTTTCTTTTAAAAAAGGATTTAACTTGCTACCCCTTGCCAAATCATAGGTTGGGGTGCAGTCCTATATGCATCTTTCGATTTTGAAGACTTCCTGTTGGTATGTATGGTGGACATGATGACGTGTTGGGTTACTAAACCCTTATGATTGATTTATTGTCTCCTTTGTGCAAACTGTTTTCATTTGTTATTTCAGAATGTATCTCCTATATATGCGATTTTTCTCTCTGCAATACGCCTCTGAAGAAGGGACATCGTCCTGAAACATGTCAGGCTTCTAGAGAAAATATTCTATGAATGGAAGTATACAATATCCATTATAGGACAGCAAATTTTATTGTATAGATATTCTTGTTAAATGTATCCTGTTTTTATGATTTTTCAAATAAAGAAAATATTTTTTATCTAATCCATGTTTAAGTTCGCCCATAAAGTCCCATTATACTGGGGGGTACATAGATTCCCTAATTTAGGAGTCTTATTCTCTTTTCACTGTAGGGATGGTATTGGACAGGTGATGATATGACGCTTGCCATTCAGGCCAAAGAGTTTAATCTTTGTTTCATCAGACCAGAAAATGTTGTTTCTCAAGGTCAGAGTCCTTCAGGTGCCTTTTGGCAAACTTCAGGTGGGCTGTCATGTGCCTTTACTGAGGAGTGGCTTCAGTCTGGCCACTATACCATACAGGCCCGATTGGTGGAGCGCTGCAGAGATGGTTGTTATTCTGGAAGGTTCTCTTCTCTCCATAGAGAAATGCTGGAGCCCTGCCAGAGTGACCATTGGGTTTTTGGTCACCTCCTCGACGAAGACCATTCTCCCCTGATCGCTCAGTTTGGCCGGGGGCCCGCTCTAGGAAGAGTCCTGGTGGTTCCAAACTTCTTCCATTTAAAGATGATGGAGGCCACTGTGCTCAGTGGGACATTCAATGCTGCAGAAATTTTTCTGTACCCTTCCTCAGATCTGTGCCTCCATACAATCCTGTCTAGGGGGTCTACAAACAATTTCTTGGGCTTCATAGCTTGGTTTGTGCTCTGACATGCACTGTTAACTGTGGGACCTTATATAGACAGATGCATGCTTTTCCAAATCACATCCAATCAACAGAATTTACCACAGGTGGACACCAATCAAGTTGTAGAAACATCTCAGGGATGATCAGTGGAAACAGGATGCACCTGTTCAATTTTGAGTGTCATGGCAAAGGCTGTGAATATTTATGTACATGGGATTTTTTTCATTTTTAATAAATTTGTAAGGATTTCAAACAAACTTCTTCCACGTTGTCTTTATAGGGCATGGTTTGTAGAATTTTGAGGAAAATAAATGAATTTAATCAATTTTGGAATAAGTCTAACATAACAAAATGTCGAAAAACTGAAGCACTGTGAATACTTTCTGGATTCACAATAAATATGGAAGCATCGATTTGTAAAGGGGTTAAAATAGCAGTGATCTCTAGCATTCTCATGCAATGCGTCTTCAAGTCTATGACTGTCCCTGAAGCACCTCACTAGTCTCCAACAACTCCTATAGCATCTTCACAATCTCCTGCTGAGTGTCTGCAGTCTGACAGCTTTTTGCAGCATTACATTTACTGATTATTATTATGCAGCCCTCTGGTGATGTCAGGGCCACACTTGAGGTCCCTTATATTATGAGAGGTAATCACCACTGGTCTAGCAACTTAAACAGCCGCTGAATGGCCCAACCAATATTTCAGAAACATTAAAGAGGAAGTCAAAGAAGTGTTTTGCCTATGTCTAGTATAGCTAAAGGCGCACATACCTGGACACCTTTATGCTGCTTTTTTTTTTTTCAATGTGGAAGCAAGTAACCACATCAGTCCATTTATATAGGCAAAATCAGTGTGAAACTAAAAAAAAGGAAAAAAGGACTTGCCAACTACCGGTATATAATTTTTAGATTTTGTCATCACTTAGTGTATTTTTGCTGATAAAAAATTTTTTCCTGATGCACGTTTTTGATCTAAGCTTGGATGAGATAAAAATAAGCAGTTATGGAAATTCTTGACTACACTTGGAAGAATTAGAAATACCAGACTGAAAATAAAGACAATATTCCAGAAATAGACAGCAATATTTACAACAGAGATACACAAATGATATCGCCTGACCCCGGGACATGCAGTTCCTGGCGTCGGGCAGGTTGTTTTTTTTCACATTTAGCACTGCTGTGGGCAAGCAGCAGGGTTTACGTTATTTTCAGCTGGCGTTTCCCTTTTTACCAAAAACAATCTGAGCAGCTGATTATCCCCCCACCCCCGATCCAGCAGTTCACGCGGCTGGCTATAGAGGTGAGGGAGAGACCAGATCGTCTCTCCTTTAGGGTCTAAAGACAACCTTATGACTTTCAGTTTAGGGAGAATGTAAACCATTTTTTTTGGAAAGCATCAGATTTATTTAATTTTTTTGAACTCATGCTTTTAAGAGTAGAGAAAAGATTGGGGGACTTATAGACCCCAGACATCTCCATAAAGGAGGACCTAGCTTTATCATCACGAGGAATATTTACATTTCTTGTGATAGCAAAAAAAAAAAAAAAAAAAAAAATCACAACACACATTTAAAAAAGGGACAGTGTAAAATCAAAAAATGTTTAATACAATAAATAAAAAGAAAAACATTTTAAAGCACCCCATCCCCAGAGGCGAAGGCATACGTAGGTCAGGCATGCATATGGAAACGGTTTGTACCACACATGTGAGGTGTCGCCGGCAAACGTTCTAGCGAGAGCAATAATTCTAGCGCTAATCTTCTCTGCAACTCCAAACTGGTAACCTGTAAAAAAACATTTCAAGTGTCGCCTATGGAGATTTTTACGTAGCAAAATTTGTCGCCATTCCCAGAGCGTGCGCAATTTTAAAGTGTGATATGTTGTTAGGTATTTACTCAGCGTAACATCTTTTATATTTTTACCAAAAAAATTGGCTTATTTTGTGAGTTGTTTTTTTTTTTTTTTTTTTGCATTAGAGTGTGCTTTTTCCAAAAAATTGTATTTAAAAAACATGCAAATACCACTATTTTATTCTCTAGGGCAGTGATGGCGAACCTTGGCACCCCAGATGTTTTGGAACTAAATTTCCCATGATGCTCAACTACACTGCAGAGTGCATGAGCATCATGCGAAATGTAGTTCCAAAACATATGGGGTGCCAAGGTTCACCATTACTGCTCTAGGGTCTCATTGGGGCCGGCGCCTCACCTACTCGCTCAGCAGATGCATTTCTGCTGAGCACTGAGAGCCGACACTCCCCTTTCCTGATGAACACCCAATCGGTGCTGGTCACAATGCAAAGTCTCTTCCCCTTCCTGCGATTCCTTGGGTGCGGTGCTGGAGACAGGCAGGGAGGTGAGTAGGATATAAACACGCAACATTAAAAAACATAAAGCCCCTTTTGTTTTTAAAAGCCCCAGACATTCCTAAAAGCACCTGTCTAATAAAAACATGAACCCTCTACCTTATTTAAATATGGTTTTAGTTAAAACAATTTTTTTTAACTCCTTTAATATATATAGGCATGCAGATGGGGGTCACCAAACACACCCTGTGTGTGATTACATGACCCCTGATCACTCAGCGATTGCTGAAGCGTTGTTCTGGGGAGGGGGCAGCTGGCTCTAAGCCGCCTACTGAAAGGCAGAGCCAGCTTTTGGTCAGGCAGCTGGGTGTATCCCGACAATATTGTTGGGATCCTTCCAGATCCTGGCTCGGCTCTGCCCCATCAGCTGAGAGCAGGCAATAGAAGATCAGCTGGGGTGCCGACATTGCGGGCTCCCTGGACAGGTAAGTGTCCTTATATTAAAAGTCAGCTGCTACAGTATTTGTACCTGCTGACTTTTATATTTTTTTCCGTTGGCGGAACTCCGCTTTAACCACTTCCCATCCCGGCACTTCACTCCTACATGTAAAAATCATGATTTTTTTTTTTTTTTCAAGAAATTAAATTAGAAATCTATAAATTACTCAGAACCCCAAACATTATATATGGTTTTTTTTAGCAGAGACACTAGGGAATAAAATAGCAGCCGTTGCATTTATGTCATACGGTATTTGCGCAGCGATTTTTCAAACGCGTTTCATGAAATAAAAAGAACAAAAACAGTAAAGTTAAAATTGCGCACACTTGTGGAATGGCGCCAAACTTTGGTACTTAAAAATCTCCATAGGCGATGCTTTAAAATGTTTTGCAGGTTACCTGTTGCAAAGAAGGTCTTGGGCTAGAATTGTTACTCTCGCTCTAACGTTCGCAGCAATACCTCACATGTGTGGTTTGAACGCCGTTTACATATGTGGGCGCTTCTATGTGCGGGGACAGGGCGCTTTAACCACTTAAGGATGGGGCCTAATTTTTCAGACTCAGTGTTTACAACTTAAAATCAGTTAATTTTAATAGAAAATTACTTAGAACCCCCAAACATTATAGATTTTTTTTCAGACACCCTAGAGAATAAAATGGCGGTTGTTGCAATACTTTGTCACACCATATTTGCGCAGCGGTCTTACAAGCGCAATTTTTTGGGAAAAAAATACTACGACTAAATTTTTTTCATATTGTGAAAGATAATGTTACACCGAGTAAATTGATACCCAACATGTCATGCTTCAAAATTGCGCCTGCTTGTGGAATAAAGACAAACTTTTACCCTTACAAATCTCCATAGGCGACGTTTAAAAATTTCTACAGGTTACATGTTTAGAGTTACACAGGGGGCCTGAGTGCTAGAATTATTGCTCTCGCTCTAACGATTGCGGCGATACCTCACAGCAGGGCTCGACAAACCCCGGGCGCCAGGTCGCATTTGCGACTAGAATTAGCGACCTGCCGCCTGGGGCGGCACATCTGGGGTATCCTGTGTCCGTTCGACACCCCCCCTCCCGCCGCGATCGCGCTGGGCCGCGCCGGTAATTGAGGCCCCGCATTTGCGACTAGAATTAGCGACCTGGCGCCTGGGGCATCCTGTGTCCGTTCGACACCCCCCCCCTCCCGCCGCGATCGCGCTGGGCCGCGCCGGTAATTGAGGCCCCGGCTTTGCGGCCTACTGCAGTCCTATGGTTCCTGGTTCCTTCTGCAATCGGGCGCCCTCTGGTGGTGGCCGTTGGTATGACAGGACATCCATCAATGCTAATGGAGCTTTCCCTACCTGTTTTCACTGCCTGCTCATCTCCTTCCCTTTACTTAGAACCCCCAAACATTATATATATTTTTTATTCTAACACCCTAGAGAATAAAATGGCGGTCATTGCAATACTTTCTGTCACACCGTATTTGCGCAGAGGACTTACAAGCGCACTTTTTTGGGAAAAAATACTTTTTTTAATTAAAAAATAAGAAAACAGTAAAGTTAGCCCAATTTTTTTTATATTGTGAAAGATAATCTTACGCCGAGTAAATTGATTCCCAACATGTCACGCTTCAAAATTTCATCTGCTCGTGGAATGGCGACAAACTTTTACCCTTTAAAATCTCCATAGGCGTCGTTTAAAAAATTCTACAGGTTGCATGTTTTGAGTTACAGAGGAGGTCTAAGGCTAGAATTATTGCTCTCGCTCTATTGATCGTGGCGATACCTCACGTGTGGTTTGAACACCGCTTTCATATGCGGGCGCTACTCACATATGCGTTCGCTTCTGCAAGCGAGCTTGGCGGGACGGGGCGCATTTAAAAAAATTATTATTTTTTCTTATATATTTTACTTTTTATTTTTTATTTTTACACTGTTTTTAAAAAAAAATAAAAATTGTGTCACTTTTATTTCTATTACAAGGGATGGGGCACATTTAATTTTTTTTTTTTTTTCTTATTTATTTTAACTTTTATTTTTTCACTGTTCTTTTAAAAAAAAAAAAAAAAAAGTCACTTTTATTTCTATTACAAGGAATGTAAAAATCCCTTGTAATAGAAAAAAAAAGCATGACAGGTCCTCTTAAATATGACATCTGGGGTCAAAAAGACCTCACATCTCATATTTACACTAAAATGCATTAAAAAAAAAAAATTGTCATTTGAAAAAAAAAAAATTGTCATTTGAAAAAAAATAAAAATAAATAAAATGTCCCTTCAAGAGCTATGGGTGGAAGTGAAGATTTGATGTCGCTTCCGCCCTGCAATGACTTGGAGATGGGCGGGGGGGCCATCTTCCTCTCACTTGTCTCCATGTCAGGCCAGGGACAGATCGGATCGCCTCCGCCGTTACCGACGGCCACGGTAAGCGGTGAAGGGCACCGGAGGAGAGCGGCGGTATGGGGGGGCCCTCTCCTGCCGCCGATTAAAAGTGATCTTGCTGCGAATCTGCTGCAGAGACCACTTTTATCTGAAAGAGAACCGCCGGCTCTTGAAGAAGATACCGGAGTTATGGTAGCTAGCTGCTACCATAACAACGGTATTTCTCTTCAAAGACAGGACGTATATAGTCGTCCTGCGGGAAGGAAGTGGTTCATTAAAATGAATTTATTATTTGTCATCTCCCTGCTTGGCCCCTTTCACACGGGCTGTCTGATCAGGTTCCCCTGTCAGTTTTTCAGGCGGACCCGATTGGACCCTTAGCGAGAATATGGTGGTCTTGTGTCCCTGCATGGCAGGAAATAAAAGCAGTCACATTAGTTCTAGTCGTCTCTGTATAAATTTAAGATTGGTTCATTTTTATATTGAAAATAAAGCTGTCGCCGTTTAAAAAAAAAAAAAAAAAAAAAAAAAAAACCTGGCTCCTAACTTTTTTAGCTGGCTCCTAGATTCCAAGCAAATTTGTCAAGCCCTGCCTCACAGGTGGTTTGAACACCGTTTTCATATGCGGGCGTGACTTACGTATGTGTTCGATTCTGCGCACAAGCTTGTTGAGATGCGGCGCTTTACATTTTTTTAATTATTATTTTACTATTTATTTTTGCACTGTCCTTTAAGAAAAAAAAATTGGATCACTTTTATTCCTATTACAAGGAATGTAAACATCCCTTGTAATAGAAAAAAAGCACGACAGGACCTCTTAAATGTGAGATCTGGAGTCAAAAAGACCTCAGATCTCATATTTACACTAAAATGCAAGAAAAAAAAATGAAGTCATTTTTCTTTATACATCTTTCCCTCACTCAGCATCCAGGCAGTGAGGGGAGCATATACGATCATCTCCGCTACTACGGACACGTCCCCTCCGGCCGCCTGATGGAACGATCAAGCGGCTGAACTGCCGCCATCATTGTTCTTACGGTGCAGGGAATCGCCAGCCGAAAAAGATGATATTTGGATGATGCCTGTAGCTGTAGGCATTCAGATATCCCCACTCAAAGTCCAGGACGTCATAGGACGTACCTTAGGCGGGAAGTGGTTAAAAGGTGAATTCCAGGTAACAAAGTTTCTTGCATAGCTTGTAAGACACAAGACAGCTTGGAAGACAGAGGGATTTTTGTAGATTATTAATATTGTAAAAATATTGTTGAAAATCATTAAAAGAAGCTCAGGTCCCCCCCCCCCCCAAAAAAAATGTTTTATACTCACCTAGGCGGGTGCAGCATAGATCTGATGCTGCATTTGGCTCCCACCACCTCTACATGGAGAGCTGAGCGATCAAACACCGCTGATCGCTCAGTTCTCAGTCTTCACTGAGCAGAAAGCTGTGACTGTCAGTCAGTGGCTCTCCGCTACTCCAGTGCCCACTGGTGCGCTGGGCTGTGAAGGGAGCGGAGGGGCTGGCTCAGGCACTCAGCAGATTGTTGAGAGGCTGAGCCAGCTATCAGTCCAGGCTGCTGGGTGGATCCTGGCTGTAACGACAGCATTGATCAAGCGCCTGGACCGACTGAGTGACGTCACAGGAGTGCAGAGCTTTCTTGTGATCCATAGGAGAAATGGGGCCAAAAAAGCGCATCTGCCTCAATTCCAATACATATTCGTATGGAAAAGGGTAAGTCACTTCTGCCTTGGAATGCACGCAGCTCCCATGCGGCTCGGAGTGGTGGCATCCCTATACAGAGTGTTGGCAGATCATTCCGGGTGCAGGGACAGGCACCAGATATTGTGAGTGTAACATTTTATAGCTGGTTTTAATAAACGATAATGATCTTTTTCTTGGCTTGCTCTCCTTCATGATGTGGAATGAAGAGCAACCATGATGGCATTATATACTGTACAGCGTGGATAATGGTATAACACACAGTTGGCCTGTGTCTAAGGCTGGCCATACACTATTCAATTTTCCTGTTCAACTTTCCTTTAGATTTACCAAAACCATATAATATGAGGTGAAACCTAAACACTTTCAATTTGGATGCAATCAGGCAGGCCCTTGTACTACATAGTTGAAGGTAAATCTAAAGAAAATTGAACAGGAAAATTGTATGGTGTATGGCCAGCTTAAAGCTTTCACTGCCCTATCTCTGTATAATCTCAGGGGGTCCAAAACTTCTGGTGAGTTTAGACCTTATAGGGGATACGGGTAGACACAAGGAGTGGAGGAGATTGAAGTGGATTTGCACGGAGCACTAAAGCACTTTTTTTTTTTTTTTAAAAGAAGATTGCACATATTTTTGCTCTTTTATTTGGCACTACAGCACTTTAATTTGGACTGTAAATAATACTGATTTATTGGTATATAGTTTAAGCAGCTTTATATGCATTGTATGTTTGGCTGTATCATATTAGATTTTGTCTGGTGGTAGGGTGAGCGCAGCCCCTTCTTTTCCGTATGCGTTTATTATATATGAACATAAAACATATACCATTTAAGGCAGCAGCTACCCAAGTTCACATTTTATTTTATAAAAACTGTTCAGTGAGACACGAGTGGTTACATTTTTACCACCTTAATTTGTCAAAATCATTGCGTGGATACCTTTTTTCATATTCCCAATACATACACGATTTCACCTTGGAATAATAACATGAGAATTATTTTTGAAGCTGTATACTCTTATAGCACATATCAGATTTCTAACTCCTCCACGCAATCATTACAATAGCTGCATAGACTAGAATTACTACTGAACGGATCATATTGTGCTGTGTCACAGCAGACTAATTATGACTCTTTTTAAGGCTGTACTTTCTTTTGCCATACATTAGATTGCAAAATCATCCACGCAATCGTTATTATAGCTGCATAGACTGTAATTACTATAATGCTGTATCATAGCACACTCTGAAAATAATCTATAATGGACCTATAGGTTAATGAGAAAAAAACAATCTTATAAAAAAAGGGCATTAAAATGATTGTAGAGATTATTTAAAAATAAATAAATAAATATTACATATGAGATCACACTGTTCCGTAAAAAAAAAAAAAAATGCATCAAAAATCCATACGCGTTTTTGCTGTGGTGCGTTAAATTTAACACGTTTTCCCCATATCACTTGTGAAATGTGATTTTCATGCGATTTCCATTGTGACTATATAGTGCAACTTACTTGCTATTTTAATACAACTTCAGTGAGACTTTACTCAGAAATCAAATCAACATTAGATAAAAAGCATTCCTGAGAGACTTAAAACCAGTGTGGTTTTTTTTTGTTTGTTTTTTTTGTTTTTTAAATCCCTTCTCTCTCCTCCCTGGTCATCCTAAACACACTCCTCCCAAGCGTGGAATGTCATGCGTTTTTTCCACTGTGCACTTTGGCACATTTGTAGCATGTTTTGACACAAAAAAAATAGGTATCTACTAACCAGTATAGGAGTGTCCTTAATTAGGCTACATTCACATCTCTGTATTTCTGACCGCGCAGGAACGTTCCTGCACATAAAACGTATATTTTTCAGCATGTTTTGGGAATGTACTGCAAACGTGCATCACGTTTGTGCCACCATATTGGAGTTCTAATCGCGAATTGGGTGTCATTAAAAATTAAGCGGAGTACACACTAAGAAAATCGGGCGAACGATCTTCCGGTTTTCCTAAATTTTTTGCAGCAGGTCGAAACCGAGGATTGTACTAATCGTATGAACATTTTCATACGACAAAGGCTTTTTTTTGTTGTTTATTGTTTTTGATCATGCGCAGTCTTTCGTATCTGATTTTTCTCATACGAAAACAGTACACATTAAAGTGGTTGTTAACCCACAGTTATAACTTTATATAATCCTGTTTGTTTCCTAATGCTAGGTGCTCCTGTGTGTGTTTTATTAAAAAAATGGCAGCTATACCTTATTTCCAAGTGCCCCTCGGCGCTTACGTGACCGGCTGGCTCTCTCCTCATCTCACAGCTGCAGCGGCAAGGCCGAGATTCCCCAGCTGACGTCAGTAGGGACGTGAGGAGGAGAGGAAAAGAGAGCCGGCCATTCACGTGAGCGCCGCTCAGAAATAAGGTATAGCTGGCATATTTTTTTTTTTTTTTTTTTTTTTTAAAACACAGAGACATGCACACCTAGCATTAGGAAACAAACAGGATTATATAAGACAATAAAAGTAATTTCATCGGCAGGAGGGGAGGGCACTGACACAGGAGTGGAAGGGAGGGGAATGGAGGAGAGGAGAGCTGCAGCTGATGGAGGCATGTAAACTGACCACAGTCAGAGCTCAGTAGCCATATTACACCGTGGTCAGTTTGCGGGGGGGGGGGGGGGGCATAGCCAGGCAGGATCAATCTGGTATTTTAGAGATGATACGGGGGGGCCAAATTAAACAGCGCAAGCACTGTGCTGTATAACATGCTATAGGAACAAGATCTGTTTTTTTTGGGGTAAGAAACACTTTAAGCCTGCCCATGTCCTATCATTGGTTGCCAAGGTCATGTCGGGCAGTCCACACAGCTTTCTTGGTTGCCGACTTTAGTACAGATAGCAGCAGGAAGGAGGAGAGTACCTGGAAGAGGTACAGGCTGAGCTCTCTCTCCTCTCTGTATACAGGAGTTACCACAAGGTCACTTTCTAATCCAAACATACAGCGGTCAGTACAGTTTTACGTTCTTTTGCCGCAGCACCCCTGAGGACTCTTCGCACCCAGTTGAGAAACACTGATCTAATGCATAAAAGACACTTGCAGCAACTTCTGCCAAAGCTTATCAGGGTGAATAGCAATCTGGTAAGTACAATAAACAATCTCATTTGGGGCTGGATTCACACTGATGCGATGCAGGAACCTCCGCGATTCCTGTGCAGGTTCCCCCATCGCATTTGACTTGCAGGCAGTTCACGCTGCTCTCTGCGAACCGCTGTGGATGTCAATGTAAAGTTAATGACAGCCCCAAATCGGTTTGCAGAAGGCAGTGCAAACTGTGAGAATGGAGGGGAATTGGATCGCACGGGTCTGAACACCCAAGTGATTCCAGTGCGGACCAAAAAAAAAAAAAAAAAAAAAGGGTCCTGCACCATTTAAGAGGAGTTCCAGCCTGGGTGGGGGAAAAAAAAAAAAAAAAAGTCAGCAGCTGCAAATACTGGAGTTGCTGACTTTTACCATTAGGACACATACCTGCCCAGGGATCCGGCGATGGCAGCACCCCTAGCTGATCTGTCCATCGGCCATGGGTGCAGGCGTGGCATCTTCACTAAGGGAAACAGGAAGTGAAGCCTTGTTTCCTACTGCGCATGTGCGACTCGTGCTGCGCTTTCTGAATGTTCCTGCGGTTTTCTGGGACCTGTGTGTCTCCCAGAAGGCAGCTGGGTGAGGGGGCGGAAATTGCGTAGATCACCGCATGATTGCGGCAATCTTACCTTGAAGTGGGTGCCAAATTTGGCAGCTGGGGGGGAAGGAAGCAAGAAAGCGGAGCTTACCCTTTTGGGTGGAGCTCCGCTTTCAGACCAACTTTCTTTTGGCGTACAGAGACAGGTTTTGTATAAGTGCCTCGTGTGCGTTCCAAAAGTGGTGCAGAATGAGCCCAATACAAGGACAGGTGTATGAATTCAGCACGTTGCACCACTTTTAGAACACAAGAGACGCTTTCACATAATCCACCAGTCTTTCTGAATTCCAGGAGTGTGTCCTAATATATGACAGATCCAGTCATATCCTGTGAAGGATTGGACTGCTATGTAAATGGCCACCATTAGTAGGACAGGGTGGTGACCCAGGAAGTGACACCCTGGTGGCCATATTCTCCTGGAGTCACCTAACAGACTTCAGCCCTGACCTATAACCCTTGCCATAAGATAAGCCCCCAGGGAGAAAGCAGCCATCACACACAATGCTCTCACCTCGAACTCCCGGATGTTGTTGGAGGTGACGAAGATCCCGATCCCGATGGGGATGAATATAATCCCGATGACGAAGAAGGCCGGCAGGACGGTACCAGCGGTGAGGATGGGCTGCCAAGCCGGAAGGCGCTGCTGCTTGAAGGCCGTATTATCCGGCTTCTTACTCTTAGCGGCCAGTCCAGGGCCCACACCGGAGTGAGGGTTCCCGTCCTCCTCCTTGTAATTCATCGCCATGGAGGTGTGTGTACTACAAGCTTCTCCGAGAGTCTGCTCACTGCCAACAAACCAGCCCGGACACCACCTCCTCTACGTCACCACCGGTAGAGCCCCAATGCGGAAGAAGCGAGCCTCACTGCGCAGGCGCCCCACCATAGACCGTCATTAGAGAAAGCCGGTGTTCTGTCGAAAAGTGCCCCCAATCGACTGGTGCCCGGGATGTACTGCGCATGCGCAGGACGGAGCTGCACTTCAGCTGATTTGCCGATCAGCTGGAGTGACGTGCCAGGGCGCAAGCGCACATCGAGGGGCGGGGCCTCGAGTTGGAATGTGGTAAACAAGTGACGCCACACAGGGGCAAAGCAGGTATAGGCGCGCTGAGCTCAGAGAGCGTTCAGTAAGCAGAGAGCCACCCACAGGAACGACAGATCCATGTGTACAACAACACAATAGGTGGCTGGGAGGGTTCAAAGTAGGGAGTGGACATCTTTAATAAGGGATAGAAGGACACCCAACACCCCATATCATCCTATTATTAGGCGATAAGGTAAGAGGTAGGACTATGGGGGCGGGGTCGGTTCCAGCTAGAGGCGTGCCTGCTCCGCCTACCTGATAGATATTAAAGCGGGAGTCCGGCGACCAATTTTTTTTTTTTTTAGGTCATTGAGACACTTTGCTAACCCCAAAATAATACTCACAGTTTGGGTGTAATATTTCCGCCTCTGTCTGTTTTCGTACTGAAGAATAACTTAAAAAAATGTGATGCTGGCTGTTTCCATCTTGCTTGTGGGCATGTGAAGCCCACAAGGATTGATTTCCTGGATGCGGTGAATGCTGTTCATTCACAGCTTGTTCACACGCATGATCATTGTTCCCGCACTGAATCGTGGGAAGCCTGACACTAAGCTCCCAGGAGACAGTGCGGCGCCGGGGAAAGGCAATAAACACGCCTACTCCCATGGGAGGAGAGACAGGAAGTGCCACAATAAAGTACAATATTAAGGTAATTACAGCGATTAAAAAAATTTTTCATGCGGCATTTGAACATCTATGCAATTAACTGAAGGGGGTAAGATTAAGTTAAAAATTTGAGTGGAACCCCCGCTTTAAAAACAAGATTGGTGTGTTTAGGGAAATAGGAGGGCCTGAGCGATCGCACACTGCTAAGCTAACAAACACATGGGATTGAAGGGGTGGGGATTCAGCTGGAGAGAGGTGGACAGCGCACGTACAATTAAGAGGCAGGGCCTACTCTTGCGACCGTTGGGCTTGCACCCGATTGGCTGACCGCAGAGCGAGAGGTAATGAAGAGTGTTGTGCTGAAGAAACTTCAGTCTGCCCAACCGGGGTAGGCTGGACTAGGCCATCAAGGTTTATATCAGTACTATACTTTATGCCTTCTCAGTTTTTGTATTACAAATGTTGTATATGTTGCCACCATCATCTGTCTTTGCCCAACGCTCCCATCCCCCTACACCCTCTGGCAGGAGCCGCAACCCACAGAACTTGGTCTCTATTCCTCTTTCCAAAACCAGTCCCCCCTTTTCCTGTGCCCTGTGGAACGCACGTTCTGTCTGCAACAAACTCACCGCCCTCCACGACCTCTTCATCACAAATTCCTTTAACCTACTTGCCATTACTGAAACCTGGCTTCATGAATCGGATACTATTTCTCCTGCTTCCCTCTCCCATGGGGGCCTTCTCTGGACTCACTCCCCCAGACCAAGTGGACGGAAGGGAGGTGGAGTGGGAATCCTTCTAGCCCCATGCAGCACCTATCAGGTTCTTCACCCACCGCCCTCTCTGACACTCTCCTCTTTTGAGGCACACTGCATTCGTCTTTTCTCTCCCATTTCTCTAAGAATTGCTGTCATCTACCGGCCCCCTGGACCAGTATCAGCCTTTCTTGATGACTTCTCTGCCTGGCTACCCTACTTTCTCTCTTCTGAAATCCCCACAATCATTCTTGGGGACTTCAACATCCCTGTTAACACTAACACTACTATTACTTCTAAACTTCTCAGTCTAACCTCATCGCTTGACCTGAAGCAATGGATACAGGCTCCTACCCACTCCAATGGCAACACCCTTGACCTTGCCTTCTCCTATCTATGCACTCCGTGCAACCTTTCCAACAATCCACTCCCACTCTCTGATCACCACCTTATTACTTTTGCTCTCTCCCTGTCTTCCACCTCTTCTCCCTCCAACCGCCTAACAGTTACACGCAGAAACCTTCGCCACCTCAACCCTTCTCTTCTCTACTCTGCTACTGATCACCTCTATGACAAAATCTCCCCCCTGTCCTGCCCCAACCAAGCTACTTTCATCTACAACAGCTCACTGTCTTCCGCCCTAGACAAGCTTGCCCCCCTCACTACACGCAGAATTAGGCCCCGACTGCTACAACCCTGGCAAACAGATGACACCAGAAGTCTCAGAAAACGTAGCCGCGCTCTTGAGCGCCTGTGGCATAAGACTAAGACCCAGGAAGACTTCACACATTATAAATCTGCCCTCCTAAAATACTACTCCTGCCTTCACACTGCCAAACAGACCTACTTTATCACACTCATCAACACCTTCTCATCCAGTCCACGTCAACTCTTCTCTACCTTCAACACTCTACTCTGTCCTCCACTGCCTCCACCCACCAACTCACTCACTGCCCAGGAGATTGCCAATCACTTCAAAACTGAGATTGATACAATTCACGAGGAGATCGCCAATGCGCAAAAACCTCCCCCATGCAACACCCCATGTCCACAGACACAATCATTACTTCCCTCATTCAACCCTGCTACTACTACTGAGGTTGCTAAACTTTTTTCTAGCACTCATCTAACCACTTGCCCCCTGGATCCTGTTCCCTCGCAAATGCTACGCTCACCCTCTGACTCAATTCTACGCTCTCTAACTCACATTTTCAACCTCTCCCTCTCTTGTGGCATCTTCCCAAACTCTCTAAAACATGCGCTAGTCACCCCCATACTAAAAAAGCCCTCACTGGATCCCACCAGTCTCAACAACTTACGTCCCATCTCCTTACTCTCCTTCTCCTCCAAACTTCTTGAAAGACTGGTCTACAACCGACTAAGCGACCATCTGACCATAAATAAACTTCTTGATCCCCTTCAGTCCGGTTTTCGCCCTCAACACTCCACGGAAACTGCTCTCCTTAAACTCTCAAATGACCTACTAATGGCTAAAGCCAATGGACACTACTCTATACTACTTCTCCTGGATCTCTCTGCTGCCTTTGACACAGTGGACCATCCTCTCCTCCTCAAAAAACTCCACTCCTTTGGTCTCCGTGACTGTACTCTTCGCTGGTTCTCATCCTACCTATCCCACCGCTCCTTCAGTGTCACTTACAACTCTACTTCCTCCTCTCCTCTTCCTTTTTCCGTTGGGGTCCCCCAAGGTTCTGTTCTCGGACCTCTCCTTTTCTCAATCTACACCACCTCCTTGGGTCAGTTGATTGCCTCCCACGGCTTTAAATATCATCTCTACGCTGATGACACCCAAATCTATCTCTCCACCCCCCAGCTCTCTCTATCTGTCTCCTCACGCATTACCAACTTACTAGCAGACATATCAGCCTGGATGTCACATCACTTTCTCAAACTCAACCTATCCAAAACCGAGCTCATGATATTTCCTCCCTCAGGTGCCACTTCCCCTGATCTACCTGTCAAGATCAACGGCTCAACTATCAACCCATCTCCCCACGCCAAGGTCCTAGGTGTAATCCTGGACTCTGAACTAACCTTCCGGCCCCACATCCTATCACTATCCAAAGCTTGCCGCCTCAATCTTCGCAACATCTCCAAGATACGCCCCTTCCTAACCAATGACACCACAAAGCTTCTAATCCACTCCCTGGTCATCTCCCGCCTCGACTACTGCAACTCCCTCCTCATTGGTTTACCTCTAAATAGGCTATCCCCACTTCAGTCCATCATGAACGCTGCGGCCAGGCTCATCCACCACACAAACCGATCAGCGTCTGCTACACCCCTCTGCCAATCCCTCCATTGGCTGCCACTCAGTCACCGAATCAAATTCAAGATACTAACTATAACTTACAAAGCCATCCACAACCTGGCCCCCAGCTACATCTCTAACCTAGTCACAAAATACCAACCTAATCGTTCTCTTCGCTCCTCCCAAGACCTCCTGCTCTCTAACTCCCTTGTCACCTCATCCCATGCTCGCCTCCAGGACTTCTCCAGAGCCTCCCCCATCCTCTGGAATGCTCTACCCCAATCCGTCCGATTTTCTCCTACTTTATCCACTTTCAGACGATCCCTGAAAACTCATCTCTTCAGAGAAGCCTATCTGGCCCCCACCTAACAACTGTACACTTATCTTCTCCATCAGCACATCACCCACAGTTATTACCTCTTGTATCTCTTGACCTTCCCTCTTAGATTGTAAGCTCTAAGGAGCAGGGCCCTCTGATTCCTACTGTATCAAATTGTATTGTATTTGTACTGTCTACCCTCAAGTTGTAAAGCGCTACGTAAACTGTTGGCGCTATATAAATACTGTATAATAATAATAATAATAATTACAAATGTTGTATAATATATGCAGAAACTTCAATTGATTTGTATTTGTTTGATAAAATAAATAAAAATTATTGTTTAAAAAAAAAAAAGAAACTTCAGTCTGCAGATGGGCAGTGAGAGGAGCGCCACGGATGATTGCAGTGCCCCTAGTGGAGAGAAACCATAGCACACCAAAGATGTTTTTTTAGCACAGGAGGTGAACGGCAAAGTAAAGACACAAGACATTGATATTATATGTTTATTTGTATTATGAAGAACATGGAACATTTTTTTTATAGAGGATTATGAATGTATTATTGTATGTATATGTATATTCACTTACTGAAAGAATTGGGTTTGTTGTAATTGACGTATATTGAATTGGTAAATTATCACTGGATTTAATTATGCTTTTATCATTTCTATCAGTATTAGCAGTGCAGCGTCACTTCACTTCCACATTTCTATACACTATAGATGATTACAGCGACTAATTTACTTCTATAAATTATTTATTCACTGATAACGCAGGAATTTCACCCATTTATTATCACATTATTGTAATTAGGGATGCACCGATACCATTTTTTTTTTTTTTTTACTACGAGTACCAATACTTTTTTGTTTTTAGTACTCGTCGATACCAATTACCGATACCTACCGCAACTGTTTTGTTTTCACCTCAGCTGTCAGCAATGGTACAAAGCATTAAAAAATTATTTACAAATGAAACAAAATAGATTTTTTTTTTAATTTTGCGCTTTTTTAATGTGAAATGTGTAAATATATATTAATATATATGTGTAAAAATATTCACTAACAAAGCAAACAAAAAAGTTTTAATTGTTCGTTGTTTATAAAATAGACGTGAAGAAAAAAAAAAGCAGGAAAATAATTAAATGGAGGAGACTAGGGAGTTAGTTAAGGCTGATTAGAGTAAATTGAGGGTTTATAAGGGGTTAAACAGAGGAACATTTGTTCATCCCTTTGATCTGCAGATGAAGAAACAGAAAGATGCAAAAAGAAACAATTGGGTTGATTTACTAAAGGCAAATCCACTTTGCACTGCAAGTGCACTTGGAAGAGCAATCGCTGTAGATCAGAGGGGAAGTTCTGAAATGAGTGGAAGCTTTGCTGATTTTATCATCCAATCATGTGCAACCTAAAATGCTGTTTTTTATTTTCCTTGCATGTCCCCCTCAGATCTACAGCGACTGCACTTCCAAGTGCACTTGTAGTGCAAAGTGGATTTGCCTTTAGTAAATAACCCCCAATGTTACTTTTTATTTTAGTGTTTCAGCGGCTGAGCAATGTTAATAAACATTGCCGGCTCCTTTTTTTGACAGCTCCAATTACTGAACTTCTTTAACACTTCAGCTGTCAACAGGGGAGACCCACTGATAGCTCAAAGAACCAAGCCTGAAAGTTTTGGTTTCAGGTATCGGTGCATTTGCATGAGTAACGATACCTGTGCAAATACTCGGTGTCGGCACTAGGGATGGGCCGAACACCCCCCGGTTCAGTTCGCATCCAGAACTTGCAAACAGACCGAAAAACGTTAAAGTCTATGGGACTCGAACGTGAGAAATCAAAAGTGCGAATTTTAAAGGCTAATATGCAAGTTATTGTCCTAAAAAGGGTTTGGGGACCTGGGTCCTGCCCCAGGGGACATGTATCAATGCAAAAAGTTTTAAAAACAGCCGTTTTTCCAGGAGCAGTGATTTTAATGATGCTTAAAGTGGATGTAAACCCAATGTAATCCTTTCTAAACTACTGCCATAGGGGTTATCTATAAGGATATACATGCCTCCTGCATGTATCCTTACCTGTTAAATGTCTCCCCTCTGTCTGTTATTAGACCGGAAAAACTGCATATTCTGTGGGTGGGTCTGTTGTCTGGAGCTCGGTGGGTGGAGTCGTGATGTCAGTAGACTCCCCGCCCACCTCTATACTCCCCTTGTCAATATGCATTTTCTCCTGTGTATTTCTTACACTGAACTGCTGAACTTCTGCTATGATCTTTAACATCCAGTGAAAAGACAGGAAAGTAACCACATGACTTCAGCATGCCAAATCATGGTGAGGTGTGAAACAGCCAATCCTTGCAGAGCTGCTGAAGAAAGGAGTGGGGGAGGGAATTAAAAAATACTGCATGTCTCTTAGGCTAATGCACAAGATGTAAATCACCTGTCACTCACAGCAAAGGGGGAGTATTTGGCAAAGTTTTTCTCAGTTTGTCAAGAATTGTCTCACTGAACAATAAAAGGGGATTGCTCAGAGATGGATTAACTCTGTGTGGCAAGACTGGGCTCAAATGATAACAAATCTTATACTCTACAGTATGATATCAAAAAACATTTTTTCCGGGTTTACATCCACTTTAAAGTGAAAAAATAAAAGTGAAATATTCCTTTAAATATCGTACCTGGGGGATGTCTATAGTATGCCTGAAAAGTAGCGCGTGTTTCCTGTGCTTAGAACAGTCCCTGCACAAAATGACATTTTTAAGGGAATAAAAGTCCTTTAAAACTGCTTGTGGCTTTAATGTAATGTCGGGTCCCGGCAATATGGATGAAAATCAGTGAGACAAACAGCATGGGTACCCCTCCCCCCAGTCCATTACCAGGCCCTATGGGTCTTGTATGGATACTAAGGGGAACCCCACACCCAAATTAAAAAAAGAAAAGACGTTGGGCCCCCAGGCCCTATATACTCTGAACAGCAGTATACAGGTGGTGCAAACAGGACAGGGACTGTAGGTTTGTTCTTATGTAGAATCTGTTTGTAATTTGGAACAGGTACATTTTGTAAGCGTAGCTCCAGCCAAAAAATCTATTTTGAAGCTTTTTGGAAAACATAGGGAAGGGTTATCACCCCTGTAACATTTGTTTTGCTGCCTGTGCCCCTGTTCAGAAGATTTCACCTCACTTTCTGTCGCAATGACCATTGAATTTTGAAAATTTGTGTTTTTTAAGGGAAACAAGGATTGGTGATAAATCAGTGGAGGAGACACCCTTTTCCCATATTAACTCTTACAGGAGAGAATTTCCCTTCCTAGGGGTACATTTCCTCTCACTTCCTGTTGTCTCCCTCCGTTTGTAAGTAGGAGTCGTTTGTAAGTAGGAGTCGTTTGAAAGTAGTCGTTTGTAAGTAGGAGTCGTTTGAAAGTAGGAGTCGTTTGTAAGTAAGTCGTTTTTAAGTCTGGGCCTGCCCTATATACTCTGTAGAAAATTGGGCCTTAGGTGTTGGTGGTACCAGAACGCTGTAAGCCCTCACAGTTACTCTTGGTGGGCGCTGGAACGGCCCTGCTGTGAAATATTATATCAAGAATTGTAATTACATGCCCCTGTTGAACAGGGTCAGAAAAATTGGGCTTTAGGTGCTGGTGCCACAACACTGCAACCTCTCACAGATACTCTAGTTGAGTGCAGGAATGAGCCCTGCTGCTAAATATTACAGCAAAAATTGTAATTACAAGCCCCTGTTAAACAGGAGCAGAAAAATTGGGCTTTAGGCACTGGTGCTGGTGCCACAACACTGTAACCCCTCACAGATTCTGTTGAGCGCAGGAACGAGCCCTGCTGCGAAATATTAGATTTAAAAATTGTAATTACGAGCCCCTGTCAAACAGGGGCAGAAAAATTGGGCTTTAGGCACTGGTGCTGGTGCCACAACACTGCAACACCTCACAGATACTCTAGTTGAGTGCAGGAACGAGCCCTGCTGCAAAATATTACAGCAAAAATTGTAATTACACACCCCTGTTAAACAGGAGCAGAAAAATTGGGCTTTAGGCACTGGTGCTGGTGCCCAGAACCAAAAATGTTCTTAGAAGCTATCAACATGAACATTGAGGAGGAATAGGATAGTCAGTCAGCATTAGCATAGGCAGTCTTCAAGGGATCTCACATTCATAAAAAAATTATTCGGTTACATCAGCATCAGGTGCTTGGTAGCTGGTGATCCAAGACTTATTCATTTTTATGAAGGTGAGCCGATCAACAGAGTCGGTGGACAGGCGCACTCTGTGATCGGTTACAAAGCCTCCAGTGGCACTGAATGTGTGTTCCGAAAGAACGCTGGATGCAGGACCGGCCAGTAGCTAAATTGCATACTGTGCAAGCTCTGGCCAGTGATCCTTTCTCAAGACCCAGTAACCCAGTGGATTTTCGGTTGGAAAGGTCTCAAAGTCTGATCTTGCCCCTAGGTATTCCTGCACCATGTACAACAGACGCTGGCGATGGTTGCTGGTACCAATCATACCTTGGGGCTGCGGACTAAAAAATTGTCTGAACGCATCGGCCAGACGGCCACCTTCTCCACCGCTCCTTCTGTGACTGACCAAAGCCTCAGCAACACGTCCAGGACCAGGAATTTGTACCCTCCTAGGCTCTGAAAACGCGTTGCACAAACCTTTCTGCAAGGCCTCCCGAAGATGTTTCATCCTCTGCTCCCTCTGCGATGGCTGGATAAGTTTCGCAACTTTACCCTTGTAACGTGGATCAAGAAGAGTTTCCAGCCAGTAGTGATCCCTCTCCTTGATCACACAAATCCGAGGGTCCTTTCGCAGGCATTGCAGGATCAGGGAGGCCATGCAGCGTAGGTTTGCTGAGGCATTCGATCTGGAGTCCTCTGGGTCACTAAGGGCGACCTGATCTGCAACCACCTACTCCCAGCCACGTACAAGTCCATGGGTTTCTGGGGACTCCCTTGAAGACTGATGCTGAGTGCTAGGCTCCACCTCCATGCTGACACAATCCTCCTCCTCCGAGATCAGCGGACCTGCAGGAATACTGTCTGGATAAAGGGGGCCTTGAGAGGTAAGGAAGTCCTCCTCTTCCTCCCTCTGTTCTGCCTCAAGTGCCCTGTCCATTATTCCACGCAGCGTGTGCTCCAACAGGTAGATAAGAGGGATAGTATCACTGATGCATGCACTATCACTGCTTACCATCCTTGTGGCCTCCTCATATGGTGACAGGACAGTGCATGCATCCTTGATCATGAGCCACTGGCATGGCGAAAAAAAAGCCAAGCTCCCCTCACCCTGTCCTGGTACCATAGTCTCACAGGTACTCGTTGATGGCCCTCTGCTGCGTGTGCAGCCAACGTTGAGTTCCACCTGGTGGGCATGTCACAGATGAGGAGGTTCTTGGGCAGGTTGCATTCCTTTTGAAGGTCAGCCAGCCGAGCACTGGCATTATATGACCGGCGGAAATGCCCACAGACTTTCCTGGCCTGCCTAAGGATATCCTGTAAGACTGGGTACCTGCACAAGAACCGCTGCACCACCAAATTAAGGATGTGAGCCAAACAGGGCACATGGGTGAAGTGTCCCTGTCGGAGGGTGGAGAGGAGGTTGGTGCCATTGTCGCAAACCACCATCCCTGGCTGAAGCTGGCATGGTGTCAACCACCTCTGAGCCTGCCCCTGCAGAGCTGACAGAATCTCTGCCCCAGTATGGCTCCTGTCCCCAAAGCAGACCAACTCAAGCACCGCATGGCATCTTTTTGCCTGAGTGCTTGCGTAGCCTCTAGAATGCCTACGGATCACTGAGGACAAATCTGCATAGGAAGAGGCCATAGAGGAAGAGGAGGGGGTGGAGGAGAGAGGTGTGGAAGAATCACCACTACCAGCATTTTAGAGGCGTGGTGGCGGAACAAGCTCCAACAATACTGCACCCTGTCCTGCATCTAGCGTAGTAGGAGTGGTGGGGTGATGAGACCATTTGTATTATTTACAAAGCTAGTTTATGTTCTAGCTGTGTATGTGGGGGCAAACTTTTTTTTCTAGTTGCCAGCTGCCAGCAGGGTTATCCAGTGCACCGTGAAAGAAAGGTAACATCCCTTTCCGTGCCTGCTGGACCATGAGTCAGCAGTAATATGCACCTTACCGCTGACCGCCCTGTCCAACGAGGCCAAGACATTGTCTTCCACATGTTGGTAGAGAGCCGGAATTGCCTTATGAGAAAAAAATTGGCGTTTGGGAACCTGCCTGTGAGGAACTGCACATTCCACAAATTCTCGAAAGGGGGCAGAGTCTACCAGCTGAAAAGGCAGCAGTCGGAGTGCTAGCAATTTAGCCAAACTAGTATTCAGCCGCTGAGCATGTGTATGGCTGGGACCAAATTTCTTTCGCCGGTTTAGCAAGTGGGCTAGGGAAATTTGCCTGCTACAATCGGACGTTGGTGTAGCGATAGCAGATTGCCCGCAAGTACTTGGCACACCTAATTCTACACCTTCATTCCTGTCAGCGCTGGTTTCTGAGAGGACTGAAGGTATAATGGGGTTGGAGATCCCAGCTGATGAGGAGGAAGGAGAGGTCGACCTTGTTCTTTGGTGTGGGTCTTTTAACCACTTCAGCCCCGGAAGAATTTACCCCCTTTCTGACCAGAGCACTTTTTGCAATTCGGCACTGAGTCGCTTTAACTGACAATTGCGCGGTCGTGCGACGTGGCTTCCAAGCAAAATTGACGTCCTTTATGTATTGAATGGATATATGATTTATTGATCTAAAATTTTAAACTTATGCACATGAAACATTTGTGATTGGTAGTTGATAAGCATTACAGGTGGTGGTATATTAAGGGAGTAGCGCATTCACATACACCAACTAGTATTTCTTACCCATCTAAGTGAAGGGTCTTTTTTGAATGCAGCATCCCCAACATTTAGTATGTAATATTGTTTGAGGAACTAAGATTTGTTTTTGCGCCGGTGACACGCACACAAATATTTTATATACCTGGCTTCATATTACAAGCAGAAATAATATTGGATGTGATTGGTTTTAAGCACGTATATACCTTTTGTTGTAATTTATTATTATAGTGGGAGCAAGTACATTGTGCACACCCAACATTTAGCACATTTGTTTCTATTTGTCAATTAAAAGTTTTCTAGGTTTGTCTTCAGGCACTTTGCACTTTACATAGTGGCTAGGTTACCTATAGGAATCACTATAGCACACAGCCCTTATTAATATTAGCATTTGTCAGTTTTTTCATTGTGATATTAGCGCACTATATATATATATATATATATATATATATATATATATATATATATATATATATATATATATATTTTTTTTTTTTTTGTAATAGTGAGAGATCACCTTTTTGGTTGCAGCTTTTATCATTTCATATATACAATTTTTTTTTTATTTTTCACCACACCAGCGCTTGAGTACTAATATCATTATTCATTTTCAGTATACAATTTTTTGTTAACTCCACCGTGGCTGGTCCCAAGTCGGTACTGAGAAAGGAGCAGGGTCACTTTCCCCTTTCCCTTCCCTATCCCCTTCCCTTCCCCTTCCCCTACCCCTTCTCCTTCACTTTATCTCCCCTTCCCTTCCTCTTCCCCCTTCCAGCCTTGTAGCAACATCAGCCAGCTGAATGTGTCAGCTGAGCCACCAAAGTCAGAGGATTTACGCTGCGAACTAGTGGTCCCGTCTGGTACACACTCTAGCATAAAAGAAACTGGACAAAAATTGCAAGGAAGGAGAGGGAACCATTTTCAGTATACAATGTTTTTGTTAACTCCACCGTGGCTAGTTCGAAGTCCGTGCTGAGAAAGGAGCAGGGTCCTTTTCCCCTCCCCCTTCCCTTCCACCTTCCCCTCCCCTTACCTTCCCCCTTCCCTTTCACTTCCCTTCCCCCTCCCTCTCCCTTCTCCCGTGGCCATCCCAAGTCCATGCTGAGAAAAGAGGAGGATCCCCCTCCTTCTCTTCCCCCTCCCCTTGCCTTCCCCCTCCCCTTTCACTTCCATTCCCCCTTTCCAATGCCCTATCCTTCCCATCCCCCTTTCCCCTTTCACCTCCCCTCCCCCTTTCCCTTCCCCTTCCCCCTTCCAGCCTTGTAGCAACATCAACCAGCTGAACATGTCGGCTCAGCCACCAAAGTCAGAGGCTTTAAGCAGCAAACTAGTGGTCCCGTCTGATGGTGCACACTCTAGCATAAAAGAAAATGGACAAAAATGGCAAGGAAGAAGGAGAGGGAACCATTTTCAGTATACAATGTTTTTGTTAACTCCACCGTGGCCGGTCCCAAGTCTTTGCTGAGGAAGGAGAAGGGTCCCTTTCCCCTCCCCCTTCCACCTTCCCCTCCCCCTTCTCCTTCCCCCTCCCTTTTTCCCCTTCCCTACCTCTCCTTATCCCCTTCCCCCTCCCCTTCCTCTCCTTACCCATTTCACCCCTCATCTCCCCCTTCCCTTCCTCTCCTTATTCCCTTCACTCTGCACCTTCCTCCACCCCTTCTCTCATCCCCTTCACCCCACACCGTCACCTTCCCCTTCCCTTCCCCTTTCCTTCCCCCTTACCTTCCCCTTCCAGCCTTTTAGCAACATCAGCCAGCTGAACATGGCGGCTGAGCCACCAAAGTCAGAGGCTTTAAGCAGCGAACTAGTGGTCCCGTCTGATGGTGCACACTCTAGCATAAAATAAACTGGACAAAAATGGCAAGGAAGAAGGAGAGTCAACCATTTTCAGTATACAATGTTTTTGTTAACTTCACCGTGGCCGGTCCCAAGTCCGTGCTTCCCCTTCCCTTCACTTTCCCCTTCCCTTCACTTTCCCCTTCCCTTCTCCCTCCCCTTGCCTTTCCTTCCCCCTCCCCTTCCTCTTCCCCCTCCCCTTCCTCTTCCCCCTTCCCTTCCACCTCCCCCTCCCTTCCCCTTCCCCCTTCTCTTCCCACTTCCAGCCTTGTAGCAACATTAGCCAGCTGAATGTGTCAGTTGAGCCGCCAAAGTCAGAGGCTTTAAGCTGGGAATTAGTGGTCCCATCTGGTGCACACTCTAGCATAAAAGAAAATGGACAAAAATGGCAAGGAAATAGGAGAAGGAATCATTTTCAGTATACAGTATTTTTCTTAACTCCAATGTGGCCGGTCCCAAGTCCGTACTGAGAAAGGAGGAGGGTCCCTTTCCCCTTCCCTTTCCTTTCCCCCTTCCCTTCCCCCTCCTCTTCCCCTCTCCTTTCCCTTCCACCTTCCCTCCCTTCCCCCCTTCTCCTTCCCTCCCCTTCCCCCTTCCCTTCCTCTCCTTATCCCCTGCACTCTCACCTTCCCCTTCCCTTACCATTCCCCTTTCCCTCCCCTTCCCTTCCTCTTCCCCCTTGCCAGCCTTGTAGCAACATTAGCCAGCTGAACATGTCGGAGTCCAAAGTCAGAGGCTTTAAGCTGTGAACTTGTGGTCCCGTCTTATGGTGCACACTCTAGCATAAAAGAAAATGGACAAAAATGGCAAGGAAATAGGAGAAGGAACCATTTTCAGTATACAGTGTTTTTTCTTAACTCCAACGTGGCCGGTCCCAAGTCCGTGCTGAGAAAGGAGGAGGGTCCCTTTCCCCTTCCCTTACCCATCCCCTTCCCCCTCTCTTTCCCTTCCCCCCTTCCCTTTCCTTCCCCCTTCCAGCTAAGAAAGGAGAAGGGTCCCTTTCCCCTTCCCCTTCCCTTCCCCCCTTGCCAGCCTTGTAGCAACATCAGCCAGCTGAATGTGTTGGCTGAGCCACCAAAGTCAGAGGCTTTAAGCAGCGAACTTGTGGTCCCGTCTGATGGTGCACACTCTAGCATAAAAGAAAATGGACAAAAATGGCAAGAAAATAGGAGAAGGAACCATTTTCACTATACAGTATTTTTCTTAACTCCACCATGGCCGGTCCCAAGTCCGTGCTCAGAAAGGAAGAGGGTCCCTTTCCCCTTACCAATCCCTTTCCCTTCCCCTTCCCTTTCCTTCTCCCTTACCTTCCCCTTCCCCCTTCCAGCCTTGTAGCAACATCAGCCAGCTGAACATGTCAGCTGAGCCACCAAAGTCAGAGGCTTTAAGCATCAAACTAGTGGTCCTGTCTGATGGTGCACACTCTAGCATACAAAAAAATGGACAAAAATGGCAAGGAAGAAGGAGAGGGAACCATTTTCAGTATAAAATGTTTTTGTTAACTCCACAGTAGCCTGTCCCAAGTCCGTGCTGAGAAAGGAGAAGGGTCCCTTTCCCTTCCCCTTCTCCTCCCCTCCCCTTCCCCTTCCCCCTTCCCTTCCCCCTCCTCTTCCCCTCTCCTTCCCCTCCCCCCCCTTCTCCTTCCCTTCCCCTCCCCCTTACCTACCTCTCATTATCCCCTTCACCCCACACCTTCCCCCTCCCCTTCCTCTCCTTATTCATTTCACCCCGCACCCTCACCCTCCCCTTCCCTTCCCCCTCCTCTTCCCCTCTCCTTCCCCTTCCCTTCCACCTCCCCTCCCTCTCCCCCCTCCCCCTTCCCTTCCTCTCCTTATCCCCTTCACCCCACACCCTCTTCTTCCCTTCACTTCCCCTTTCCCTCCCTTTCCTCTTCCCTCTTGCCAGCCTTGTAGCAAGGTCAGCCAGCTGAATGTGTTGGCTGAGCTACCAAAGTTAGAGGCTTTAAGCTGCGAACTAGTGGTCCCATCTTGTACACACTCTAGCATAAAAGAAACTGGACAAAAATGGCAAGGAAGAAGGAGAGGTCACCATTTTCAGTATACAATGTTTTTGTTAACTCCACCGTGGCCGGTTCCAAGTCCGTGCTGAGAAAGGAGCAGGGTCCCTTTCCCCTTCCCTTCGCTTTCCCCTTCCCTTCGCTTTCCCCTTCCCTTCCCCTCCCCTTGCCTTTCCCCTTCCCCCTCCCCTTGCCTTTCCCCTTCCCCCTCCCCTTTCCTTCCCTTCCCTTACCCTTCCCTTCCCACTTCCAGCCTTGTAGCAACATCAGCCAGCTGAACGTGTTGGCTGAGACACCAAAGTCAGAGGCTTTAAGCTGCGAACTAGTGGTCCCGTCTGATGGTGCACACTCTAGCATAAAAGAAAATGGACAAAAATGGCAAGGAAATAGAAGAAGGAACCATTTTCAGTATACAGTGTTTTTCTTAACTCCACCGTGGCCAGTCCCAAGTCCGTGCTGAGAAAGGAGGAGGGTCCCTTTCCCCTTCCCTTACCCATCCCCTTCCCCCTTCGCTTTCCCTTTTCCCTCCCCTTCCCCTTACCTTTCCCTTCCCCTTTCCTCCCCCTTACCTTCCCCTTCCCCCTTGCAGCCTTGTAGCAACATCAGTCAGCTGAACATGTTGTCTGAGCCATCAAAGTCAGAGGCTTTAAGCAGCAAACTAGAGGTCCGGTCTGATGGTGCACACTCTCGCATAAAAGAAAATGGACAAAAATGGCAAGGAAGAAAGAGAGGGAACCATTTTTAGTATACAATGTTTTTGTTAACATCACCGTGGCAGGTCCCAAGTCCGTGCTGAGAAAGGAGAAGGGTCCCTTCCCCTCCCCTTCCCTTCCCCCTTCCCTTGCCCCTCCTCTTCCCCTCTCTTTCCCCTTCCCTTCCACCTCCCCTTCCCTTCCTCTCCTTATCCCCTTCATCCCGCACCTTCCCCCGCCCCCTCTTCTCCTTATCCCCTTCACCCCACACCCTCACCTTCCCTTCCTCTTCCCTTTCCTTTCCCCTTTCCCTTCCTCTTCGCCCTTGCCAGCCTTGTAGCAACATCAGCCAGCTGAATGTGTTGGCTGAGCCACCAAAGTCAGAGGCTTTAAGCTGAAAACTAGTGGTCCCGTCTGATGGTGCACACTCTAGCATAAAAGAAAATGCACAAAAATGGCAAGGAAGGAGAGGGAACCATTTTCAGTATACAGTGTTTTTCTTAACTCCACCAAGGACGGTCCCAAGTCTGTGCTGAGAAAGGAGCTGGGTCCCTTTACCCTACCCCCTTCCCTTTCCCTTCCCCCTCCCCTTCCCCCTTCCAGCCTTGTAGCAACATCAGCCAGCTGAACATGGCGGCCAAAGTCAGAGACTTTAAGCTGCGAACTTGTGGTCCCGTCTGATGGTGCACACTCTAGCATAAAAGAAAATGGACAAAAATAAAAAGAAAGGAGAGGGAACCATTTTCAGTATACAATGTTTCTGATAACTCCACCGTGGCTGGTCCCAAGTCCGTGCTGAGAAAGGAGAAGGGTCCCTTTCCATTTGCCTTCCCCCTTCCCTTCCCCCTCGCCTTCCCTTCCCCCTCCCCTTCCCCTTCTCCCTTCCCTTCTCTTCCACTTCCCCTTCACCCTTCCTTTCCCTCCCGTGGCCGGTCCTAAGTCAGTGCTGAGAAAGGAGCAGGGTCCCTTTCCTCTTCACTTCGCTTTCCCCTTCCCTTCCCCATCCCCTTGCCTTTCCCCTTCCCCCTCCCCTTGCCTTCCCTTCCTCTTCCCCCTTCCCTTCTACCTCCCCTTCCCCCTTCCCTTCCCACTTCCAGCCTTGTACCGACATCAGCCAGCTGAATGTGTCAGCTGAGCCACCAAAGTTAGAGGCTTTAAGCTGTGAAGTGGTCCAGTCTGATGGTGCACACTCTAGCATAAAAGAAAATGGACAAAAATGGCAAGGAAGGAGAGGGAACAATTTTCAATATACAATGTTTTTGTTAACTCCACCGTGGCCGGTCCCAAGTCCTTCCTGAGAAAGGAGAAGGGTCCCTTTCCACTTCCCTTCCACCTCCCCTTCCCATCCCCCTCCCCTTCCTTTCCCCATCCCCTTTACTCTCTCCTTCCCCTTCACTCTCTCCTTCCCCTTCATCATCACCTTCCCTTCCACTCCCCCCTCCCTTCCCCTCTCATGGCCAGTCCCAAGTCTGTACTGAGAAAGGAGAAGGGTCCCTTTTTCCCTTTCCGCTTCCCTTGCCTTCCTCCTCTCCTTTGCCTTCCCTTCCCCTTTCCTTTCCCCTTCCCCCTTCCACACTTTTAGCAACATCAGCCAGCTGAACGTGTCGGCTGAGACACCAAAGTCGGAGGCTTTAAGTTGCAAACTAGTGGTCCCGTCTGATGGTGCACACTCTAGCATAAAAGAAAATGCACAAAAATGGCAAGGAAGAAGGAGAGGGAACCATTTTCAGTATACAGTGTTTTTCTTAACTCCACCGTGGCCGGTCCCAAGTTCGTGCTGAGAAAGGAGGAGGGTCCCTTTCCCCTTCACTTTCCCTTCCCCCTCCGCCTTCCTCCTTCCCTTCCCTTTCCCTTCCCCCTCCCCTTCCCCTTCTCTTTCCATTCCGCTTTGCTTCCCCCTTACCTTCCCCTTCCCCCTTCCAGCCTTGTAGCAACATCAGCCAACTGACCATGTCGACTGAGCCACCAAAGTCAGAAGCTTTAAGCTGCAAACTAGTGGTCCCATCTGATGGTGCACACTCTAGCATAAAAGAAAATGGACAAAAATGGCAAGGAAGAAGGAGAGGCAATCATTTTTAGTATATTGTGTTTTTCTTAACTCCACCGTGGCCGGTCCCAAGTCTGTGCTGAGAAAGGAGGAGGGTCCCATTCCCCTGTCTTCCCCATCCCCTTCCCTTTCCTTTTCCCCTTCCCCCTTCCCCTTCCCTTTCCCTTCCCCCTTCCCCTTCCCTTTCCCTTCCCCTTTCCTTCCCCCTTACCATCCCCTTCCAGCCTTGTAGCAACATCAGCCAGCTGAACATGTCAGCTAAGCCACCAAAGTCAGAGGCTTTAAGCTGCAAACTAGTGGTCCCATTTGATAATGCACACCCTAGCATAAAAGAAAATGGACAAAAATGGCAAGGAAGAAGGAGAGGGAACCATTTTCAGTATACAATGTTTTTGTTGACTCCACCGTGGCCGGTCCCCAGTCCATGCTGAGAAAGGAGAAGGGTCCCTTTCCACTTCCCTTCCCCCTCCCCTTCCCTTCCCCCTCCCCTTCTCCTTCCCCCACCCCTCCCGTGGCCGGTCCCATGTCCGTGCTGAGTAGGGATGAGCTTCGAGTTCGAGTCGAACCCATGTTCGACTCAAACATCGCCTGTTCGACCGTTCATCAAATTGCGAACGTTATGGGCCGTTCGTGGCAAATTCGAGTGACGCGTCA
Source organism: Lithobates septentrionalis (assembly GCA_037952835.1). NCBI lineage: Eukaryota > Metazoa > Chordata > Amphibia > Anura > Ranidae > Lithobates > Lithobates septentrionalis. Next base: position 2,680,180 of record JBBDGP010000206.1, read on the forward strand.
CGGCCCATAATTCACTGCGGCATCGCAGTGCATTGCTGGCTGATGATTGGCGAAGCATGCACTATGACCCATATGCTTGGCCAATCACAGCGCCGTCTGTACAGAGAGCCGTAATTGGCCAAAGCCAGGGTGGTTTTGATAACTCCAGGCAGCTGCAGTATTTACAGTTAGTGTACTGTGTCCTCTGCACAGTGTGCACCTAAAGCTACCTGAAGACAATTGCTGGTGTTCTGATCCTATTAATACCACAGGCAGGCAGCTGCAGTATTTACATTTAGTGTACTGTGTCCTCTGCACAGTGTGCACCTAAAGCTAGCTGAAGACAATTGCTGTTGTTCTGATCCTATTAATAGAACAGGCAGGCAGCTGCAGTATTTACAGTTAGTGTACCGTGTCCTCTGCACAGTGTGCACCTAAAGCTACCTGAAGACAATTGCTGGTGTTCTTCTGATCCTATTAATACCACAGGTAGGCAGCTGCAGTATTTACAGTTAGTGTACTGTGTCCTCTGCAACGTGTGCACCTAAAGCTACCTGAAGACAATTGCTGATGTTCTGATCCTATTAATACCACAGGCAGGCAGCTGCAGTATTTACAGTTAGTGTACTATGTCCTCTGCACAGTGTGCACCTAAAGCTACCTGAAGACAATTGCTGGTGTTCTTCTGATCCTATTAATACCACAGGTAGGCAGCAGCAATATTTACTGTTAGTGTACTGTGTCCTCTGCACAGTGTGTGCCTAAAGCTACCTGAAGACAATTGCTGGTGTTCTCATACTAATAATACTACAGGCAGGCAGTTGATTCTGCTAGCTGCTGTATAATCAGTATATATATACATCCCAGTTTTGTGCAGCTACATCTCACTGCAGGCCATTAGTATGTCTGTAAGGCCAACAAGGAGAGGCAGGCAGTCACAAGCCAATAAAAGAGGGCAAACAGGCTCTGTGTCTAGAGGCAACAGTGCTGATCATGGACACGGTGCATACTCATCAGCACGTGGCCGTGGGACACACTTGTCCTTTTTTTTGGCCGCTGGCTGTGTTGAGCTGCAACATGCCGAAGACTTGGTAGAGTGGATGACCAAGCCGTCCTCATCCTCTCACCCAGGCTCAGGGTACTTTGTCTGGCAAAGCAGCTGCCATGTCCTCCTGAGGAGTCCCCTGAACTGTTTGAGAACAGTGTTGGGTACATGCTCCAGGAGGATGCCCAGTGTTTTAAAGGCTCTGATGATGGTACCCAGCTAGAGGAAGGCAGTAACGTGAGTCCAGAGAGAAGGGGTGCCCAAGAAGGACAGCAATCTGGCAGTCATGTTCCCCCAGCTGCAGCATACTGCCAGCTTTGCTTCAGTGATGAGGAGGGAGGGGATGATGAGGAAGTCACTGACTTCACGTGGGTGCCTGATAGGAGGAGGAGGCAAATCTCCAATGAGGCAGGATGCCCTCCAGGGGCCAGCTTAAGGGCAGCACACCGACTGCATCACACTGCAGAGCTCCGCATGTGCAGGGCGCTGATGTCTTTGCATGTTATTCCAAAAGTTCTTTGGTGCGGCCCTTTTTTGAGATGAGTGTATCAGATCGCAACGCTGCTATTTGCAACATATGTCTCAAGCGTATCTCGCGTGGCCAAAATATCACCCGCTTGGGCACCACATGCTTAACCAGACATATGTTGACCTGCCATGCAGTTCATTGGCAAGCGTACCTAAAAGACCCACACCAAAGAATAAAGCGGACCTCTCCTTGCTCCTCATCAGCTGGGATCTCCAACCCCACTATACCTTCACTCTTCTCTGAAACCTGCACTGAGAGGAATGAAGGTGTAGAATTAGGTGTGTCACAGCCAAGTACTTGCGGACAATCTGCTATCAGTACACCGACGTCAGATTGTACCAGGCAAATTTCCCTGCCCCAGCTGCTGCACTGCTGAAAGAAGTTTGCTTACAGCCATTCACATTCCCAGCGGTTGAATGCTAGCTTGGCTAAATTGCTAGCACTTCAACTGCTGCCTTTTCAGTTGGTAGACTCTGCCCCCTTCCGTGAGTTTGTGGAATGTGCGGTTCCTCAGTGGCAGGTTCCCAAACGCCACTTTTTCTCACGGAAGGCGATTCCAGCTCACTACCGGCATGTGGAAGGCAATGTCTTGGCCTCACTGGAAAGGGCGATCAGCGGTAAAGTGCATTTTACCGCTGACTCATGGACAGGGACGTTACCTATCTTTCACCGCGCACTGGGTGACTCTTCTGGCAGCTGGGAATGATGCAGGACAGGGTGCAGTAGTGTTGGAGGTTGTTTCTGCCACCACGCCTCCAAAATTGTACTAGTTGTGATTCTGCCACACCTCTCTCCTCCACCCCCTCCTCTTCTTCTTCCTCCATGGCCTCTTCCTGTGCTGATTTGTCCTCGGAACCAGCGGTGCTCCGTAGGCGTTCAATGGGCTACGCGCACACGGCAAAAAAGATGCCATGAGGTGCTTGAGCTGGTGTGCTTGGGGGACAGGAGCCACACTGGGGCAGAGATTCTGTCAGCTCTGCAGGGGCAGGTTCAGAGGTGGTTGACGCCACACCAGCTTAAGCCAGGAATGGTGGTTTGCGACAATGGCACCAACCTCCTCTCCACCCTCTGACAGGGACAACTGACCCATGTGCCCTGTTTGGCTCACGTCCTTAACTTGGTGGTGCAGCGGTTATTGGGCAGGTACCCGGGCTTACAGGATGTCCTGAGGCAGGACAGGAAAGTCTGTGTGCATTTCCGCAGGTCATATAATGCCAGTGCTCAGCTGGCTGACCTCCAAAAGGAATAGAACCGCCTAATCTGTGACATGCCCACCAGGTGGAACTCAACGTTGGCCATGCTGCAGCGGTTGCACATTAAGCAGAGGGCCATCAATGAGTACCTATGCGACTATGGCACCAGTACAGGGTCAGGGGAGCTTGGTTTTTTCCCCACACCAGTGGGCTATGATCAGGGATGCATGCACTGTCCTGTCACCATTTGAGGAGGCCACGAGGATGGTGAGCAGTGACAGTGCATGCATCAGTGACACTGTCCCTCTTGTCCACCTATTGGAGCACGCGCTGCGTGGAATAATGGAAAGGGCACATGAGGCAGAACAGAGGGAGGAAGAGGAGGACTTCCTTACCTGTCAAGGCCCCCTTTATCCAGAATGTGTTCCTGTGTGCCCGCCGATCACACAGGAAGAGGAGGAGGAAGATTGTGTCAGCATGGAGGTTGAGCCTGGCATTCAGCATCAGCAGCAGTCTTCAAGGGATCATTTAAAGTCAGAAGAAACCCATGGACTTGTACGTGGCTGGGAGGGGGTGGCTGCGGATCATGTCATCCTTAGTGACCCAGAGGACTCTGGAACGAATGCCTCAGCAAACCTACGCTGCATGGCCTCCCTGATCCTGCAAAGCCTGCGGAAGGATCCTCCTATTCATGGTATCAAGGAGAGGGATCATTACTGGCTGGCAACCCTCCTTGATCCACGTTACAAGGGTAAGGTTGCGGACCTTATCTTGCCATCGCAGAGGGAGCAGAGGATGAAACCTCTTCGGGAGGCCTTGCAGAAAGGTTTGTGCAACCCGTTTCCAGAGATTGGGAGGTTACAATTTCCTGGTCCTCCTGGACAACGTGTAGCTGAGGCTTCGGTCAGTCACAGAATGAGCGGTGGAGAAGGTGGCAGATTGACCGATGCGTTCAGACAATTTTTTAGTCCGCAGCCCCAAGGTATGATCAGTTCCAGCAACCATCGCCAGCATCTGATTCACATGGTGCAAGATTACCTAGAGCAGAGGTTCTCAACCTCACTAGTGCCGTGACCCCTTGATAAAATTTCCGAAGTTGTGGGGACCCCAATAGTAAAAATTTTTTCGTAGCGTGGGTTGTCGGCACCCAAGGCAAGACAAGTAATTTTTGCCCCTAACACACGGACATTTAGCGCTCCCTGAGTCCCTACCACTCATACAGTATTAAAACCCCTATGGTACCACTCTTTCTCTTTGTTCTTCTTTCTTTCCTTTTTACCTCTCTCTATCCTAATTTCTTGTTTTTACCCCCATCCCTCTCTCTAGCCAACTTTCTTGTTCTTTCTCTTATTCTTTCTCTCTCTTATTCTTTGTTCCTCCCCCTCTTTTCCTCTCCCTTCCATGTATTCTTTATTTTTATTCCTTTTCCTACTCCTTGGTGGGGGGAATAGGATGAGTGGCAGTGCTGGGGGGGGGGGGGGAGTTCTGATCAGCCAACTTAGATGCTCTTGATAGAGGTCATCTGCTGATCTGAGAACTGTAGTGGGGACTTTTAATGGCAACTCTAATCACAGGTAGTGTTACTCACTGTGTCTCCGGATTTATGGTGTCTCGTAGCAGTGACACCTATGCCAAAATCAGAAGATAGGGTCTCTTCCAGTCCCTCCCACTTCACATTCCTCACCAGTCAGCTGACCTCTAGTCTCTGCCCCCCCAGCCATGCCGTGAACTGAATGGGCAGCTGCGAAGAGGCTGAGTGGGCGGCTGCGAGCCCCGGGAACAGCCCATCTGGGCGGCCACAGGCTCCAGGGACAGCCTTGCTGGGTGGCCGCAAAAAGGCTGGGAGAGCAGTGCGGTCTTCAGGAACAGCCAAGGATTTGGTGACCCCTGGCAAATCATCATTCGACCCCCGAGGGGGTCCCGACCCCCAGATTGAGAACCACTGACCTAGAGGCAAGATCTGACTTGGACACCTTTCCCATCGAAAATCCTCTGGGTTACTGGGTCTTTAGGATTACTGGCCAGAGTTTGCACAGTATGCAATTGAGCTACTGGCCTGTCCTGCATCCAGCGTTCTTTCGGAATGCACATTCAGTGCTGCTGAAGGCTTTGTAACCGATCACAGGGTGCGCCTGTCCACCAAATCGGTCGATCGGCTGACCTTCATAAAAATGAATCAGTCTTGGATCACCAGCTACCAAGCACCTGATGCTGATGTAACCGAATAATTTTTTTTAAATGTGAGATCCCTTCAAGACTGCCTATGCTGATGCTGAGTGACTATCCTGTTATGCTGAATGACAATCCTCTTCCTCCTCAATTTTCATGCTGATAGCTTGTAAGAACATTTTTGGTTCTGGGCACCCCCACCAGTGGCTAAGGCCCAATTTTTCTGCCCCTGGTTAACAGGGGCGTGTAATTACAATTTTAGATGCAATACTTTACAGCAGGGCTCATTCCTGCGCTTCAACTAGAGTATCTGTGAGGGGTTGCAGTGTTGTGGCACCAGCACCAGTGCCCAAGGCCCAATTTGTCAGCCCCTGTTTAACAGGGCATATAATTACAATTTTTGATGCAATACTTTGCAGCAGGGCTCATTCCTGCGCTCCAACTATAGTATCTGTGAGGGGTTGCAGTGTTGTGGCAGCAGTGGCTAAGGCCCAATTTTTCTGCCCCTGTTTAACAGGGGCGTGTAATTACAGTTTTAGATGCAATACTTTGCAGCAGGGCTCATTCCTGCGCTTCAACTAGAGTATGTGTGAGGGGTTGCAGTGTTGTGGCACGAGCACCAGTGCCCAAGGCCCAATTTGTCAGCCCCTGTTCAACAGGGACATGTAATAACAATTCTTGATCTAATATTTCCCAGCAGGGCCCATTCCTGCGCCCACCAAGAGTAGCTGTGAGGGCTTACAGTGTTGTGGCAACACCACCACCACCACCACCAAAGGCCCAATTTTTTGCCCATGTTCAACAGGTGCATGTATTTACAATTCTTGATATAATATTTCACAGCAGGGCTCGTTCCAGCACCCACCAATAGCAAATGTGAGGACTTAGTGTTGTGGCACCAGCACCACCACCACCAAATTCCCAATTTTTCTGCCCCTGTTTAACAATGGCATGTAATTACAATTCTTAAACTAATATTTCACAGCAGGGCCCGTTCCTGCTCCCACCAAGGGTAACTGTGAGGGCTTACAGTGTGGCAACACCAACACCTAAGGCCCCAATTTCTGCAGAGTATATAGGGAAGGCCCCTGCTTTCAAACATCTAACTTACAAACGACTCCTATTTGCAAACGGAAGGAGACAACAGGAAGTGAGATGAAATCTACCCCTAGGAAGGGAAATTCTTTCCTGTAAGAGTTAATATGGGAAAAACGTGTCTCCTATCCACTGATGCTTTATCACCAATCCTTGTTTTAATAAAAAACCCAAATTTTCAAAAAACATTTGTCATTGGGACAGAAAGTGAGGTGAAATCTTCTGAAGAGGTGCACAGACAGCAAAACACTGGGGGCCCCACTCCTTTCCTTTTTTAAATTTGGGTGCGGGGTTCCATTTAATATCCATACAAGACCCAAAGGGCCTGGTAATGGACTGGGGGGGTACCCATGCCGTTTGTCTCACTGATTTTGATCCATATTGCCGGGACCCGACATTAAAGCCGCAAGCAGTTTTAAATTACTATTATTCCTTTACAAATGTCATTTTGTGCAGGAACTGTTCTAAGCACGGGAAACACGCACCACTTTACAGGCATACTATAGACACGCCCCAGGTACGATATTTTTAAAGGAATATTTCACTTTTTTTTCACTTTAAGCATCATTAAAATCACTGCTCCCAAAAAACGGCTGTTTTTAAAACTTTTTTTGCATTGATACATGTCCCCTGGGGTAGGAACCGGGTCCCCAACCCTTTTTAGGACAATAACTTGCATATTAGCCTTTAAAATTAGCACTTTTGATTTCGAACGTTCGAGTCCCATAAAATTTAACGGGGTTCTAAAGTTTGTGTGAACTTTCGGTCTGTTCGCAGGTTCTGGTGCGAACCTGGGGGTGTTTGGCTCATCCCTAGTGCTGAGAAAGGAGAAGGGTAACTTTCCCCTTCCCCTTCCCTTTTCCCTTCGCCCTATCCTTCCCTTCCCCCTCCCCTTCCCCTTCCCTCTCCACTTCCCCCTTCCCTTCCCTTAAACCTACCCTTCCCCTTCACTTTCCCTTTCCCCTTCTTATTTCCTTCCCCCTTCCCTTCCCCCTTCCAGCCTTGTAGCAACACCAGCCAGCTGAACATGTCGGCTAAGCCACCAAAGTCAGAGGCTTTAATCTGCGAACTAGTGGTCCCATCTGATGGTGCACACTCTAGCATAAAATAAAATGGACAAAAATGGCAAGGAAGAAGGAGAGGGAACCTTTTTCAATATACAATGTTTTTGTTAACTCCACTGTGGCTGGTCCCAAGTCCGTGTTGGGAAGGGTCTCCTTCCCTTTCCCTTCTCCCTCCCCTTCCCTTTCTCTTTCTCCTTCCCCTTCTCCCTACCCCCTCCCCTTCTCTTTCCCCTCCCCTTCTCTTTCCCCTCCCCTTCCCCTTCCCTTTTCCCTTTCCCTTCCCCCTTTCCTTCCCTTTTCCCTTCCCCCTTTCCTTCCCCCTTCCAGCTTTGTAGCAACATCAGCCAGCTGAACATGTCGGCTGAGCCACTAAAGTCAGAGGCTTTAAGCTGCAAACTAGTTGTCCCTTCTGATGGTGCACTCTAGCATAAAAGAAAATGGACAAAAATGGCAAGGAAGAAGGAGAGGGAACCTTTTTCAGTACACAATGTTTTTGTTAACTCCACCGTGGCCGGTCCCAAGTCCTTGCTGAGAAAGGAGAAGGGTCCCTTTCCACTTCCCTTCCCTTCCCCCTCCCCTTCCCCCTCCACTTCCTTTCCCCTTTCCCTTCCCTTTCCCTTCACTTTCCCTTTCCCTTCACTTTCCCTTTCCCTTCACTTTCCCTTCCCCTTCACTTTCCCTTTCTCTTTCCTTTCCCTTCACTTTCCCTTCACTTTCCCTTCCCCTTCCATTTCCCTTCCCCTTTCCTTCCCCCTTACCTTCCCCTTCCCCCTTCCAGCCTTGTAGCAACATCAGCCAGCTGAACATGTTGGTTCAGCCACCAAATTCAGAGGCTTTAAGCTGCGAACTAGTGGTCCCATCTTATGGTACACGCTCTAGCATAAAAGAAACTGGACAAAAATGGCAAGGAAGAAGGAGAGGGAACCATTTTCAGTATACAATGTTTTAACTCCACCGTGGCAGGACCCAAGTCCGTGCTGAGAAAGGAGCAGGGTCACTTTCCCCTTCCCTTCCTAATCCCCTCCCCTTGCCTTCCTCTTCCCCCTTCCCTTCCACCTCCCCTTCCCTCCTTCCCCTCCCCTTCCCCCTCCCCTTCCTCTTCCCTTTCCCTTTCCTCTCCCCCTTCCCCCTCCTCTTCCCTTTCCTTCCCCCCTCCCTTCCCCCTTCCAGCCTTGTAGCAACATCAGCCAGTTGAACATGTCGGCTGAGCCACCAAAGTCAGGGGTTTTAACCACTTCAAGACCGCCGCACGACGATGTACGTCCAATCTTTGAACGGGGATATCGTTGTTATGGCAGCAGCTAGCTGCCATAACCCCGGTATCCCCGTTTTCGTGCGGCGGTCGGCTTTCAGATAAAAGTGGTCCCTCTGGCGGATTCGCCGCGAGATCACTTTTATCTGTGGCGGGAGGCGATCGTGTCCTATCCTGTGGTGTGTCTGGAGACGAGTGAGGCTAAGATGGCGCTCACTCGTCTCCATGACACTGCTGGGCGGAAACGACGTCAAAACGTCACTTCCGTCCGCGCCTCTTAAAGGCACATTTTTTCAAATGTCATTTTTCTAAATGACTTTTTTTTTATTAATTTTTTTTTATTGCATTTTAGTGTAAATATGAGATCTGAGGTCTTTTTGACCCCAGATCTCACATTTAAGAGGTCCTGCCATGCTTTTTTCTATTACAAGGGATGTTTACATTCCTTGTAATAGGAATAAAAGTGACACCATTTTTTTTTAAAACAGTGTAAAAATAAATAAAATATTGTAAAATAAATAATAAAAATAAAAAAATTTTTTTAAAACCCCCATGTCCCGACGAGCTCGCGCGCAGAAGCGAACGCATACGCGAGTAGCGCCCGCATATGAAAATGGTGGTCAAAGCACACATGTGAGGTATTGCCGCAACCGGTAGAGCGGGAGCAATAGTTCTAGCCCTAGACCTCCTCTGTACCGCAAAATATGCAACCTGTAGAATTTTTTAAACGTCGCCTATGGAGATTTTTGAGGGTAAAAGTTTGACGCCATTCCACGAGCGGGCGCAATTTTCAAGCGTGACATGTTGGGTATCAATTTTTTTGGCGTAACATATTTCACAATATAAAAAAAAATTGGGCTAACTTTACTGTTTTATTTTTTTATTCAAAAAAGTGAATTTTTTCCAAAAAAAGTGCGCTTTTAAGACCGCTGCGCAAATACGGTGCAAAAAAAAAGTATTGCAATGACCGCCATTTTATTCTCTAGGGTGTTAGAAGAAAAACCATATATAATGTTTGGGGGTTCTAAGTAATTTTCTAGCAGAAAAAACTGTTTTAAACATGTAAACACCTCAAATCCAAAACGAGGCTGGTCCTTAAGTGGTTAAGCTGCTAAATAGTGCTCCCGTCTGATGGTGCACACTCTAGCATAAAAGAAAATGGACAAAAATGGCAAGGAAGAAGGAGAGGGAACCATATTCAGTATACAGTGGTTTTCCTAACTCCACCGTGCCCGGTCCCAAGTCCATGCTGAGAAAGGAGGAAGGTCCCTTTCCCCTTCCCCTTCCCCCTTTCCCTTCCCCTCCCCTTCCCTTTCCCTTCTCCTTTCCTTCCCTCTTACCATCCCCTTCCCTCTTCCAGCCTTGTAGCAACATCAGCCAGCTGAACGTGTTGGCTGAGCCACCAAAGTCGAGGCTTTAAGCTGCGAACTAGTGGTCCTGTCTGTGCACACTCTAGCATAAAAGAAAAAAAAAGGCAAGGAAGAAGGAGAGGGAACCATTTTCAGTATACAATGTTTTTGTTAACTCTACTGTGGCCAGTCCCAAGTCCGTGATGAGAAAGAAGAAGGGTCCCTTTCCTCTTCTCTTCCTTTCCGCCTTCCCTTCCCCCTCCCCTTACCCTCCCCTTCCCTTGGCCAGTCCCCAGTCCATGCTGAAAAAGGCTGGCAGGCCCTTTCACTACATGCTTTGGGGAATTCATCCATAAATATGAACACAAAAGAGGTATGTATAGTGTGTATGGGTTTGGCAAAGTCAGCAGATAGAGGATTGGTATCGGTTGATTTAACGGTTGGGGGGAGGGAGGGTTCCAAATGATTTTGGGCCCCAAAAAAATTGCCTCTCACCTTCTGCCTGAATTTAAGGACACAAATAACATTTGGACACATTTTTGGGGATGTTTAGGGTAAAGCACTACTATGGAGCTGACAAAATACATTGTTAAGTGACTAGGCTAGGTGGATATGGGCCAGGATAGCAGGCCCTGGGCCCATATCCATGCCATGGGCCCATTTCCAAGCAAGCTGCTTGCTGTGGGGGCACTCGACGGGAGGGAGGGGCCAGTAGAGACAAAGAGGAACATGAGAAAGGGAGGATCTGGGCTGCCCTATGCAATACCACTGCACAGAGCAGGCAAGTATAACAGATGTTATTTTTATAGAAAAAAAAAACACGAGACTTTACAATCACTTTAACTTGTCAGTGGTCATAAATTAACTACTTCAGTCCCAGACAATTTTACCCCCTTCCTGACCAGAGCACTTTTTACAATTTGGCACTGCGTTGCTTTACCCGACAATTGCGCGGTCGTGCAACGCTGTACCCAAACAAAATTTGCGTCCTTTTTTTCCCACAAATAGAGCTTTCCTTTGGTGATCACCTCTTCGGTTTTCATTTTTTGCGCTATGAACAAAAAAAGAGTGACAATGTGTGTATGTGTAAACACACAAATCCCTGTTCTGTGAGGAGAGGCAGATCGTGAGTTCCTACTAGCTAGGAACCATGATCTGTCATTTCCTCCAGTCACTGCCATCCCCCTACAGATAGCACACACACTAGTTGCACAGTTAACCCTTTGATCGCCCCCTAGTGTCAACCCCTTCCCTGCCAGTGATATTTACAGAGTAATCAGCACATTTTTATAGCACTGATTGCTGTATAATTGTCAATGGTCCCAAAAATGTGTCAAAAGTGTCCAATCTGTCCGCCATAATGTCGCAGTCCCGATAAAAATCACAGATCACCCCCATTACTAGTAAAAAAAATGTAAAAAAATAAAAATGCAATAAATCTTTCCCCTAGTTTGTAGACGCGATAACTTTTGCGCAAACCAATATACGCTTATTGCGATTTTTATTACCAAAAATATGTAGAATACATATCTGCCTAAACTGAGGAAAAAATTTGTTTTTAAAAAAATTGGGGATATTTATTATAGCAAAAAGTACAAAATATAGTGTTTTTTTCAAAATTGACGCTCTTCTTTTGTTTATAGCGCAAAAAATAAAAACCGCAGAAATGATCAAATACCACCAAAGGAAAGCTCGATTTGTGGGAACAAAAGGACGTCAATTTTGTTTGGGTATAGCATCACACGACCTCGCAATTGTCAGTTAAAGCGACCCAGTGTGGTATTGCAAAAAATAGCCTGGTCATTGAGTTTAGGCCAATAAATATTCTTGTACTTATTTTTGGTAAAAAAAAAGGGAAGGGAAGAGGGAAGAGAGAAGGGGAGGGAGAAAGGGGAGGGGAAAGGGACCCTCATTTCTCAGCACAGACTTGGGATCGGCCATGGTGGAGTTAACAAAAACATTGTATCCTGAAAATGGCTGGCTGATGTTGCTACAAGGCTGGAAGTGGGAAGGAAAAAGGAAGGGGAAGGGGGAAGGGAAAAGGAAGGGGAAGGGGAAAGTGAGGGGAAGGGGAAAGGGACCCTCCTCCTTTCTCAGCACAGACTTGGGACCGGCAACGGTGGAGTTAACAAAAACATTGTATACTGTAAATGGTTCCCTCTCCTTCCTTGCCATCCTTGTCAATTTTTTTTATGCTCCAGTGTGCACCATCAGACGGGACCACTAGTTCGCAGCTTAAAGCCTCTGACTTTGGTGGCTCAGCCGATACGTTCAGCTGGCTGATGTTCCTGCAAGGCTGGAATGAAAGGGAAGGGGAAAGGTAAAGGGAAGAGGAAATGGAAGGGAACGGAAAAGGGACCCTCCTCCTTTCTCAGCACGGACTTGAGACCGGCCACGATGAAGTTAACAAAAAAATTGTATACTGAAAATGGTTCCCTCTCCTTCTTCCTTGTCATCTTTGTCCATTTTCTTTTATGCTTGATTGTGCACCATCAGATGGGACCACTAGTTCACAGCTTAAAGCCTCTGACTTTTATGGCACAGCTGACACGTTCAGCTGGCTGATGTTGCTACAAGACTGGAAGAGAAGGGGGAGGGGAAGGGTAGGGGAGGGGGAAGGGGAAAGGAACCCTCCTCCTTTCTCAGCACGGGAGGGAAGGGGAGGTGGAAGGGAAGGGGGAAGAGGAAGGCAAGGGGAGGGGGAAGGGGAGGGGATTAGGAAGGGAAGGGGAAAGTGACCCTGCTCCTTTCTCAGCACGGACTTGGGACCTGCCACGGTGGAGTTAACAAAAACATTGTATACTGAAAATGGTTCCCTCTCCTATTTCCTTGCCATTTTTGTCCATTTTCTTTTATGCTCGAGTGTGCACCATCAGACAGGACCACTAGTTTGCAGCCTCTGACTTTAATGGCTCAGCCGACACATTCAGCTGGTGGATGCTGTGCACAATTACAATAATGTGATAATAAATGGGTGAAGTTCCCATGTTATCAGTGAATAAATGATTTATAGAAGTAAATTAGTCGCTGTAATCATCTATAGTGTATAGAAATGTGGAAGTAAAGTGACGCTGCACTGCTAATACTGATAGAAATATATACAGATAAAAGCATAATTAAATCCAGTGATAATTTACCAATTCAATATATGTCAATTGCAAGAAACCCAATTCATTCAGTAAGTGAATATACATATACATAAAATAATACATTCATAATCCTCTAAGTATTAAAAATACTTACTTGTTCCATAATTCTTCAAAATACAAATAAACATATAATATCAATGTCTTGTGTCTTTACTTTGCCGATTACCTCCTATGCTAAAAGAACATCTTCAGTGTGCTATGGTTTCTCTCCACTAGGGGCACTGCAATCATCCGTGGCGCTCCTCCCAGTCTGCCTATCTGCAGACTGGAGTTTCCTCTGCACAACACTCTTCATTACCTCTCGCTCTGTGGTCAGTCAATCAGGTGCGAGCCCAACGGTCGCCAGAGTAGATCCCGCCTCCTAAACACACCAAGCTTGTTTTAATATTTATCAGGTAGGCGGAGCAGGCACGCCTCTAGCTGGAACTGACCCCGCCCCTGTAGTCCTATCTCCTACCTGTTGCTGTAGAGAATTCAAATACATTGTAATTATCGCCTAATAATAGGATGATATGGGGTGTTGGGTTTCCTTCTATCCCTTATTAAAGATGTCCGCTCCCTCCTCCGAATCCCCCCAGCCACCTTAATAGACATGTGCGCTGTCAATAAATTCATTTTGTTTCGTTCCGTTTCGTATTAAAATTACTTCGTAATTCATGTCAGAAATTCAATTCGGATTCATACGAAATACGAATTTTTGTTAGGTTCGTAAACTTTTCGTGACAATAACGAAAGTTTGTTATGCTAAATTTATCATTATGAGGGGCTCCCACCATTCCTGTGCTGAATTCCTGGGGTTTTTAACTTTTAGGTTTGTTAACTTTTCGTAACAATAACGAAAGTTCGTTATGATAAATTTATCCGAAGTTTGTAAACTAAATTTCGTATTTCGTACAAAATTTGTATGCATAAAAATTTGTATTTCGGATGCCCACGAATGTACGAATTTTCGGAAATTCGTACGAATTTCCGATTCATACAAAACTAATCGCAGATGTCTAGCCACCTATTGTGTTGTTGAACACATGGATCTGGGCTTATACTGTTACATTTCACAAAGTGCAGACACACTGAACCGCCCTGTGGGTGGCTCCCTGCTTAGTGATCGCTCTCTGAGCTCAGCGCGCCTATACCCGCTCTGCCCCTCTGTGACATTACTTGTTTACCACATTCCAGCTCGAGGCCCTGTCCCTCGATGTGTGTTTGCGCCCTGGTCACGTCACTACAGCTGATCGACAAATCAGCTAAAGTGCGGCTCCATCCTGCGCATGCGCAGTACATCCCAGGCTCTATTCGATGGTGGTGCACTTCTCGACAAACACCGGGCAGGCGCACTCGCAGTTTGTTGTTAGATGGCCTGTTCTTTTTTTACCTAGACTGAGAAGCGCGCCTCACTGTGCAGGGGCCCCACCTAGACTGTCATTGGAAAAATCCGGGCAGGCGCACTCGCAGTTTGTCGTTAGATGGCCTGTTCTTTTTTTACCTAGACTAAGCTGGCCAGGAAAAAGGAGAAATAAAATTTGTTGTAACTGAATAAAAAGTGTTAGCTGGACAAGTTCCTGCCACTAAGCTAAAGTCCATGTTAGCTCCATGTCTGCACTAGGTGACAGCTAGGATTGCCACCTTTTCTTTAAGCCAAACCCGAACACTTTAGCGGCGCACGGCATGTTTTTTTTTTTTTTTTAGAAGACACTATAAGATTGTAAAAGACCTGGGACACTTTTGGGTGCCCCAAAGAGAGTTGTAATGCAGCTCAGTGCGCCACAGTGAGTGTGGCCTAATTGTGGCTCTATTCACACCTAGGAGTTCCGGACTGTGATTCTGCCCGCGATTGCGGGCAAATTGCGGGACACGCGCGCAATCCCGTTATTTTCAATGGCACCTCAATCGTGGCACAATTGTCGCCCGACAAATCGCACAAACTTGTGAATCATGGGACGCCTGTCACCCAAAAGAAGTTTTGCTCCGCGATTCGGGTGCCATTGAAAGTAACGGGATCGCGAGCACGTCCCATGATTTGGGATGATTTGGGAATTATGGTGATTCCACCTGTGATCCGGAATGCCTAGGTGTGAATGGAGCCTGTGAGTCTTATGCACAGAATGCAAGGGACAGGAGTGTATAGTGCATATTAGGAGTCATGAGTACAAAACAAAAAGAATGCAGGAGTCAGGGGTGTGTAATGCACAGTGTAGGGGTAAGAATAGTGCAAAATCCCCTTCATGAGCAATAATCTTCCCCACTTTACCTTTTCATCAAAAATCCCAACTCCCTCTCCTGCAAAAAAAAAAATCCAGCACTAGTCTTTATGCTCACACTCCACCCCCACCAGTAAAAATCATTATCTTTTCATCTAATTTTTTTAATATATTTTTCCTTATAAATATTTTTTTTTTTAAATCAGAAAGGTTTTTATTTTGCATAAGAAACAAATATATATAACATACAGGTAAAAGTGCATAACGTATACATATCTCGGAGTTCTCTCACATCCTCTTATGGATACATTTATCAGCTACCTAAAGTTATTATAAGACGGTTCTATTTACATTCTATCAGGAATATAACCTAGCATACCGTTATCTTTTAATAATAATAGATCTAATATGTAATATAACTCGCATGGAGTATATATCCAAATGAAGTGTAATATAAGCAAGTACCAACTATAATAATGTTACCCTTATATGCTGAGAGCTCTGGTGATCTCTGATAGCCTTAGGGTATAAAAATAAAAAACACACCGGTCATTTGACAGTAGCATTGAGATCAACTCCACTACATTATAATTCTATCAACCTTGTTTAAGTTCGTTATGTTTAACTCAATATAATATTCATCAGTGGAGGAGAAGATAAAGTAGAAGAGAAAGAAGAAGAGAAAGAAAAGAAAAGAGAAAAAGAAAAGAAGAAATAGAAGCAAAACAGAGCACAACCTTGCCATACATTACAATATCACACATACTGCCATATACCCCACGGGGAATGTCCTGTCTTATAATTCCCGCTCCTTTGTATGTGCACAATTTCCATACGATAGTTGAGTCTACATCAACCCAAGAGTAACCTATCTTTAATTAATTGGTGTGGGGCCAAACCAGGAACGTCTAACCACGCCTGCCATATTGAAAGGAACTTTTGTGGGACCTTCCTATGTTGGTAAGCAATCTTTTCTCTTATTAGGAGCCTGTTAACATTGTCTATCCATTGCCTCTTGGTGGGAACTCGCGGAGTAATCCACCACTGGGCAATCAGTCTCCTCGCCGTGTATAATAAACGGATAAGCGCTATACGAGTGGGTGGGGGTGCTAACTCTTCGTCTATTCCCCCCAGTAGACAAACCATTGGAGTTCTCTCAAGAGGTATATATACTTCCGAGATCGTGTCCAGTACTTCCTTCCAATATCTGAACAGCTTGGGGCATTTCCAGACCATGTGGAGCAAGTCTCCATGGTCGCGTTCACATTTTGGGCACAGGGGTGAATCTCTAATTCCCCATTTATAAAGTTGAAGGGGGGGTTCTGTATGCCCTATGTAGTAAATAGAGGTGTGAGAGTTTCTGGGACGCAGATATTGATACCAGGGGGGCATTCATAAGGCATATATCCCAGCTGTCTCCATCCATCGTTCCTATATCCTCCTCCCAACGCTGTCTGCATGGTAATCTAGAGGGGTCTTGTATTTGTGCGATAAGAGTGTTATAGCATCTAGATATCATGCCCTTTTTAACTTCATCCATAAAAACATCCTGAATAATCGGGTGTTCTGTTTGTTGGATCCTAACAGTTCTATTCTGGGTTTGTAAGGCATGACGCAGTTGGAGATATTTATAGAAATTGTTATGTGGGATCCCAAACTCTGTTTGAATCTGCTGAAAAGATTTAAGAGTGTTATCTTGGTATAATTGTGAGATATATTTGATGCCTGCGTCATCCCAGCTCTTGAAGCCTTTTAGTTTTTGTATTTCTTTAAGTTGTCTGTTTCGCCAGAGAGGCGTGCTAGATAAAAAGCCCGTAATGCCTATCAGTTTCTTGACATAGGACCAAAGTAAAATCAACAATTTAATCGTAGGAGCTTCCGGGTCTAAGTGCAAGAATCCCGCCTCCAAATTTGCCAGTGCTGAATAATTGTTTTCTTCTAGTGTTATAAGTCTACGAATCGGGTCTTTCGGATCTAGCAAGCCCCATCCTCGTAGTTGTTGTAATTGGGATGCTAAATAATACATTCTGGGATGAGGGACTGCAAGTCCCCCTTCCCCTTTGCCATGCTGTAATGTTAATAATTTTATCCTCGCTATTTTTTTCAACCATACGAGCTCTCTAAATTGGGTCTCTATCCTATCAAACCATCTTTTAGGTATCCATACCGGGGAGTTATTAAAAATATATAACAGTTGTGGTGCCCAGACCATTTTAATAAGATTGATTCTACCAACTACAGACAGGGGCAGTTTACACCAAGCCCTGCACTTTTCACGGAATTTAGTTAATAAAGGTGTTAGGTTCTGGTCGATATAAGTGGCTGGATTAGGAGTCACCTGAATCCCCAAGTATCAAAATGAGCTTACTTGTTGTATCATCTCTGCACCTAGGGGCAGTGGAGTATTCAGGGGGTCAAGCGGCATCAACACTGACTTATCCCAATTAATGGAAAAGCCCGATAATTCTCCAAAATCCTTGATGAGAGACATGACTGTTTGTAATGTATCTTTTGTGTCCCCTAAATAGAGCAAGGTATCATCTGCGTACATGGACACTACGTCCTTATTCATACCTCTTTGGAATCCTGCTATTCTTGAGTCTCCTAATTTTTGCTCCTAAGGGTTCCAAGGCCAAGGCAAACAGTAGGGGCGACAATGGGCACCCCTGCCTGGTGCCTCTAAATAATGGAAAAGGTTCTGAAAGTTCCCCATTAATCCGTATCCTGGCAGTGGGCGCGGCGTACAGAAGCTGTATCCAGCGAATAAAAGTGTCCCCTAGTCCCATGTTCTGTAACGTTTTCCACAGATAAGGCCACTCGACACTGTCGAAGGCCTTAGCTGCGTCTAGTGAAAAAATTGCCCTATTGCCTGTATTGTCCACTGGGAGTTGTAGGTTCAGGAACAGTCATCTTATATTTTGGGCCGTGGATCTCGTGGGGATGAACCCGGATTGGTCTCTATGTACTATTTTATGAATTACTTTGGCCAGTCTGTTTGCTAACATCCGAGCCAGTAGCTTGATATCGGATGTGAGCAGTGAAATGGGCCTATAAGATCCAGGGGAATTTGCATCTTTACCCGGTTTTAATATACCAATAATGATCGCCTCGTTCATCGAGTTTGGCAATGAGCCCTCTCTTAGTGCCTCATTGTAAACTTTCAGTAATGTGGGAAGCATGGAGTCAGCATAGCGTTTGTATATCTGAGGGAAGACCATCTACACCTGGTGATTTGTTGTTTTTAGTTTGAGATAAGGCGATGTCTAGTTCCTCTGCTGTTAAAGGGGCATTAAGCATGGTCCTATCTTCTATTGGCAGACTGGGGAGCTCGCAGCTTCCTAAGAAATCTTCTATTGCACTGTCAGTGGGTGTAACTTTAGAAGTATAAAGATCAGCATAGAAATCGCCAAAAACTGTCAGGATATCAGGAGTAGAGCATTTCAGAGTTCCCTGTGTATCGCAGATGGCGGAGATGAGAGAGGATGGTTGCTGAGACCGTGCCATTACTGCAAGCATATGACCAGTCGTCTCCCCCTCCTCAAAATGTGATTGTTGCAGAAAAAAACGTTTGTTCTCCGCCAGCTGCAACGCCAGCTGCCCAGACATTGTCTGTGCACTCAACCATGCTCTCTTAGTGTCTCCTGTGGGGTCGTTAACCACTAGCCTACCGCCCACTGTCATATGACGGCCGGACGGTAAGCCTATTGTTCTGAGTGGGCGTCATATGACGTCCACCGTTTAAACAGGGCATGCGCGCGATCGTGAGCGCGCAGCCCTGTACTGTCGGTGGCGGCGTGTCACCGAGACACCGCTCGTCACCGACAGGGGTGAACAGCCACTGGGCATGGCTGTTTACCACGTGATCGGCCGTGATGAAGTCACGGCTGATCACTAATGGTACATCCCGCATTGCACGGCGCATGCGCGCGATCGTGAGCGCGCTGCGCGTGCACGTCGGTGGCGGCGTGTTCCCCGGGAACACTGCTCGTCACCGACGATAGTTTACAGCCATTGGCCAGTACTGTGTACCATGTGATCGGCTGTGATCCATTCACAGCCGATCACTAAGTGTAAACAAAGAGCTGTCACTAGCTGTTACTAGCCCTTCTCTCCTCACACACCGTTTCCAGTGTGAGGAGAGAAGAGCCAGGAGCAGTGAGTTACAGATCTTTGTATTTGTAGTGTCTGCACCAACACCACTTCTGTCCCATCGCCCCCCCCAATTGTCATCTGTCACCCAACAGTCACCCCATAAAAAGTGCACCTGTCACATAGAGACTGCCATTAGTGACCATCAGCGGTGCCCTGTCACCCACCAGTGACCGTGCCCTGTCACCCGTCACCCATCAGTGACCTGCCCTGTCACCTGTCACCCATCAGTGACCTGCCCTGTCACCCGTCACCCATCAGTGACCTGCCCTGTCACCCGTCACCCATCAGTGACCTGCCCTGTCACCCGTCACCCATCAGTGACCTTCCCTGTCACCCGTCACCCACCAGTGACCGTGCCCTGTCACCCGTCACCCACCAGTGACCATTAGCGGTGCACCCGTCACCCATCAGTGACCGTCGCCTGTCAACAATCTGTGACTATCACCTGTCACCGTCCGTGGCCTGTCACCCATCAGTGACCGGGCCCTCTCACCCGTCACCCATCAGTGACTGTGCCCTGTCACCCATCAGTGACCATCAGCGGTGCACCTGTTACCCATCAGTGACCGTCGCCTGTCAACTATCTGTGACCATCGCCCATCACACCATCACCTCTCAGTGAACGTCACCTGCCACCCATCACACAGCCCATCAGTGACCGTCACCTGCCACCCATCTGTCACCCGTCGCACAGCTACCCGCCACACAGCCATGTCCAAAAGAGGATATACAAGTCAGGAGGCGTTCCAGATCCTCTCTATGACTGATGAGATCACCGGGGAGCTCTCATCAGAGTCCCATTCTGATTCCGAATCAAATTCGGCATTTGAGCCGATCGAGAGTAGCAATGGTTCGGATGAAGAATGGGTCCCTCCTAAAAGGGCACGACACTCTGGAACCCAGGAAGCCGCCAGCAACCGGGATTATATTCCCAGTACCAGCTCTGCCGCCAGAAATAGGCCCCAGGAAGAAAGGCCCAGTACCAGTGCTGCCGCCAGCAATAGGCCCCAGGAACAAAGGCCCAGTACCAGTGCTGCCACCAGAGATGGGCCCCGCGCACAAATGCCCAGTACCAGTGCTGCCACATCACACCCGAGTTCCAGCACAGGAAATTCAACTCCCCCAACTACTGGAGTGTCACGTCCCCCAAGAGTCAGGGCCGCTACCTATATGCCAGATGGTCTTGCCAACCCAACATGGCTGCCTTCCAACTCGGGATCACCAAATATTCCCCCTTTCACAGCACAGCCAGGTGTGCAGGCCAACACCCAAAATTTTACAGAGATCAATTTTTTTCACCTGTTTTTGCCCGACACTTTGCTGCAGTTCATTGTGGACCAGACAAATTTGTATGCCCAGCAGTATATTGCCAGCAACCCCCAATCATCTTATGCCCGTCCGTTTGAGTGGAGAAATTTGAATATGGAGAAGTTCAAATTGTTTTTGGGCCTCACCCTAAATATGGGGCTTACAAAAAAAAATGAAGGACATACCTATTGGTCCACCCACCCCATCCACCATATGCCCATGTATTCTGCCGCTATGTCCAGGTCCCGATATGAGATGATTATGAGATTCTTTCATTTTAACGACAACACCCAGTGCCCTCCCAACAATCATCCAAATTCGGATAAGCTATACAAGATTCGCCCACTAATAAATTCATTTTCCCAACGATTTGCAGAACTTTATGTCCCCGAGAAGAATATATGTGTGGATGAGTCCCTGGTACCATTTTCAGGCCGGCTAGGAATAAAACAGTATATTCCTAGCAAAAAGGCCAAATATGGAGTCAAATTTTACAAGCTGTGTGAGAGAGCCACGGGATATCTATATGCATTCCGCATATATGAGGGAAGAGATTCCCAGCTCCAGCCCCCTGAGTGCCCAGCCTACATGGGCACAAATGGAAAAATCGTATGGGATCTGGCTTACCCACTTCTAAAAAAAGGCTATCATATATACCTGGACAACTTTTATACCAGCCTGCCCCTTTTCAGACACCTATATATTGAAAAAACCCTGGCCTGCGGAACTTCAAGAAAAAATAGGAAGGGCTTCCCACAATCCATTGTGAACAAAAGGCTGAAAAAGGGGGAAAGAGCAACACTGAGATGTAATGAAGTGCTGGCCTTGAGGTGGAAGGATAAGAGGGATGTGCACATGATGTCCACCATTCATGATGACACTGCAGTTGTAGTTCAGCGAAGACGAGGTCCCATTGAAAAACCGACATGTGTCCAAGACTATAATCTCTACATGGGGGGGGTGGATTTCAATGACCAAATGATTCAGCCCTATTTGTCAATAAGGAGGTCCCGATTCTGGTATAAGAAGGTAGCAATATATCTAATCCATTTGGCCATTTACAATTCCTACATAATCTACACAAAATCCACAGAAAGCCCCGCCTCCTTCCTAAAATTCATAGAAGAAGTAGTCACGTCCCTCATCTATCCACAAAGACCCCTCCCAGAATTACCTCGTTCTGATGCTGTTAGCCGACTTCATGAATGGCACTTCCCGTACAACATTCCACCATCGGAAGCAGGCCGAAGACGGCAAAAAAAATGTCGTGTGTGCAGCAGAAGAGGTTTTCGAAAAGATACCAGCTACCATTGTCCCCAGTGTCCCTCCCAACCTGGCCTTTGCATTGGTGAATGCTTCGAACTGTATCATACATCCCCAAGTTATTAGCCCATATTTTCCCCATTTTCGCTGATCATTTTCCATGCTTCCCCAAATAACCATGCCACTGCCTTCAATGTGAACTGACCCTGGCCTGCTTTTTGACTATGCCTCTGCCTACCGTTTGGACTGCTTCCACATGAACTGACCCTGGCCTGTTTTGACTATGCCTCTGCCCACCGTTTGGACTGCTTGCTCGTGAACTGACCCTGGCCTGTTTTGTGACTACTCTTCTGCCTACCGCTTGGACTGCTTGCACGTTAACTGACCCTGGCTTGTTTTATGGACTATGCTTTTGCCTACCGCTTGGACTGATCTGTTGCCCTGCTACTATAGTACACAGGGGTCTCACATATGTGAGGGGCTCCAGAATAGTTTTTCCGGATGGAGATAACAATTTTTTTTGTTTTCTCCCGGTTTTGTAATTTCCGGATTAGGGTCTGGAGTCCGGAGGCTTCATAGAGATTTGGGTGGGTCGAAGCCTCTACCCCTGTGCCCCTGTGCACAGGTCTTACCCAATTGCGGCCCTCAGCCTTCTGCTGACTTACTGCCATCATGCCTTTGCCTGCCGCATGAACGGACCACACATCTGCCTGCTACCTGGACTATGCAAATAATTCGCTGTATCAAAAGGCAGTATGTTTATGAAGGGCTGGAGAGCGGTACAATAATGTGTGTCTGCAGGTAACAGTGTACCAGGACCAATATTATGGCTGTGCTGGCTGTCTCTGCCTGGACAATTCCTATGGACTGTGCTGTGCCGACTATAGACAATATTCCTGCCTGCTGCCTGGATAGTTATTGCTGTCGCTAAGCACATCCCTGACTGCTGCCTGGACCAGTGCTCTCTTCTGTGGACACTACTAAAAGCACAGGTAATACTTTTTTTTTATCCTTTCCGCAATAGAATTTCTTTTGGATTGTAATTCTTGGTATGTACATGCTATGTGTTAGAAATATGAAGGGCCTTCAAAAATGATAGGTTGCCAGAAAATTGTAATGTATGTAATGTATGTAATGTATGCTCCTAGAACGCCTGATGGTGCTACTTGGATGTTGGGCCACTGTATGTGGCCAAGCTGTGTAAAAGTCTCACACATGTGGTATCCCCATACTCAGGGGGAGTAGCAGAATGTATTTTGGGGTGTCATTTTTGCTATGTGTTGGAAATATCTTATAAATGGACAACTTTGTGTAAAAAAAATGCGTTTTTATTTTTTTTCCACATTTTCCAAAAACTTCTGGAAAAAAAATAACCGTTCAAAAGACTCATTATGCCTCATAGATTATACGTTGGGGTGTTTGCTTTCCAAAATGGGGTCATTTTGTGGGCAATTCCTTTGTCCTGGTGCTCCAGGGCCTTCAAAAGTGTAATAGGTGGTTGAGAAATGAGATGTGCAATTTATGCTCGTAGATCGCCTGATGGTGCTACTTCAATGTTGGGCCTTTGTATGTGGCCAGGCTGTGTAAAAGTCCCACACATGTGGTATCGCCATACTCAGGAGGAGTAGCAGAATGTATTTTGGGGTGTCATTTTTGCTATGTATTTGCTATGTGTTGGAAATATCTTATAAATGGACAACTTTGTGTAAAAAAAATGCGTTTTTATTTTTTTTCCAGAAACTTCTGGAAAAAAAATAACCGTTCAAAAGACTCATTATGCCTCATAGATTATACGTTGGGGTGTTTGCTTTCCAAAATGGGGTCATTTTGTGGGCAATTCCTTTGTCCTGGTGCTCCAGGGCCTTCAAAAGTGTAATAGGTGGTTGAGAAATGAGATGTTCAATTTATGCTCGTAGATCGCCTGATGGTGCTACTTCAATGTTGGGCCTTTGTATGTGGCCAGGCTGTGTAAATGTCCCACACATGTGGTATCGCCATACTCAGGAGGAGTAGCAGAATGTATTTTGGGGTGTCATTTTTGCTATGTATTTGCTATGTGTTGGAAATATCTTATAAATGGACAACTTTGTGTAAAAAAAATGCGTTTTTATTTTTTTTCCACATTTTCCAAAAACTTCTGGAAAAAAAATAACCGTTCAAAAGACTCATTATGCCTCATAGATTATACGTTGGGGTGTTTGCTTTCCAAAATGGGGTCATTTTGTGGGCAATTCCTTTGTCCTGGTGCTCCAGGGCCTTCAAAAGTGTAATAGGTGGTTGAGAAATGAGATGTGCAATTTATGCTCGTAGATCGCCTGATGGTGCTACTTCAATGTTGGGCCTTTGTATGTGGCCAGGCTGTGTAAAAGTCCCACACATGTGGTATCACCATACTCAGGAGGAGTAGCAGAATGTATTTTGGGGTGTCATTTTTTCTATGTATTTGCTATGTGTTGGAAATATCTTATAAATGGACAACTTTGTGTAAAAAAAATGCATTTTTATTTTTTTCCCACATTTTCCAAAAACTTCTGGAAAAAAAATAACAGTTCAAAAGACTCATTATGCCTCATAGATTATACGTTGGGGTGTTTGCTTTCCAAAATGGGGTCATTTTGTGGGCAATTCCTTTGTCCTGGTGCTCCAGGGCCTTCAAAAGTGTAATAGGTGGTTGAGAAATGAGATGTGCAATTTATGCTCGTAGATCGCCTGATGGTGCGACTTCAATGTTGGGCCTTTGTATGTGGCCAGGCTGTGTAAAAGTCCCACACATGTGGTATCCCCATACTCGGTAAGAGTAGCAGAATGTATTTTGGGGTGTAATTTGTTGTATGCATATGCTCTGTGAGAGAAATAACCAGTTAATATGAAAATTTTGAAAAAAAAAAAAAAAATCTTCCTTTTGCAAAGAATTGTGGGAAAAAAATTACACCTTAAAAAAACTAACCATGCTACTTACTTAATACCTTGGAATGTCTACTTTCTAAAAAGGGGTAATTTGGGGGGTATTTGTACTTTTCTGACTTGTTAGTACCTCAAGAAATGAGATTCACCTGATGTACTGAAGGCCTGATCAGATGTTTTCAATTTTCAGTGATTGGCACCATAGTTTGTAGACTCTATAACTTTCACAAAGACCAAATAATATACACTAATTTGGGTTATTTTTACCAAAGATATATAGCAGTATAAATTGTGGCCAAAATTTATGAAGAAAAATTACTAATTTGCTAAATTTTATGACAAAAACAAAGAAAAAGGCAATTTTTCACAAAATTTACGGTCTTTTTTTATTTATAGCACAAAAAATAAAAAACCCATTAGTGATTAAATACCACCAAAAGAAAGCTCTATTTGTGTGAAAAAAAGGACACAAATTTCATTTGGGTACAGTGTTGCATGACTGAGTAATAGTCATTCAAAGTGTGAGAGCACCGAAAGCTGAAAATTGGTCTGGGCAGGAAGGGGGTTTAGGTGCCCTGTATTGAGGTGGTTAATGTAATTGTTCTCAGTCTCGGTGACCCTATTCCGTACCAACAACTCCCAGGCCTTGGTATCAGTTTTAATCTGTGATATTGTTTTGATAAGCTGTCCTCTCAAAAAGGCCTTCGCTGCATCCCAGACCACCCCCAGTTTAGCCGTACCGATATTATCCTGTAAAAACAGCTTGAGTGCACCACTTATGGGGTCTGGTTCAGTGAACAGCGAGAGCCAGAAGGGATTAAGTTTCCATATTGGACGTCTGTTCCTACTTGGTAATGAAATGGTCACCCAAAAGGCCGAATGGTCAGATATATGCCTATCTGCATATCCTGATTCCTCTATTAAATGGAGCATCTTGTCATTCCCAAGGCCCAAATCTATTCTAGATAACCCGTCATATGAGGCTGAATGACAGGAGTATTTTTTGTCCTCAGGATGTTTAGACCTCCACACATCTATCAGCCCCATTTCTTCAAGTATTCTAGCGAAGGGGGTTTACCTTTTACCTGACATGCGCTAGCAGCAGGTACAGGTAATTTATCCATGAGAAAATTAAAAAAATTATTATAGTCTCCCATTGCCAGTAGGGGTACCTCTGGGTATTGGGCCATGAAACTTGCCAGGTGTCTGATAATCTCTGAGTTATACGGTGGGGGTATATAGATGCTAGCAAGAATACATCTTAGGCCTAAAATTGTGCACAAAAGAAATACATATCTGCCAGCCGGGTCTATGCGTTTTCTAATGCAATTAAATTGAACATCCTTCCTGATAAGTATACTTGCTCCCCTTGAATAGGTGGAGTAGGTTGCATGAAACTGGTTCATATATAATCTCGGGCTAAGATTGGGAGGGGGATCCGTAGAGAAATGGGTCTCCTGTAAGCAGACTACCCCCGCATTCAGCGACTTGAGATATCTGAGAACCGCCACTCGTTTCACTGGATTTCCCAGTCCTCTGACATTCCAAGTCACAATGGTCAATTTAGCCATCCCCATCTTGTTTTAGAAGCATTGACCAGGCCAGCATATCTCTCATTAGATTTCCTAGGTTACACATCAACATAACATCTGGAAGGAGAGAAGAACCCCCTCTCTCTATGTTATACTTAATTTCTCTTTTCTGAAAATATTTAGGTATCTGTAGACATGAAATCATATTACAAGGCAAAGAAAAATACTCTAGCAGGTTAGCGTATAAGTACAGAAGACAGTAAATTTTTGTCTTAATGCATATTGCTCTGTATGGCATAACTCTAAAGGTCAGCAGTTCACACAACCACCAGCGGCTGCGGTGTTAACTTTTCCCACACAACAGGTGTGGGGGGGGGGGGGTAAAAGCCTTGAAAACTCCCAGTTAACCAGCAGGTTAGTTCTTATAGGGGTTTCACAGCTATGGCAGGCACGTATTTCTTCCTTAATTGCAATCAAAATGGGGGAAAAAAGCAAAAAGGGGGAGGGTGAAACAAACAAACAGTACTCCTCGGCCGCCTGAACATCGGATGTGAGTATAGGAACTGTCCACATCAATCAGCAAACTTAAATCTTAAGGCCCACTCACGGCCCAGGCATCCACCCCAGGAGAAAAAGCCGGGTCTTGTCAGGCTATTGCATATCCAGGACTTAACACTTAAGCAGGGACATCTCTTTGTGGTCTAGCAGCTTTAAGGGCCCTATCTTCACGATCTAGCCATTGAGCCGCCATGTCCGGGCGATCAAAAAAACGAGTTTCCCCGAGTGCGACCACACGGAGGCGAGCAGGGTACAGCATCGCATATGGCAAGTTAAGGTCTCTTAATCTTCGTTTGACATCCATAAACTTTGCTCGCTGCTTCTGGAGTTCAGCCGAGAAATCCGGAAACAGGGATATTTTGGAGTTGTCAACAAACAGCTTACCTCCCATGGTTCTGGCTTTAGCTAGAATGGCATCTCTGTCTTTGTAGTTTAGGAGCTTAAACAGAAAAGCACGAGGGTGATTGCCAGGGGGTAGTGGGCGAGATGGCACTCTATGCGCCCTTTCCACCGCAAATAGCGGAGAGAAAGCTTCTTTTCCAAATGTAGTGAGAAGCCATTGTTCGATGAAGGTGACCGGGTCTTTACCCTCTATCCTTTCTGGGAATCCTAAGGCGCGGACATTATTGCGACGCATGCGATTTTCCAAATCATCCAAGCGCGCTGCATGCTGATCTGCAAGATGGCAGTTATACTTTAAGTCTCTCTGCATGGGTACTAAATCATCTTCAATCACACTGACCCTGCTCTCTATTGCAGCTGTGCGCTCTCTTAGCTTTTGCATGTCCTGTCTCACAAAGGATATCTCAGCTTTAACACCTTTAACTTCATCTGTCAGGGTTGAGATGGATCTGTTACATATAGTCACTGCTGAGAGTATGTCTCTGAGAGTGGGTTCAGCATTATCCAGGGGCAGGGTTGGTGTCTGAGTGCCCTGATATGAATGTGAAGCTGTACTCACTGCGGCCCAGTCAGCAGGAGATCCAGTACCATCCTCCAGTGGAATAGTATTATCCATCTCCAGCTGGCTTCCTTCTTCTTCACTAAGGTCAGATGTGGGTGATGGTAGTTGCTTTGATGTTTTATTGCCAAACAGGAGCTTCTGGGCAGCCTCCTTATATTTCTCCTTCTGTGATCGCTGTGGCAAAGCGCCATCTTGGGCCTGAGCCGCGGGCGGGCCGCCACCATCCTTGTCCCGTTTTGGCATGTTCTACAGCCGCAAATCAATCGGCTAGATGGGTCGGCTGAGGCACAGATAGTGTGCGGTTCCGATCGGGGGTATCAGCGGGCTGGATGGGTAATCCAGAGGATTATTACCAGGATTTTCGGCGGAGCTGAGGAGAAGTGCGTCCTGCTACATGCGCTGCCTGGCCACGCCCCCCCTCCTTATAAATAATTAATTTTTCTTTAGTAGTGTTATTATTGCAATTCTTGTATTTAAGAAAAAAAAATTTTTGGTCACATCTATATAGATATTTGTTTCAATTTATGAATTTTTTCAATTTATGAACTTTTCTTAATTGTCCATTTAGTTAATATGCACAATTATACAATATTTTTTGATTATTTTTATATACATGTTTCTTGTGTCATTTGTGGTTTACGTATACCCTCTGGCAATTAATATTGCCATGGAGATGTAACATGATCTTCTATACAAATTCACAACATAAGGGTTTGGTACCTCCGTATCTTAATTAATAGATCACATATATATACTCTTATGAGGTATTTTTTAGGTCACATATCCCTCTATATATCCATTGACTAGGTAGTTTTATGTTTTTATCTTGACAATTTCCGTTTTTGAATTTTTTGGGGTCTCGTTTTTAAATTAATTTTTGTAACAAGGGGTGCCTATGTCAAAGATGGCGGCTACTGACTCACACTCGTGACTTAGACCGAGGTGTGGGTCTGTAGGAGGTGGGGACTTAGCATGTTGCCTGTTCTGTATTGATTCTTTGTGGTCTCTTTTTTAAATTCAATATAGTAAGGGCTGCCCATGATAAAAATGGTGGCTATTGACTCGCACTCGTGACTCAGACCGAGGTGTGGTTCTATAAGAGGTGGTGACTCAGCACGCTGCCCGTTCCCCATTGAGAATGTTCGCTATGATGAAATGCGCCAGAGGAGGTACGTACTGACGTCACCACGATTGTCTCGTTGAGGAGGACGGGAGCTTTTGAAATTTGCCGGCCGGCTTACGTTTTATGCTTGAAGTTTTTATCGCTTTTGTAAGTGTATTTTCTTTTTTTAATAAACTAGTATTGATGGTATTACACTATAATGTGTTATATCTTTTCTTGGGTTACTAACCATTGGCATTTATGGTCGGACGGTCCCTTCGGTTCCACGCTGTGAGCGCCATTAGCGTTTAACATCCGAGTGCATGTTTGAGTACAGCTGACATCCTGCCTTTCTAAAGGAGACATCTGTCTGTTTTTTCCAGCATTTGGTAAGGAGGCCTTCTGTGTGGTGACGGGTCACTCAAGTTTGCTCTTCTCACAAAGGTGACATTTTGTCCTTTCCTGGCCACGATGTTATGGCACTTCTTATCTAATGTGCACAATTTATAGTCTTTATAGTATTACACTATGATTTATTTCATTTTTGATTTATACCGATACGCACTTACCTGTTTTGAGTGGATTCTACACGTTTTGATTCAAAGTACAAGATCTACAACCCAGGCTGGGGTTACGGCCATCTGCACGTTTTGGCTTGCTATCTGGTAAGCTTGTATTTCACATGGTGTTAATTTTATGCTGATTCAATTGACTGGCGAACTACCATCTACATTGTTCGTTCAATATTGGGACTTTTTTTCATATATTTCATTTATTCATTTTCTTCACTGTGGACAATTACAGAGGAGACAAAAGGGAAGGGAGAGAGAGGCACCAGGTAGCCGCTGGTACAGTAGTTTTTTTCTTAAATTAAATGTTTAAAAACAAACTATTTTGCACTCACACATGTCACAGAGCGGTAGGCATAGATCACAGTCTGTGAAGTCCACTGTCAGCCTTATCCCGATCCACACTGCTGTTATCACTGAATCTCTGGAGGAAGCCGGTATAAGGATACAGAGAGCCACAGGAAACTCCAGTGAACTGTCAGCCTCTGATGATGGAGGCGTGGTTAAGCCTCCAAAACACTCTGATTGGTCACAGTGTCTCAGGCTATCTGACAGTTCACTGGAGTTTCCTACGGCCCTCTGTATCATTATACCGGCTTCCTCCGGCGATTCTGTGATAACAGCAGTGTGGATCGGGATAAGGATGACAGTGGACTTCACAGACTGTGATCTATGCCTACCGTTCTGTGACATGTGTGAGTGCAATACAGATTGCTTTTAGGGCCAGTTCACACCAGAGAAACGCAGTCCGGATGCATTCCAGGTGCATTTAGGTGCGTTCCGGTGTGTTTTTGATACGTTTTAGAGTGTTCCAGTACAGTCCAGTGCAGCATGTTCTACTTTTTTTCTGGAACTGGAGCGCACTGGAACTGCAAGCACTGGTGTGAACTATGTCATTGAAAACCATATAACCTACTTTCTATGCATTTTTGATACAGAAAAATGCACTGGACTGCATGTGGTGTGAACTGGCTCTTAAGGTTAAGAATAAAGAGGGGGAAAAAATGCACTGGACTGCATCAAAAATGCACTGGATAGCATCAAAAACGCATCAAAAACACACATGCAGAAAAGCATCTGGAACGCATCCGGACTGAGTTTCTATGGTGTGAACTGGACCTAAAAAAAAACACTGTACCAGCACCTACCTGGCACCTCTCTCTCCCTTCCCTTTTTGTCTCCTCTGTAATTTTCCCCCTGCACAGCTGCTCCAATTCCCCTGCTGTCCGGGTCCCCCTGTGTACTGGGGCCCCCTACAGGAGGCCCCATGGTACCCACTGCTGGAGGCACTGGTGTCCGGGTCTCAGGCAGTGGGAAATCCTGGCATATCAATCAAAACCCAGACTGTCTGGGTCATAACCAGACAGGTGGCAACCCTAGTGACAACGCATTTACTGCAGAGCCAGCAGTATTTTTACCCTGTTGGACAGACTAATCGGTAAGTAGAGATGGGAATTTACTTTGATTTTGTTTGACATACGTCACCCTTCCATGTGCTCCTTGCTGCAAAGGACAGTTATAGGTGGGGCAGTAGCCATTTGTTTGTACTGTCACCCTGTTGGGGTATCTCCCAACACAGCCTTGATGTCAACCAAGGTCCTAGCAGCATACTTGTCAACTGTCCCAGAAATTGCGGGACAGTCCTGTTTTTAACCACTTTAGCCCCAGACCATTTGGCTGCCTAAAGTCCAGAGGACTTTTTACAATTTGGCACTGCGCTGCTTTAACTGGTAATTGCGCGGTCATGCAATGTTGTACCCAAACAAAATTTGCGTCCTTTTTTCCCACAAATAGAGCTTTCTTTTTATGGTATTTGATTGCCTCTGCGATTTTTATTTTTTGCGATATAAACGGAAAAAGACCGAAAATTTTGAAAAAAAAAAAGATATTTTCTACTTTTTGTTATAAAAAAAAATCCAATAAACTCAATTTTACGCTCCATGTACACGAGACGTTTTCACATCCTCTCCTGAACGATTTAACTTGACAGATAGTAACCCACATTTAAAATGTCCATTTTGCCGCATTTACATGCCGTGTTTAGCAGCGTTTTGCCGCATTTGCGTTTAGAAGCGTTTCTAAGTAAAAAAAATGTTTTTTTTAACCACTTCACATCCCGCCCATGTACATATGACGTCTGCAGAAGGGATCTCCCATCCTGGGAGGGCGTCATATGACGTCCTGGGCTTCCCGGCCATCTGGGGGGCGCGTCCCCGCCGCATCACTCGGGAGCCGATGCGCATGCCCGGCAGCCGCGATGTCCGCCGGGCACCCGAGATTGCCTGTTAACCGAGCAGGACTGTGGATCTGTGTGTGTAAACACACAGATCCACGTCCTGTCAGGTGAAAGGAGACCGATGGTGTGTTCCCAGTACAGAGGAACACCGATCGGTCTCCTCCCCTTGTGAGTCCCTGCCCCCTACAGTTAGAATCACTCCCTAGGCAACACAGTTAACCCCTTCACTGCCCTTACTGTTAACCCCTTCACTGCTGGTGACATTTATACAGTAATCTATGCATTTGTATAGCACTGATCGCTGTATAAATGTTAATGGTCCCAAAATGGTGTCAAAAGTGTCCGATCTGTCTGCCGCAATGTCACAGTCATGATAAAAATCACTGATCACCGCCATTACTAGTAAAAAATAAATAAATAAATAAAAATGCCATAAAACTATCCCCTATTTTGTAGACGCTATAACTTTTGAACCAATAAATATACGCTTATTGCAATTTTTTTTACCAAAAATGTGTAGAAGAATACATATCAGCCTAAACTGAGGAAAAAAAAAAAAATTTGAATATTTATTATAGCAAAAAGTAAAAAATATTGTGTTTTTTTTTTTCAAACTTGTCGCTCTTCTTTTGTTTATAGCGCAAAAAATAAAAACTGCAGAGATGATCAAATACCACCAAAAGAAAGCTCTATTTGTGGAGAAAAATGATAAAAATTTCATTTGGGTACAGTGTAGTATGACCGCGCAATTGTCATTCAAATTGCTACAGCGCTGAAAACTGAAAATTGGCTTGGGTAGGAAGGGGGTGAAAATGCCCTGTATTGAAGTGGTTAAAATGGGCAAAAATTAAAACGCCTATAAACGAAACGCAGCTAAACACGGGTTACCGCGTTTAGCCGTGTTTGGCGTCTGAAACGTCAGAAACTTCGGCGTCTGAACCCATTTTTTTGCTTTCGAAGAAACATTGTTAAACGCACCTGCTTAAAAACGGCAATAAACGAGACTGTGTACATGGTCACATAGGATAACACTGAATAAGTTCAGGGGCAGTTGAAAAAAGCATCCAACTGCCTCTGAACATAGCAGCGTCCCGTGTACATGGGGCCTTAGTCATACATTTAGGCCAAAATGTATTCAGCCACATGTCTTTGGTAAAAAAAATGTCAATAAGCATATATTTATTGGTTTGCGCAAAAGTTATAGCTACAAACTAGGGTACATCTACAAACTTGGGATGTCTACAATGTAGACACCCCAAGCTATTTGCTGAGAGGCATGTTGAGTCCATGGAATATTTTATATTTTGCCACAAGTTGCGGGTAAATTACAAACTTTTTTTTTTTTGCACAAAGTTGTCTCTAAATGATATATTGCTCAAACATGCCATGGGCATATGTGGAATTAGACCCCAAAATATTCTCCTGAGTACGGGGATACCACATGTGTGAGACTTTTGGCAGCCTAGCCGTGTACAGGACCCCAAAAACCAATCACCGCCTTCAGGCTTTCTAAGGGCGTAAAATGGTGATTTCACTTCCTCACTACCTATTACAGTTACGGAGCCCATGAAATGCCAAGATAGCACAACCCCCCCCCAAATTACCCCATTTTGGAAAGTAGACACCCCAAGCTATTTGCTGAGAGGCATGGTGAGTATTTTGCAGCTCTCACTTGTTTTTGAAAATGAAGAAAGAAAAGAAAAAACATTTTTTTTTCTTTTTTCAATTTTCAAAACTTTGTGACAAAAAGCGAGATTTGTAAAATACTCACCATACCTCTCAGCAAATAGCTTGAAGTGTCTTCTTTACAAAATAGGGTCATTTGGGGGGGGGGGGGGGGGGCTGGGTGTTGTGCTTGACATTTCATGGCCTCTTTAACTGTGATAGGTAGTGACGAAGTGAAATCACCATTTTATGCCCTTAGAAAGCCTGAAGGCGGTGATTGGTTTTTGGGGTCCTGTACACGGCTAGACTCCCAAAAAGTCTCACACACGTGGTATCCCCATACTCAGGAGAAGCAGCAGAATGTATTTTTGGGTGTAAGTCCATATATGCCATAGCATGTTTGAGCAATATATCCTTTAGTGACAACTTTGTGCAAAAAAAAAAAAAATTTCTTTTTCCCGCAACTTGTGTCAAAATATAAAATATTCCATGGACTCGACATGCCTCTCAGCAAATAGCTTGGGGTGTCTACTTTCTAAAATTGGGTAATTTTGGGGGGGGGGGGAGTTTGAACTGTCCTGGGATTTTATTCACAACGTTTAGAAGCTTATGTCACACATCACCCACTCTTCTAACCACTTGAAGACAAAACCCTTTTTGACACTTTTTGTGTACATGAAAAATTTTTTTTTTTTTGCAAGAAAATTACTTTGAACCCCGAAACATTATATATTTTTTTAAGCAAAGCCCTACAGATAAAAATGGTGGGTGTTGCATTTTTTTTTCGCACAGTATTTGCGCAGCGATTTTTCAAACACATTTTTTTTTTGAAAAAACACACTTTTTTTTTTAATGCATTAAAACACACTATATTGCCCAAATGTTTGATGAAATAAAAAAGATGATCTTAGGTCGAGCACATGGATGCCAAACATGACATGCTTTAAAATTGCACACAAATGTGCAGCGGCGACAAACTATATACATTTTTAAAAGCCTTTAAAAGCCTTTACAGGTTACCACTTTAGATTTACAGAGGAGATCTACTGCTAAAATTACTGCACAGGGGTGCTTTTTTTTAACTATTTATTTTGCTTTTTTATTTTATTTTTAAACTGTTCCTTTCATTTTTTTTAATCATTTTGATTGTTATCTCAGGGAATGTAAATATCCCCTATGATAGCAATAGTTAGTGACAGGTACTCTTTTTTTGAAAAAATTGGGGTCTATTAGACCCTAGATCTCTCCTCTGCCCTCAAAGCATCTGACCACACCAAGATCGGTGTGATAAAATGCTTTCCCAAATTTCCCAGTGGCGCTGTTTATATCCGGCGAAAAGTCATGAAATGCTCGCAGCTTCCGGTTTCTTAGGCCATAGAGATGATTGGAGCCATTCTGGCCTCTGATCAGCTCTATGGTTAGCTGGCGGAACCACCGGCTGCATTCTCAGGTTCCCTGTTGGGACAGGAGAGCCAGAGAAAACCATGGAAGACGGTGGGGGGGGGGGATGTTCCCTCCCACTGCTTGTAAAAGCAGTCTAGAGGCTAATTAGCCACTAGGATTGCTTTTGCATGAAAGCCGACCGCTGGCTAAAAAGAATGATACCAAGATGATACCTAAACCCGCAGGCATCATTCTGGTATAACCACTCAAAGTCCAGCAACATACCAGTACATTGCTGGTCCTTGTTGGCCATATATTGTAATTAATTTTTTTTGCATGCAACCTGTGGGTTGAACGATAAAAAGAGATTAATCGGTGGGTTTGCATTAGAATACCTCCCTTCATCCACCCACTTCTAATGATGGGCATACACGCACCATTTTTTTAAACTGTGGTGGTGAAATCACCTCCTACAGCGCTGGAGTCACGGCTTTATGTATCGTGGGAGCAACCGCTGTTGCTGTCAAGATACATAAATCTGCGCTGCAACTGAATGGCGTACCTGCTAAACAAATGATGGTTAACAATAAAACAAAGTAACATTACAGTATAACAGTAAGACATACCATACCTGCAAAGCAAATACAAACAACATAGTAAAAAATAAAACATTTTTTAACGCAATCTGTGCCTAAAATATATATATGCCGAAGCATGGGGGCATCCACCCCAAAAGTTAGGAGCAAATCGCACCTCCACCCCTGCTGCCCCCATGCTTCTGCATATATGCTTACTTTTTTAACTGTGTTGGTGAAATCACCTCCTACAGCACTGGAGTCACAGCTTTATGTATTGTGGGAGCAAACGCTGTTGCTGTCAAGATAAATAAATCCGCGCTGCAGCTGAATGGCGTACCTGAAAACAAAAAAATGGTTAACAATAAAACACAGTAAACAGTAAAGTATAAAAAATTACATACCTGAAAAGCAAACATGATAAAACATAATAACAATAAAACATTGCAGAATAGAATACAGTAAAAAAGAGCAGAACAGTAGAGAGAATAGAGAGAGAGAGAACACTAAAACGACAACTATTTTTTTTTTTTTTTATTACATATATTTTTTTGTGTTTTTTTTTTTTTTTACACTTTTATTTGTAACTGTAACGGTTCGGTTCCAGGTTCAGGTCTCTCAAAATGCGATGGCATCTTGGGAGACCCTGTGAAAGTGTGTCCTATTCTGTGCAGTGCTGTACCCTACGCTAAAACTCCACTAGTGTATGGTAGCGTTCAAAACATTCACCAATGCAAA
This sequence comes from Lithobates septentrionalis, assembly GCA_037952835.1. Lineage (NCBI taxonomy): Eukaryota > Metazoa > Chordata > Amphibia > Anura > Ranidae > Lithobates > Lithobates septentrionalis. The sequence continues at coordinate 2,716,151 of JBBDGP010000206.1, forward strand.
GACCAGGATTGTCAGGACAGGAGGGACAATAATAGCGGGTGTCACGCCTATATTCACGCTTGCTACAGATACAACATCTTCTTTGGTGGGCTTGTTGGGTAGGGGTACTAGGGAGGACATATGGAAAATGCCTCTTATGCAGCCGGCTTACTGCATTTGGATTGGGGTGGTGATGTGAAGCACCGTCTGGAAACAGAAGGGCTCTGATGATCTCTTCCTGGAATTTAAGGAAGGATCCAGTCCGTCCTGAAGCTCTGTATAGCACATGAGCGTTCAGCAAAGCCAATTGAAATAAATAAACAGACACCTTTTTGTACCAGCGTCTGGCCTTACGGGCAACTACATACGGCGCCAACAACTGGTCGCTGAGGTCCACCCCTCCCATATTTTGGTTATATTCATGGACACAGAGGGGTTTCTCCAAAACACCAGTCGCCGTAGGAATTTGGACCATCATGTCTGCGTTAAGAGAGGACAGAACGAAAACATTCTTATTATCCCTCCACTTCACAATGAGCAAATTATTACACTTCAAGCAGGCTCTCTCCCCCAGCCTAAGATGGGAATCTACAAGCCTCTGGGGTAAGCCCCGGTGATTAGATCGCACGGTGTCACATGATGATCAAGCAAGTGACTAAAAAGTGGCACGCTCATGTAATAATTGTCCACATACAAATGGTACCCCTTTCCAAATAAGGGTGACACCAAGTCCCACACAATCTATTCAGCGCTCCCTATGTAATCTGGGCAGTTCGGCAGCTCTACGTGACTATCTCTTCCCTTGTAAACCTTAAAACTATATGTATAGCCTGTGGCCCTGTCACAAAGCTTATATATCTTGACCCGTATCTGGCATGCTTGCTGGGAAGATACTGTTTGAAAGACAAGCGGCCAGAAAATTTAATCAGGGACTGACATTCACCTATGTTTGAGGCAGAGAGACAGCTTCAGACACACACGGCTCCAGTATTGTATGAAGAGATATCTTCCCTCTTCCATCCTACTAGAGCACAGGACTGCATTCTCCCCTTAGGACGTACACAGGCTACAGCCTCTCCAACCAGCCCGTGAGACAGGTCCACCCCACAGTCTCACATCAACAATTCAAAGGAGAACACACATACCGGTAACATAATACATAGAACGTTTGAACGTGGACTGGTATGGAGCTCAGAGTAACTAACTATTCATCACAGGCTACACCTCCCAACTAGCCATCCCTTTTTATGTACACATGTTGGCCTACCAGCCTATACAGACTGTGCTCTGGTTCTCAAGGCTCTGATGAAGAGGTTATCCTCGAAACGCTTCAGCCGATTTTAAACACTCACCTTAACATGGGCTTGTGTTACTTTTAACCTATTTTTTCCTTTTATTGCATATTTTGTTACCTGTTTGCATGAAACGTAGTATTTTTATTATTTATTTGTTTTTATTTCATTATATATGAAAAAATTATACACACTTTGATGTGAGCAATTGATCACGCGCCCTCCATCCACCCTTCTCCATATACTCATCAACGCAGACAACTTGATCGGGAGTAAACAAGGCTGCAAAACGTTAGTTGAAGTGGTTTACGAGGGGCCGAATTTTGTAGAGCCGATCGTATCCAGGGTCTCCACGAGGACGACAGAGTTCATTGTCGTTGAAGTGCAAGATCTGCTCGTATTGTGTCCTGGCCATGGAAGCAGAGATCACGGGTGTATGGTGAATTGGGTCAGTGGATCAATATGACCGCAACTCACTCTTTTTGGTTATGCCCATGAGGAGGGATAGGCCCAGAAAGGTCTTAAATTTGGAAACCGTAATCGGTTTCCAATCTCTGGCAAGGGAGGACAACTGGGGATTAGAGGCGATGAATTGACCAGCATACAAATTACTTTGGTCCACTGTAGAGGTCTTCCGTGAAAAACAGTGAATAAAAATCAAGTGACGTAAAATCAACTTTCCACATAAATTCCGGGTTTCCAGTGAATTGGGGAAGTACGGGTGCTGCAGAAGTGATGGGCTCCCAATTAGGATTGGCAAATTCTGAAGGAAGGACACTATGGGCACGATGGGCCTGTCTTTGTCTTCTTGGTGGCAGCGGGACACTACTTGTGCTTGCCACCTCACCAGCTTGAATTGCACTTATGGGACTCGCCATGTCACCACGTGATACTGCAGTGCTGGATGTACGACCAGGGTGTACTAGGCTGCTGGTGCTTGCCAGTTCACCAGAAGGGTAAGCGGCACTAGTACTTCTCTGCTCCATATGAGATCCCTGCGGTTCTTGTACCTGAACAACAGCAGAAGAAGATCGGGTCTGGTACGCCTGACCTTGGCAGGGACCACAACTCGTCAGAGCTATCTGCCATGGAGCTGCTGTCGTCTACAGGATCGTATTCTGAGCCTGAATCTGACAGATGAGTGACTTCCTCTTCACTATCTGTCATGCTCAGAAACGTGTAGGCACTTCACTAGTGTACCTTCGATTTGCCATTTTGGGCTCTAAATTTAGTGGTACAGTAGTAAGATTCACAGGAAAAAAAAGCTCCTAGGCTGTTAGCAACTGTATCAAACACTACCAAAAAAACTGATAGCAATCGCAGGGGTCAGGCCTGACTCTTCAAACTCTGCAGTTATGTGTTTAGTGTTTTGTAAGTGACAGTGATCGATCAATACTGTACTTGGGTGGGCTGGGTGGAGGGGCAAAACGCAGGTGCTAGCAGGTATCTGGGCTGATCCCGCTAACACTGCGTTTTTGGGAACCCTAAACTGCTGGGGATGCTAGTATAGATCTGATCAGATCAGATAGTGATCCGTTCAGACACTATACCATTAAGGGAGATGTATGCTGCGTGCATGGGTGTTAGCGCTACTGCCACTAATCTGATGCTGCCTGGGGCGACGCAGACCCTAACTGACCCTAAACCCTAACTGATATCACCTGACGCTATAAAAAACAAACAAACTAACCAGTATCACCCGTAACACTTATACGGTGATCACTGGTGACAGGGGGTGAAAGGGTTAACTAGGGGGCAATCAGGGGATTATAAAAACCTGACGGTGAACCTAAATAACTAACAGGCTAACTAGCGTCACCTGTGACACTTATACGGTGATCAGAAAAAAGATTGCTTAGTGACACTGGTGACAGGGGGTGAAAGGGTTAACTGGGGGCGATCAAGGGGTTAAATCTTTATTAGGGGGGGTTAGGGGGGTACCCTAGACCTAAAGGGGCCTACCACTAACAGCCCTAACACTTATAACAGTCACAAAATGACACCAATGCAGTGATCAGTAAAAAAATGAAAACTGCTATTGGTGTCACTGTGACAGGGGGTGACAGGGGGGGTGGTTGGGGGGTGATTTGTGTGCCTATGTGTACTGGTGTTAATGTGCTGTTGGTGTAACTCACAGGGATGTCTTCTCTCCTCGGGCTCCAGAACGAAAAGGCTTCACGAGGAGAGATGACATCACTTCCTCTCTTCTGTTTACAGTTTCAGAAGCAGAGGAAGCTTCTCATTCGTCAGGAACGATCGCGAGGGAGAGTCCATGAATCAGTGGCCTCCACCGCAGGACGGATCGCTCCTGGAACGATGCCGACCGCCTTGGGCACCGGGGGGCATGGTCGCGCCCCCCGCCCGCGGGAGGGGGGGGTAACGTACAGGTACGTTACTTTGCCTGCCCGTGCCATTCTGCCGACGTATATCGGCGTGAGGCGGTCGGCAAGTGGTTAAACACGGCCCTACATGGATCAAAATTCAGCATGGACTGACCCAATTTTGATCCATGCATGAGCACTTTGGTTGTACAGAAATTGATCTACCGATCAACTTCTGTACAACCATCCTGTCAGATAAATGGCGTACAATCAGTACCATCAACTATAGCCGGCAATACTGATCAGTGTACTCTGATGATAGTCTCCCCACTGTCTGAATACAAAGGCTCAATGGGAAGGATTCATCTGTGTGGATGGAAGAATAGGGTCAGTTTTTTGTTTTTTTTTGCAACCTGCAAAAAAAGCCTCATCTATGGACTGCTTTACTCTCTTGTCCTGCAATGATTGAGTCCCAGCATGACAGTCTAAGGTGTAGGTATTCCTGATGCCTGGCCCTGATCTCTGCCACTGCCAGCTCTCCTGTCCAAGAAACTCTTCAGAGCTCAGATTTGATGTCTTTGGTGCCCAAAAGTAGTAGCAGGCACCTTTCAGGTCCACCCCCCTGTCCACTCCACCGCCCTCTGTCCTCCCCACCTCACCCTGCTACCCCCTGTCCTCCCCACCACCACCCTGTTTACCCCACTTTACCCCTCTGTTCAAACTGCTGCTTCCCTGCCTCCCTCCACTAAGCCCACTGCCTCCCTCTTCTATTGAGCACCACTGCCTACCTGTCCCGATCACTAAGCACAACCGTTCCACCACTTAGACCCCTTTCACACTGGGGCCATGGCTGCATTCGTGGTAAAGTGCAGCTAAAACGATTTTAGTGGTGCTTTACCGCTGTTTAAGCAGCGCTTTTTGGCCACTAGCGGGGCAGTTTTAACCACAAAGAAGGGGTTAAAAACTCCCGTGTTGCAGCTCTTCTGAAGTGCTTTCCAGGTGCTTCAGAAAGCACTGCCCATTCATTCCAATGGGTAGGGCGTTTTGGGAGTGCTAAATACAGCGCTCCCAACCCGCCCCAAAGATGCTGCTTGCAGCCCCAGTGTGAAAGGGCTCTTGTGACCAACAACCCCTCCCCCCCCCCCCTCATTACCACCACTAGTTTCCAATGTTCCCCACTGAGCACCAGTTCTTCTCTATTTTCCTACCAAGCATCAGTGCCCCACATCATCCCCCAGGGGATTTTTTTTTTTATTCACTGATAAGGAAACATTTTTCCTTTTCTCTAACTGCCGACATCAGCACTAATTACCAATGCTGGAAATTAGCAGGAAATTTTCCAAAATCGTCTGCCAGCTCAGCATATGAGATATAGGCACCTCCACCAAAAGGAACAGGAAATGCCTCACCAAATACACTTTAAAAGAAAAGTGAACTGAACTTTCTGCTGAACTGGACAGTTTTTGTGTTTCCTTCAGGCAGGGGAGATGCATCGCCTGGAACCTGGGCGGGGAAGGCCTCTGTTTCTCTGGCTATTCTTTTCCTCCATCCACAACTGTAGTGCACTGAAGGGCAGTTTTTGTAGCTGCATTGGGTTTGCGGCCTGACTGTGTTCCTGTTTGACTAGATGATTCAGGGGAATTAATTCCGGGTGGGGAGAAGTCACTTCTAGGCCCCAAAGACTCTGGTTCCAAAACTCATTCTCAAGGAAGGGCCGGCTGGTATCTCAATGGCAGTTCCTTCCAGCAATGGTGGATACAGGCACGCTTGCCACCAGCAGGATACATGTAAGCTGGAGGTTGTTGTACCTACTTGCTCTCACCTGTGTTTGTTTTTAGGTTTTTGCCTATGATCTGTCACCTGGGGCCCCTTGGTGTTTGGCCTAATGTGGCAGGGAACTGTTGGGCTCTCTCTATCTAGGGCTTCTTATGCCCTGTACACACGATCGGTCTTTCCGACGGAAAATGTGTGATCGGAGCTTGTTGTCGGAAACTCCATTTAGGCTCCATTGGACTTTTTCCATCGGAATTGCCGACGCGCAAAGTTTGAGAGCTGGATCTAAAATTTTCCGACAACAAAATCCGTTCACGTAAATTCTGATCGTGTGTAGACAATTCCGACAATTCCATTTTTCTCGGCTCTTGTACGTGTTGTACGTCACCACATTCTTGACGTTCGGAATTTCCGACCAACTTTGTGTGACCGTGTGTATGCAAGACAAGTTTGAGCGAACATCCATCAGAAAAAATCCGATGGAATGTGTGATTGTGTGTACAGGGCATTAGAAGGAGTTTGGGGGTCTTCAATGATTTCCTCTCTTGACTGGTTGTACTTTAGTAATAGCTCATTTCAGTGCATGGGGATGTCATTAAAGAGGAACTGCAGTCTGCTCAGATAATTTGTAATAAAAACATATTTGCCATTCTTAAGCTTCCCTCCAACCACTTTGCATATTATTTTATATATACTGTGATTCTGTACTTGCCAAATATGCTGCAGAAATCTCCACTGAGTCTGGCTGCAGCCATTTTAACTGTGGGCAGCTGAAGCTGCTGCCTGTTTACTTCTTGAATTTAAACAAACACACAGAGGCACACCTCCAGCTCTGCAGCCCTGCAGCTTTCATTGGCCCTCTTATGACTCACCCCCCCTCCCTTTCTGGCAAACTCTCACAAGAGTGAGAGAGAGCTGTGCATGATGTCATAAGCCTAGGCTAATGACTAGACAAGAAACAGGAAGTGGACTGTATAAGGTATTTACTGGCAGAAAAAAATATTTGACTATCCAAATTTAAAACAACAAGGGCAGAAGATTTAATAGATGGAAAGTTGAAAAAAATCACTGAAGGTCCGCATTAAGGGTTTTTTGTGCAGGTCCACATTGCAATTTACACGCACACCCACACAGACGCAAACCTAGCCTAAAATCAGGTGTATTATGTAACATGTTCCCATAGGTGAACTTATCCTTTAAATGTTTCCATTAGCTGTTATTTGGGTGTAGTTGCCTTGCAGGTGTTTGGCTTGCCTATCTACACACAGTATAATCTGCAGAGTGTTAACACACCCCAGAGTTGGCAGAAATTTCACCTCCACCTGTCTCTTAGAGCCTTCTATTCCCACTAGAGTAGAGCTGGAGAGGCTGCGTTATAAAACTTCTCAGCTCTTGATGAGGGCCTTGTTAGCTGGTATACTTTGGCCTTCCCTCACTCAAGATTGGGTTGTATAGACCTCATATATACCGTATTTATCGGCGTATAACACACACTTTTTTCCCCTGAAAATAGGGGAAAAATCGCGGGTGCGTGTTATATACCAACAGCGTACCTCGGAGGGGAAGGAGGGGGACGAGTGCTGCCAGAAATCACAGAGCCGTCATCTCCTCTCCACTCGGCTCTCACTCGGCTCACACGTCACACACACGGTCCCGCCTCCGCCACTGGCAATGGACCAATGTTCTGTCTATCAAAGGAGCTGGTCCAATGCCAATGGCAGAGGCGGGACTGTGTATGTGACTGCCGACTGAGAGCTGAGTAAACAGATGACGGCTCGGTGATTTCCTGCGAGGAGAGATGGTGAGTTGCATTGATGGGGGAGATGGGCGCAGATCAGGCTGCAGATGGGCACAGATGAGGCTGCAGATGGGCACAGATCAGGCTGCACTGAAGCTGCAGATGGACACAGATCAGGCTGCCCTGAAGCTGCAGATGGGCACAGATTAGGCTGCATCGAGGCTGCAGATGGGCACTAATCAGGCTGCATTGATGCTCACTGACCATTATTTTGCTTCAAATTTGTTTATTTAAAAAAAAGTATTTTTTCCTGAAACTTCCCTGTGTTATATGCCAATAAATATGGTATATATGGGGATATGTTTACAGATCCTTGCCATACACATTCTCTGGGATAGAGATCTGTCTCTTGGAGTAAATCTACAGCCTTAGCACAAATCTGTCTTTTTTGGGCCTAAGGTTTTATGTTGTACTTTGCATCTAGGGCCTGATGTGTAGATTTTGTGCAACTGTGGTTTTGCATGTGGAGTTGCAATGTGTCTGTATGGGACTTTTATGCTTAGACTCTTGCCAGCACCTTAGGTTGCTCAGGTCCAAGGTTTTATTATGTATCCCAGTGCTGTTTTTCACCATTGTTAACTGCCTCTTGAAACTTCTAGGAGAACTCCAAATATTGGATGTTTCACAGGATTATATATAATTGCTTAAATCTCACATACATTTTTTATGGCCTCCAAGTTGGGAGATTCACATTCTTTGTCCACTTATGGCAGAGGCCTCCAGGTTCCTTGACCTTACGAATGCGAAGGATGAGGATGATGGCAGGTCCATTACAGCATCAGATAATGACACACTTCTGGTGCACGGAATGTGCACTTCTGCCTACGCACTTAGAAGCATGGACTTCCATGCTCCAACAACGTTTTATTTTGGGCTCTGATTGCCAAAAGGGGCTGACATCAGGGTTGCATTGTGCCTGTAAAAACTACAGGCTGCAGGAGTGGAGGACATACTGCTGTGGGTACTAGGCTGTGTGCAAGGACCAAGACAGCAAGCCTTCTAAAGAATCCCCTCTCTGTGGAGCAAGTTGGGGAGCCATCAGCCATCAAGAAACAAAGTGGATTCTAATGGACAGAAACTTGCTGTCCAGCGAGTGGATCGATTTTGGTACAATCAGTCTGCCCATAAATGGATTGAATCTATAGTGAAAAGTCAAATGGCTTGCCGTTCTACGGTGACTTAGTCTGGTTGTTCCATTTTAGAGTATACTACTGATAGTTGCGTCGATTGTGCTGCCTGATAGTATAGACATAGAAGGGGGTCCCAAGCCCACTGTGAGCTCTAGGAGCGTACAATTCCTTCTTTGAGAACCTATGCCAATTTTGTATATCTTCCATATACAGTGGGGCAAAAAAGTATTTAGTCAGCCACCAATTGTGCAAGTTCTCCCACTTAAAAAGATGAGAGAGGCCTGTAATTGTCATCATAGGTATACCTCAACTATAAGAAACAAAATGTGGAAACAAATCCAGACAGTTACATTGTCTGATTTTTGAAAGAATTTATTTGCAAATTATGGTGGAAAATAAGTATTTGGTCAATATCAAAAGTTCATCTCAATACTTTGTTATATATCCTTTGTTGGCAATGACAGAGGTAAAACGTTTTCTGTAAGTCTTCACAAGGTTGTCACACACTGTTGCTGGTTGGCCCATTCCTCCATGCAGATCTCCTCTAGAGCAGTGATGTTTTGGGGCTGTCGCTGGGCAACACAGACTTTCAACTACCTCCAAAGATTTTCTTTGGGGTTGAGATCTGGAGACTGGCTAGGTCACTCCAGGACCTGGAAATGCTTCTTACCAAGCCACTCCTTCGTTGCCCGTGTGGTTCTGGGATTTTTGCTCACTGTTCTTGTGATCATTTTGACCCCACGGGGTGAGATCTTGCGTGGAGCCCCAGATCGAGGGAGATTATCAGTGGTCTTATATGTCTTCCATTTTCTAATTATTGCTCCCACAGTTGATTTCTTCACACCAAGCTGCTTGCCTATTTCAGATTCAGTCCTCCCAGCCTGGTGCAGGTCTACAATTTTGTTTCTTGTGTCCTTCGACAGCTCTTTGGTCTTCACCATAGTGGAGTTTGGAGTGTGACTGTTTTTTTTTGTTTTCAAAAGATTTTAATAAAGAAAAGGAAAGAGTTCACATACATTGAATGAGGATATTCAATACTTTCAGGGTACAATATATATCATGAGGATAAAAGTACAGAGTGGTCTATCACATTAAGAACCATTTAGTAAACTCAATATTCTCCTGAACTACACAAAGTACCACAAAGGAGAAGTTATACCCTAAGAGTTGGGTGAGTAATAATTATAAAACTAAAAAGAAAGAAGAAAAAAAGGAAAATCATACCAGAAACAATAATTTGGTCAGGAGTGCTCAATCCTGAAGCCTTAATAAGAACCATGGATTCCATTTGGCATTGTATGCAGGAATAGAGTCATGTAATTTGTGAAATATTTGCTCGGATATCATCATACAATCAATTCGTGCAATAATTTGCGCGAATGGAACAGCAGCGGATTTCCAGTGAAGAGCTGTGCACCAGATCATAGCTATACATATTGAGTGAATTAACCTCAGGAGAGGTTTTGGAATTTCAGGGATATCTTGGAAAAAGATGCAGTGGAGGTGAGTGAGACTGATGGGGTGACCCACCAGTCTATCCACCAGTTTAAAGACCTCTCTCCAAGTAGGTTGAAGTTTTTCACAGTCCCAGAAAATGTGCATGTATGAACCCAAAAGCGTGCACCCCCTGAAACATCTAGGGGAAGTTTGTGGGTATATTTTATGAATACGGGATGGGGTATAGTACCATCTTGTCGTGAGTTTTATAGCTGTCTCCCTAACGGCTATGGATTTGGTACATTTGCGTATATTTAACCAACCTCTCTCCCAATCCAAAGCGTCCTGATCTAGGTTTAGTTCTTGGTCCCATTGAGACCTATATTTCAGGGTCGGGACATCTACAGCTGTTTCCAAAAGTTTATAGATCAGTGAGATGATACCCCGCTGTCGGGGGGCCTCATGGCATAGATCCTCATATAGGGACGTGTCAGCCTCTGAAGGGGTGGGGTAGTGTTGTTGAAAAAAGGAAGGAAGCGAAAAAATTCCCTGTCTGAAATATTAAATCTGGTTTTTAATGACGAGAATGTGGTGAATTTGGAGTTAACCTGGAAATCGCCCAGAGTGATTAAGTTGTGTTGTGTCCATTCTCGGAATGACTCTGGGTGATAGTAAGCTGGAGGGAATCTAGGGTCACCGAGAAAGGAGGCTCCCTGAGGGGACTGGGTAGAGAGGCTGAACCTATATTTGTAGGAGTTCCAAAGTTTTAACCCCAGAGACACAACCACATTTTTGGAGGAAATATCTGGCACGGAGGGGATAGAGGACCACATTATCCCAGGGAGAAATAGGGGAGAAATAGAGTCTTGTTCAAATTTGACCCACGGGACCTTAGAATTTCGGATATTCCATTGGGCTTGTTGAGCATATCTGCTGGCCAGGTAATAAAGCCAAATTTGAGGGACCCCCAATCCCCCGCTTTTAGCAGAACGGTAAAGGGTGTCCCTAGCAAATCTGGAGGGTTTGTCCTGCCAAATAAATTTATTAAGTTGTGCCTGAAGGTTCAGCAGATATGATTTGGAAACTCTAATTGGGAGGGATCTAAAGAGATAGAGTAACCTGGGGAGGATCACCATTTTGAGTGCTGTAATTCTACCCATAAAGAAGATGTGAAGTTGGGACCACATTTTCAGAGTCTTTTTCAGTTTGGAAATCATAGGAGGATAGTTAAATTCAAAAAGTTTGCTGAACTCTCCTGTCAAACAGATGCCCAGATAGGATAGGTGGGTATCTGCCCACATAAAATGAAAGGTGTCTTTAACCACTTGACGACCGCCTCACGCCGATGTACGTCGGCAAAGTGGCACGGACAGGCAAAATCACGTACATGGTACGTGATTTGCCTTCTGCGGGTGGGGGGTCCGATCGGACCCCCCCCCCGGTGCCCGAGGCGGTCGTCTTTTGTCCAGCGACGATCAGAGGTGAGGGGGAGACCATCCGTTCGTGGCCCCCCCCTAGCGATCGCCGCCGGCCAATCGAATCATTCCTTTGCTGCTGTATGCTAAACAGCAGCAAAGGAAATGATGTCATCTCTCCTCGGCTCGGTATTTTCCGTTCCGGCCCGAGGAGAGAAGACAGGTATGTGAGTGCACAACACACTACACACTCAGTAGAACATGCCAGGCACACTAAACACCCCGATCCCCCCCCCCCGATCACCCCCCCCACCCCTGTCACAAACTGACACCAGCAGTTTTTGTTTTTTGTTTTTTTTCTGATTACTGCATAGTGTCAGTTTGTGACAGTTACAGTGTTGGGACAGTTACTGTTACCCCCCTTTAGGTCTAGGGTACCCCCCTAACCCCCCCTAATAAAGTTTTAACCCCTTGATCACCCCCTGTCACCAGTGTCACTAAGCGATCATTTTTCTGATCGCTGTATTAGTGTCGCTGGTGACGCTAGTTAGGGAGGTAAATATTTAGGTTCGCCGTCAGCGTTTTATAGCGTCAGGGACCCCCATATACTACCTAATAAATGTTTTAACCCCTTGATGGCCCCCTAGTTAACCCTTTCACCACTGATCACCATATAACTGTTACGGGTGACGCTGGTTAGTTCGTTTATTTTTTATAGTGTCAGGGCACCCGCCGTTTATTACCAAATAAAGGTTTAGCCCCCTGATCGCCCGGCGGTGATATGCGTCGCCCCAGGCAGCGTCAGATTAGCGCCAGTACCGCTAACACCCACGCACGCAGCATACGCCTCCCTTAGTGGTATAGTATCTGAACGCATCAATATCTGATCTGATCAGATCTATACTAGCGTCCCCAGCAGTTTAGGGTTCCCAAAAACGCAGTGTTAGCGGAATCAGCCCAGATACCTGCTAGCACCTGCGTTTTGCCCCTCCGCCCAGCCCACCCAAGTGCAGTATCGATCGATCACTGTCACTTACAAAAGACTAAATGCATAACTGCAGCGTTCGCAGAGTCAGGCCTGATCCCTGCGATCGCTAACAGTTTTTTTGGTAGTATTTTGGTGAACTGGCAAGCACCAGCCCCAGGCAGCGTCAGGTTAGCGCCAGTACCGCTAACACCCACGCACGCACTGTACACCACCCTTAGTGGTATAGTATCTGAACGGATCAATATCTGATCCGATCAGATCTATACTAGCATCCCCAGCAGTTTAGGGTTCTCACAAACGCAGTGTTAGTGGGATCAGCCCAGATACCTGCTAGCACCTGCGTTTTGCCCCTCCGCCCGGCCCAGCCCACCCAAGTGCAGTATCGATCGATCACTGTCACTTACAAAAGACTAAAACGCATAACTGCAGCGTTCGCAGAGTCAGGCCTGATCCCTGCGATCGCCAACAGATTTTTTGGTAGCGTTTTGGTGAACTGGCAAGCGCCAGCGGCCCAGTACACCCCGGTCGTAGTCAAACCAGCACTGCAGTAACACTTGGTGACGTGGCGAGTCCCATAAGTGCAGTTCAAGCTGGTGAGGTGGCAAGCACAAGTAGTGTCCCGCTGCCACCAAAAAGACAAACACAGGCCCGTCGTGCCCATAGTGCCCTTCCTGCTGCATTCGCCAATCCCAATTGGGAACCCACCGCTTCTGCAGCGCCCGTACTTCCCCCATTCACATCCCCAACCAAATGCAGTCGGCTGCATGAGAGGCATTTTCTTTATGTCCTCCCGAGTACCCCTACCCAGCGAACCCCCCCAAAAAAGATATTGTGTCTGCAGCAAGCGCGGATATAGGCGTGACACCTGCTGTCCCTCCTGTCCTGACAATCCTGGTCTTTGCATTGGTGAATGTTTTGAACGCTACTATGCACTAGTTGAGTATTAGCGTAGGATACAGCATTCCACAGACTAGGCACACTTTCACAGGGTCTCCCAAGATGCCATCGCATTTTGAGAGACCCGAACCTGGAACCGGTTACAGTTATAAAAGTTAGTTACAAAAAAAGTGTAAAAAAAAAAAAATATATATAAAATAAAAAAAAATAGTTGTCATTTTATTGTTCTCTCTCTCTCTATTCTCTCTATTGTTCTGCTCTTTTTTACTGTATTCTATTCTGCAATGTTTTATTGTTATTATGTTTTATCATGTTTGCATTCCATGGCCTCCGAAACTGTGATAGGCAGTGAAGAGTGAAATCAAAAATTTTCACCCTTATAAATCCTGAAGGCGGTGATTGGTTTTCGGGGTCCCGTGCACGGCTAGGCTCCCAAAAAGTCCCACACATGTGGTATCCCCGTACTCAGGAGAAGTAGCTAAATGTATTTTGGGGTGCAATTCCATATGCCCATGGCCTGTGTGAGCAATATATCATTTAGTGACAACTTTGTGCAAAAAAAAAAAAAAAATGTGTCACTTTCCCACAACTTGTGTCAAAATATAAAATATTCCATGGACTCAATATGCCTCTCTGGAAATAGCTTGGGGTGTCTACTTTCCAAAATGGGGTCATTTGGGGGGGTTTTGTGCCACCTGGGCATTCCATGGCCTCCGAAACTGTGATAGGCAGTAAAGAGTGAAATCATAAATTTACACCCTTAGAAATCCTGAAGGCGGTGATTGGATTTCGGGGCCCCGTACGCGGCTAGGCTCCCAAAAAGTCCCACACATGTGGTATCCCCATATTCAGGAGAAGCAGCAGAATGTATTTTGGGGTGCAATTCCACATAGGCCCATGGCCTGTGTGAGCAATATATCATTTAGTGACAACTTTTTGTAAATATTTTTTTTTTTTTGTCATTATTCAATCACTTGGGACAAAAAAAATAAATATTCAATGGGTTCAACATGCCTCTCAGCAATTTCCTTGGGGTGTCTACTTTCCAAAATTGGGTCATTTGGGGGGGTTTTGTACTGCCCTGCCATTTTAGCACCTCAAGAAATGACATAGGCAGTCATAAACTAAAAGCTGTGTAAATTACAGAAAATGTACCCTAGTTTGTAGACGCTATAACTTTTGCGCAAACCAATAAATATACGCTTATTGACATTTTTTTTACCAAAGACATGTGTCCGAATACATTTTGGCCTAAATGTATGACTAAAATTGAGTTTATTGGATTTTTTTTATAACAAAAAGTAGAAAATATCATTTTTTTTCAAAATTTTCGGTCTTTTTCCATTTATAGCGCAAAAAATAAAAACCGCAGAGGTGATCAAATACCATCAAAAGAAAGCTCTATTTGTGGGAAGAAAAGGACGCAAATTTCGTTTGGGTACAGCATTGCATGACCGCGCAATTAGCAGTTAAAGCGACGCAGTGCCAAATTGGAAAAAGACCTCTGGTCCTTAGGCAGCATAATGGTCCGGGGCTGAAGTGGTTAAGGTGTTGGAGTTCCGTTGGAGAAAATCCCACCGGTAGGGCTACCGATTTTTTGACATTGATCCTAAGACCAGAGACTCCAGCAAAATTTGATAGGGTCTGAAGGAGATTAGGGAGGGAGATGAGGGGGTTGGTTAAGAACATGAGGACATTGTCTGCGTACATGCAAAATTTGTATGTAGAGGCACCTTTTGAATACCCTGAAATATCTTGGTTGGTGAGTATGGCAATGGCTAGGGGTTCCAGGGCAAGGGCGAAAATCAGGGGGGAAAGTGGACACCCCTGTCTAGTGCCCCGACCAACTGAAAAAAATTCAGAGTAACAGCCCGGAATCTTAATGTGAGTTTTGGGATTGATATAAAGGGCATGGAACCCGTGCAAAAATTCATTGCAGAAGCCCATACGCTGCAGAAGGATGGAAAGGTAGTTCCAGGAGACGCTATCAAACGCCTTATGTATGTCAAGGCTGAGCATGAAGAGTCTCCTGGAGGTCTGGTTTGCATCTTGAATTATGTTGGAAGCTAACCTGATGTTATCAGTTATAAATCTATGGGGTATAAATCCTGATTGGAAGGGGGAGATAAGGGAGGAAATAATAGAGGCCAACCTGTCCGCTAGAATTCTACTAAAAATCTTTAAGTCATTATTCATGACCGAAATTGGTCTATAATTTTGGGGAAGTAAGTGATTTTTATTGGGTTTGGGGATCAAGGACATATTTGCCAATAACATTTCATCTGGGAAACTACCCCCTTGTAGGACCCAGTTAAATAACTGTACTAAGCTGGGGGTTAGAAGGGTGGTGAATTTTTTATAGTATATGGCCGAAAAGCCATCGGGGCCGGGGGCAGAGCCCACCTTAAGGGATTTAATTACTCTAAGCACTTCTGAAGTAGTAATGGGGGCGTTAAGTTTCTCTGTTTGTGTAGGGGAGAGGGAAGGTATAGGGACATTTTGAAACCAAGTATCTTCAGTACTAGTGGGAGGGGTTTGAACTGGCGCTAAGAGGGAGGAGTAGAAGCGTTCGAAAATGTGAAGCACTTCCTTAGGATGAGAGGTGGAAAGACACGCTGTAGAGGTCAATTTGTATACATGTGTGGGGCGGGAGGCCTGGTTAAGTTTCCTAGCGAAAAGAGTTGTAGTGGAATTATTATGCAACAGAAATTTGGCTTTGGACCATCTAAAGTCTTTCTCAGTCTTGGAGGATAGGAGAGAGTTTAATTCTAGACTCTTTTGGTCTATGGTTTTCCTGGTAGATTCCAAGCATAACAAAGCGGTGTTTTTATATAAACGGTCCAATTCTGTCGTGAGGTCAAGGATTTTTTGTCTATGCATCTTATTATGGGAAGAGGCAATGCTGATAAGTTTTCCCCTTATAACTGCCTTGTGGGCAGACCATATTATAGCAGGTGGGGTTTCTGGGAGATCATTAAAGGAAAAGTACTCCTCAATGGACTTAGCTGTCTCGGATTCAGCCACTAAATCCGAGAGCAAAGCTTCGTTCAATCTCCAGGTGTGTGGGGTGGGAGCGAGGCCTATAAATTGTGTAGTGAAAGAGGTGACATGATGATCTGACCAGACACAAGGTTGGATCGTGGCATTCGATGAGTTGGCTAAAATGATGGGGGTAGTGTAAATATAGTCCAACCTAGCATAACTATTATGTGGATGCGAGTAAAAGGTGTATTCTTTTAGTCCCATGTTATGCGTTCTCCAGGTATCTATTAGCTGGTGGTCAACCAGACCTTGTGAAAGAGACCTCGGGAAGGCTTTAGAAGAGATCGTGGAAGAGGATCTATCCAGTGTTGGGTTAGCAACTAAGTTGAAGTCACCCCCTATTATCATATGATTTGAGTTCAAAGAAACCAACTTGTCAAAGAAGGTCCGCTATCTCTTGCGACAGAGTATGGGAGGTTTTATGCAGCTCCGTTTGGAATTTGGTTGCCAATTTTGTGTACATGGCTTCCAGACTACTGTCCAAGTCCGCCTTAGAAAGGGTGGGGTGGTACTCACTTGAGCTGTGCTTGTTAGGAGAGAGGTCCGGCTGCGGCGGAGTGGATGGAGCCGGAGAGTTCCCTCTTCCCGCGGCGCCATCTTGGGCCATGCTGTAGCGTTCCCGCGTGCGGAGGAGATAGTGGGTTAAGGTGTTCTGAGAGGAGCCCCGAGATTTCCTTCGCTTCGACGGCATGCACCAAGCATATGTGGCTTGAGGGGTGCAAAAAATAATGAGGTTTGAGCTGTTTATGGCCCTCAGGAAGCCTAAAGAGTCCCGGGTGTAGCGGAGCTACTGTATCAGGCGTCCATCTTCCTCTGTGCCGCGCATGCGCCCCCTGGAGTGTGACTGTTTGAGGTTGTGGACAGGTGTCTTTTATACTGATAACAAGTTCAAACAGGTGCCATTAATACAGGTAATGAGTGGAGGACAGAGGAGCCTCTTAAAGAATAAGATACAGGTCTGTGAGAGCCAGAAATCTTGCTTGTTTGTAGATGACCAAATACTTATTTTTCACCATAATTTGCAAATAAATTCTTTCAAAAATCAGACAATGTGATTGTCTGGATTTGTTTCCACATTTTGTCTCTTATAGTTGAGGTATACCTATGATGACAATTACAGGCCTCTCTCATCTTTTTAAGTGGGAGAACTTGCACAATTGGTGGCTGACTAAATACTTTTTTGCCCCACTGTATAGTGAATTAATTTCGGTTGGAATGGCATCAAATCCAAATGATTAACCGCTACAGGGAGAGAACAAAAAAGATACAAAAGCTTTGGTAGGATAGTCATCTAAACCATAATAACTGACCTTAGCCATGATAGGTCAAATAGGGACCACTTTGTAAACTTCTCTTCCAGTCCTATATATACACATTGTAGGGTAGTTAAAGTATGACTAAAGATAGAAACTTTTTTTTTTGTTTTGGATAGAGTGGAGAGGTATTAGAACACTATCAGTTTTTATTACTGTCTGTGCACCCAAAAAAGAGATTCACCTTCTTTATTTGTCCTGTTTACCATTATCATTGAAAGTGAAAGTAAAAGAAAATCCCAAACTTTGGGTTGTCGCCAAAAAAGTATTAGAGGGGAAATCTTCCAATGGGGACACTTCTTGAGATCTGGAGTTCCCCAAGGGATTCCCTTAATTTGCAGGGATTTTCTCTCACTTCCTGTTTGGCAATAGGACAGGAAGTGAAGGGAAATCTCCACAATGGGACACAGAGGGCAAAAAAAAACAGTCTGACAGTGGTTATAACCCTCCCTTGCTCTATCCAGAGTGAAAAAAAAACTGAACATTCTTTCATACTTACCGTAAATGATCTTTTCCTGGTGTCTATCCATGGCAGCATACGTATGATAGTAGCGACGCCTACTTCCGCCCACAGGACCAGTGCATAGTTATAAAAAATTAACACCCACACAGCAGCCCATTCCCTGCGCATCGCTGGGAATGAACTGGGTGGGTTCAGTATGCTTCCATGGATAGGCACCAGGAAAATAAAATTACAGTAAGCAGGGCTTTTTTTTTCTCAGAAAATAGGTGCAGGAACCCAACCACGGCCCCCTAAAACCCCCCTCCCCCACACACGCTTTCCAAACCCCATAAAACAGTGGGTGTGGTCAAATTTCACTAACAGCGGGAGGGTGTTAAAGGGGCATTAAATACCCTCCTTAAGAGCTTTACCATCTTCCACATGTCTTCCTTTTGTTGCATTATAAAATTGAAGAATCCAGCCGGCTCTAGTATCTCCCCACACACTGTAGGTGGCTCCTTCTCTCTAACTTGCAGGGAGATCATCCAGTGGGGGTGACGGCATACGCAATGCACCCCGGCACCTGCATCTCACTTGTCCCCATCCTGCACTCAGTGGGAACCACTCAGGAGATCAAATCTGTCTGAGCTGCTGGGAGACAAGCTTTCACTGGTAAACACAGAAGCCGGACTTCTGTGTTTACCAGTGATAGTGCTGAGCAGGGAGCAAAGGGCCTGATTCAGAGGTGGTGAAACTGTGTTCCACCAAGTTTCAGCTGAAAAAAAGCCCTGACGGTAAGTATGACACAATTTTCTGTTTTCCTGGTACCTCCATGGTAGCATACGTATGATAGAGCAATAACTAGCTATCAGGGTGGGAAGATTCAGCAAATCCTATCATAAGAAATTGAGTAAGCTACTGGCTTCCTACCGAAGACAGGTGTAATGAGGACTACTAAGCCCTTCAGTATTGCTGAAAGAATGCGCCATAATAGAACTGGATTGGCTCCCCTGCCTGACATGTTGGCTGACATCTCTGCATAAGGTGCCCAAAATGTTCAGATACTGCTGGAGGAATGTACAGCAATTACTTTCGGTGGTTGCAGCCCAGCCATATAGCGGGACTCAGAATTAACTTTAGGAACTGCAAGGTGATTGTGTGCTGGAGCCTTCTACCATTGTTGGTTTCTGTTTGCAAGTGTGCAGTCATTGATCTGGATGTATTGAAGGAGTACTTCACCTAATTTGGACAAAGCAATCCCACTATGGGATAGGCAAGCAAAGGCTCTTGATGCCATGACAACAGCAAAGCTGTGAACTTCCTGCAGCTTGAAGAGCTTCCTTAATAATTCTTATACCAAAAGCTGGCTTCGGATAAGGGTGAATGTCCCCCTGGTAGAAAAGTAATTGAGCACCATTCGTGATATCCTCCCCATTCGCACCAACATTAAAATCCCCAGGACAGGCCCCGGAGCGCACCCTCTCAAGGGAACACGCCTCCAAAGCATGCCCCAAAAACTACAGCGCAGATGGAAAAAGATAACGGACAGCACCCAAATGCTCTCGCAGCAAGTGCATTAACCCGGCTATAATCACCCCAAGTCCCTGGCAGGAAAAGTGAGGATAGAAGCCTAGGTGTCAGCCTTTGCGATCTGAGAAATCGTAGTCTGCAGCCAAAAGCTCAGGATGCACTCAAAGATTTAGTAGAATGCATCTTGTCAAGACAGGATGGAACCTGAACCCTAGACCTTGGAGTTAGTTGATAGTCTGCTGAGTCTTGACATGATGGAAGCTAGAAAAAACAGAGCATCAGTACTGGATCTAGCTTGAAATACAAGTGGAAAGTAAAGGCTGAGAGAAACTTTCCAACATGGCCACATCTAACCAAGAGACAGAATAAGAATGAATAAGGATGTCCTGTTTGAGGAGACAGACAGAAACAAACCAGAGCAAGATGGAGAACTGGGTTCTAACAACCTTGTCTTATGTTAAACCTGTGAAAGGTTCCATGCCAGACAAGATCACCAGTCTTAAACAGTCACCTCCCCAAGTGAATATTACTAGTGAACTCTTTAAGATCCCACAAAGTAACATGGGCAGCAATATTAACCACTTTAGCCCCGAACCATTATGCTGCCTAAGGACCAGAGGTCTTTTTCCAATTTGGCACTGCGTCGCTTTAACTGCTAATTGCGCGGTCATGCAATGCTGTACCCAAACAAAATTTGCGTCCTTTTCTTCCCACAAATAGAGCTTTCTTTTGATGGTATTTGATCACCTCTGCGGTTTTTATTTTTTGCGCTATAAACGGAAAAAGACCGAAAATTTTGAAAAAAAATGATATTTTCTACTTTTTGTTATAAAAAAAATCCAATAAACTCAATTTTAGTCATACATTTAGGCCAAAATTTATTCGGCCACATGTCTTTGGTAAAAAAAATGTCAATAAGCGTATATTTATTGGTTTGCGCAAAAGTTATAGCGTCTACAAACTAGGGTACATTTTATGGAATTTACACAGCTTTTAGTTTATGACTGCCTATGTCATTTCTTGAGGTGCTAAAATGGCAGGGCAGTACAAACCCCCCCCCCAAATGACCCCATTTTGGAAAGTAGACACCCCAAGGAAATTGCTGAGAGGCATGTTGAACCCATTGAATATTTATTTTTTTTGTCCCAAGTGATTGAATAATGACAAAAAAAAAAAAATATTTACAAAAAGTTGTCACTAAATGATATATTGCTCACACAGGCCACGGGCCTATGTGGAATTGCACCCCAAAATACATTCAGCTGCTTCTCCTGAGTATGGGGATACCACATGTGTGGGACTTTTTGGGAGCCTAGCCGCGTACGGGGCCCCGAAAACCAATTACCGCCTTCAGGATTTCTAAGGGTATAAATTTTTGATTTCACTCCTCACTACCTATCACAGTTTTGAAGGCCATAAAATGCCCAGATGGCACAAAACCCCCCCAACTGACCCCATTTTGGAAAGTAGACACCCCAAGCTATTTGCTGAGAGGCATGTTGAGTCCATGGAATACTTTATTTTTTGACACAAGTTGCGGGAAAGTGACAATTTTTTTTTTTTTTGCACAAAGTTGTCACTAAATGATATATTTCTCACACAGGCCATGGGCATATGTGGAATTTCACCCCAAAATACATTTAGCTGCTTCTCCTGAGTATGGGGATACCACATGTGTGGGACTTTTTGGGAGCCTAGCCGCATACGGGGCCCCGAAAACCAAGCACCGCCTTCAGGATTTCTAAGGGCGTAATGTTGTGATTTCACTCCTCACTACCTATCACAGTTTTGAAGGCCATAAAATGCCCAGATGGCACAAACCCCCCCCCAAATGACCCCATTTTGGAAAGTAGACACCCCAAGCTATTTGCTGAGAGGCATGTTGAGTCCATGGAATACTTTATTTTTTGACACAAGTTGCGGGAAAGTTTTTTTTTGCACAAAGTTGTCACTAAATGATATATTGCTCAAACATTCTATGGGCATATGTGGAATTACACCCCAAAATACATTCTGCTGCTTCTCCTGAGTACGGGGATACCACATGTTTAGGACTTTTTGGGAGCCTAGCCGCGTACGGGGCCCCGAAAACCAAGCACTGCCTTCAGGATTTCTAAGGGCATAAATTTTTGATTTCACTCCTCACTACCTATCACAGTTTTGAAGGCCATAAAATGCCAAGATGGCACAAAACCCCCCCCAAATGACCCCATTTTGGAAAGTAGACACCCCAAGCTATTTGCTGAGAGACATGTTGAGTCCATGGAATATTTTATTTTTTGACACAAGTTGCGGGAAAGTGACAATTTTTTTTTTTTGCACAAAGTTGTCACTAAATGATATATTTCTCACACAGGCCATGGGCATATGTGGAATTGCACCCCAAAATTCATTTAGCTGCTTCTCCTGAGTATGGGGATACCACATGTGTGGGACTTTTTGGGAGCCTAGCCGCATACGGGGCCCCCGAAAACCAAGCACCGCCTTCAGGATTTCTAAGGGCGTAAAGTTGTGATTTCACTCCTCACTGCCTATCACAGTTTTGAAGGCCATAAAAAGCCCAGATGGCACAAACCCCCCCAAATGACCCCATTTTGGAAAGTAGACACCATAAGCTATTTGCTGAGAGGCATGTTGAGTCCATGGAATATTTTATATTTTGACACAAGTTGCGGGAAAGTGACAATTTTTTTTTTTTTTTGCACAAAGTTGTCACTAAATGATATATTGCTCAAACATGCCATGGGCATATGTGGAATTACACCCCAAAATATATTCTGCTGCTTCTCCTGAGTACGGGGATACCACATGTGTGGGACTTTTTGGGAGCCTAGCCGCATACGGGGCCCCGAAACCCAAGCACCGGCTTCAGGATTTCTAAGGGAGTTAAGTTGTGATTTCACTCCTCACTACCTATCACAGTTTTGAAGGCCATAAAATGCCAAGATGGCACAAAACCCCCCCAAATGACCCCATTTTGGAAAGTAGACACCCCAAGCTATTTGCTGAGAGGCATGGTGAGTATTTTGCAGCTCTCATTTGTTTTTGAAAATGAAGAAAGACAAGAAAAAAGTATTTTTTTTTTCTTTTTTCAATTTTCAAAAGTTTGTGACAAAAAGTGAGGTCTGCAAAATACTCACTATACATCTCAGCAAATAACTTGGGGTGTCTATTTTCCAAAATGGGGTCATTTGGGGGGGGGGGGGGTGTTGTGCCATCTGGGCATTCCATGGCCTCCGAAACTGTGCTAGGCAGTGAAGAATGAAATCAAAAATTTACGCCCTTAGAAAGCCTGAAGGCGGTGCTTGGTTTTCGGGGTCCCGTGCGCGGCTAGGCTCCCAAAAAGTCCCACACATGTGGTATCCCCATACTTAGGAGAAGCAACAGAATGTATTTTGGGGTGTAATTTCACATATTCCCATGGCATGTTTGAGCAATATATCATTTAGTGACAACTTTGTGCAAAAAAAAAAAAAAAAAGATTTGTCTCTTTCCCGCAACTTGTGTCACAATATAAAATATTCCATGGACTCGACATGCCTCTCAGCAAATAGCTTGGGGTGTCTACTTTCCAAAATGGGGTCATTTGGGGGGGGTTTGAACTGTCCTGGCATTTTATGCACAACATTTAGAAGCTTATGTCACACATCACCCACTCTTCTAACCACTTGAAGACAAAGCCCTTTCTGACACTTTTTGATTACATGAAAAAATTATTTTTTTTGCAAGAAAATTACTTTGAACCCCCAAACATTATATATTTTTTTAAAGAAAATGCCCTACAGATTGAAATGGTGGGTGTTTCATATTTTTTTTTCACACAGTATTTGCGCAGCGATTTTTCAAATGCATTTTTTGGGGAAAAAACACACTTTTTTAAATTTTTATGCACTAAAACACACTGTATTGCCCAAATGTTTGATGAAATAAAAAAGATGATCTTAGGCCGAGTACATGGATACCAAACATGACATGCTTTAAAATTGCGCACAAACGTGCAGCGGCGACAAAATAAATACATTTTTAAAAGCCTTTAAAAGCCTTTACAGGTTACCACTTTAGATTTACAGAGGAGGTCTACTGCTAAAATTACTGCCCTTGTTCTGACCTTCGCGGTGATACCTCACATGCATGGTGCAATTGCTGTTTACATTTGACGCCAGACCGACGCTTGCGTTCGCCTTTGCGCGAGAGCAGGGGGGGACAGGGGTGCTTTTTTTTTTTCTTTATTATTTTTTTGCTTTTTTTAACTTATTTTTAAACTGTTCCTTTCATTTTTATTTTTTTTTATTAATTTTATTGTTATCTCAGGGAATGTAAATATCCCCTATGATAGCAATAGGTAGTGACAGGTACTCTTTTTTAAAAAAAATTGGGCTCTATTAGACCCTAGATCTCTCCTCTGCCCTCACAGCATCTGACCACACCAAGATCGGTGTGATAAAATGCTTTCCCAATTTCCCAATGGCGCTGTTTACATTCGGCGAAATCTAAGTCATGAAATGCTCGTAGCTTCCGGTTTCTTAGGCCATAGAGATGTTTGGAGCCATTCTGGTCTCTGATCAGCTCTATGGTCAGCTGGCTGAATCACCGGCTGCATTTTCAGGTTCCCTGTTGGGACAGGAGAGCCAGAGAAAAACATGGAAGACGGTGGGGGGGGGGGGCATTCCCTCCCACTGCTTGCAAAAGCAGTCTAGAGGCTAATTAGCTGCTAGGATTGCTTTTACATGAAAGTCGACCGCTGGCTGAAAAGAATGATACCAAGATGATACCTAAACCTGCAGGCATCATTCTGGTATAACCACTCAAAGTCCAGCAACATACCAGTACGTTGCTGGTCCTTGTTGGGCATATATTGTAAACTTTTTTTCATGCAGCCTGTGGGCTAAACGAAAAAAAGATATTGATCGTGGGTATGCCCACCATTAGAATACCTCCCTTCATCCACCCACTTCTAATGATGGGCATACATGCACCATTTATATATGCCGAAGCATGGGGGCATCCTCCCGCAAAAGGCAGGAGCAAATCGCTCCTCCACCCACTGCTGCCCCCACGCTTCGGCATATATGCTGAAGTATGTAACTGTGGTGGTGAAATCACCTCCGACGGTGCTGGAGTCACGGCTTTATATATCGTGGGAGCAAACGCTGTTGCTGTCAAGATAAATAAATCCGCGCTGCAACTGAATGGCGTACCTGCTAAGCAAATGATGGTTAACAATAAAACAAAGTAACATTACAGTATAACAGTAAAACTTACCATACCTGCAAAGCAAATACAAAAAAAAACATAGTAAAAAATAAAACATTTAACGCAACCTGTGCCTAAAATATATATATGCCGAAGCATGGGGGCATCCTCCCGCAAAAGGCAGGAGCAAATTGCTCCTCCACCCACTGCTGCCCCCACGCTTCGGCATATATGCTGAAGTATGTAACTGTGGTGGTGAAATCACCTCCGACAGCGCTGGAGTCACGGCTTTATATATCGTGGGAGCAAACGCTGTTGCTGTCAAGATAAATAAATCCGCGCTGCAAATGAATGGCGTACCTGAAAACAATAAAATGGTTACCAACAAAACACAGTAAACAGTAAATTATAAAAAATCTGAAAAACAAACATGGTAAAACATAATAACAATAAAACATTGCAGAATAGAATAGAGTAAAAAAGAGCAGAACAATAGAGAGAGAATAGAGAGAGAGAGAACAATAAAACAACAACTATTTTTGTTTTTTTTATTTTATATTTTTTTTGTGTTTTTATTTTTTTTATTTTTTTTATTATTTTTTTTTACACTTTTTTTTAGTAACTTTTAACTTTTGTAACTGGTTCCAGGTTTGGGTCTCTCAAAATGCAATGGCATCTTGGGAGACCCTGTGTTAGTGTGCCTAGTCTGTGCAGTGCTGAACCCTACACTAATACTCAACTAGTGTATGGTAGCGTTCAAAGCATTCACCCATGCAAAGACCAGGATTGCCAGGACAGGAGGGACAATAAGACCGGGTGTCATGCCTAAATCTGCGCTTGCTGCAGACACGACATCTTTTTTGGGGGGCTCGTTGGGTAGGGGTACTCGGGAGGGCATAAAGAAAATGCCTCTCATGCAGCCGGCTTACTGCATTTGGTTGGGGAAGGTGAGGTAGAGCACCGTCTGGAAACAGAAGGGCTCTGACGATCTCTTCCTGGAATTTAAGGAAGGATCCAGTCCGTCCGGAAGCTCTGTATAGCACATGAGCGTTCAGCAAAGCCAATTGAAATAAATAAACAGACACTTTTTTGTACCAGCGTCTGGCCTTACGGGCAACTAGGTACAGCGCCAACAACTGGTCGTTGAGGTCCACCCCTCCCATATTAAGGTTATATTCGTGGACACAGAGGGGTTTCTCCACAACACCAGTCGCTGTAGTAATTTGGGTCGTCGTGTCTGCATGAAGGGAGGTGAGAACGAAAACATTCTTCTTATCCCTCCACTTCATAGCGAGCAAATTATTATACTTCAAGCAGGCTCTCTCCCCCAGCCTAAGACGGGAATCTACAAGCCGCTGGGGAAAGCCCCGGCGATTAGGTCGCACGGTGGCACATGCTCCAATCTGATGATCAAACAAGTGACTAAAAAGTGGCACGCTCGTATAATAATTGTCCACGTACAAGTGGTACCCCTTTCCGAATAAGGGTGACACCAAGTCCCACACTATCTTGCCAGCGCTTCCTATGTAGTCAGGGCAGTTTGTCGGCTCTACGTGACTATCTTTGCCCTCATAAACCATAAAACTACATGTATAGCCTGTGGCCCTGTCACAGAGCTTATACATCTTGACCCCGTATCTGGCACGCTTGCTGGGAAGGTACTGTTTGAATGACAAGCGGCCAGAAAATTTAATCAGGGACTCATCAATGCAGACAACTTGATGGGGGGTAAACAAGTCTGCAAAACGTTGGTTGAAGTGGTTTACGAGGGGCCGAATTTTGTAGAGCCGATCGTATGCAGGGTCTCCACGAGGACGACAGAGTTCATTGTCGTTGAAGTGCATGAACCGCAAAATCTGCTCGTATCGTGCCCTGGCCATGGAAGCAGAGAACAAGGGCGAATGGTAAATTGGGTCAGTGGACCAATATGACCGCAACTTACTCTTTTTATTCAACCCCATGAGGAGGGAAAGGCCCAGAAAGATCTTAAATTCGGAGACCGTAATTGGTCTCCAATCTCTGGCAAGGGAGGACTGGGGATTAGCGGCGATGTGTTGACCAGCGTATAAATTGCTTTGGTCCACAATAGATCTATAGAGATCTTCGGTGAAAAACAGTGAATAAAAATCCAGTGGCGTAAAGTCAACTGTTTCCACCTGAATTCCGGGTTGGCCAGTGAAAGGGGGAAGTACGGGTGCTGCAGAAGTGGTGGGTTCCCAATTCGGATTGGCGAATGCAGCAGGAAGGGCACTATGGGCACGACGGGCCTGCCTTTGTCTTCTTGGTGGCAACGGGACACTACTAGTGCTTGCCACCTCACCAGCTTGAACTGCACTTATGGGACTCGCCACGTCACCACGTGATACTGCAGTGCTGGATGTACGACCAGGGTGTACTAGGCCGCTGGTGCTTGCCAGTTCACCAGAAGGAATAGCGGCGCTAGTACTTCTCTGCTCCATACGAGAGCCCTGCGGTTCTTGCACTTCAAGGACAGAAGAAGTTCGGGGTCTGGTACGCCTGACCCTAGCAGGGACCACAACTCTGTCGTCAGAGCTATTTGTCATGGAGCCGCTGTCCTCTACAGGATCGTATTCTGAGCCTGAACTTGACAGATGAGTGACTTCCTCTTCACTATCTGTCATGCTCAGAAACGTGTAGGCCTCTTCACTAGTGTACCTTCGATTTGCCATTTTGGGCTCTAAATTTAGGGGTACACTAGTGAGACTCACAGGCAAAAAAGCTCCTGACTGTCAGCGACTATATCAAAACGCTACCAAAAAACTGTTAGCGATCGCAGGGATCAGGCCTGACTCTGCGAACGCTGCAGTTATGTGTGCTTAGTGTTTTTTAAGTGTCAGTTATCGATCGATACTGCACTTGGGTGGGCTGGGCAGGGCTGGGCCGAGGGGCAAAACGCAGGTGCTAGCAGGTATCTGGGCTGATCCCGCTAACACTGTGTTTATGGGAACCCTAAACTGCTGGGGAGTATAGATCTGATCGGATCAGATATCGATCCGCTCAGATACTATAGCACTAAGGGAGGTGTATGCTGCGTGCGTGGGTTTTAGCGGTACTGGCGCTAACCTGACGCTGCCTGGGGCGACGCAGACCTTAGCTGACCCTAAAAACGTAATTTATATCACCGCCGGGCAATTAGGGGGTTAAACCTTTATAAGATAATAAACGGCGGATGCCCTAAAACTATAATAAACTATAATAAACTACAAAAAACAAACTAGCTAACCAGCGTCACCCGTAACACTTATAGGGTGATCGCTGGTGAAAGGGTTAACTAGGGGGCAATCAGGGGGTTAAAACCTTTAGCAGGTAGTATATGGGGGTCCCTGTCGCTATAAAACACTGACAGCGAACCTATATACTTACCTCCCTAACTAGCGTCACCTGTGTCACTAATACAGCGATCAGAAAAACGATCGCTTAGCGACACTGGTGACGGGGGGTGATCACGGGGTTAACCTTTATTAGGGGGGTTAGGGGGGTACCCTGGACCTAAAGGGGGCTAACCTAACTGCCCTAACACTTGTAACTGACACAAACTGACACCAATGCAAAAAAAAAAAAAATGCTATTGGTGTCAGAGTGACAGGGGGTACAGGGGGGTGATCGGGGGGTGATGGGGGGTGACAAGTGTGCCTGGCGTGTTCTACTGTTAGTGTAGTGTTGTGCAGACTTACTTGATGTCTTCTCTCCTCTGCGCCGGATTGAAAAGACCGGCTCGACGAGGGATGACATCACTTCCTTTCCCTCTGTTTACATTACAGAGGGAAAGGAAGCATTTTCATTCGCCGGGAGCGATCGGGAGGGGGTGGCCAACAATGAATGGCCTCCCCCTGACCTCTCATCGCCCGGGAAGAAATGGTGACCACCTCGGGCACCGGGGGAGTCCGATCGGACCCCCCACCCGCGGAAGGCAAATAACGTGCATGTACGTGATTTTGCCTGTCCGTGCCACCTTGCCGACGTACATCGGCGTGAGGCGGTCGTCAAGTGGTTAAAGGGTGAATGCTGACCTAGGCCCAGCTGCAGGACAGGACTTGTCCAGCGAACAAACTTTTGGGGAGAATGTCAAGATAAGCAATCATTACATGTCCAGCTATAGATTTAACATGAAGAAGTAGACCTCCCTGGTTAGCATTAAGGGATTCCTAGACTCCACGATGCCCAATCTCAGAATTTGAGCTTCAATGATCAAGCTGTCAAAGGCAGCTTGAAGCTGGATGGCAAAACACATTCCTTGGGAACAGATGATCCTGATCCAGTAGATCACTTGGAGCAACTGTCCGGCACCCCTTTTAGGTTGGTGTACCACATCTGCCTGGATCAGCCTGGAACACTCAAATGCTTTCCATTCTGAACATACAAGAGAAACGAGGGAAGAAAGTACTGAAAGTAACAGAAGCATCCTACCAGAGGACCACTGCACCTGAGCCAAAACTGCCTAGCCTTTAGTTTGACCTCAGGGGCCCAGTAGTCAACTTCTAAAGTTGCCTACCTGGGACACACCTCCAGGAATAAAAATCAGTCTCACAGGTTTAGGCACTGCAGTCAGATGCAGTCTGCCGGCCAAGATGTACAGTGGGGATGAAAAGTATTCAGACCCCCCTTAAATTTTTCACTCTTTGTTATATTGCAGCCATTTGATAAAATTATTTAAGTTAATTTTTTTCCTCATTAATGTACACACAGCACCCCATATTGACAGAAAAAACACAGAATTGTTGACATTTTTGCAGATTTATTATAAAAGAAAAACTGAAATATCACATGGTCCTAAGTATTCAGACCCTTTGCTCAGTATTTAGTAGAAGCACCCTTTTGATCTAATACAGCCATGAGTCTTTTTGGGAGAGATGCAACAAGTTTTTCACACCTGGATTTGGGGATCCTCGGCCATTCCTCCTTGCAGATCCTCTCCAGTTCTGTCAGGTTGGATAGTAAACGTTGGTGGGGCTCTGGTTGGGCCATTCAAGAACAGTCACGGAGTTGTGAAGCCACTCCTTCTTTTTTTTAGCTGTGTGCTTAGGGTCATTGTCTTGTTGGAAGGTAAACCTTCGGCCCAGTCTGAGGTCCTGAGCACTCTGGAGAAGGTTTTCATCCAGGATATCCCTGTACTTAGCCGCATTCATCTTTCCCTCGATTGCAACCAGTCGTCCTGTCCCTGCAGCTGAAAAACACCCCCACAGCATGATGCTGCCACCACCATGCTTCACTTTTGGGACTGTATTGGACAGGTGATGAGCAGTGGCTGGTTTTCTCCACACATACCGCTTAGAATTAAGGCCAAAAAGTTCTATCTTGGTCTCATCAGACCAGAGAATCTTATTTCTCACTATCTTGGAGTCCTTCAGGTGTTTTTTAGCAAACTCCATGTGGGCTTTCATGTGTCTTGCATTGAGGAGAGGCTTCTGTCGGGCCACTCTGCCATAAAGCCCCGACTGGTGGAGGACTGCAGTGATGGTTGACTTTCTACAACTTTCTCCCATCTCCCGACTGCATCTCTGGAGCTCAGCCACAGTGATCTTTGGGTTCTTCTTTACCTCTCTCACCAAGGCTCTTCTCCCCCGATAGCTCAGTTTGGCCGGACGGCCACCTCTAGGAAGGGTTCTGGTCATCCCAAATGTTTTCCATTTAAAGATTATGGCGGCCACTGTGCTCTTAGGAACTTTAAGTGCAGCAGAAATTTTTTTGTAACCTTGGCCAGATCTGTGCCTTGCCACAATACTGTCTCTGAGCTCTTCACGCAGTTCTTTTGACCTCATGATTCTCATTTGCTCTGACATGCACTGTGAGTTGTAGAGTCTTATATAGACAGGTGTGAGGCTTTTCTAATCAAGCCCAATCAGTATAATCAAACACAGCTGGACTCAAATGAAGGTGTAGAACAAGGATGATCAGAAGAAATGCACAGCACCTGAGTTAAATATATGAGTGTCACAGCAAAGGGTCTGAATACTTAGAACCATGTGATATTTCAGTTTTTCTTTTTTAATAAAATTGCAAAAATGTCGACAATTCTGTGTTTTCTGTTAATATGGGGTGCTGTGTGTACATTAATGAGGAAAAAAATGAACTTAAAGGATTTTAGCAAATGGCTGCAATATAACAAAGAGTGAAAAATTTAAGGGGGTCTGAATACTTTCTGTCCCCACTGTATACCTGAAATGCTCATGCAAGACAAAGTTGGATGCTGATGTTTTGCCATGATACCAATCTAGTCTTTTGCTTGAATTGAAGTATGCCACCTTTATGGCATTGTCTGCTTGGATCCAGATTATATAAAACAGCCCAGAACTTCTGGATATTACCTTGGAAAACAAGACGCCAAAGACAACCAAGCCCTTTGATATGAAGGGTGTCTAGGTCTGAGGTGTTTTTCCATAGGAATGCCTTAAAACAGGAAAAGAAGACTTCCTTTCTCGAGAGCCAGACCCCTGAGCCTCAGCAATAGGAAAATCACCTGACCAAAGGCTGAGTCAACATATACCTCGAAGAACAAAGGCCTGTAAAAGCCTGGGGTGAAACCAGGCCAAAGGAATTTCCTTATATGAGGCTACCCTCAGTTCTAGGCTTCTCATAAAAAAAGTGGAGATCCAGATCGCTCCTGGTACAGACAGCTTGAATCTAAGATGAGAGTGTGTAAAGTTATCAATGAGGAAAAGCACTCTGTCCTCACCTGTGAGTAGGGCCATCAGTCGGTTTCAGCAACGATCTCTGAACCTATCCAGATTACTGAAATATCTGGAAAACCATGTCAGGTTGCTCAATAAAGCCTGCACCAATCATTCCCCATCTAAGGATCTGGCTATGAGAATATTTCAGGAAGGCAATGAGGCTAGTACTGGGTCCAGCATCCTAATACATGAGGTGCTGGCCAATAGACAAGGGGCAGGATCCCAGAATGGTAGTTCATGTGTCCAAAAGCAAGGCACAGAAATTGCTTAAGGTATGGGGATAGAGATGGGAACATTAATTATCTTTGATGTCCACTAAGCCAGAAAGTGTCCCAGGCAAAGGGAGGCAATGCAAATTTTGTATTTTTATATGGAAAACTTGCATCTGAACCCATCCCCTTAAAGCTTCAAGATGGATACAGGATAATGCCACCATGGTCTTTTGGATAGTAAACTGTTTGCCACAATAATTGGGGCAGAAGCACCTTGACCCAGAAAACCTGGAAATGCAGAGACCATAAATGGAGAAAAGATGCTTCTTAACAATTAGTAGGAGAAAAATGCAATCTGTACTGTAGCCTTCTTCTGCTAGTAATGACAAATGTTCAACTTCAGACGCATCTCTAATGCTGTTGACCTGGACTGTCTCAAAGAGTATTTGTCTCTGCATGGCCTTCCAGGCCATGCAGGCTACTTCTTCAGACTGAGGAAATGCTATAGCAACTTTCTTACCTAGAGCCTGCTCTGGTTTCTTACCTGGCTCCTCTGGTTATTCTCCACTCATGGTAAACTTACCTACCTTAAAGAGAATGGCCAGCAGGGGCAAAGCCTTAGGCTGAACATAAAGTACTAGCTTATCCTCTCTGTTCTTCCTTGCCAGCAGTTGGCCTGCTCTCTGCTGAGGGAGGCTTTATGCAGTTGGTAGCAACAGTATTGGAATGCAGCATGAGCTATTCTGTACAACTTGGACATGGTAACTTAACACAGGCCCACATCAATCCTTTGTGGCTATGAATAGTGGGCAGGGGAGCTTCTGTCTACTCCTTTAAGGCAATCTTGACACACTCTTTATCATTAAAAGGCAACTTCATCCAGGCTCATAGCATTCCTTTGCAGCTATTGGGGTGGAAGACCTTCTGTCACCCTCTTTAAGGCAATCTTGGCACATTATTTACTTTGTAAATGCAGCTTCACCCAGAATTCACAGCAATTCTTTGCGGCTAAGTATAATAGGTCGGAGAGCTTTTGTCTGCCTCTTTAAATCGGTCCTGATGCACTCTTCAGGACATAGTGTTAACGTTTGCAGCATGGGAGAGGATTTTCTTTACCTTAGACTGGATTTCTGGTGCTCCTCTCAAGCATATTCCTGTCAGTGGCACAGGCTGGGCTCCTTAGTCAAGAGAAAGGTCAATTAGCACCTGAATGCACTCTTTTAACAGCAAAATACCTACCTGCTCTGATGACCCTTACGTATAGGAACCTTGTGGATCTTTGTTATGCGGACACTTAGCTTTCTCTTCCACAATTGCCACTAGAATGCATACTGGAACACAGTGCAGCTGCAGCCCATCCTAGAGGAGATGTAACATGCCACTTATGCTATTTACAGATAATTTTCAAAAAAATAGAAAACATATTTATCTTGAAAATGCGGTGTCACGGTTCAATGGATCCACTCACTTCCGGGAAGCAGGCTCCAGACATGGACAGCTCTTCCGAGGAACATAGCCCTGGCTGCACTGCTGTAGGTGGGGCTAGTTAGCATCTCATTTTTACCCCAATAGATCCACAGAAGGGGTTCCCTGCCTTATCAGAGCATTTAGCGTCCCAAGGTCAGGGACTGCGCTATAGGAGAGGCTTAACCTGTGCGGAAAACCACCAAAGGTGGCAGGTAAGGGTTTCTTCTCTTCACACTGGCTGTGAGTTCCATGAGGACGAAAAAGGGAATGGGCTGTTGTGTGGGTGTTAACTTTTTATAACTATGCACTGGTCCTGTGGGCGGAAGTAGGCATGGCTACTATGATACGTATGCTGCCATGGAGGCACCAGGAAAAACTTAATCCAAAGTGAAAAAGACGTTTTGCCTGTAATTCTACTTTAAAATGGTAGAGCCGAGGGAAAGAGGAGGAAAGGTGGACTCCCAAGTATGGGAGTAAGGATTACTGCCAGATAAAAGGAAAATTATATTTTAACCTAGTTAAAATGTCCAAGGGAATATTTATATTTAGGCCATAGATTTTGTCTCATTCACCCAAAGACCCGAAATCTCACCCAATCTACGTAAAATACGTAATAGTTGTCAGAGCAGAGGAGATAAACAGAAACATATCATCTGCAAATAGTGCACACTTATATATGCTACTCCCTTAATGTCAGGGTTATCGGTAATGGCTATTGCTAATGTCTATACAGCAATGTCAAACATACAGTGCCTTGCGAAAGTATTCGACCCCCTTGAACTTTTCAATCTTTTGCCACATTTCAGGCTTCAAACATAAAGATATAAAATTTTTATTTTTTGTGAAGAATCACCAACAAGTGGGACACAATTGTGAAGTGGAACGAAATCTATTGGATTGTTGAAACTTTTTTACTAATAAAAAAATTAAAAGTGGGGCGTGCAAAATTATTCGGCCCCCTTGCGTTAATACTTTGTAGAGGCACCTTTTGCTGCGATTACAGCTGCAAGTCGCTTGGGGTATGTCTCTATCAGTTTTGCACATCGAGAGACTGAAATTCTTGCCCATTCTTCCTTGCAAAACAGCTCGAGCTCAGTGAGGTTGGATGGAGAGCGTTTGTGAACAGCAGTTTTCAGCTCTTTCCACAGATTCTCGATTGGATTCAGGTCTGGACTTTGACTTGGCCATTCTAACACCTGGATACGTTTATTTGTGAACCATTCCTTTTTAGATTTTGTTGTATGTTTGGGATCATTGTCTTGTTGGAAGATAAATCTCCGTCCCAGTTTCAGGTCTTTTGCAGACTCCAGCAGGTTTTCATCCAGAATGGTCCTGTATTTGGCTGCATCCATCTTCCCCTCAATTTTAACCATCTTCCCTGTCCCTGCTGAAGAAAAGCAGGCCCAAACCATGATGCTGCCACCACCATGTTTGACAGTGGGGATGGTGTGTTGAGTGTGATGAGCTGTGTTGCTTTTACGCCAAACATATCGTTTTGCATTGTGGCCAAAAAGTTCGATTTTGGTTTCATCGGACCAAAGCACCTTCTTCCACATGTTTGGTGTGTCTCCCAGGTGGCTTGTGGCAAACTTTAGATGAGACTTTTTATGGATATCTTTGAGAAATGGCTTTCTTCTTGCCACTCTTCCATAAAGGCCAGATTTGTGCAGTGTACGACTGATTGTTGTCCTATGGACAGACTCTCCCACCTCCGCTGTAGTTCTCTGCAGTTCATCCAGAGTGATCATGGGCCTCTTGGCTGCATCTCTGATCAGTCTTCTCCTTGTCTGAGCTGAAAGTTTAGAGGGACAGCCAGGTCTTGGTAGATTTGCAGTGGTCTGATATTCCTTCCATTTCAAAATGATCGCTTGCACAGTGCTCCTTGGGATGTTTAAAGCTTGGGAAATATTTTTGTATCCAAATCCGGCTTTAAACTTCTCCACAACAGTATTACGGACCTGCCTGGTGTGTTCCTTGGTCTTCATGATGCTCTCTGCGCTTTCAACAGAACCCCGAGACTATCACAGAGCAGGTGCATTTATACAGAGACTTGATTACACACAGGTGGATTCTATTTATCACCATCAGTCATTTAGGACAACATTGGATCATTCAGAGATCCTCGCTGAACTTCTGGAGTGAGTTTGCTGCACTGAAAGTAAAGGGGCCGAATAATTTTGCACGCACCACTTTTCAGTTTTTTAATTGCTAAAAAAGTTTAAAATATCCAATAGATTTCGTTCCACTTCACAATTGTGTCCCACTTGTTGGTGATTCTTCACAAAAAATTAAAATTTTATATCTTTATGTTTGAAGCCTGAAATGTGGCAAAAGGTTGAAAAGTTCAAGGGGGCCGAATACTTTTGCAAGGCACTGTAAGTGGTGATAATGGGCAACCCTGACAGGAGCCCCTGCTAATCATTATCAGGTTTGACAGGTGTCACTGTGATTTTACTTTGGCCTGAAGCTTGGAATATAAATATGTTAAAATAGACATAGAGTGCCTTGAAAAAGTATTCATACCCCTTGAAAATTTTCACAATTTTTCATGTTATAACCAATAACCTAAATTTGTTTTATGTGATAGGCCAACACAAAGTGGCACTTTAATTGTGAAGTGGAAGGAAAATGATAAATGGTTTTCAACATTTTTTACAAACAAATATCTGAAAAGTATGGTGTGCATTTGTATTCAGCCCCCCTTTACTCTGACACCCCTAACTAAAATCTAGTGGAACCAATTGCCTTCAGAAGTCACCTAATTAGTAAAAAGAGTACACCCTTGTGTAATTTAATCTCATCTGTTCTGTGAAGCCCTCAGAGGTTTGTTAGAGAACCTTAGTGAATAAACAGCATCATGGAGGCCAAGGAACACACCAGACAGGTCAGGGATAAAGTTGTGGAGAAGTTTAAAGCAGGGTTGGGTCATAAAAAAATATCCCAAGCTTTGAAAAATTTTACGGAGCACTGTTCAATCCATCATCAGAAAATTGAAAGAGTATGGCACAACTGCAAACCTACCAAGACATGGCTGTCCACCTAAACTGACAGGCCAGGCAAGGAGAGCATTAATCAGAGAAGCAGCCAAGAGGCCCATGGTAACTCTGGAGGAGCTGTAGAGATCCACAGCTCAGGTGGGAGAATCTGTCCACAGGACAACTATTAGGCCTCATGCACACTGGATGTTTTTAAACGTTTTTACAGCAGCTGTTTTTGGCTTCAGGATTTTTTTTCTACAGTCAATAAACTCCCTATCATGTTATCCTATGTGTCCATGCACACATAGGCTGTTATCAGCAGTTTTTGGCTGGGGCATTTTTTGGCTTTAAAAAAACCCAAAACTAGTGGGTTCTGTGAGGAGTTTTTCAGCTGTAAAAATGCTCTAACATCAAAAAACGCTTATAAACGCCAATAAATGCTCAAAAATGTGGCTCACCAGCTTTTTAATTATGTTTTTGATCCATTAAGAAGAAAAAAGCTAACACGGAAAAACGCTAAAAAAAAATAATAACTGCTAAAAAACGCTATTGCAAACGTTGAAAAACTCACTGCAAAGCTACTGCCATTTTTATAACGTTATATTAACGTCCAGTGTGCATGAGGCCTTAGTCGTGCGCTCCAAAAATCTGGCCTTTATGGAAGAGTGGCAATAAGAACGCCATTGTTGAAAGAAAGCCATAGGAATTTCTATCTACAGTTTGCAAGAAGCCATGTGGGGGGACCCAGCAAACATGTGGAAGAAGGTGGTCTGGTCAGTTGAGACCAAAATATAACTCTTTGGCCTAAAAGCAAAACGCTATGTGTGGCGGAAAACTAACACTGCACATCACCCTGAACACACCATCCCCACTGTGAAACATGGTGGTGGCAGCATCATGTTGTGGGGATGCTTTTCTTCAGCAGGTCCAGGAAAGCTAGTCAGAGTTGATGAATGGTCAGAGAAGATGGATGGAGCCAAATAAAGGGCAATCTTAGAAGAAAACCTGTTAAAGTCTGCAAAAGACTTGCGACTGGGGCAGAGGTTCACCTTCCAGCAGGACAACATACAGCCAGAGCTCCAAAGGAATGGTTTAGATCAAAGCATATTCATGTGTTTGCCCAGTCAAAGCCCAGACCTAAATCCAATTGAGAATCGGTGGCAAGACTTGAAAATTGCTGTTCACAGATGCTCTCCATCCAATCTGACAGAGCTTGAGCTATTTTGCAAAGAAGAATGGGCAAACATTTCACTCTCTAGATGTACAAAGCTGATAGAGACATATCCAAAAAGGTATTACAGCAATTTGGCTGTGATTGCAGCGAAAGGTGGTTTTAAAAAGTATTGACTAGGGGGGTTGAATACAAATGCATGCCACACTTTTCAGATATTTATTTGTAATACATTTTGAAAACGTTTTATCATTTTCTCTCCACTTGACAATTATGTGCCACTTTGTGTTGGTTTATCACATAAAAGGAATGAACCCTACTTGGTCGTTAGGACACAGTTCCGATAAAGAAGGACAGTCTATTCGGCATTACTTTTGTTAACAGTTTAAGGTCAATATTGATTAAACTGTTTGTAAACCTTAAAAAAAAAAAAAGACTGCCTCTTTAATACAGTATAATATGCTTTATAATATTGCTATTTTATTCAGTCCTGCCTGTGTTGTATAATACCTGGTTGATCCTGGTTGAAGCTCCTAAATCCAATTCACAAATAGAACAGAGAGTAAAAAAACATGCAATCTTTATCACCAGGGTTTTGCTGGCGGTATTTGTCAGAAACAGCTTGAGAGTCCCCCCCAATAGCTGGTTGGGGTTGCTAAGGAGCAGACCGGAAAGCTGGCCGCCGAGTCCTTAACAACTGATTCCCTGCTGACAGCTGAATGTAAAAAAAACATGCAATTAAAAATTGTGGAAAAAAAACAGCGTTGGGTCACCCCCCAATACCATACCAGGCCACATGCCCTCAACATACGGGAGGTGCTATGGGATGGGGGCGCTCAGTCTCCCACCCCAAAGCACCGTTTCCCCTATGTTAGTGTGGACAAGGACCTCTTCCCACAACCCTGGGCTGTGGTTTTGGGGGTCTGAGGGTGGGGGGCTTATTGGAATCTGGAAGCCCCTTTAACCACCTCAATACAGGGCACTTAAACCCCCTTCCTGCCCAGACCAATTTTCAGCTTTCGGTTTCCCCTTACACTTTGAATGACAATTACTTAGCCATGCAACACTGTACCCAAATGAAATTTGTGTCCTTTTTTTCACACAAATATAGCTTTCTTTTGGTGGTATTTAATCCCTAATGGTTTTTTTATTGTTTGTGCTATAAATAAAAAAAGACCGTAAATTTTGTGAAAAATTGCCTTTTTCTTTGTTTTTGTCATAAAATTTAGCAAATTAGTAATTTTTCTTCATAAATTTTGGCCAAAATTTATACTGCTATATATCTTTGGTAAAAATAACCCAAATTAGTGTATATTATTTGGTCTTTGTGAAAGTTATAGAGTCTACAAACTATGGTGCCAATCACTGAAAATTGAAAACATCTGATCAGGTCTTCAGTACATCAGGTGAATGTCATTTCTTGAGGTACTAACAAGTCAGAAAAGTAAAAATACCCCCCAAATGACCCATTTTTAGAAAGTAGACATTCCAATGTATTAAGTAAGTAGCATGGTGAGTTTTTTTAAGTTGCAATTTTTTCCCACAATTCTTTGCAAAATGAAGTTTTTTTTTTTTTTTTTTACAAAGTTGTCATATTAACTGGTTATTTCTCTCACAGAGCATATGCATACAACAAATTACACCCCAAAATACATTCTGCTACTCCTCCTGAGTATGGCGATACCACATGTGTGGGACTTTTACACAGTCTGGCCACATACAAAGGCCCAAAATTGAAGTAGCACCATTAGGCGATCTAGGAGCATAAATTGCACATCTCATTCCTCAACCACCTATTACACTTTTGAAGGCCCTGGAGCACCAGGACAATGGAATTGCCCACAAAATGACCCTATTTTGGAAAGCAAACACCCCAACATATAATCTATGAGGCATATTGAGTCTTTTGAACGGATTTTTTTTTTCCAGAAGTTTTTGAAAAATGTAAAAAAAAATGAAAACGCATTTGTTTTACACAAAGTTGTCCATTTATAAGATATTTCCAACACATAGCAAATACATAGCAAAAATGACACCCCAAAATACATTCTGCTACTCCTCCTGAGTATGGGGATACCACCTGTGTGGGACTTTTACACAGCGTGGCCACATACAAAGGCCCAACATTGAAGTAGCACCATCAAGCGATCTACGAGCATAAATTGCACATCTCATTTCTCAACCACCTATTACATTTTTGAAGGCCCTGGAGCACCAGGATAATGGAATTGGCCATAAAATGACCCCATTTTGAAAAGCAAACATCCCAACCTATAATTTATGAGGCATAATGAGTCTTTTGAACAGTTATTTTTTTCAAAAAGTTTTTGGTAAATGTGGAAAAAAAATAAAAACGCATTTTTTTACACAAAGTTGTCCATTTCTAAGATATTTCCACCACATAGCAAAATTGACACCCCAAAATACATTCTGC
The DNA here is from genome assembly GCA_037952835.1 of Lithobates septentrionalis. Classification (NCBI taxonomy): domain Eukaryota; kingdom Metazoa; phylum Chordata; class Amphibia; order Anura; family Ranidae; genus Lithobates; species Lithobates septentrionalis. Next base: position 2,755,655 of record JBBDGP010000206.1, read on the forward strand.
TACTCCTCCTGAGTATGGGGATACCACATGTGTGAGACATTTACACAGCTTGGCCACATACAGAGGCCCAACATCCAAGTAGCACCATCAGGCATTCTAGGAGCATACATTACATAGATAATTTCCTGGCAACCTATCATTTTTGAAGGCCCTTCATATTTCTAACACATAGCATGTACATACCAAGAACTACAATCCAAAATAAATTCTATTGCGGAAAGGGTAAAAAAAAAAGTATTACCTGTGCTTGTCAGCACAAGGATATTGTTAGCACAGCCAAAGCATTTGTCCATAGAAATTGTCCAGGCAGAGACAGTCAGCACAGCCATAATATTGGTCCTGGTACACTGTTACCTGCAGACACACATTAGTATACCGCTCTCCAGCCCTTCATAAACATACTGCCTCTTGCTACAGCCAATTATTTGCATAGTCCAGGTAGCAGGCAGAGGTGTGATCCATTCATGTGGCAGGCAAAGGCATGATGGCAGTAAGTCAGCAGCAGGCTGAGGGCCACAATCGGGTAAGACCTGTGCACAGGGGCACAGGGGTAGAGGCTTTGACCCACCCAAATCTCTATGAAGCCTCCGGACTCCAGACCCTAGTCCGGAAATGACAAAACCCGGAGAAAACAAAAAAATAGTTTTCTCCATCCGGAAAAACTATTCTGGAGCCCCACACATATATGAGACCCCTGTGTACTACAGTAGCAGGGCAACAGATCAGTCCAAGCAGTAGGCAAAAGCATAGTCCATAAAACAGGCCAGGGTCAGTTCACGTGCAAGCAGTCCAAGCGGTAGGCAGAAGCATAGTCACAAAATAGGCCAGGGACAGTTCACATGGAAGCAGTCCAAACGGTAGGCAGAGGCATAGTCAAAAAGCAGGCCAGGGTCAGTTCACGTGGAAGTGCTGACATGGTTATTTGGGGAAGCATGGAAAATGGTCAGCACAGATGATGAAAATGGGGAAAATATGGGCTAATATTTTAGGGATGTATGATAAAGTTTGAAGCATTCACCAATGCAAAGGCCAGGTTGGGAGGGACACTGGGGACAATGGAAGCTGGTATCTTTTCGAAATCCTCTTCTGCTGCACACAGGACATCTTTTTTGCTGTCTTAGGCCTGCTTAAGATGGTGGAATGTTGTACGGGAAGTGGCGTTCATGAAGTCGGCTAACAGCATCAGAGCGAAGGTCTTCTGGGGGGGGTCTTTGTTGATAGATGAGGGACGTGACTACTTCTTCTATGAAATTTAGGAAGGGGGCGGGGCTTTCTGTGGATTTGTTGTAGACTATGTAGGAATTATAAACGGCCAAATGGATGAGATAAATTGCTACCTTCTTGTACCAGAATCGGGACCTCCTTATTGACAAATAGGGCTGAATCATTTGATCATTGAAATACACCCCCCCCCCCCCCCATGTAGAGATTATAATCTTGGACACATGTTGGTTTTTCAATGGGACCTCGTCTTCGCTGAACTACAACTGTAGTGTCATCGTGAATGGTGGACATCATGTGCACGTTCCTGTTATCCTTCCACCTCAAGGCCAGCACTTCATTGCATTTCAGTGTTGCTCTTTCCCCCCTTTGCAGCTTTTTGTTTACTATGGATTGTGGGAAGCCCTTCCTATTTTTTCTTGAGGTTCCGCAGCCAGGGTTTTTTCGATGTATAGGTGTCTGAAAAGGGGCAGGCTGGTATAAAAGTTGTCAAGGTATATATGATATCCTTTTTTCAGAAGTGGTTAAGCCAGGTCCCATACGATTTTTCCAGTTGTGCCCATGTAGGCCGGGCACCTAGGGGGCTTGAGCTGGGAATCTCTTCCTTCATATATGCGGAACGCATAAAGATATCCTGCGGCTCTCTCACAGAGCTTGTAAAATTTTACTCCGTATTCGGCCTTTTTGCTGGGAATATATTGTTTTATTCCTAGCCGGCCTTAAAATGGTACCAGGGACTCATCCACACATATATGCTTCTCGGGAGGGGGGCGTGGTCAAGATGGCGACCTAGCAGGACGTCTGGGACAAAAGCTCCGCTCCTGATCGGCCTGATTATCCGATTTCAAGGGATATACAGATGCCCTGATGATCCTCCTGAGCTGCGGCTGGCCCTGAGCTTCCCTGAGAGGTAATTTGGGTCAAAAAACCGGCGGCGTCGGGCAAGTTGAATCCGCCGCCAGGGAGACCGCGTGGAGTGTCCTGCTGTGCGGGGGGAGGAGGGGGATCAACGCTGCATGGGACTCGCGCTCCGATCCCCTGCCGCCTGGATATAGAGGGCTCCCTCTCCTCTGCCTATACAAGACGTGTAGTCCTTACCCTACTGAAAGGGGGATCTGCTGCGAGCCTGTGAGAGAGATCACTGGGGGCATATAGATGGCGGCATCCTGCCTTACAAACTCAGCCAGTGCCAGGCAGACACAAGTGGAGAATCCTGGGGAGGAGTGAGAGACAGGAACTACAGGCTTTGTAGCCATTGTGCTCTGATCCCTTATAATATTACCACATACTGATGTACCTGCTAGACTGAAGTAATCATCTGCCTTCTAAAGACACATAGTCACCCTCCTCACCCCACTTTACAGTGACTCACTACGGGAGATAATCTGGGGCATGAGGACAGCGGCATCCGGTACTGTAAAAGCCGTCACCGAGCGATATCCATAAGTGGAGCACCCTGCTGTGAGGCAGAGGACAGGGGCTCCAAGCTGCACAGATAACCTACTCTGGCCCCCCAAAGTGCATAGCCACAATCTCCTGACTGAAGGGCTGATTATTAGACTGGGTATGCGTAAGGGGACCTCCGGTGCACAGAGGAAACGGCAGTCGGCTCAAAAAACTCCACCGCCGGCCAGAGACACACGTACAGCAGTGCGACTTAACATGGCGTCCCAAACAGAGCACACAGAAACATCTGCAGAAACGTCTCAGCTGGCCACAGACCAATTCCAAGCACTAATGCAGGCGATAACAGGCTGCCAATCTACCCCCACCACGAAAATAGAACAGATGCAATCCGAAATGGGCCTCATAAGACGTGACATGGACAAATACCGTGATAGGCTAACGGAAGCAGAACGAAGGGTAGAAGACAACGAAGATACCATTCGGGATCACAGTGCCTCAATACGTACACTGCAAGTAAAGATGAAAACCCTGGAATCCCGCGCTGAAGACCAGGAAAACAGAAATCGCAGGAACAATCTGCGACTGGTGGGACTTCCGGAGGGAGTGGAGGGAAGAGATCCAGAGGCTTATACGGAACATCTGCTCCGCACTCTTTTCCCACAGGCTCCGTTTTCTACCCATTTTGCGGTGGAACGCGCTCACAGGATGCCATCGGTCCGGGGTCCGCCGGGAGCACGGCCACGAACCTTCATATTCCGCATGCTAAACTTCAGAGACCATGATTTAATCCTTAGAGAAGCCAGAAAAGTTGGGGAACTGAGATCCGAAAATGCGAAGATCATGCTGTTTCCTGATTACTCGGTCGAAACGCAGAGACAGCGTAGGACATTTGACCAAGTCAAAGCTCAGATGCGCACCAGAGGGCTCAAGTACAACATGCTATTCCCAGCGCGGCTTAGAGTGGTGGACAGTGAGACTACAAAATTCTTCACCTCCCCGGAGGAGGCGACCAGATGGCTTGAGTCTTTGCCACGCAGTCATTAATATGTAAATTCGAGACCACCGAGAATACTCCGTTAATTTACCAGAGACGGTTGGCGGTAAGATAAGCAGTTCTTTATTTTTTTTGCATTCCACTCTCTGTTTAAATCTGATAGTCCACAGGAAGTAGTGCATTTGTTTTTTCTTGGGGACAAGAACTAGAATGCGGACCGGACGCACTGTCTGGTGTTGATATGAGAGGCGATCAATATTCTGATGAATGGATTTCCCTGTGGTATTTGATTTTTTCCCCCTTTTTTTTTTTTTTTTTTTTTGCCGTTGGTCCCCCCCCCCGTCCCGTGCAACCCCCCCCCCCCCCGGATGATGGATATACTGGACTCCCTGCTCTGTGCTGGGTGGGGGGTGAATGCTGCTTCTCCGGGCCTTTTACTCTCAGAGATATGTGATTGCACATGACACTTGTATATTCACCAGAACTGTGATCCGCCTGTGGACTTGCCGATCAGATAGAGGAGTAGGAGGGTGCAGAGTCTTGCCCCCTGGTTAGGTCTCAATTGAGAAGTATAATTGTTTGTTATGTACTGATTAACCTTCTTTATTTTCTACAGGTTGAGCGAATAGCTTGTGTAACTAAGTTTGTACCCTTAGAGTGATCTAAGTGTGAGTGGTAGGGTAAATGATGAAGGGTTTCTCTGTTCCCTTGCCAAGTATTTTTCTTTTTTATCAGCAATGGCCTACAGGTAATGCGTGTAGTGGAGTCCCTGCGCTCCATTAGGTCCTAGGTGTGTCGATTGCTACACACTGCCCCCATAGGAGTTTTCTCCTACATTTAAGTTGGTTTATGGTTGTTATGGGTACTCAAACACCCAAAGGTTCAATTAAAGGGGTGTGGGGTGGGAAGGGAGGGAAGTTTGTTTTTTTTTGTTTGTTTAGTTTTATTTCTGTTCTTGGTTTTCTTGTACTTGCATGCTTGACTGCATTTCAATACAAATGGTTCTATAACACCAGAGGATTAAGGTACGCTAGGAAGTCTCCTGTCCTATTACCTTCCTGTGGGATTTTTGCTTGCCCACTGATGGGGGAGGGGTGGGGTGGGGGGAGCCCTCCCGTAAATCCCCGAGATATGTGGTTCCCCGTTGAATTTATCTGTTTTCCCGGGATATGGCTCCATTGAAGATCCTGTCCTGGAATGTCAGAGGTCTTAACCATAAAATCAAGCGCTCTCTGGTTTTTGATTACCTAATGCCGCGTACACACGAGCGGACATTACGGCGGACTTTGCCCGGCGGACTTTTCGACGTACTTTCCGACGGACTTTCTGAATGAACGGACTTGCCTACACACAATCCACCAAAGTCCGTCGAATTCGTACGTGATGACGTACGACCGGACTAAAACAAGGAAGTTCATAGCCAGTAGCCAATAGCTGCCCTAGCGTGGCTTTTTGTCCGTCGAACTAGCATACAGACGGCGGACTTTTCGACCAGACTCGATTTCAACGGATACATTTTAAACAAGTTTCAAATCTAATTCCGTCCAACTTTTGAGAAAACAAAGTCCGCTGGAGCCCACACACATCGAATTGTCCGACGAAATCCAGTCCGCCGGGCAAAGTCCGCCGTAATGTCCGCTCGTGTGTACGCGGCATTAGAAAATATACCCCACATATTTGCATCCTTCAGGAGACACACTTGGTAGGAGGTAGAGTATTGGGACTGAAGAGGCCATGGGTGGGACATCATTACCATGCTACCCAACTAGCTACGCTAGGGGAGTTAGTATTTTGGTCCATAGATCTCTTAATTTTGAACCCCTAGATGTACTTATAGATCCAGAAGGCAGATATGTGCTGTTAAATGCTGTTATCGACACAAAAAGCCGTTGTGATGGTGGGTGTCTATCTGCCGCCTCCGGCTAATGTCTCTCTCCTACAGAAAATGGTTGCCCTGATTGCCCAGTTTCCTACGGATAATGTGATCCTTGTGGGAGATTTTAATATCCCTCCGAATCCCTCTCTAGATAAACTGACCCCAGACCCCGCCACTGATTCGGCATTGTTCCGTTGGTCCCAGACAATGGGATTGGAAGACGTGTGGCGATGGAAACACCCATCGGACCGTATGTACACATGCCATTCCTCCTCATACAATACATTATCTCGTATTGACCTGTTATATGCCAGCCTGCCCATGCTCCCCAAGGTTATAGACATTGAGATACTCTCAAGAGGGATATCTGACCACTCCCCGTCGCTGTGTATGTTGCAAACTACTACCCCACAGGCAGATAGAATTTGGTGGCTGTCTCGGTTCTGGATTGAACACCCTACAATAGAAGTAGAGATGGTCAAAGAGATTAAGCAATTCTGGTTATCTAATGCCAATTCCACCACACCAGGGACTGTATGGGACACCTTTAAGGCTTACATTAGAGGTTGCTACATGTCATCCATAGCCAAGGAACGTAGAAATGACGCGATGTTATTGGAGGAAGCGGAAGCGAAGGCCCGAGATTTAGAGACTAGATTTGCCCTTACCTCTAACCCTATTATAGCACAAGATATGAGGGTGGCCTACCGGGAGGTTATGCTCCTTAGAGTGGCCAAGGCAAATAAACGCCAACTGGCCCAGACACAGAGAATCTTCGAGCAGGGAGACAAGACAGGCAGGCTTTTGGCCTGGTTGGCCAAGGAGCAATCCTCGATCTCCACCATAGCCCGTATCCGAAGGAGTGATGGGACTCTGGTATCTGACCCAGTTAAAATTAATGCCTGCTTTGCTGACTACTATTCGACTCTGTACTCCTCTAAGACACAATACTCTCCTGACGAACTCTCAGATTTTCTAGACAAGGTAACGCTTCCGGTACTTACAGACGCGGCAAGGGAGAGCTTAGATGCCCCAATAGCTTTGGAGGAGGTCCAGCAGGCTTTGGGTTCTATGCAGACGGGGAAGACACCGGGAATAGACGGTCTCCCTCCTGAATTCTATAAATTATACGTAGGTGAGGTGGCCCATAGGATGCATGCAATGCTTACGGAGACTCTACGAACGGGGGAGCTCCCACTGTCTATGGCACAAGCCATTATAGTGGTTATACCCAAACCAGGGAAGGACCCCCATCTATGCCCCTCATATCGACCCATATCCCTGCCTAATGCTGATGCAAAGATATTGACCAAAATTCTCGCCAGACGCCTAAACAAAGTAATACTTACCCTTATTCATGAAGACCAGTCAGGTTTTATGCCGGGGAAGGGCACTGATATAAATATTCGTAGGCTGTATGCAGTCCTGGCCTCCGAGGAGGAGAGTGTGGAAGACGAGATAGTGGCCTCTCTTGACGCGGAGAAGGCCTTTGATTCTGTGGAATGGGGTTATCTCTGGGAAGTACTCCGCAGATTCGGATTCAGTCCGGCCTTCCTCTCCTGGGTCAGGATGGTGTACAGAGCCCTGACGGCCAGGGTACGCACGGGTACAGTGCTCTCTCCGGCATTCCCCCTTGGTAGGGGGACTAGGCAGGGGTGCCCCCTCTCACCGGGACTTTTTGCCCTGGCGATTGAGCCAATGGCTGCCCTCCTCCGTGCTACACCGGAGATTCAGGGGATTACAAGGGGTCCAATACAGGAAAAGGTGCCGTTATATGCTGACGAAACCTTACTGTATCTTAGAGATGATGGTACTTCCCTACGAACAGCCCTCTCAGTAATTAATAATTTTGGAAAATTCTCTGGCATTTGCATAAATTGGGGGAAGTCAATCCTGTTCCCTCTTCATGCTGGCTCTGCATCCTTGCAGGCTGACGGGCAGCTTAGCAGAGTCTCTCAGTTTAAATACCTAGGTGTAGAAATACATCGAGATTTAAAAAAATACATAACCCTCAACCTAAACCCGGTGGTCAATCACTTTTCTCAAAGGTGCGCCACATGGAAATCCCTACCTCTAACACCAGTTGGCCGAGTTAACTTAATCAAGATGTCGGTATTACCCAAATTTACCTATTTATTCCGTCAAACTCCAATTTCTATACCGATAACCTTTTTTAAACACTTAGATAGTATTGTTACCTCATTTATCTGGAACGGGAAGGCCCCTAGAATAGCCAGATCAACTTTACAGCTGCCGGGTGTGCTGGGGGGACTGGCCCTACCCTGCTTTCTGAAATATTATTGGGCGGCGGTCCTAGTGACTGTTAAGTGGTGGTTCTCAGAGGACTCGACCAATCCTGCTTCCACTACGGAGGCGGCGTTGGTGGGCTCATTTGCGGAATTGGGGAATTTGGTTCATAGAGGTCCCAGATCCAATGCTCATGTGACTCTCCCCATGAAAACGACTCTTAAAGTCTGGGATACGGTTCAAAAACAGCTCATGAGACCCAATGACTGGTCCCCTGCGACTCCCTTATGGGGCAACCCTCGGCTGCCTCACTTTCGTTCTCTTCCTGACCCGGTCATGTGGGCTAGATATGAAGTCAAAACTTTGGGGGATATAGTATCACAGGGCCGACTGATCTCCTTCGATGCCTTAAAAAGAGATAGGGATCTCCCGAATCATATGTTTTTTAGATTCCTCCAGTTGCGCCATGCATTCAGGTCCCAGTTCCCTGACCAACTGAATCTGGAGGGGTCGCAGGTGGAAAATGCACTTAAATCCCCGGATACTGGGAAAACGCTGTCCATGTTGTATAATATATTTGCGTCGCATGACACATCTAGAGTATCCCAGTTGTGTGAGTTATGGCAGGGGGATATTCCGGAGCTGACAGATGAGGACTGGGAAGAGGGGATTCAGCAATATTTACCCCTTACAATTTCGGCTAGGGACAGGTTCATGCAATTGAAGTTTCTTCACCGTGCATATTATTCTCCAGTACGTTTAGCAAGAATCTACCCTGATAGGTCGGCGAGATGCGCTAGGTGTGGCTCGGATGACGCTGACTTCTTCCACACAGTCTGGTCCTGCCCTGGTGTGAAGGAATTATGGCAAAATATACTTGCTGGTATTAACTCTATTGGGAAAGTGAAGATCCCATACAGCCCGATCCCTCTTCTGTTAGGTATCTGCGACTTCCTGGAGGTCTCATGAGGGAAGAAACTATTTATCTTCTATACCACACTATACGCTAGAAAGGCAATCCTATTACATTGGAATCAGGCCCAACCACCCACCAGACAGCTTTGGCAGTCCTTGATAAATAAAGCATTACCATTATATAAAATGACATATATGGTAAGAAATTGTCCTAAAAAAATTGGGAAGATTTGGGCAGCATGGGTGAAGGCAAAACATTTAACAATTGATTGAGGGCCCCGGGTCATGGCACACGATAAATGACATAACCTGTTCATCACTAATAAAACGCTGTGTCTCCTTATATGACTGTGGGACTGAAGTGTATGATTTAAAGGTAATCAATGTGCACCTTATACCTCTACCCGAGTTAGGCGCAATGTTCTTGTTAGCATATTGTCGCTCCGTCGAATACAACTATATTTGTTGAGAAATGTAAGAAAACTGTGTAAGATGTCTGTATCTATGACTAATCCGTTATAAAATGTTTGTTTTTGGAAAACCTTAAGAAACTTTTTTGTTAAAAAAAATATATGCTTCTCTGGGACATAGAGCTCTGCAAATCGTTGGGAAAATAAATTTATCAGTGGGCGAATTTTATATAGCTTATCTGAATTTGGATGATTGCAGGGAGGGCACTGGGTGTTGTTAAAATTAAAGAATCTCATAATCATCTCATATCGGGACCTGGGCATTGCGGCAGAATACGTGGGCATATGGTGGATGGGGTTGGTGGACCAATAGGCATGTCCTTCATTTTTTTTTGTAAGCCCCATGTTTAGGGTGAGGCCCAAAAACAATTTGAACTCCTCCAAATTCAGATCTCTCCACTCAAACATACGGGCATAAGATGATTGGGGGTTGTTGGCAATATACTGCTGGGCAAACAAATTTGTCTGGTTCACAATGAATTGCAGCAAAGTGTCGGTCAAAAACAGATGAAAGCAATCGATCTCTGTGAAATTTTGGGTGTTGGCCTGCACACCTGGCTGTGCTGTGAAAGGGGGAATAATTGGTGATCCCGAGTTGGAAGGCAGCCATGTTGGGTTGGCAAGACCATCTGGCATGTATGTAGCGGCCCTGGCTCTTGGGGGACGTGACATTCCAGTAGTTGGGGGAGTTGAATTTCCTGTGCTGGTACTCAGGCGTGATGTGGCAGCACTGGAACTGGGCCTGGGCATTTGTTCGTGGGGCCTATCGCTGGCGGAAGCACTGGTACTGGGCCTTTGTTCCTGGGGCCTATTGCTGGCGGCAGCGCTGGTACTGGGCCTTTGTTCCTGGGGCCTATTGCTGGCTGCAGCGCTGGTACTGGGCCTGGGAATATAATTCTGGTTGCTGGCGGCTGCCTGGTTTCCAGAGTGTCGTGCCCTTTTAGGAGGGACCCATTCTTCATCCGAATCATTACTACTCTCGATCGGTTCAAATGACGAATTTGATTCGGAATCAGAATTGGAATCTGATGAGAACTCCCCAGTGCTCTCATCAGTCATGGAGAGGATCTGGAACGCCTCCACACTATTAATTGGAATCTGATGAGAACTCCCCAGAGCTCTCATCAGTCATGGAGAGGATCTGGAACACCTCCTCACTAGGGATGAGCCGAACACCCCCCTGTTCGGTTCGCACCAGAACTTGCGAACAGGCAAATAATTCGTTCGAACACGCGAACGCTGTTAAAGTCTATCGGACACGAACATGAATAATCAAAAGTGCTCATTTTAACCACTTCAGCCCCGGAAGGTTTTACCCCCTTCCTGACCAGAGCACTTTTTACAATTCGGCACTGCGTCGCTTTAACTGCTAATTGCGCGGTCATGCAATGCTGTACCCAAACGAAATTTTCGACCTTTTCTTCCCACAAATAGAGCATTCTTTTGATGGTATTTGATCACCTCTGCCATTTTTATTTTTTGCGCTATAAACGGAAAAAGACTGAAAATTTTGAAAAAAAATGATATTTTCTACTTTAATTTATAAAAAAAATCAAATAAACTCAATTTTAGTCATACATTTAGGCCAAAATGTATTCGGCCACATGTCTTTGGTAAAAAAAATGTCAATAAGCGTATATTTATTGGTTTGCGCAAAAGTTATAGCGTCTACAAACTAGGGTACATTTTCTGGAATTTACACAGCTTTTATTTTATGACTGCCTATGTCATTTCATGAGGTGCTAAAATGGCAGGGCAGTACAAAACCCCCCCAAATGACCCCATTTTGGAAAGTAGACACCCCAAGGAAATTGCTGAGAGGCATGTTGAACCCATTGAATATTTGTTTTTTTTGTCCCAAGTGATTGAATAATGACAAAAAAAAAATAAAAATTTACAAAAAGTTGTCACTAAATGATATATTGCTCACACAGGCCATGGGCATATGTGGAATTGCACCCCAAAATACATTTAGCTGCTTCTCCTAAGTACGAGGATACCACATGTGTGGGACTTTTTGGGAGCCTAGCCGCGTACGGGGCCCCGAAAACCAAGCACCGCCTTCAGGATTTCAAAGGGCATAAATTTTTGATTTCACTCCTCACTACCTATCACAGTTTTGAAGGCCATAAAATGCCAAGATGGCACAAACCCCCCCCAAATGACCCCATTTTGGAAAGTAGACACCCCAAGCTATTTGCTGGGAGGCATGTTGAGTCCATGGAATATTTTATATTTTGACACAAGTTGTGGGAAAGTGACAATTTTTTTTTTTTTTTTTTGTTGCACAAAGTTGTCACTTAATGATATATTGCTCAAACATGCCATGGGCATATGTGGAATTACACCCCAAAATACATTCTGCTGCTTCTCCTGAGTACGAGGATACCACATGTGTGGGACTTTTTGGGAGCCTAGCCGCGTACGGGGCCCCGAAAACCAAGCACCGCCTTCAGGATTTCAAAGGGCATAAATTTTTGATTTCACTCCTTACTACCTATCACATTTTTGAAGGCCATAAAATGCCCAGATGGCACAAAACCCCCCCAAATGACCCCATTTTGGAAATTAGACACCCAAGCTATTTGCTGAGAGGCATGTTGAGTCCATGGAATATTTTATATTTTGACACAAGTTGCGGGAAAGTGAAATTTTTTTTTTTTTTTTTTTTTTTGCACAAAGTTGTCACTAAATGATATATTGCTCACACAGGCCATGGGCATATGTGGAATTGCACCCCAAAATACATTCTGCTGATTCTCCTGAGTACGGGGATACCACATGTGTGGGACTTTTTGGGAGCCTAGCTGCGTACGGGGCCCCGAAAACCCAGCACTGCCTTCAGGATTTCTAAGGGCGTAAAGTTGTGATTTCACTCCACACTACCTATCACATTTTTGAAGGCCATAAAATGCCCAGATGGCACAAAACCCCCCCAAATGACCCCATTTTGGAAGTTAGACACCCCAAGCTATTTGCTGAGAGGCATGTTGAGTCCATGGAATATTTTATATTTTGACACAAGTTGCGGGAAAGTGAAATTTTTTTTTTTTTTTTTTTTTTGCACAAAGTTGTCACTAAATGATATATTGCTCAAACATGCCATGGGCATATGTGGAATTACACCCCAAAATACATTCTGCTGCTTCTCCTGAGTACGGGGATACCACATGTGTGAGACTTTTTGGGAGCCTAGCCGCGTACGGGGCCCCGAAAACCAAGCACCGCCTTCAGGATTTCTAAGGGCATACATTTTTGATTTCACTCCTTACTACCTATCACAGTTTTGAAGGCCATAAAATGCCAAGATGGCACAAACTCCCCCCAAATGACCCCATTTTGGAAAGTAGACACCCCAAGCTATTTGATGAGAGGCATGGTGAGTATTTTGCAGCTCTCATTTGTTTTTGAAAATGAAGAAAGACAAGAAAAACATATTTTTTTTTTCTTTTTTCAATTTTCAAAAGTTTGTGACAAAAAGTGAGGTCTGCAAAATACTCACTATACCTCTCAGCAAATAGCTTTGGGTGTCTATTTTCCAAAATGGGGTCATTTGGGGGGGGTTTGTGCCATCTGGGCATTCCATGGCCTCCGAAACTGTGATAGGCAGTGAAGAGTGAAATCAAAAATTTACGCCCTTAGAAAGCCTGAAGGCGGTGCTTGGTTTTCGGGGTCCCGTACGCGGCTAGGCTCCCAAAAAGTCTCACACATGTGGTATCCCCGTACTCAGGAGAAGCAACAGAATGCATTTTGGGGTGTAATTTCACATATTCCCATGGCATGTTTGAGCAATATATCATTTAGTGACAACTTTGTGCAAAAAAAAAAAAAAATTGTCTTTTTCCCGCAACTTGTGTCACAATATAAAATATTCCATGGACTCGACATGCCTCTCAGCAAATAGCTTGGGGTGTCTACTTTCCAAAATGGGGTCATTTGGGGGGGTTTTGAACTCTCCTGGCATTTTATGCACAACATTTAGAAGCTTATGTCACACATCACCCACTCTTCTAACCACTTGAAGACAAAGCCCTTTCTGACACTTTTTGTTTACATGAAAAAATTATTTTTTTTTGCAAGAAAATTACTTTGAACCCCCAAACATTATATATTTTTTTAAAGCAAATGCCCTACAGATTAAAATGGTGGGTGTTTCATTTTTTTTTCACACAGTATTTGCGCAGCGATTTTTCAAACGCATTTTTTGGGGAAAAAACACACTTTTTAAAATTTTAATGCACTAAAACACACTATATTGCCCAAATGTTTGATGAAATAAAAAAGATGATCTTAGGCCGAGTACATGGATACCAAACATGACATGCTTTAAAATTGCGCACAAACGTGCAGTGGCGACAAGCTAAATACATTTTAAAAGCCTTTAAAAGCCTTTACAGGTTACCACTTTAGATTTACAGAGGAGGTCTACTGCTAAAATTACTGCCCTCGATCTGACCTTCGCGGTGATACCTCACATGCATGGGGCAATTGCTGTTTACATTTGACGCCAGACCGACGCTTGCGTTCGCCTTTGCGCGAGAGCAGGGGGGGAAAGGGGTGCTTTTTTTTTTTTTTTTCTTTATTAATTTTTTGATTTTTTATCTTATTTTTAAACTGTTCCTTTCATTTTTATTTTTTTTTTTTGCATTTTTATTGTTATCTCAGGGAATGTAAATATCCCCTATGATAGCAATAGGTAGTGACAGGTACTCTTTTTTGAAAAAATTGGGGTCTATTAGAACCTAGATCTCTCCTCTGCCCTCAAAGCATCTGACCACACCAAGATCGGTGTGATAAAATGCTTTCCCAATTTCCCAATGGCGCTGTTTACATCCGGCGAAATCTAAGTCATGAAATGCTCGTAGCTTCCGGTTTCTTAGGCCATAGAGATGATTGGAGCCATTCTGGTCTCTGATCAGCTCTATGGTCAGCTGGCCGAATCACCGGCTGCATTCTCAGGTTCCCTGTTGGGACAGGAGAGCCAGAGAAAAAACATGGAAGACGGTGGGGTGGGGGGGAATCCCTCCCACTGCTTGTAAAAGCAGTCTAGAGGCTAATTAGCCGCTAGGATTGCTTTTACATGAAAGCCGACCGCTGGCTGAAAAGAATGATACCAAGATGATACCTAAACCTGCAGGCATCATTCTGGTATAACCACTCAAAGTCCAGCAACATACCAGTACGTTGCTGGTCCTTGTATTGTAAACTTTTTTTTCATGCAGCCTGTGGGCTGAACGAAAAAAAGATATTGATCAGTGGGTATGCCCACCATTAGAATACCTCCCTTCATCCGCCCACTTCTAATGATGGGCATACATGCACCATTTATATATGCCGAAGCATGGGGGCATCCTCCCGCAAAAGGCAGGAGCAAATTGCTCCTCCACCCACTGCTGCCCCCACGCTTCGGCATATATGCTGAAGTATGTAACTGTGGTGGTGAAATCACCTCCGACAGCGCTGGAGTCACGGCTTTATATATCGTGGGAGCAAACGCTGTTGCTGTTAAGATAAATAAATCCGCGCTGCAACTGAATGGCGTACCTGCTAAGCAAATGATGGTTAACAAAAAAACAAAGTAACGTTACAGTATAACAGTAATATTTACCATACCTGCAAAGCAAATACAAAAAAAAACATAGTAAAAAATAAAACATTTAACGCAAACTGTGCCTACCTAAAATATATATATGCCGAAGCATGGGGGCATCCTCCCGCAAAAGGCAGGAGCAAATTGCTCCTCCACCCACTGCTGCCCCCACGCTTCGGCATATATGCTGAAGTATGTAACTGTGGTGGTGAAATCACCTCCGACAGCGCTGGAGTCACGGCTTTATATATCGTGGGAGCAAACGCTGTTGCTGTCAAGATAAATAAATCTGCGCTGCAACTGAATGGCGTACCTGCTAAGCAAATGATGGTTAACAAAAAAACAAAGTAACATTACAGTATAACAGTAAGACTTACCATACCTGCAAAGCAAATACAAAAAAAAACATAGTAAAAAATAAAACATTTAGCGCAACCTGTGCCTACCTAAAATATATATATGCCGAAGCATGGGGGCATCCTCCCGCAAAAGGCAGGAGCAAATTGCTCCTCCACCCACTGCTGCCCCCACGCTTCGGCATATATGCTGAAGTATGTAACTGTGGTGGTGAAATCACCTCCGACAGCGCTGGAGTCACGGCTTTATATATCGTGGGAGCAAACGCTGTTGCTGTCAAGATAAATAAATCCGCTCTGCAGCTGAATGGCGTACCTGAAAACAAAAAAGTGGTTAACAATAAAAAAACTAAGTATAAAAAAATTGCATACCTATAAAGCAAACATGATAAAAACATAACAATAAAACATTGCAGTATAGAATACAATAAAAAAGAGCAGAACAATAGAGAGAGAATAGAGAGAGAGAACAATAAAACGACAACTATTTTTGGTTTTTTTATTTTATATTTTTTTTGTATTTTTATTTTTTTATTTTTTTTTATTTTTTTTTTTAACACTTTTTTTTAGTAACTTTAACTTTTAACTGTAACTGTACCAGGTTTGGGTCTCTCAAAATGTGATGGCATCTTGGGAGACCCTGTGTTAGTGTGCCTAGTCTGTGCAGTGCTGAACCCTACGCTAATACTCCACTAGTGTATGGTAGCGTTCAAAACATTCACCAATGCATAGACCAGGATTGTCAGGACAGGAGGGACAACAATACCGGGTGTCACACCTAAATCCGCGCTTGCTGCAGACACGACATCTTTTTTGGGGGGCTCGTTGGGTAGGGGTACTCTGGAGGACATAAGGAAAATGCCTCCCATGCAGCCGGCTTACTGCATTTGGATTGGGAAGGTGAGGTGGAGCACCGTCTGGATACAGAAGGGCTCTGACGATCTCTTCCTGGAATTTAAGGAAGGATCCAGTCCGTCCTGAAGCTCTGTATAGCACATGAGCATTCAGCAAAGCCAATTGAAATAAATAAACAGACACTTTTTTGTACCAGCGTCTGGCCTTACGGGCAACTAGGTACGGCGCCAACAACTGGTCGTTGAGGTCCACCCCTCCCATATTAAGGTTGTATTCGTGGACACAGAGGGGTTTCTCCACAACACCAGTCGCCGTAGGAATTTGGGTCGTCGTGTCTGCATGAAGGGAGGTAAGAATGAAAACATTCTTATTGTCCCTCCACTTCATAGCGAGCAAATTATTATACTTCAAGCAGGCTCTCTCCCCCAGCCTAAGACGGGACTGTACAAGCCGCTGGGGAAAGCCCCGGCGATTAGATCGCACGGTGCCACATGCTCCAATCTGATGATCAAACAAGTGACTAAAAAGTGGCACGCTCGTATAATAATTGTCCACGTACAAGTGGTACCCCTTTCCGAATAAGGGTGACACCAAGTCCCACACTATCTTGCCAGCGCTTCCTATGTAGTCAGGGCAGTTTATCGGCTCTACGTGACTATCTTTGCCCTCGTAAACCATAAATCTACATGTATAGCCTGTGGCCCTGTCACAGAGCTTATACATCTTGACCCCGTATCTGGCACGCTTGCTGGGAAGGTACTGTTTGAATGACAAGCGGCCAGAAAATTTAATCAGGGACTCATCAACGCAGACAACTTGATGGGGAGTAAACAAGTCTGCAAAACACTGGTTGAAGTGGTTTACGAGGGGCCGAATTTTGTAGAGCCGATCGTATGCAGGGTCTCCACGAGGACGACAGAGTTCATTGTCGTTGAAGTGCATGAACCGCAAAATCTGCTCGTATCGTGCCCTGGTCATGGAGGCAGAGAACACGGGCATATGGTGAATTGGGTCAGTGGACCAATATGACCGCAACTCACTCTTTTTAGTTATGCCCATGAGGAGGGAAAGGCCCAGAAAGGTCTTAAATTCGGAGACCGTAATTGGTCTCCAATCTCTGGCAAGGGAGGACTGGGGGATTAGCGGCGATGTGTTGACCAGCGTACAAATTGCTTTGGTCCACAATAGATCTATAGAGATCTTCGGTGAAAAACAGTGAATAAAAATCCAGTGGCGTAAAGTCAACTGTTTCCACCTGAATTCCGGGTTGGCCAGTGAAAGGGGGAAGTACGGGTGCTGCAGAAGTGGTGGGTACCCAATTCGGATTGGTGAATGCAGCAGGAAGGGCACTATGGGCACGACGGGCCTGTGTTCGTCTTCTTCTTGGTGGCAGTGGCGTCTCCAGCTTTCATATTTAGGGGGGGCACATGGGGGGACAGGGACAAAAATAGGGGGGCAATATAAAATGCAAATATATATATATATATAAAATATATATCTATCTATCCTGGGGCCCTTTACCCCTTTACTACGATCCCACAACAGCCCTTTCACATGTTCTGCAGTGAGCTCCATTCCTACTGTATTGGGCCCCCCCCCAGGTGACAGAGAACAAGAGATATATGTCACCAGCATACCAAGAAAATATAAGGGTCCAAAGCAGTGGGAGAACTATCAGGGTTGCAAAGGTTGTCTTGCCACCGGGCTCTGGTGTTCTGCCACTGTGGGGTTCCCCAGCCTCCTCTTGCTGTCCTGCCCCTGCCCTCAGTCTGTTTTTTCAGTAACTGAGAGTCCTGGTGGAGTCCTTCTTGCAACTCGCTCTTCTCCCTGCCAATGAGGATGCAGGGGAAGGAGCAGATCGGGCGGTCGTGGTTGAGTGAGCGCTCGCCATATGCAGTGTCAGCGAGCAGAGGGAGGGGGGAGGAATCACCCACTGGGGACCTTCTCCCTCTCAATAGAGACTGTGTTACTCCAGCGGTGGCCCGAGTAAGATGCGGCACATCCGATATGAATACAAACAAAAAGAAATTGCCTTTTTGTAAAAAAAAAAAAAAAAAAAAATTTTTTTTTTGGGGGGGCACATGGTGGGGCCCAGCATAATGTTGGGGGGGTCAGGGCCCCCTCTGGCCCCCCCCCCTAGGGTCGCCATTGCTTGGTGGCAGCGGGACACTACTTGTGCTTGCCACCTCGCCAGCTTGAACTGCACTTATGGGACTCGCCACGTCACCACGTGATACTGCAGTGCTGGATGTACGACCAGGGTGTACTAGGCCGCTGGTGCTTGCCAGTTCACCAGAAGGAATAGCGGCACTAGTACTGCTCTGCTCCATACGAGAGCCCTGCGGTTCTTGCACTTCAAGGACAGAAGAAGTTCGGGGTCTGGTACGCCTGACCCTAGCAGGGACCACAACTCCGTCGTCAGAGCTATCTGTCATGGAGCCGCTGTCCTCTACAGGTTCGTATTCTGAGCCTGAACTTGACAGATGAGTGACTTCCTCTTCACTATCTGTCATACTCAGAAACGTGTAGGCCTCTTCACTAGTGTACCTTCGATTTGCCATTTTGGGCTCTAAATTTAGGGGTACACTAGTGAGACTCACAGGCAAAAAAGCTCCTGACTGTTAGCGACTGATTCAAAACGCTACCAAAAAACTGTTAGCGATCGCAGAGATCAGGCCTGACTCTGCGAACGCTGCAGTTATGTGTGCTTAGTGTTTTGTAAGTGACAGTTATCGATCGATACTGCACTTGGGTGGGCTGGGCTGGGCCGAGGGGCAAAACGAAGGTGCTAGCAGGTATCTGGGCTGATCCCGCTAACACTGCGTTTATGGGAACCCTAAACTGCTGGGGAGTATAGATCTGATCGGATCAGACATCGATCCGTTCAGATACTATAGCACTAAGGGAGGTGTATGCTGCGTGCACGGGTTTTAGCGGTACTGGCGCTAACCTGACGCTGCCTGGGGCGACGCAGACCTTATCAGATCCTAAAAACTTAACTTATATCACCGCCGGGCAATTAGGGGGTTAAACCTTTATAAGGTAATAAACGGCGGGTGCCCTAAAACTATAATAAACTCTAATAAACTCTAATAAACTATAATAAACTACAAAAAACAAACTAGCTAACCAGCGTCACCCGTAACACTTATACGGTGATCGCTGGTGAAAGGGTTAACTAGGGGGCAATCAAGGGGTTAAAACCTTTAGCAGGTAGTATATGGGGGTCCCTGTCGCTATAAAACACTGACAGCGAACCTATATACTTACCTCCCTAACTAGCGTCACCTGTGTCACTAATACAGCGATCAGAAAAATGATCGCTTAGCGACACTGGTGACGGGGGGTAATCAAGGGGTTAACTTTTATTAGGGGGGGTTAGGGGGGTACCCTGGACCTAAAGGGGGGTACCCTAGACCTAAAGGGGGGTACCCTAGACCTAAAGGGGGCTAACCAAACTGCCCTAACACTTGTAACTGACACAAACTGACACCAATGCAAAAAAAAAAAAAAACTGCTATTGGTGTCAGAGTGACAGGGGGTACAGGGGCGTGATCGGGGGTGATCGGGGGGTGACTGGGGGGTGAAAAGTGTGCCTGCGTGTTCTACTGTAAGTGTAGTGTTGGTGCACTTACTTGGATGTCTTCTCTCCTCTGCGCCGGGACGAAAAGACCGGCTCAAGGAGGGATGACATCACTTCCTTTCCCTCTGTTTACATTACAGAGGGAAAGGAAGCGTTTTCATTCGCCGGGAGCGATCGGGAGGGGGTGGCCAACAATGGATGGCCTCCCCCTCACCTTTCATCGCCCGCGAACGAGAGCCGACCGCCTATGGCACCGGGGGGGGGTCCGATCGGACCCCCCACCCGCGGGAAGCAGGTCACGTATGGGAACGTGATTCTGCCTGCCCGTGCCATTCTGCCGCAGTATATCTGCGTTAGGCGGTCGGCAAGTGGTTAAAGGCTTATATGCAAGTTATTGTCATAAAAAGTGTTTGGGGACCTGGGTCCTGCCTGAGGGGACATGGATCGATGCAAAAAAAAGTTTCAAAAACGGCCGTTTTTTCGGGAGCAGTGATTTTAATAATGCTTAAATTCAAACAATAAAAGTGTAATATCCCTTTAAATTTCGTACCTGGGGAGTGTCTATAGTATGCCTGTAAAGGGGCGCATGTTTCCCGTGTTTAGAACAGTCTGACAGCAAAATGACATTTCAAAGGAAAAAAAGTCATTTAAAACTATTTGCGGCTATTAATGAATTGCCGGTCCGACAATACACATAAAAGTTCATTGATAAAAACGGCATGGGAATTCCCCACAGGGGAACCCCGAACCAAAATTTTAAAAAAAATGGCGTGGGGTCCCCCTCAAAATCTATACCAGACCCTACAGGTCTGGTATGGATTTTAAGGGGAACCCTGCGCCAAATTTTTTTTTAAAAATGGCGTGGGGTCCCCCTAAAAATCCATACCAGACCCTTATCCGAGCACGCAACCTGGCAGGCCGCAGGAAAAGAGGGGGGACGAGAGAGCGCCCCCCCTCCTGAACCGTACCAGGCCACATGCCCTCAACATTGGGAGGGTGCTTTGGGGTAGCCCCCCAAAACACCTTGTCCCCATGTTGATGAGGACAAGGGCCTCATCCCCACAACCCTGGCCGGTGGTTGTGGGGGTCTGTGGGCGGGGGTTTACCGGAATCTGGAAGCCCCCTTTAACAAGGGGACCCCTGGGTCCCGGCCCTCCCACCTGTGTGAAATGGTAAGGGGGTACAAAAGTACCCCTACCATTTCACTAAAAAAGTGTCAAAAATGTTAAACAGACAAGAGACAGTTTTTGACAATTCCTTTATTTAAATGCTTCTTCTTTCTTCTTTCTTCTATCTTCTATCTTCCTTCAGTTTCTTCCTCCATCTTCTTCTGGTTCTTCTGGTTCTTCCTCCGGTGTTCTCGTCCGGCATCTTCCTCCGCGGCGTCGGCATCTTCTTCCCTTCTTCTTCGGGCCGCTCGGCATCCATAATGGCATGGAGGGAGGCTCCCGCTGTGTGACGCTTCTCTCTTCATCTTCCTCTCTTCATCTTCTTCTCTTTATCTTCTTTTCGGGCCGCTCCGCATCCATGATGGCATGGAGGGAGGCTCCTGCTGTGTGACGCTTCTCCTCTTCTGACGGTTCTTAAATAACCGGGGGCGGGGCCATCCGGTGACCCCGCCTCCCTCTGACACATGGTGACTTGACGGGACTTCCAAGTGACGCCACGGGGAATGCCACAGGGAAGTCCCGTCAAGTCCCCGTGCGTCAGAGGGGGGCGCGGTCAATGGGTGGCCCTGCCCCCCATTATTTAAGAACCGTCAGAAGAGGAGAAGTGTCACACAGCGGGAGCCTCCCTCCATGCCATCATGGATGCGGAGCGGCCCAAAAAGAAGATGAAGAGAAGAAGATGAACAGAAGAAGATGAAGAGAAAAGCGTCACACAGCGGGAGCCTCCCTCCATGCCATCATGGATGCGGAGCGGCCCGAGGAGAAGAAGGGAAGAAGACGGCGACGCCGCGGAGGAGGATGAGAACACCGGAGGAAGAACCAGAAGAAGAAGATGGAGGCAGAAACCGAAGGAAGATAGAAGAAAGAAGAAGCATTTAAATAAAGGAATTGTCAAAAACTGTCTCTTGTCATTTTTAACATTTTTGACAGTTTTTTTGTGAAATGGTAGGGGTATTTTTGTACCCAATTACCATTTCACACAGTGGGGAGGGCCAGGATCTGGGGGTCCCCTTGTTAAATCTGGCTTCCAGATTCCGATAAGCCCCCCGCCCACAGACCCCCACAAACACCGGCCAGGGTTGTGGGGCTGAGGCCCTTGTCCCCATCAACATGGGGACAGGGTGTTTTGGGGGGCTACCCCAAAGCACCCTCCCAATGTTGAGGGCATGTGGCCTGGTACGGTTCAGGAGGGGGGGCGCTCTCTCGTTCCCCCCCTCTTTTCCTGAGGCCTGCCAGGTTGCGTGCTCGGATAAGGGTCTGGTATGGATTTTTGGGGGGACCCCACGCCGTTTTTTTAAAATTCCCCTTAAAATCCATACCAGACCTGACCCCCTAATCCACCCTTTTCTTCTTTTTAAACTAATGTACTTCCCAATATTGTCACGCATTAACCATAATTAGGCTAAATTGTGCTTGTGCTTTTTTCTTAATCAATTTAATAAAACGTGTGCCTATAAGTTTTTTGTTGAATTTTTACACTGTCCATACCATTAGCAACTTTGAGTAATACTTGTGCTATAAATATATGTTTAAACTGCACCTTGTCCATAGCAACCAGCTCCGGCCCTATTCTTTGTCCCCTCCCCTTCCCCGTTCACCCTCTCCCCTTTAAAAATGGCGTTGTATGGCTCTCTCTGTATGTCCGTTGAGACAGGGGCGCAGCTTGCCAGTACACCGCAGCGTGCATGCTCATGAAACGCGTCCAGCTTTAGTGACGTCATCTCCTGTAGCCACCTGTACCATGCGCTTCACGCCTCATCTTGGAGCCTGTCTTCCACAGCCGGCTTTTACATCAACAGCGGCAGACCCCCCTCCGACCGGATCGTTTGAGAGAACAGCGGGACTCAGGACTCAGGGGCACCACTAGGACTACCTCAGTTATGACACTACAATGCCTGTTACTATCAGCTTAAATGTGAGTTGACACCTGTATGTCCATTAAAGTGTATATTTAAACGTCTGCACCCAGAGGCGCCTCTCTCTTCTCTTTCCCTGCAGCTTTCTGGAACTTGGCTTTCTGTTCCAATATGATGGCAGCCCTGCTTGCTCTGGACTTTTCACCCCTTCCAACCCCCTGCACATGGACTCTAACAGACTGTGCATTTAATACAGATCTATTGTTATTTATTGTTATTTGAGTAATTTATGGTTCCAAGTTTATGCGCCTTCACTTGTTTTGGTTTTTTCCCACTTTACAGGCAGACTAAGAGGACCCCCCGGCACTATATTTAAAAGAATATTTCATTTTTATTGGTTCACTTTAAGCATCATTAAAATCACTGCTCCTGTAAAAACTATTGTTTACATTTTTTCCATTGATATATGTCCCCCAGGGCAGTTCCTGGGCCCCCATACCCCTTTTTTATTGCTAAAAGCTTGCATATAAGCCTTCAAAATAGAGTCTTTTGATTTTTCAAGTTCGGGTCCCATAGACTTTAATAGAGCTCATGGCTTGGGTTAAAACTTTTTACATGTTTGGGAGTTCTGGTGCTATCCGAACCAAGGGTGTTTGGCCCATCATAATGCTTCAGCCTTATCATACTCTCCATCAACTGGGTCCTCTTCCACACTTTCTTTGAGATCACTTCATACATAGAGACAGACACTGCTACCTTTATGTTTTACCCTGTCTCTCCGAAAGAGAGCATAGCCAGGAATATTAATAGCCCAGTAAGGTTAAAGCGGAGTTCCAGTCTTTTTTTAGTTTATTAAAAGTCAGCAATTACAAAAAGTGTAGCTGCTGACTTTTAATAAACAGACACTCCCCCTCCTCTCCACGGCGCTGTCATTGCAACTGTGGGCACCCGGCTGTGACAGTTTGCGGCTTCACAGCTGGGCGCACACTGCACATGTGCGAGCCGCGCTGCACTCTCCTAGTGGCCAGGCAATCTTCTGGGACCTGTGATGTGTCCCAGAAGATTGTAGAGAGGGAGGGGCTGCCTAGGGGGAGAGGAGGAGTCGCTTAGGTGGCCAAGCAACAGAGGGAGGAAGTGGGACAGAAAGTACCTGTCAAAACCAGGTACCTACTCCCCCCCCCCCCCAAAAAAAATGTAATCAAATGTGGCATGTAAGGGGGCGAGGAGTGCTTACAGCGAAAGTTCCAAAGCTTCCTACTCTCCTATTTTGCTTGGCAGGCTTCTGGCATTGGTGAACAAACACTTTAATTCATTATCATATTTTGCTTTTGTGTTTTGTATATGTTTTTTAGTACTACAAATAGTACTATAATTTCCAATGGTTGTTTGTAACATGGGAACCTTCTTATCACTTGCCATATTCGCCTGCCCGTCTATCCCAAATCTATCCCTATTCCACCCTCCATTATTATCTGACCCCTAACTGACCCGTCTGCCCTATTGAAGTCTAGTTCACCCTCCCCCCTCAATCCTAGTTTAACCACTTCAGCCTCGAAAGGATTTGCCCCCTTCACGACTAGGCCATTTTTTGCAATATGGCACTGCGTCGCTTTAACTGACAATTGCGCGGTCGTGCGACGCTGTACCCAAACAAAATTGATGTCCTTTTTTCCCCTCAAATAGAGCCTTCATTAGATGGTATTTGATCACTTCTGCGGTTTTAATTTTTTGTGCTTTAAACAAACAAAGAGCGACCAATTTTGAAAAAAAAAAAATTTTTTTTATTACTTTTTGCTATAATACAAATCCAAAAAAAATATTTATTCATCAGTTTAGGCCGACATATATTCTGCTACATGTTTTTGGTAGAAAAAATCGCAATAGGCGTATATTGATTGGTTTACACAAAAGTTATCGCATCTACCAACTACGGGAAAGATTTAGGAACTTTTATTTTTTTTTAATGTTTTTACTAGTAATGGTGGCAATCTGTGATTTTTAGTGGGACTGCGACATTGCATCGGACAAATCTGACCCCAAATGACACTTTTTGGGGACAAGTGACATTAGTGCATTTTTATAGCACAGATTAATGTAATAATCAACATAAAAATTAAACTGGCAGGGAAGGGGTTAACACTAGAGGGCGATCAAGGGGTTAACTGTGTTCCTTAGGTGTGTTCTAACTGTAGGGGGGATGGGCTGCCTGGGACATGACAGAGATCACTGTTCCCGCTCACTGGGGACAGTAGATCTCTGACATGTCTCCTGTCAGAGCGGGATTCGCCTTGTTTACAAAGGCAGATCCCCGTTCTGCCTCTGTATTAGGCGATCGCGGGTTGCCAGCGGACATAGAGTCCACCCGACCCACAGGCATGCTCCCGTACGCCTGCGTGAGCCGCCGTACAGGTACGTTGATCCACGTGGGAAAGAGGTGTATGACAGCCTCAGCCTGGGCTCCAACCAGGCCGTGCCCCCCCAATGCATTTTATTCCACCCCTGGATCTTAATCATGGGGATATCCTAATGAATTTGCTCCAGGGGCGGAGTAAAATGGGTTGGGAGCATGGCCTGGTTGGTCTCTGGGCTGATGCTTTCATACACCTCCTTACAGGGTTTTGCTGGAATGTGCAACTTTTAGGCCTTCCGGTCCACCACATGCAGAACCCTGGCACCAGAGAGACAGCAAACCATTTGGTTGAGGTGATTCTGGCGACAAATTATTCTGTCAGTCCTTCTGATTATACAATCCCCCTGTGACGGGAGGGCCCGTGGAACTCAGAATCCCTTGAAAAGTAGGGGATGCCCTTGTTTCAGCTCCCCATACACCTCTTATGTCTAAGTCATCTGTGCTATCCTGGCACAGGGTGAGTGAGAAAATATATCTTGGACTACTTAAAATGGGACAGTAATATTTATCCACAAAATCTCCCAGAATGTATGTAGAGACTATTATTGGTTTGTTTGATTCTTAACTCAACATGTTAATTGTGTGAGCTGATCACATTGGCCTCGAGGACTGGCTAGGAGATGAACAGTCTACTCCTACTATAGTTTGTTGATGACTAGGCTGAGGAGGGGGGAGATTGTTGTTTGTATTGTTAATTGCAATTAGCTCCTGCTATTGTGTTTATACTACTGTGTGAAGCTCGGTGACCACAAGTCTGTGTCCTACCGGTCATGTCTCTGAGTCATCTGGTCTGGGTAAATGATTTAGTAAACTAGCTCATGTTAATTAGGTTAATTAGGTTACAGGTGTATGGTTAGAGTAATATGAGCAGGAGGGGGGAACCTCCTCTTCTACTGTATATAAGACTGTATTCTGGTTCTAATAAATATAGTCCATGCTAGCATTGAAACAAGTGTCGCCTTGTTTTGTGCTTATGAGCGGTTGGAATATCGGATATCTGTATCCAGACTGGGAGGAAGTGGTATACTGACGGAAGCACTCAAGTGGAGTGTGGGACGTTCCGTGACACCCCCATTACCACCAAGTGTCTAGACCTATCTGCACTACCCTCATCACTCCTACTAGATGGGATGCTCTCCTGGCTGTTAGGGGTAGAAGTGATATCCAGGGCTGCCATCTCTGTGTTTGCCACCTCCACATCTTCACTCAACTTGGCAAATTAGTTTTGGTGCTCAAACACAGGACTGGCCTTCCTTTTCTGTGAGCCCGTACCACTCCCCCTAGCTACATTAACCCATCTTCCTACCTGATAATCCTGACTTACCCCTCCACATCAACCCCATTAACCACCTGCTCATTGAGCAGAAGGCTCCTTTCAAAGTTGTCTTTTCTGCTCCGTGTTGCAACTTGCTCCTCCAGATCTCTAATGTGAGCTTCCAGAAAGGCAACCTGCTCACATATGGCATGGCGATATGCATCCTGGAGCTGTTGCAGCATTTTTGCATATGTGTGGCACAATGTGCACTGGGCAAAACCTTCAACCTTGCTAGCACTCATTATTCCAGTTACAATATAATTACTTATAGGAAGTTTAAGATGTTACTTAACTGCTTCAGATCCGGGCCATTGCCAAATGACGGCAACAGCGCGGATCTAAATTGCCGGGACTACGTCCATTGACGTCGTCCCGTGCACGAGCGGCCTGCTCGGTGATCAGCGAGTCTATGAGACTCGCCTGATCACAGATCAGAGTAAGGGGTTGGTCCCAACCCCTTACCACATGATCAGCTGTCAGCCAATGACAGCTGATCATGTGATGTAAACAGAGCCCGTAATCGGCTATTTTTCCTCCTCGCGCTGACAGCGTGAGGAGGAAAAAAAAACCCGATCACCGGCGGCCGTGATCGGGACATCAGTCCCGATCACGGCGATCATCTGTCACAAAGCAATAGGCAGCAGTGCTGCCTACCAGTGCCCACCAGATTAACCCATCAGTGCCCACAGTGCCATCAATCAGCGCCACCCATCAGTGCCACCCATCAGTGCCCACAGTGCCATCCATCAGTGCCCACAGTGCCACCCATCAGTGCCACCCATCAGCACCCACATCAGTGCCACCCATCAGCACCCACATCAGTGCAACCTATCAGTGCCCATCAGTGTCACCTACCAGTGCCCATAAATGCCCATCAGTGCCGCCCATCACTGCCCATCAGTGCCACCCATCAGTGCCCCCCATCAGTGCCCCCCATCAGTGCCCCCCATCAGTGCCCCCCCCATCAGTGCCCCCCCATCAGTGCCACCTATCTGTGCCACCTATCTGTGCCACCTATCCGTGCCACCTATCCGTGCCGCCCATCCGTGCCGCCCATCCGTGGCCATCAGTGCCGCCTTATCTGTGCCCATCAGTACCGCCTTATCTGTCCCCATCAGTGCCGCCTTAACTGTGCCTATCAGTGCCGCCTTAACTGTGCCTATCAGTGCCGCCTTATCTGTGCCTATCTGTGCCGCCTTATCTGTGCCTATCTGTGCCCATCAGTGCAGCCTATCAGTGCCCACCAGTGCCGCCTCATCAGCGCATATCAATGAAGGAGAAAAATTACCTGTTTGCAAAATTTTATAACAAACTATTAAACATGATTTTTTTTTTTTTCAAAATTTTCCATCTTTTTTTGTTTGTTTAGCAAAAAATAAAAACCCCAGCTGTGATTAAATACCACCAAAAGAAAGCTCTATTTGTGGGAAAAAAATGATAAAAATTTCATTTGGGTACAGTGTTGTATGACCGCGCAATTGTCATTCAAAGTGCGACAGCGCTGGAAGCTCAAAATTGGTCTGGGCAGGAGAGGGGTTTAAGTGCCCAGTAAGCAAGTGGTTAAAGGTTAGAAAACTCCTGTCTTAACTCCTGTTTTGAACTCCTGGTTTTTAATTCTCCACTTTCGTTCAAAATTCCACATGCAAGTCAGCATCAACGGTGAGCAAGCTCAAATGTGAGCTGTATAGAAACTTATATAAACCTGTGAACAATTAACCACTCCCTTTAATTAGCAGACTGAAAGAAAAAAAAAGTGCTGTTTAACCACTTCAATGCCGGGCCATAGTCATATGACGTCCGCAGATGGGATCTCCCATCCTGGGTGGGCTTCATATGACGTCCTCGACTTCTCGCCGCTCAGCGTGGCGATCGGGGATGAGGTGTGTCCCTTGGACACAGCCCATCCTGGATCCGTGTAAAGAGCCAATAAAAATGGCTCTTTGCCACATGACCGGCTGTGTCCAATCACAGCTGGTCACATGTACTGGCCACGTGCACTGCGCTCATGCACGCCCCTAGGGTGCGCACAGAGTGGCGATCGGGGACGAGGCTTGTCACCCTGACACAGCCCAATCCCGATCGCAGTAAAGAGCCAATGAAATTGGCTCTTTACCACGTGACCGGCTGTGTCCAATCACAGCAGGTCACAGAATGTCAACAAACCGTGGTAACGAGATGTTACCAGGTTCTCCTCCTCACACACCAATCGTGTGTGAGAAGGAGATTGCGGTAACATCTCGTTACTGCTTACAGTGTACACCAACCACACTGATTCTCCCCCTAATAAAGAGGATCTGTCACCAGCCATCAAAGTACCTGTCACCAGCCATCAAATTATCTGTCACCACCCATCAAAGTACCCAAATACCTGAGTACCTGTCACAGCCCATCTGAGTACCCGAGTACCTGTCACAGTTTATCTGAGTACCCGAGTACCTGAATACCTGTCACAGCCCATCTGAGTACCTGAGTAACTGTCACAGTCCATCTGAGTACCTGTCACAGTCCATCTGAGTACCTATCACAGTTCATCTGAGTACCGAGTACCTGAGTACCTGTCACAGTCCATCTGAGTACCTGAGTACCTATCACAGTTCATCTGAGTGCGTGAGTACCTGAGTACCTGTCACAGTCCATCTGAGTACCCGAGTACCTGAGTACCTGTCACAGTTCATCTGAGTACTGAGTACCTGTCACAGTTCATCTGAGTACCCAAGTACCTGAGTGCCTATCACAGCTCATCTGAGTACACGAGTACCCAAGTACCTGTCACAGTCCATCTGAGTACCCGAGTACCTGAGTACCTATCACAGTTCATTTGAGTACCCGAGTACCTGAGTACCTGTCACAGTCCATCTGAGTACCCGAGTACCTGAGTACCGGTCACAGTCCATCTGAGTACCTGTCACAGTCCATCTGAGTACCCGAGTACCTGTCACAGTTCATCTGAGTACCCGAGTACCTGAGTACCTGTCACAGTTCATCTGAGTACATGAGTACCTGAGCACCTGTCACAGCCCATCTGAGTATCTGTCACAGTTCATCTGAGTACCTGTCACAGTCCATCTGAGTACCTGTCAAGCCCATCTGAGTACTTGAGTACCTGTCACAGCCCATCTGAGTACCTGTCACCACCCATCAGAGTACCCGAGTACCAGTCACCAGTCCATCAGAGTACTCGAGTACCTATTTGTAGCCCATCAGGGTACCCGAGTACCTGTCACCAGTCCATCAGAGTACCCGAGTACCTGTCACCAGCCCATCAGAGTAACTGAGTACCTGTCTCCAGCCCATCAGAGTACCCGAGTACCTATCTGCAGCCCATGCCTCATAGAATATTGTGGGAAATTCCACTGTCCTGGTGCTCAAGGACCTTCAAAAGTGTGATAGGTAGGAATGTTCTGAAGACTTGTGTAAAAAAATTAACCCTTCAAAAGACTCATGATGCTTCATAGAATAGACGTTGGGGCGTTTGATTTCCAAAATGGGGTCATTTTATGGGTAATTCCATCGTCCTGGTGCTCCAGGGCCTTCAAAATTGTAATAGGTCTTTAGGAAATTAGAGGTGTAATTTATGCTCCTAGAACGCCTGCCGGTGCTCCCTGCATTTTGGGCCTCTGTATGTGGCCAGGCTGTGTAAAAGTCACACACATGTGGTGTCACCATACTCAGGAGTAGCAGAATGTATTTTGGGGTGTCATTTTTGCTATATACATGCCTTGAGTTAGAAATATCTTATAAACCAACCACTTTGTGTAAAAAAAAAATGTTTCAATTTTCTTTCTACGTTTTCCGAAGACTCGTGGAAAAAAATGAACTGTTCAAAAGACTCATTATGCCTCATAGAATATATGTTGGGGTGTTTTCTTTCCAAAATGGGGTCATTTTGTGGGTAATACCTTTGCCCTGGTGCTCAAGGACCTTCAAAAGTGTGATAGGTAGGAATAAAAGAAGAAGAGGTGTAATTTATGCTCCTAGAACGCCTGAAGGTATTACTTCAATGTTGGGCCTCTGTATGTGGCCAGGCTGTGTAAAAGTCTCACACAAGTGGTATCGCCATACTCAGAAGGAGGAGCAGAATGTGTTTCGGGGTGTAATTTTTGCTATATACATGCTATGAGTTAGAAATATCTTAAAAATTTACAACTTTGTGTAAAAAAAAAAAAAGATTTTTATTTTCTTTCCACGTTTTCTGAAGATTTGTGTAAAAAAATTAACCGTTCAAAAGACTCATGATGCTTCATAGAATAGACGTTGGGGCATTTGTTTTCCAAAATGGGGTCATTTTCTGGGCAATTCCACTGTCCTGGTGCTCCTGGTGTAATTTATGTTCCTAGAACGCCTGACGGTGCTCCCTGCATGTTGGGCCTCTGTAAAATTCTGTGATCCTACCCACATATTAAAATGTTAATATATAAAAGTTTAAATACACTTAAATGGATTTTTGTGCACAAACATAATATATTTCCCATTTTTTTTTTGGTAAAATATAAAAGATGCTGTTGTGTCGAATAAATGTGCCAAGATTAAAAATTGTGCATGCTCATTAAATGACAAACTACAGTACCTAGTTTAGTGTTAAAAGTGAGCTCTGGTGCAAGAATTATTGTTCTGACTCTGATATTCTGTGTTTTTCACACACATTGGATACCTCACATGTGCAGTGCAATCATTGTTTGCATATGCATGTGAGACCTATGTTTGCATGTTTTTTTTCTTTTCATTGCATTATTTATTTTGATATAATAAAAAAAAACTTTTTTTTAATTCAACTTTATTGATATCACAAGGGATGAATAACATCCCTTGTTATACTGTAGCATGGGCAGTGTAAGGTACTTTTTATTGATTGATCAGGGGTCTATAAGACTCCTAATCTTTCCTCTGCCTTCCAAGGCAGACTACCATACCAAGAATAATTTGATCAGCTGCTTGTCTGGCCAGTAAACAAAGAACCAAACCTGGAAGTGACATAATTGCAAATTGCTTCTGGCTTCATTCTTCACAGAGGAAGGAGAGGAATGGACGGCTCCCTGTCTTCTGTCTACAGCCGGCCCGACAGAGTATAGCGGCCCCAGGCTCTCCAGTGGAACAGGATAACGGTGATGGGGCGGCAGGTTCCCTCTTCGCCCTATAGAAGTGATTAAATGGCTGTAGAGCCACTAAAATCACTTTTACATGGAAGCCTATTGCTAGCTGCAAATTTGTGATACCAGCTGTAGCCATAATCCCAGTATAACTGCTTCTTTTGAGGATGTGCGGGTACGTCCTACAGATGGGAAGTGGTTAAACTTCAATAAATACTGGAGATCAGCTTTAAGCACTTGAGAGAGGGAGACATATTATATTGCATATGGGTGTGTTAAGAGTTGGGGTTTCTCCCTATTCATACTTATATAAAGTTTGATTGTTTAGAAAGGGAAATCAACATACTTATATAAAGTTTGATTGTTTAGAAAGGGAAATCAACTTTTAACTGGGAAAGATACAGGGATAGATGGAAGGCTAATCCTACAAATTACAAATATAAAATGTAGTCTAACCTAAGGGCAGGGAGTATCCTATGTTGGGGGGATGTAGACTAGCTGAAAGCCACCTGTGAGGCTAGCTGTAACAACATTAACCTACCTGGTCTATGCAGTTTTTGAAGAACAAGACCAAGATAATAAAAAAATCCCATCAGGAAATGAACCCAGTGGGAGCTAAGGAGGCGGAGAGTCCCTACAATAAAGGCATGTGCAACTCTTTTTTTTTTTTACCCTTGTCAGGTCCATGGCAATCCCCATTCTGTATAATTATTAAGTAAGCTTGAGGTAAACAGGAGGGAAGTTAGCATAGTGCGAGGGCGTCTATATACCCTGAGGCACCTTCAAGTTTCTTTAGGGGTGCCTTGAGAAAATGCCTAAAAGTTGTATACAAGCCAGTGGGTGGATCAAGTCTGTCGTTTATTTACACAAAGCCACAGGTTTTAATTGTTCACTATTAAAACCTTCTACTCGCTGCATTCTGTAAAACTATTAGTTTCATTTTTTTACATTTTAGAATGGGGTGCCTTGAGATTGTACAGAGTTTTAAAGGGTGCCTTGACTGAAAAAAGGTTGAGATACACTGCCTTAGATCATTGGCTCAAAACTGGAAAGTCAAAAACTGGCGACTACTGAAAGGGCATGGTCTGGTATAGTGCTGTTCAAATGCCTTTGCTGCTTTTTCTTTGAAAAAAAGTGTGAAGTAGCACCAAATATCTAAATGCTTTTTTTCAAGTTTGCCCTAGTACAACGTAATATAAAAAGATATTTGGCAATTGAATGGTAATCTTTGTAATTTTGTAATTTTCATAGCAGCAGAAAACTGGTATCTAGGAGATGTAGAGGAACTGTCGGCTCAGTAAGAACTGGAGCAGTGTATGGTTTCATGACTACAATATTGGAACCCTCAACAACTGGAGGTGGTTAGTCCTGGTTAGGGATGAGCCGAACACCCCCCTGTTCGGTTCGCACCAGAACATGCGAACAGGAAAAAAGTTCGCTCGAACACCGTTAAAGTCTATGGGACACGAACATGAATAATCAAAAGTGCTAATTTTAAAGGCTTATATGCAAGTTATTGTCATAAAAAGTGTTTGGGGACCCGGGTCCTGCCCCAGGGGACATGGATCAATGCAAAAAAAAGTTTTAAAAACGGCCGTTTTTTCAGGAGCAGTGATTTTAATAATGCTTAAAGTCAAACAATAAAAGTGTAATATCCCTTTAAATTTCGTACCTGGGGGGTGTCTATAGTATGCCTGTAAAGGGGCGCATGTTTCCCGTGTTTAGAACAGCCTGACAGCAAAATGACATTTGGAAGGAAAAAACTCATTTAAAACTACCCGCGGCTATTGCATTGCCGTCAATACACATAGAAGTTCATTGATAAAAACGGCATGGGAATTCCCCACAGGGAAACCCCGAACCAAAATTAAAAAAAAAAAAATGAAGTGGGAGTCCCCCTAAATTCCATACCAGGCCCTTCAGGTCTGGTATGGATATTAAGGGGAACCCCGGCCAAAATTAAAAAAAAAAAATGACGTGGGGTTCCCCCTAAATTCCATACCAGACCCTTCAGGTCTGGTATGGATTTTAAGGGGAACCCCGCGCCAAAAAAAAAAAAAAACGGCGTGGGGTTCCCCCAAAAATCCATACCAGACCCTTATCCGAGCACGCAACCTGGCAGGCCGCAGGAAAAGAGGGGGGGACGAGAGTGCGGCCCCCCCCTCCTGAACCGTACCAGGCCACATGCCCTCAACATTGGGAGGGTGCTTTGGGGTAGCCCCCCAAAACACCTTGTCCCCATGTTGATGAGGACAAGGGCCTCATCCCCACAACCGTGGCCGGTGGTTGTGGGGGTCTGTGGGCGGGGGGCTTATCGGAATCTGGAAGCCCCCTTTAACAAGGGGACCCCCAGATCCCGCCCCCTCCTGTGTGAAATGGTAAGGGGGTACTTACCCCTACCATTTCACTAAAAAAGTGTCAAAATAGTTAAAAATGACAAGAGACAGTTTTTGACAATTTCTTTATTTAAATGCTTCTTCTTTCTTCCTTCATCTTCTTCTTCTTCTGGTTCTTCTGGCTCTTCTGGTTCTTCCTCCGGCGTTCTCGTCCAGCATCTCCTCCACGGCGTCTTCTATCTTCTTCTCCTCGGGCCGCTCCGCACCCATGGCATTGGGGAGGAGGCTCCCGCTCTTCTCTTCATCTTCTTCTTCATCCTCTTCTCTTCTTCCTTCTTCTCTTCTTCTCTGTTTCTCTTCTTAATTTTCTTCTCCGGGCCGCTCCGCATCCATGTGTGACGGCGTCTCCTCATCTGACGGTTCTTAAATAACGGGGGGCGGGGCCACCTGGTGACCCCGCCCCCTCTGACGCACGGGACATGACGGGACTTCCCTGTGGCATTCTCCGTGACGTCACAGGGAAGTCCCGTCAAGTCATCGTGCGTCAGAGGGGGCGGGGTCACCGGGTGGCCCCGCCCCCCATTATTTAAGAACCGTCAGATGAGGAGACGCCGTCACACAGCGGGAGCCTCCCTCCATGCATGGATGCGGAGCGGCCCGGAGAAGAAAATTAAGAAGAGAAACAGAGAAGAAGAGAAGAAGGAAGAAGAGAAGAGGATGAAGAAGAAGATGAAGAGAAGAGCGGGAGCCTCCCCCCATGCCATGGGTGTGGAGCGGCCCGAGGAGAAGAAGATAGAAGACGCCGCGGAGGAGATGCTGGACGAGAACGCCGGAGGAAGAACCAGAAGAGCCAGAAGAACCAGAAGAAGAAGAAGATGAAGGAAGAAAGAAGAAGCATTTAAATAAAGGAATTGTCAAAAACTGTCTCTTGTCATTTTAAACTATTTTGACACTTTTTTAGTGAAATGGTAGGGGTAAGTACCCCCTTACCATTTCACACAGGGGGGGGCCGGGATCTGTGGGTCCCCTTGTTAAAGGGGGTTTCCAGATTCCGATAAGCCCCCCGCCCGCAGACCCCCACAACCACCGGCCACGGTTGTGGGGATGAGGCCCTTGTCCTCATCAACATGGGGACAAGGTGTTTTGGGGGGCTACCCCAAAGCACCCTCCCAATGTTGAGGGCATGTGGCCTGGTACGGTTCAGGAGGGGGGGGGGCGCACTCTCGTCCCCCCCTCTTTTCCTGCGGCCTGCCAGGTTGCGTGCTCGGATAAGGGTCTGGTATGGATTTTTGGGGGAACCCCACGCCGTTTTTTTTTTTTTTTTGGCGCGGGGTTCCCCTTAAAATCCATACCAGACCTGAAGGGTCTGGTATGGAATTTAGGGGGAACCCCACGTCATTTTTTTTTTTAAATTTTGGCCGGGGTTCCCCTTAATATCCATACCAGACCTGAAGGGCCTGGTATGGAATTTAGGGGGACTCCCACTTCATTTTTTTTTTTTTAATTTTGGTTCGGGGTTTCCCTGTGGGGAATTCCCATGCCGTTTTTATCAATGAACTTCTATGTGTATTGACGGCAATGCAATAGCCGCGGGTAGTTTTAAATGAGTTTTTTCCTTCCAAATGTCATTTTGCTGTCAGGCTGTTCTAAACACGGGAAACATGCGCCCCTTTACAGGCATACTATAGACACCCCCCAGGTACGAAATTTAAAGGGATATTACACTTTTATTGTTTGATTTTAAGCATTATTAAAATCACTGCTCCTGAAAAAACGCCCGTTTTTAAAACTTTTTTTTGCATTGATCCATGCCCCCTGGGGCAGGACCCAGGTCCCCAAACACTTTTTATGACAATAACTTGCATATTAGCCTTTAAAATTAGCACTTTTGATTTCTCCCATAGACTTTTAAAGGGTGTTCCGCGGCATTCGAATTTGCCGCGAACACCCCAAATTGTTTGGTGTTCGGCGAACTTGCGAACAGCCAATGTTCGAGTCGAACATGAGTTCGACTCGAACTCGAAGCTCATCCCTAGTCCTGGTTTATTGTTTTTAGGACTGTTTGCATATATGGTCATGGATGATTAGTCTAGTTATAGTTATCTATGTCAATGTAAGCAGGATGGTAAAAGTGGAAAAATCACTTGACAACTCTCTGAGGGATGGCAGCCAGTCTGGCTCTGGTCATGCATGTGGAGATTTCAGTGTGGTTAAAATTAAATACTTGTCAACAGGAAGTAATCTCATGCTACTTACAGTAGCTACTGAAAATGTGTAGCTAAGTCTTGGATACAGGTATCTTATCAGAGTAACTTAAGAAAACTAAAGGTAACACAACATGTAAGTGAAAATGGAGTATGGCTGGAGTGTCCTCAAATTGTAAGGCACCTCATCCCAAATATTGTTTGTAAAAGATGGGGAGGGGTAGGAAAGGGGGATTATATACTCCACAGTTATTGATTCCCACACCATCTCTAAACTGTCGCCTTGGTCACTATCAATGCTTATGGCGCCCCTGTATTTATATTGATTTTAAACTATACAATTGTGAGTATTGAGGCTATGTTAGCCCCTTTTGGGATATATATTATCCCCATTTCTACATTATATTGATATATCCTTTTTCTTCTCAATGTACTAGGTCTTTGTCAACCCCCTGCAGCCACACTTTGTGCGGTGCTGTGGCTGTTGATTTCCTGGGAGGGCCCAGGTGCTATATTCACCTTCGGGGGTGTCTTTGTAGGTATTGGGGCGTGTGTGGTTACCTGTCATGGAGAGCTTTTTAAGCCATGTCATGCAGCCAAATATATGTTGTTAATGATTTCATTATCTTTGTTACTTTTTCTTGGTAATCATATATTTTGATGGAATTTTGTGTTTTTCTTCTAGAGTCAACCCAATTCTACAGGCCAATAACATTTATTTTCCCTGAAGAAGCCATTGTTTGGCGAAACATGTAGGGACTTGTAATTTATTTTGGCCGTTGAACATCCCGGCCAGTTCCTTGTATATACTGTCTTGTTTTGCGACTGTTAACGCACCTGTGATTGTACTGTCTGTTTTAACTTGTAATAATAAAAATATTTTTTATGTATTCTTTGTAATTCATATGGTTTTTGGCACCATTAGAATCCCCCTTTTCTACCGCTCCCCATCTTTTACAAACAACATGTAAGTGTTTTAAAGTTCATTTACTAAAGGCGAATAGGTCATTCACTTTGCAAAGTAAAACTTCACCACTTATACTAAGCTCTGGAAAATTCCCTTGTAAAGCGAACTGCCTCTTTGCCATTAGTAAATCAACGTCATTGTTTTGTTCTCTAGTGTAGGCAGAATATATAAGCAATTATTACAGGCAACAAAGGTATCCTTCCTATGCGTTTCATATGTCAGGCCTGGTGTATACTTATATTACAAAGGCACATGAAGCCTTTTGTTTTGGATGGATTTATTTTCAGGTGTATTTTCCAGAGGCTGGAAACCTTGATTTCACTTTTCTTCTCAGCTACTGTAAACCCGTTCCAAACATGCTTGTGTTTTGATTACAGCATATAAAGTATTTACAATTCACATAAAATATACAATATATACACCAAAATATCCCTCATTTTACCTATTGAACCGGAGGCCCACAAGGTGGCTGACCCCTCCCTTGCCTTGACCTGGACTTCCTCCCTACGTTATTTGGGTAACACTATTACCTCATATGTGTCTGATTTTTGTAAACTTAATTTGTACTGCCTGCTGGCTACTATTAAAAAGGTTGTAAAGGCAGAAGGTTTTTTATCTTAATTAATTTCAATGCATTAAGATAAAAAAAACTTTTTGTGTGTAGCAGCCACCCCAGCATCCCCCTAATTACTTACCTGAGCCCCATCTTTCTCCAGCGAAGTTCATGAATGTCTAAGCCGTCCAGGACACTCCTCCTGATTGACTGAGACACAGCAGTGGCACCATTGGCTCCCGCGGCTGTCAATCAAATTCAGTAAGCCAATCAGGGGAGAGAGGGGCCAGGTCAGGGCTCCGTGTCTAAATGGACACACGGAGCTGTCTCGGCTCCAATGCCCCAATAGGAAGCTGCTGGCTATGGGGGTACTCGATAGAAGGGTGAGGCCAGGAGCAGGAAAGAGGGACCCGAGAAGAGGAGGATCTGGGCTGCTTTGTGCAAAACCAACTGCACAGAGGAGGTAAGTATAACATGTTTGTTATTTAAAAAAGAAAAAAAACGAGCCTTTATAATCGCTTTACGCTTACATTGAAATGTGGGACAAACCGCCCCTTTCACTTAATGGCAGAATCAATTTGTTTAAAATGAAAATTCTTCCTGTCCTATTATATATCCTTGCGTCACTCCCCTGTCTGGATACCAAAAGCATTTTTTAGATAATTTGACTCTATGATTACTTCCTTTTTGTGAAAGTCCAGTACCCGTAAATTTTGCAAATCCATTCTCCGTAGATTATGGACACATGAGAGCTTAGCCTGTCCTGATTTCCAGGCTTATTTTTTTGCAGCCCTTCTCATGCATGCCCATAATTGGGAAACTTCTCATGAGTCTAATTCCTCAGTAGTCCTTGAGGCAGCCTACCTAGGCTCCTACGCATCGTTCAAGAATCTTCTTCACAGGGGTACCTGAGTATTTTCCCTCGCGACCTCCATGTATGCGGTGGTTCGAGCATGGCACCAGTTGATTTGTAAACGCCCTAATGTCTCTGCTAGGTGGTCTCCTAACATTTCTGTATGGTTAAACCCAATTCTCCAGGAATTCCAATCCATTCCCGATCCAGTGGTGTGGGTTTCCAGGGGTATAAAAACCCTTGGCCAAATTTGTTAAAGGGGTGCCTTTCTTCCCTTCAACAAACTGAAATTCCAACCCTTGGTTAAGCCTTTATTCCAAATCTATAAGGCACTTCTGCCATTAGTCCATATTGGTCTGGAGGGACTTCATTCCAATTGTTCCAGATATGGATGGGAAAGACTGGGAGGAAATATGGGAATATCCCCTTTCTTTAATTAGTTGCTGTTAGGGATCAGCTGATCCAGTTTAAATTACTGCATAGAGCCCACCTAACACCTAAACGATTGGATAGAATCTATCCTTGAGTGTATCCCCACTGTCGGAGATGTGCTAGTGTTAGTGCTGACTTTCAAGATATGTTGTAGGCATGCCCTAAAATTCAAAGCTTCTGGGACGAGATTACTCAGTTTATGTCTACCTTAACCACAATTCCTATCCCACTGGCTACTGACGTCTGTTTGCTGGGCCTGGTGGGCTCGTTAGCCTACCATCGAGCAAACAAGACTCTCCTCAGTATTGTCTTGCCCTGTGCCAGAGAGGCTAAAGTGTTAAAATGGAAGTCGTCTAAAGCACCGACTCTAGAATTTTTGGAAATCTCCTGTAAACTCATCTATACCGCTGTATAAAACCACTTATATTTCTCAAGGTTGTCTTGCTAAATTTGATAAAGTGTGGAGTATTTGGATACCACTAAATAATGCAGTGATTTTAGATGTTTATTTAGTATCATTGTTTCTAAAGGTACTTCGTCTCTCTTGGGGGCGTTGACTGATGCTTTATATGTCTATGTGTCCACTTAGCCACACATGTGACCTTCTGACTGCTGATTGTCCTCCTTCCTTATTTACTTTGTTCACCGATGTGTTACTGCTGTTAGCTTTCTTTTATCTGAGCTGCCATCTCACTCCTGTGTGGTGGTACTGAGCAGAAGGTTTATAGGTTTAATTGTTTGTTCTTGTTCTTCTAACTGCACTTTTAGTCATTGTTTTGTACCTATTTGAGCCGGGGAATGACCAGAGTCTCTGTTTTGTACACCTTTATTCATAGAAAATGAAAGTAAAAAAAATATATATATATATATATATATATATATATATATATATATATATATAAACGCACTATTACACATGTTATATATGTACAGATGTTAAATACATAAACAAATCCATCAGCAAACTATAGTGGGCAGTTTATTATAGATTAATGCCTCAAACAAAAATTGAAAACAACAGAGAATAAAGATGTGTACAAAATGCACATGTGTATTGGTTTATAATTATCTGCTTGCAGAACAACCAGAATGGGCAATAGTTTAAATTTTCTCCTCAACGATATTGATTGCCCGTAGCAGTGAGCTATTTACACATCTACATTTTAGGGTGTTCTCTATATAGGCATCTGTGATTCAATATCAGCTCTATTTAGAAATGTGACTTCCAAGAGATGCTCAATATAGTCACCTGCCATCCAAGAACTACTATATTTAGACATCTTTCATTAGATATTCGCTCAATTTATACATTTCTCATTGAAGATCTGCTCCATATAAACATCTGAAGCTTCTTTCTTTCAAAAACTCGCAATAATGCATTAATACTTGCTTATCTTAATTGCATAGTGGCAATAAATAGTGCACTTTTCTTCTTGCATTCATTAGTAAGCACCAAACACATACCTTTGGCTTTTTAAGTCTCATACATACCTTTACCTTACTTCTGTTTATAAAATATAATCATAATTAACATACAGGTTTATTTTCTTACTCTGCTAAAATCAATATCATTATCTGTGTTTTGTCAAATGCAATAAGGACAGTGTCGATAGGCTTTGGGTTTGTGTCAAAGAGGAACTTCTGAGATCATTCAGAATACACAGACAAGTGGATCTGAAAGGCTTCAAGCAGGTTTACACTCCAATAGCCATGTATGGGGATGCAAAACCCATTTAAAGCTCAACGACAGCCCTTACAATTTACAGTAAGACATGAGAACAACTTTCAGTGTCTAGAACAATCTAGAAACTCATACTATATAATTAAAAATATTTAAAGCCCAAATCCAGGGAGCAGTTAGAACTTCTGTAGGATTTTTATTGCAGTCTGTGACCCACTGGAGAGATCTCACATCCTGCTTCTGTGACACCAGTAGAAGAAATTAGGGAGATGGGGTCGCTGGGGCAAAAAAGGACAAAGGGGTAGATTTACTAATCAGCTTACTTCAGATTGTTCAATTAAACTTTGACAAAAAAACCTGGAAGCTGATTGGTTTCTATGAAGAGCTCCACCAGATTTTGCACTCTCCAGTTTTAGTAAATGGGACAGGAAGTAAATTAATTTTTTTTTAGGGGGGGGTAAAATCTTTTCAAAAATAAACATTGGAGATGAGCTTTAAAATATTATGTCAATATTAATTTGAACAATCCCAGCAGATTCTATGCCACAAAATGACTTACCTGGAGATCTGAGGGGTCAGAATCCTTTGCTCGCCTAACCTTTAAAGGCTTATTTTATGTTCAGTATGAAGGTGTTATAGCAGAAAGCAGTGTTAAGAATCAACCTTATGCTAGAAGAAATCTGCCAGTTTCAGACACTTATTTATATACACTTGTGCATGTAGAGCTATATACTGTCTTATGTACACACAAACACACACCACACTATCATACTTTTATTGTATAAATCATGGCTCAATATTATAAGCCACAAATACCGTAAAACTATAAAACTTCTAGTTACAGATGTGGCTGTAAGTGCCTAACTACCACAACTCTCAAAAAAACGGAAAATTTATATCAAATACTTACCGTAATTTTCCTTTCCTGATAGGCTCCATGGCAGCATACGTGTGGGTTGACCCCGCCTCCATAACTACCCAATAGGACCCCTCCCTATAAATTTCAGCTGTGGGCTCTCAGCCGTGTTTCGTAACTAGCCTACTCCAAGCATTGGGAGGGACTCCTGCTGCCATGGAGCCTATCAGGAAAGGAAAATTACGGTAAGTATTTGATATAAATTTTCCGTTTTCCTGACAGGCTCCATGGCAGCATACGTGTGGGAAATAACTCGCCAAACACACCCGGGTGGGCACAATGCTGAGCGAGAAAATAAATTTATTTAACACTGTCCACTGACAGTACTTTCAAACCAAAATTAATGGATGACAAAGCGGCAGGTTCAACACAATAGTGAGAAACAAACGTATTGATAGATGACCAGGAAGCTGCTCTACATATAACTTCGGGTGCGACATGAAGAGAAGCCGCCCACGAGGTTGAAATACTCCGAGTTGAGTGTGCAGTTACTGCCTCTGGAGGAGCCAAGCCCTTCGCTTTATAAGCCCTTTGAATGGTCTGTACTATCCAAGCAGAGATGGATCTGATTGAGGCCCGTTTTCCTCTATTTTTCCCTTGCAGAAGAATGAAAAGGAAGTCCGTCTGCCTAAATGATTCCGTAGCTTCCAGGTATTGACTCAAAGTATGTCCCACATCAAGGGGATGAACTTCTTGACCTTCTGTTGTATTAAAGGTAGGCAATACAATTTCCTGATTTTCGTGAAAAATAGATGTCACTTTAGGGTTTGAGCCCAACATGGGAATTAATACTGCTCTATCCGGAAAAAAGGTCAGGAAAGGCTCTTTGGAGCCTAAGTTCCTGATTTCAGACACTCTCTTGGCTGAAGTTACTGCCACCAGGAAGACGGTCTTGAGTGTGAGGTCTTTAACTGATAGAGGATCATCAGGATCTGTTCCAAGCGTGGAGAGGAAATCTAGAACAAGGGGAAGATCCCATTTGGGGAATCTCGGTTTCCTTTGAGGTCTTAGCCTGATAGCACCCTTGAAGAATTGGCGAACCAGGGCATGGTTAGCCCATGAAATTCCTGTGAATGCCGAGATGGCTGATATTTGCACACGAAGGGAACTTACTGCTAGAGGCAAATCCAACCCTGTTTGCAGAAAGCTGAGGATATCCTGGACTTTTGGAGAACCACAAGGATTAGGTCTAGAGGCCATGTGCTCTGTGAATTTGGACCAGATACGTTCATACACTCTATTAGTGCTCTTCCGTCTGGCATTCAGAAGCGTCGGGATGGCTTCTTCTGGACAACCTAAGGCTTCAAGCCTTCCCCTCTCAAAAACCAAACCCTGAGATGTAGATGAGCAGGGCATGGATGCAGGATAGAACCTTGGGACAGAAGATCCGCCCTGAGAGGCAGA
The DNA here is from genome assembly GCA_037952835.1 of Lithobates septentrionalis. Lineage (NCBI taxonomy): Eukaryota > Metazoa > Chordata > Amphibia > Anura > Ranidae > Lithobates > Lithobates septentrionalis. The sequence continues at coordinate 2,798,352 of JBBDGP010000206.1, forward strand.
GGGATTGACTCCCGATAACTGAGGAGAGTTAAGAGGGGAAACCATGGCCTGTTGGGCCAAAACGGTATCACTGCCATGACTTCCACTTCCTCTGTTCTGAGCCTGCGGAGAAACTGGAGTATCACAGGTACCGGAGGGAAGGCATACGCTTTGTTGAACCTCCACCGATCCGTGAGGGCATCTATCCCATATGCTTGGGGATCCCGGAACCTTGAGTAATACCTGGTGAGTTTGTAGTTGCATGGGGATGCAAACAGATCCACTTCTGGAGACACTCCTAGTGTCAGGAGCCACTTGAACACCTCTTTGTGCAGGGACCACTCGTTGTTGTCCATTTGAACACGGGACAGAAAGTCCGCCTGAACATTCTGGACCCCCGGAATGTAGACTGCCGAAATGTTGGACAGATTCTTCTGAGCCCAGTTCATGATTGGCTCCACTTCCCTTAGGAGGGACCAGCTGCGAGTCCCACCTTGTTTCCTTATATAGGCCACCGCGGTTGTGTTGTCCAACCGGAGCATCACTGAGGAGTTCTTTATCAGATGGAAGAAGGATCTGAGCGCCTGAAAGGCCGCTCGAAGTTCCAAAATGTTGGATACAATCTTCTGAGATGGCGAGATCCATCTGCCCTGGGCCACTTCTGACAGGCAATGAGCACCCCAGCCCCGATTGCTGGCATCTGAGGTCACTGTGACCCATGTGATAGGAAGAATCGAATGGCAATTGCGGAGATTTTTCCCCTGGAGCCACCAAAGGAGAGACTCTCTCATGGATGGAGTGAGAAGGATGAGCTGATTCTTGCTGGGAGAATCCCACTGTTGGAGAAACCCTTTCTGGAATGGGCGAGTGCGCCATTGAGCCCACTTCACCATGGGAATGGTGGCTGCCATTGTGCCGATCACCTTCAGACATTGAAGAGCGGAAAGGTGAGATGAAGCAAGAGTCGAACGGATCCTGTCCCGGATCACCACGATCTTCTCCTCTGGTAGTGAGATGGTGCCCTCTAGTGTGTTGAAATGGGCACCTAGAAATATGAGAGACTGAGATGGAATCAGGTGACTTTTCTCCAAATTCAGGAGCCACCCAAACTCTTGGAGAGTGGAAATTACTAGACTCCTGTGCTTTAGAAGCTGACCCTTGTCCTGGCCTAGAAGGAGGAGGTCGTCGAGATAGTGGTGAAGGCGAACTCCTTTGACTCGGAGCAGAGCAACAACAGCCAGCAGAACCTTGGAAAACACCCGAGGTGATGTTGTGAGACCAAATGGAAGGCAGGTAAACTGTAAGTGTTGATCGCCTACAGCAAAGCGAAGGAACTTTTGGAAGTCTGCCGCCACTGGAACATGAAAGTAGGCGTCTTTCAAGTCTATCGACACCAGCCAATCTCCCAGATGAACCGATTGTTGAATCGTTAATAGTGACTCCATCTTGAATTTTTCCTTTCGGATAAACCGGTTGAGATGAGTCAGGTCTATAACAGGCCTCCATGTGCCGTTCTTCTTCTGTACCAGAAACAGAGGAGAATACATGCCTTCTCCTCGTTCGCCATCTGGAACAGGAATGGCTGCGTTTTGAGCTAATAAAGAGCTTATGTAAGCTAAAAGAACTTGTTTCTTCTCTTCTGAACTTGGAAGATTTGTTGGTATAAATCTTAGACTGGGAGTGCTGTTGAAAACCCAGGTGTGGCCTGAGGACACTGTCTTGACAGTCCAGAAATCCCGAATTGAGGCCGCCCAAACATGCCGGAAGTGGAGCAGACGAGCCCCCACCTGACATGTTTGAGCGGGCCCAATTTCAAAAGGACTTAGTGGAGTCCTGGTTACTGGTGGAAGCCCCTTTTGTGGGCTTTTTAAAAGAGGACTGCCTGGATTTCCAGGATCTAGAAAATTCCCGACCAGGCCTATAGCTACGTGCTTCCCTTGCACGGTCGGTGTTCTGCGATCTTGAAAAGGTGCGTTTTTGATTCTGTAAACGCCTGTCTTGAGGGAGGAACCCCGATTTACCACCCGTAGCCCGGGTAATGGCGCTATCCAGCTTGTTGCCGAAGAGGGATGAACCCTCAAATGGAATACGGCACCAAGCCTGTTTAGAGGCTGGGTCCGCCAACCAAGGTCGCAGCCACAAGGCCCGACGGGCGGTGACCGACGACAACATCACCCGAGCCACTAGGCGAACAATGTCAATAGAGACCTCCCCCAGAAAGGCAGAGGCAAGCCTGATTTCCTGAATAGGGGAGCTCTTAGCCGCTTCTTCAGAGATACCTCTAAGAGAATCGTTCACATTGTCTGACCATGCCTCCAAAGCTTTAGAGACTGCTGCTAAGGCCAGAGCTGGTTTGCACACTGTGCCTGCTGTCAGGTAAATCCTTTTTAGGTCGGCATCAATCCGTCTCTCTAGCGGATCTTTAAATGAGACTGTATCTTCAAGAGGCAGAGTCACATATCTCACAAGCCTCATTAATGCAGCATCTACCAAGGGAGCTGACTCAAGGTGTTTAACCTCTTCTTCCTTGAAAGGGTATAGTTTTGCGACTTTGGATTGCATAGAGCTTTTTTTATCTATCTTGCCCCATTCTTCAAAAATTATAGCTCCCACTTCCGTGAGGAAAGGAAAATAATGACGCTCCTTGCTGAGCTGTTTGAAAAACTTTCTCTGTTTAGCAGGAGAAATAACTGGATCTTCCCAAACCAGAGCGTTTTTAACCGCTTTCACCAGAGAAGGAACCAGGGCATATTCAAAGCCCATTCCAGGATCATCTGCTTCTGACCCACTATCTGAAGGGGGGGCAGACTGGTGGCTAGGTTGAGAAGACTCCCACGTCTCAGGAACTGGACCCTCTTCTGACAGGGGAATCAGTGGATCTTGAGGAGAATCACGAGGCTTTGCAGCGTCTCTCTCCTGCAGTGATTCTTTCACAACTCGCTTGATTAGAGTTTCCAGGTGTTGGTCTGCACCTTCCCTCTCATTAGCTGCTTTAGAAAAACAGCGGTCACAGAGAGACTTGCTGGCAGGAACTGGGGCCCTGCATCCCCAACATATTTTCTCCGGTCCCCTATGAGATGAGGGGGGGTGAGGAGAGCCTCTACTGTGGTCTTTAGACTTAGAGGATGAACCATGGTGTCTAGAGCCAGAGGAGGAATGCCGGTGGTGTGATTTAGATGACCCGCTCCTTCTGCGGGAACTACTTTGTCTTTGATCAGACCTAGAAGGGCTAAGGAAAGAAGGAAGACAGGAATAGAGAGAGAGAAAAGGCACAAGTCAGAATGATGCCCTACACTCCGCTCTCTTCCCCCCAGCAGGTAAGTAAAGAAATACACATTCAAATCCTACCTGCTGCGAGAGGACTGGCCACCAGGAGGCAGTGAAGAGTCCATGGCTGATGCTGGGAATCACTGCAGGTGAACACAGAGTAAATCAGATACACCAGAAAGCAAAACAGCAAGCACAGACCCATCTGTACTGCACTTACCTGGGGAAGGCTCTGCAGATGCTCAGGGAAGTCGCCGCTATGCCCACGATCATTCCCGAGCTCTGCAAGCTTCCCCAGGCTTTTAAAATTGGCGCCGCGTGACATCACGGCCGCGCCAGGCCCACGGTCGTCGTGCGCATGCGCGAAACCAGGCCTCGCTTTCGTTCCGGAACTGCGCCTGTGCAGAACGCAGACAGAACCCGGAAGTAGAGGGAGCGGCGGCTGGAACGCACAGGGAACCAGCCGCTGCATAGGCAATTTTGAAAAAAGCATACAGAGAGAAAAAACAACAACAACAAATATATACACTGCTGCCATGAAGGCGATATATGCTCACCACCACCTACGATCGACTCGGCCGGAACATCCATACACACACCGGGCTTTTGGCAGATAATGGCCACCTGCATACTGCTAGGCAATCGGCCTGTGCGCGCTTTTCATTCAAAAATGACTCCAGCTCTTCAGCGCTTACTCTGCAATACACTCCATACCCTGCTAACAGTCAAGGCTTATTGGAGGGATGAGACATCACATCAGTCGGCCGATACGATCGCGGGACATCGTCTTCAGGTAGGAGAACCAAACATCAGGTCCTACGGAGGAGGACAAAAAAGGAACACGGCTGAGAGCCCACAGCTGAAATTTATAGGGAGGGGTCCTATTGGGTAGTTATGGAGGCGGGGTCAACCCACACGTATGCTGCCATGGAGCCTGTCAGGAAAATAATTTTTTGCAGCATGTGCTCCTAACAACACCTTATGTGTGGTAGCTGCTATGATAAAGAACAGCATGTTGGTTCTGATAATTCGGACATACTTTAGGATGGCTGAAAATATTTTTAGCTGGTGTAAGATCCTGTGAGCAACCAGTTTTTAATATTGGACTCTAGGCCCATATTAAAAAAAATTGTAATTCAGTTACGCATTCAAAAAAATATATAGAAAGACCCAGAATAAGTACCTGAATTGCTACGTATCACCCTCTTTTGATCCCCTGTGTATCATCACTGAGACTGGATGAGAGAACAGAAGCAATTAGAAGCAACTAAGCTCTACCACAGCTAATATGCAGAGAAAAGGGGAGAACATATTCATGACTTCATTAGTGTGCTGCGTCGCCTTTATCTCAATGCTAGATAAAGATATGTGGCGCTACTCCATCAATCAGTAAAAAAATCAATAATCCAAAATCGTAACTACAATGAGCTAAGCTGTAAGGGTGAAATGGGCAAAGTGTGCTCCACCTAATATAATAAATACCAGAAACAATATTTAAAGCCTAAAAATAAATATCACCATGCATGAATGTAACAAAGAAAAATTCCTGCAATGCAAATAACCAGCAATCGAATGCTCAAAATAAATGGTCTCAGTGCTCAAATGAATAAAGTAGATAATAACAACTACCCCTCATCAGGTGGCAAAAAAAAATTATATACAGTGAACCTGTGAATATAATACGCTGACTTCCCAGACTGAAAAAACCTCAGAAGACCAAAACCCAAATGGTGTCCAATGTCTCACAGACAGTAGCTGGAGATCAAATCATTTCTGATGCTAGATAGCAGAATATATAAATCATCAACGTGAACTACAAAGTGGATGTATTAAACCAGCATAAAGTGCAAAAAAAATTTTTTTTTTTTTTTTTTTTTTTTTTTTTTTTACGATCAGCAAGAATTCCCATATGATCCACAATATGAAAATAAATCCCACAATAGTAATGCAGTCATATCTAAATCTAGTACATAATTAATAATTGAAAATACTTGTGGAAACAATAAATAAAAGTAATATAAATATTGAATAAATATGAATTAGTAAAAATCAAATGTAATAGGACAAGTAATCCCACAGGAGAGACACTGTCCCAAGCGGTGACAATAGTGCAATTAGTCCATATAGAAAGTGCAGTAGTGATGAGTGACTTCCAAAAACAGTCTTTGAATATAGTGCAAAATGTGCAGTGACTGGTGTTTTTTCTTCTATGCACGTTCTAGTGCATCTCCCAAGTGTTTCCCCCAGCCTCTCACCTCCAGCAGCGGCCCCCAATGGGCCAAGTAGAGCGGATAAGTATTCTAGGAGAGGATGTATTTCCTGCAGTGTTTCTCTGGTGACAAATGAATCCGTCTCTCTGTAACTTTTCCCGCAGCTCCCAGCACTCACAGCAATCCCAGCAGTTTGTTTAGAAACAAAGGAGAGGTCTCATGGTGCAGTATTAAATACACGTTTATTAAAAATATAGCAACTTACATTTAAAATTAGCAGGATCATATGGGAATTCTTGCTGATCGTAAAAAAAAAAAAAAAAATTTTTTTGCACTTTATGTTGGTTTAATACATCCACTTTGTAGTTCACGTTGATGATTTATATATTCTGCTATCTAGCATCAGAAATGATTTGATCTCCAGCTACTGTCTGTGAGACATTGGACACCATTTGGGTTTCGGTCTTCTGAGGTTTTTTTCAGTCTGGGAAGTCAGCGTATTATATTCACAGGTTCACTGTATATAATTTTTTTTGCCACCTGATGAGGGGTAGTTGTTATTATCTACTTTATTCATTTGAGCACTGAGACCATTTATTTTGAGCATTCGATTGTTGATTATTTGCATTGCAGGAATTTTTCTTTGTTACATTCATGCATGGTGATATTTATTTTTAGGCTTTAAATATTGTTTCTGGTATTTATTATATTAGGTGGAGCACACTTTGCCCATTTCACCCTTACAGCTTAGCTCATTGTAGTTACGATTTTGGATTATTGATTTTTTTACTGATTGATGGAGTAGCGCCACATATCTTTATCTAGCATCTTTTTTGGGGGAATTGAGTGAACCTATCTATGTTGGCAGCTCTCCATCGGGTATTTTACCGTCAGTTCCATAACTCTCTGTATACATTGGGTTCTTGCGCACTGGTTCTTATACATTTATTTTTATCTCAATGCTGATACTTGGATCATAATACAGGCTAAGCATACTTTCAAATCCTTTGGTAGTTAAAATAGTTAATATGTATATATTTAAAGTTTGTATTAAAGTATAACTAAAGGCAAAACTTTTTGGGGGGTTTTAGAGTAGAGAGGGATTAAAACACCAGTCAGTTTTTATTACTGTCTGTGCTCCTATTAAGGAGATCCACCCTCTCTATTTGTCCTGTTTACCATTATCATTGAAAGTGAAAGTAAAAGAAAATCACAAATTTTGGGTTGTCCCCAGAAAAGTCATAGAGGGGAAATCTTCCCATAGGGACACTAGTTTTGGTGACCTGGGGGTCCCCAATGAATTCCCTTTATTTTCAGGGATTTCCTCTCACTTCCTGTTTGGCTATGGGACAGGAAGTGAAGGGAAATCTTCTAAATGGGACAAAGATGGCAAAAAAAAAAATCTGACACGGGTTATAACCGTCCTTTGCTCTTTTCAAAATGAAAAAAAAAAACAATTTTGCCTGTATTTCTACTTTAACCTCCCTGGTGGTATTCCCGAGTCTGGCTCGGGCTGGAATTTCAGAACCAAAAGCGGCAACCCCGAGCCAGACTCGGATCGCATCGCAGGATCCAGGAAGAGCTTACTTACCTTGTCCCCAGGATCCTGCAATGTCTCCCCGCAGTGTGAGTGGCTCGTCCTCCAATCGATTCATCACTGAACCGAGCTCCGTTCCCTGCGAGTGTTGCGACGCACGGGGACAGAGAACGGCGCCGAATTCAAAAAGTGAAACACACACAATACATACAGTATACTGAAATCTTACAGATTACATTACTGTATGAAATTATTTCACATCCCTTTTGTCCCTAATGCTTTGTCCAGTGCCCTGCATGCAGTTTTATATTATAAAAACTGTTCTTTCTGCCTGGAAACTGGAGGTTGTCCATAGCAACCAAAACCGTCCCTCTACATCAAAAGTGGTTTTAGACCAGCTAGAAAACAGCAATAATAAATTAGAATCACTCGCAGAATTGAGCGATAGTGATTTGTGGGGAGATCAGTCATCAAACACTGAAAAGTAATGACAGCGACAATTCTGCAAGTGAGCAAATTTCAGTGTTTTTGATTGGATTACATTATTAAATAATTTTTATTATTATTATATTATTATTTGGTATAATTATTTATAGCTAATTATTATATTATAATTTATGATTTCATGTATCAAACTTTATCATACCCGAGATATCTACTAGACTCTTGTTTGGACAGATTTAAGTGAGTTATTCCTAAGAATTATAGGCTTACAACATAAAACGCCAAATTTCCATGCAAAATAATGGTACCGCTTTCAGCATCAAAAATATGAAATAATCATACCGCCAGGGAGGTTAAGCTGCTTGCCTGGAGGTCAGCATTAACAGGAAAGCATGTCTGATATATAGTGTACACATTGGACCCACAACAGATTCAAGTCAGCAGTGATACCAATAAATATGCACCTTTGCTGCACCCTCCTTGGCAAAGTTTGGGTTTGCTTGCAAATAATGCAGGGGTGTTTTTATATGTACAGTGGCTTGCGAAAGTATTCGGCCCCCTTGAACTTTTCAACCTTTTGCCACATTTCAGGCTTCAAACATAAAGATATAAAATTTTAATTTTTTGTGAAGAATCACCAACAAGTGGGACACAATTGTGAAGTGGAACGAAATCTATTGGATATTTTAAACTTTTTTAGCAATTAAAAAACTGAAAAGTGGTGCGTGCAAAATTATTCGGCCCCTTTACTTTCAGTGCAGAAAACTCACTCCAGAAGTTCAGCGAGGATCTCTGAATGATCCAATGTTGTCCTAAATGACTGATGGTGATAAATAGAATCCACTTGTGTGTAATCAAGTCTCTGTATAAATGCACCTGCTCTGTGATAGTCTCAGGGTTCTGTTGAAAGCGCAGAGAGCATCATGAAGACCAAGGAACACACCAGGCAGGTCCATAATACTGTTGTGGAGAAGTTTAAAGCCGGATTTGGATACAAAAAGATTTCCCAAGCTTTAAACATCCCAAGGAGCACTGTGCAAGCGATCATTTTGAAATGGAAGGAGTATCAGACCACTGCAAATCTACCAAGACCTGGCTGTCCCTCTAAACTTTCAGCTCAGACAAGGAGAAGACTGATCAGAAATGCAGCCAAGAGGCCCATGATCACTCTGGATGAACTGCAGAGAACTACAGCTGAGGTGGGAGAGTCTGTCCATAGGACAACAATCAGTCGTACACTGCACAAATCTGGCCTTTATGGAAGATTGGCAAGAAGAAAGCCATTTCTCAAAGATATCCATAAAAAGTCTCGTCTAAAGTTTGCCACAAGCCACCTGGGAGACACACCAAACATGTGGAAGAAGGTGCTCTGGTCCGATGAAACCAAAATCAAACTTTTTGGCCACAATGCAAAACGATATGTTTGGCGTAAAAGCAACACAGCTCATCACACTCAACACACCATCCCCACTGTCAAACATGGTGGTGGCAGCATCATGGTTTGGGCCTGCTTTTCTTCAGCAGGGACAGGGAAGATGGTTAAAATTGAGGGGAAGATGGATGCAGCCAAATACAGGACCATTCTGGATGAAAACCTGTTGGAGTCTGCAAAAGACCTGCAACTGGGATGGAGATTTATCTTCCAACAAGACAATGATCCCAAACATACAGCAAAATCTACAAAGGAATGGTTCACAAATAAACGTATCCAGGTGTTAGAATGGCCAAGTCAAAGTCCAGACCTGAATCCAATCGAGAATCTGTGGAAAGAGCTGAAAACTGCTGTTCACAAACGCTCTCCATCCAACCTCACTGAGCTCGAGCTGTTTTGCAAGGAAGAATGGGCAAGAATTTCAGTCTCTCGATGTGCAAAACTGATAGAGACATACCCCAAGCGACTTGCAGCTGTAATCGCAGCAAAAGGTGGCTCTACAAAGTATTAACGCAAGGGGGCCGAATAATTTTGCACGCCCCACTTTTCATTTTTTTATTAGTTAAAAAAGTTTCAAAAATCCAAAAGATTTTGTTCCACTTCACAATTGTGTCCCACTTGTTGGTGATTCTTCACAAAAAATAAAAATTTTATATCTTTATGTTTGAAGCCTGAAATGTGGCAAAAGGTTGAAAAATTTAAGGGGGCCGAATACTTTCGCAAGCCACTGTAAGTGCAGCACAGTGGCTTAGAGGTTAGCACTTATGCCTTGCAGCACATCCCAGCCAGGACAATACCTGCATGGAGTTTGTATGTTCTCCCTATGCTTGTGTGTGTTTCCTTCAAATTCTCTGGGTTTTCCCCCACATTCCAAAAACATGCTGGTAGGTGAATTGACTCCTTTCTATATTAGCCCCAGTATGTGTTTGAGATAGTAATGTTAGATTGTAAGCTCTTTGATGGCAGGAACCGATGTAAAGTGCTGTATAATTGATGGCACTATAAATATCTAAAATAAATAATGCATGCTTTTCATTTTCTGTGTTGGATGAGTCATGCCCTGTACACACGGTCGGATTTTCAGACGGAAAATGTGTGATAGGACCTTGTTGTCGGAAATTCCGACCGTGTGTAGGCTCCATCACACATTTTCCATCGGATTTTCCGACCCACAAAGTTTGAGAGCAGGATATAAAATTTTCCGACAACAAAATCCGATCGTGTGTACACAAACCCGACGGACAAAGTGCCACGCATGCTCAGAATAAATAAAGGGATGAAAGCTATTGGCCACTGCCCCGTTTATAGTCCCGACGTACGTGTTTTACGTCACCGCGTTTAGAACGATCGGATTTTCCGTAACTTTTTTGTGACCGTGTGTATGCAAGACAAGTTTGAGCCAACATCCGTTGGAAAAAATCCTAGGATTTTGTTGTCGGAATGTCCGAACAAAGTCCGACCGTGTGTACGGGGCATTATACTTTTAGCAAAAAAATAGAATTTTAATGTAAATATTCTACACACATCAATGGATGACTATGAATGGCATCTGCACCGGCAGGCTATATAGGCTCAGGTTTAAAGCGTATCAAAACCCAGAAGCAAAAATTGAATATATTGCAGCGTACCACTTCTTAGATGTAGTTGCTGCATTCGTTTTTTTAAAGATCTTTTTTCATTATTTTTATCTGTTGATCCTGCTAGTAAGTCTGTTGTTTTTCTAATCCCTTTGAGAAAAACAAGCTCTCCAGTATAAGTGGCAGTCAGAGTTGAGCCAATTTAACACTGACGGGTGTTTACAATAATTAGCTTAAAATTATCACTGTAAAACCTTTATCCCAAAAAATATTAAAACAAGAATTGCTGTAACTTCTTAAAAATAGTGTCAGCTAAAGTTTGACTTTAATTTGTTATTCAATCTAAGTCTGCTTAACCTTCTCCTTGACAATGCTGACGTTCAAGGGTGGCTCTTTTGTTCCTCCGTAGAGTGGAGCCACCCTAAAATGGAAAGTGTGTCACATGCCAGTTTCCCAGGTGAAAATAAAAGGAAACAAAAGCCTAAAAAAAGATGCAGCCACCACATTTAAGGATCGGTAAGCTGCAATATATTTAATTTTATCTTTTGAGAATTTAGGATTTTGTAGTTTTCCTCTTGTTTAAGTATCTTATCATAATTTTAGTGAATTAGAATTGCTCAACTTGGAAATGCATTTATTTATAGTATACAGGATATTGGAAACTGTACAGCACCCACAATCTGTGGCCACTGGTCACATCTCTACGTCTGGCAAAGTAAATATCTGTTGTGTGTACATTAAAACGTGTGCTCAGTAGAATATTCCTTTCAACTGAGTTCTATGACTTTAAGCACACTTGCACAATAATATTAATTAAAGCTTTCAGTGTTATCTCTTGTAATAAATATATAAAGGATCACCAAATTCCCACGCAAATACCAAACATTTGCTTACTTACACATACTTGAATTAGAATTTTTTATTTGAACCACATTTACTCCTTCATTTTTGTAACCTTCGCACATAAAGGTGCTCCTTTAAATAATTCTTCCAGATTATAGCATTCTATTTTGGTAAACCGTCAAAGCCATTTTAATATGAAAAATACAATATTTGTGAAAAGCCACTTGAAAAAAAAAATCCAGAAAAATATAAAATAAGTTAAAATTCTCGCCAAGAAATAATTTCTTTAAAAATTACTTTCCACAATATTCTGCAGATTTGGGATATTTTTTCCCCCAAATATTAAAAAAAGACATAATTTCTTTAATGTGTCAGTAGCATAGTCAGTAATCAAGGTCTTGTTGAACATCCCAGAAAACATCCATGAGAGGTTGAGTTCAGTAGAAGTGCATCGATTCATGTTCCCACATATATGTCATCTAGTGTTCATGCGTACCTGATGGATAACAATGCTCTCTGGAAAAGAAAAAATTGGTCTGCTGATAAAAATTTCTTATGAAACAACAGTTAAATGTGAGCAAGCTGGCCCTAGTAATCTGAACAAGAAAAATGTAGCATTTTGGGTGTTCTTAGTTTACATACACATGTCTAATATTTTTTGCTGTGCTGTGCAATAAGAAGCCACAGGCCCTAAGAGACAGAGGTGCCTCATGTGGCACTTAGGCCCCATTCACACCTGAGCGTAGCGTTTTCAGGCAGAAAGTCGCATGATTTTACATCGATTTTCTACGTGTTTTGACCCAATTTTGCTGCGTTTTTGCTGCGATTTTGCACAGGTCAAAAGGTCACCAATGTAAAAAGCAGAAAAACACCCAAATCTGCCTGAAAAAAAAGTTCCAGAATATGTTTGAGCTTCAGGCATTTTGGAGCTTCTGGCTTTAGGCGTTTTGGAGTGGAGATGTGAACCATCTCCATAAAGAATAATTGATTTTTTTCCCCTCCAGCGTTTTGTAGCTTCAGGCTTCAAGCCAAAAAACGCTCAGATGTGAATGGGGCCTAAGTAAGCATATCTACAAGGCTGTTCACAAGGATGTTGCTCATATAGCTCGCCACATCAAGACCGTAAACAACTGCTTTAAAGCTCAACTCCTTCCAAAACTTTATTTTCATTTTAAATAGAGTGGCAAAGTTTAAAAAAAAAAACATTAACCTCTTAAGGCCAGCCTTATACACATAAGTGACAGCATGGCAATGGGCTTTAAAACTGAGCTGCCACACATTTGCATGCATCCCTCACTCTGCACCCCAGCACAGTGACTGTACTGTCACTGACCACTCCCATTCACTATTTACAATTGGGAGCTGCTGGGATGGGCTTCTGGTCATGTGATCACTGTGACTGCTGATGACAGTGAACACATCACTTGAGACTCATGCAACACCGCCAGCATTGTGAACTTTTAAAGGGTCAGTTCAACAGGGTTAATCACTAACATTACAGTGACCACCTGGCATAGCAATGTTATCCAAACCAGGGGTCCCCAACCTTCGGGCTGCGGACCAGTGCCGGTCCGTGTCCTGTTTGAAGCCGGCCACAGTGAGTGGCAGGAGAGCAGAGAGACTGCATCACCTTCTGCATCACAGCTCTTGGGTCTGCCTCCATACATTACAAATTCTGATAGGAGCAGAACCCTGCCCTGTAGTTTACACGTGCCGCTTTCCCAACTCCTGTACTTGAATGCCAGATTCATAGGGAGGCTGTAGCGCTGAGAAGAGGCCGAAAGAGGCTTTAGTAATTTTTTCCACTGCAGAAAACTCCCATAAAGAAAGTGACAAGTTGCATCTGGTGAATGTGGTTGCACGTTACAGTAACAAGCTGCATCTGGCGGCAGGCTAGTGACAAGCTGCATCTGGTGGCTGCAGTGGCAAGTGACAAGCTGCATCTGGTGGCAGACTACAGTGACACTCTGCTTTTGGTGGCTGACTACAATGACAAGCTGCATCAAGCAGGCTACAGTGGCAAAAGACACACTGAATTTGGTGGCTGCAGTTGGAAGTGACATACTGCATCTGGTGGCAGGCTTTAGTGACAATTGACATGTTGCATCTGGTGGCAGGCTACGGTGGCAAGTGACAAGCTGCATCTGGTGGCAGGCTATAGTTAGCATTAAGGTAAATTTAACTATTTAATTATATATTACAAGGTAATAATAGAAATAATGAGCTTTAATCATCCTGACACCATTTCAACCATGGTGTCAGAATGATTGAAGTGCTAACACCCCAAACAACCAACCCCCCCTCACCTCCCAGTTTTTGGAAGGATCTTCCAAGAAACCGGCCCCCGATGCCAAAAAGGTTGAGGACCACTTATCTAAACAATACTTGGCCATAGCACCTTGGAGCCAACTATGGCATGAAAAACCAAAAACTGCTGTAGTCGAGAGTAAAATTATACTGATCATGAAATGGTTATCAAACTATACTATTTATTTTACAATGTAGTGCATGCCTAGCACATCATTCACCTATTGTTTCTTCTTGCCCAGTGGAAATAGTTGGCATAGTTAGATTGGTGAAGTCATTTCATAACAAATATAGCATCCACAACAGCACTCAAAGAGAATTTAACCACTTCCCGACCGACACACGTCGATGTACGTCGGCAGAATGGCACAGACAGGCAAATGGGCGTACAGGTACATCCCTTTAAATTTTCCGCTCGCGCCATCGGGTGCACGTGCCGGCCGGGACCTCCGTGAGTGGGATCGCGGGTCCTGCAGAATCAATCGCCGTGGGGATACCCACGATCGTCTCACGGGGAGGAAGAACGGTGAGATGCCAAAGTAAACAAGCATCTCCCTGTTCTGCCTAGTGACAGTGTCACTGACCTCTGCTCCGTGTGATCGGAGCAGAGATCAGTGACATGTCACACACAGCCACGCCCCCCACAGTTAGAAACACGCCCCCAGGACACACTTAACCCCTACACTGCCACCTAGTGGTTAACCCCTTCACTGCCAGTATCATTTACACAGGAATCAGTGCATTTGTATAGCACTGATTGCTGTATAAATGACAATGGTCCCAAAAATGTGTCAAAATTGTCCGCCATAATGTCGCAGTCACGATAAAAATCGCTAATCGCCGCTATTACTAGTAAAACAAAATTATTATTAAAAATGCCATAAAACTATCCCCTATTTTTTAAATGCTATAACTTTTGCGCAAACCAATCAATAATCGCTTATTGCGATTTTTTTTTTACCAAAAATATGTAGAAGAATACGTATCGGCCTAAACTGAGGAAAAAAATGTTTTTTTTTTTACATTTTTGGGGAATATTTATTATAGCAAAATGTAAGAAATAATGCGTTTTTTTTAAAATTGTCGCTCTATTTTTGTTTATAGCGCAAAAAATAAAACCGCAGGGGTGATCAAATATCACCATAAGAAAGCTCTATTTGTATGAAAAAAAGGACGTCAATTTTGTTTGGGAGCCACGTTGCATGACCGCGCAATTGTCAGTTAAAGTGACGCAGTGCCGAATCGCAAAAAGTGCTCTGGTCTTTGGTCAGCAAAATGGTCTGGGCTTAAGTGGTTAAACTCATTTAAACCCACTTTGAAGTTAACTTGTTTCACTATTTTGTCCTTTGTACTCTAGGTAGTCCTAGAGAAAATCCAATAGGGACAAGGGGCAAATGACAAAACATCCTTGGTGATTCTGTGTACTCTCCTGAAAATTATTAAAAAACCTGCTATAATTTAAAAGTGCCTGCCAAAAAGCCTCCACACTGGTTTGGTAGCTTTTTGATCACCTTTAGTCCAGCCACTGGAGTAAGTTTCAGGGCTTTCCTGCCCGCTGTTATTTAAAAGTAAACGTTCCTTACAGCAGGATTTCCACATAGGCGTTCAGCTTCATAAGGCATTTAGGCTGGCTTCACACCTAATACGGATGCGGTTCACAGCATGGGTCTGGTGCGTCCCTGTTCTCCGTTTCAAGGACAAATCAGGTTCGAACTTTTGCCTGAATTCGGACCTAAAACGGAGCCAAAGACACACAGGACCCCTGTGCAATGTGCTCTGTGGCTGCCCCAGACATGTGTGGACTGGCTCCATTGAGAGCCAGTCACAATCTCCTGTCATGTGAATTGGATATGGGGAAACTCACATCCAATTCGCATAAGTGTGAACGCAGCCTCCTGGTTATAAAGCAGCCCACTTGGGCTAAATTGACATTCAGCCTTGAATATATCAGTCCACATGCTGGTCTTGCAGCCCCTACATTAAAAGTGCTGTGCACGTCTGGACTATCGGCTGGTTTCTAGCAAAACATGGATCCAGGGCGATTTCATCCTGGGGGGATGAAAAAGTTTCTGGGCTCCAGCACCCATACCAGGATTTACCAATCCAGTTAAAAAAGTGAAATGCCAATTTTTTTCTAATGAGACACACATCCCAGAGCCCTTCAGCCTGCATGGGTTAGACTCCAGGCTTCATCCTCCCCATTACTTTACAAAGCCTCTGGGCTCCAGCACCCATACCTGGGTTTACCACTCAAAAAAAAAAAAATGAAATGCCCATTTTCTTCTAATGAAACATAAATCCTAGAGGCCTTCGACCTGCATGGATAAGAATCCTGGGTGACACCAAACACTGTGACGAGACACAGCATTATCACACAAGCCATTCTGATCGGCAAAGCTCTGACACATTTTTGTAATATAAAGCTTGTTGTTGATTTCTGCTTCCACACTGTTCGATTAGCCCATCACCATGAGAAGCTGCCACATGCCAAAAAAATAAATAAGCAGGACACTGGAAGAGTCGGGCAAGCATCAGTACCTGGTCCAGATGTACTACTTTGAGGATGTGTTGGAACTTTGTAGATCAGCATTTAGGTGTATTCATAATACCTGCATCTTATACCAGATAGCAGATTTTTTTCTGTAGCTCTAAATGTCAATGTCAAGTTGTGGGAATCTTTTTACGTACAGTATATTTATATATATTCTTTTATTTTCTCCAGGTATCAATAATTAGCATTCTTGGCATGGCAATAAATCCTCCCCTACTCAACTCAAAATTAAATAATTTTATAGACAGTGTGCCCTAAGAGGTATTGGATGCAAAAATAGCCAAAAGTGTAACATAGGCAACTATTGAGGGTGTAACACAAACAAGAAGATTGCTTGTGATACTTATAATGATAATGATACTTTATCGATTTGGCTGACAATGGTATGACATGACTTTACATGCTATTTTCCTTATTGTATATGTGGAAAACATTTCAATTGTTAATTACTTATATAAAGGCCTCAG
Organism: Lithobates septentrionalis; assembly: GCA_037952835.1. Taxonomy (NCBI): domain Eukaryota; kingdom Metazoa; phylum Chordata; class Amphibia; order Anura; family Ranidae; genus Lithobates; species Lithobates septentrionalis. The sequence continues at coordinate 2,814,966 of JBBDGP010000206.1, forward strand.
GTTGGAGGGCATGGGGGGTCTTTGCTTCCTGGCTGCTCCCCCGAACTTTTAATAGGGGTATGTTAATTTACTGAAAAGATTTAAAATTTGGCTAATACAGTACATAGATTAAGGGACATTCAAAAATGAGATTAACACAATTCAAATGGTGTAGGCTTTTAGACATAAACATATCATTATTGAATTCCTGTTGGGAACAAAGGGTACATTTTACAATACAGAAAAAATAATTGTAATAATTGTAATCAAGAATTAATTTACTTTCCAAAACTTGTACTGCAATTCCGTGAAAAAGAGAATTAAATATAAATAACTATGTCATTTTGTTTTCCATTTCTAGAGAGGATAAAAAATAAAATAAAATGCACGTTTCTTATTTATTAGCAAAGGAATTTGAACACTTGTAAAGGTAATTTAACCAAACAGAAACTGTTTGCAAATTGCTTAACGTATCAGAACACAGTCAATCAGAAGAGGGCAGCATTTCATAGGTTTGTGGAAAGTAAACTGAATGTTGCTATGCTAATCATGCAGATCACATGTAACTAGAGAGTAATGCAGTGCACAGGCATATGCATGCCACATGGAAAAATCATATCCCTTCACAGCACCTGGCATGCAGGTCAACACATGCTGCGCTACAGATCCATTTTCTATAAATATTTCTATACTGTAAAACAACAAATCTGCTTAAAAGCAATGGATTCAATGACCTTTAGCTAAAACTCTTCTGTGCAAGTAACCAATAAGAGGAAAGTGGAAGTGGCATGCTGCGGAATTTCTGTTGTTTGTAAGCAAAACTCTAATGCCGCGTACACACGAGCGGACTTTACGGCAGACTTTTGCCCGGCGGACTTTTCGACGGACTTTACGACGGACGTTCTGAATGAACGGACTTGCCTACACACAATCCACCAAAGTCCGTCAAATTCGTACGTGATGATGTACGACCGGACTAAAACAAGGAAGTTCATAACCAGTAGCCAATAGCTGCCCTAGCGTGGCTTTTTGTCCGTCGAACTAGCATACAGACGAGCGGACTTTTCAACCGGACTCGAGTCCGTCGGATAGATTTGAAACATGTTTCAAATCTAAGTCCGTCCAACTTTTGAGAAAACAAAGTCCGCTGGAGCCCACACACGATCGAATTGTCTGACGAAATCCCGTCCGCCGGGCAAAGTCTGCCGTAAAGTCCGCTCGTGTGTACGCGGCATCAGTGTAATAAGGCATGCTCTGTGCCAGTTCAAATACTCATAAGCACATTGCACTGTATTTTCATAAATAATAGTTCCATATACTGTACAAGCAACAGGTTGACTTACGGCTGTAATGTAACGAGTTTCATTATGTAAGGTATCTGTCTAGAAGTAGGTTTAATGTGCTGTTTGTAGATGGCAGGTGCCCTTGAATGCTGTACTGGCATATTTTTGGTCTGAAATAACATTTTCTTAAGTCTAAGTTCACATCTATGCGGTTGATTCGTTTCTCAGGCATGTTTTGCGTTTTTAAACCTGTGTTTTATATGTAATTTTGCATGCAGTTTTTATGCCTCTTTGCGTTTTTTTTTCACTTTAAAAACACTGTATATAGCTGGTTGCTAAGGAGCGGTTCAGTAAGCCTTTTCGCCGCGTCCTTAACAACCGATGACAGCTGAATGTAAAAAAAATAATTGCCGGCAAAAATGTACCCAATACTCATCCACATAAGGGGCGGGTGGGATCAGGGGACCCCCTTGTTAAAGGGGGCTTCCAGATTCTGATAAGCCCCCACCTGCAGACCCCCATAAGCACAGCCCAGAGGGAAGAGGCCCTTGTCCCCATCATCATATGAACAAGGTGGTTTGCCCCCCCCCCCTCCTGAACCATACCCGGGCACATGTTGAGGGCATGCGGAGGGGTATTGTCCAGGAGGGGGGGGCACTCGCTCATCCCCTCCCTTTCCTGACCTGCTGGGCTGCATGCTCGGATAAGGGTTGACAGAATAAATTGACAGAATAAAGGCAAAAAATATTATTGGAACTGTCCCCACTCGTTCGTGTTCATGATCATCTGAAACAATGTTTTACAGTATAGAAAGAGTTCTACTAATCTAATTTTGAGACACATGGTTAAGTTTTTAATTTTGTTATTTTTAACAACTAGGTGACAAAAAGTCAATGGCTCACCAGCCTGCAGATCCTTTGAGCAGCAGAGAGGTGAACAAAGAAGTCATTGATTAGTACAGATCTAAGAACTTTGATAAACAGGGAACTGCATTTCATGGTAGCAGAACCACCTGCACATACCCCTGAGGCTTAGCCTCAGCCCTTCCCCCCTCCCAGAGGGGCAGAGCTGCTGGCTGGCGACTTCTTCAATTCTATTTTCATAGACTGACTCTCGCCACGTGGCTCAAATTTTGAATGATTTCCTGCTCCTGGCACTGCCATTATTGGCTTTACTGCTTTCATACCTTTTGCCATGGGAATGCGGGTAGGGGTGTGGCGTTGGGATGACCCATCCTGTGTTGTCTTAAAAAAAAAAAAAAACCCACACATTTAACAAAAATAGCATTACAATCTGTACATTCTCTTCAAACAACTTATGAAAATGATCACAAACACACATACTTAAGTAGTCAGTAATATCTTCTGGAAATCAATTCACAAACAAAATCATTCATCTATCTCAATATGGATTAACAGTAATTTAATAAATGCATGAATAAAGTACAGTGTATTAAAAGCCAAAACTTTATTTTTCATTTTTGGATAGAGTAGGGAATGGTAAAATTTCTGGCACGATTTTTTGATATCTTTGTGCCATTGCAAGATGCAACAGGAATTGAGAGGAAATCTTGCCAAAGTATGGGGAACACCCTCTTAGACACTTTTCACTAGAACAGTTGAACTCTCCTCTCTCTATTCCTCTCTATTCCTGTTCTTGTGACATCTCAAAAGTCTGGATTTCTCCTCACTTTTAGTCCTAGTGGCAAGAGTCACCAGGAAAAATAGAGAGGATGAATCTCCATAATGAGGCACAGAAAGCAATAAAAACCTGACCGGTGTTCTATACTTTTGGATAGAGTGGAGAAAGATTAGTACCCCTGTGAGCATTTTACTGCTGTTTGGGAATATTTATCCCTGCAATGTTTTCCCATGCAGGAAGTGAGGGTAACAAGCAACAACACAGACATTTGTGTCCCTGTTGCAGATTTTCTCTTAGTTGCTGTCTGTTGTAATATGTGTCAGCAGGACAGTAAGTTGATGTAAATTTCAATAATGAACCTCAAACAGCAATGAAAATCAGGCATTGCTGTAGTACTTGCCAACATTTTTGGCTTGACTTACGCTTTAATGGGTTAAGTTTAAGGTGTCATTTGACTCGTTAGTGTTACAAGATCTCAGGTGTGAATGGGCAGCAGGTGTGTTAAATTTGGTGTTAGAACTCTCTGAGGATCTGAAAAAAAGAATGGTTGTTCTACATAAAGATGGCCTAGGCTATAAGAAGATTGCCAAGACCCTGAAACTGAGCTGCAGCATGGTGGAAACTGTCCGGTTTAACAGGACAGTTTCCACAGTTTCCACTCAGAAAAGGCCTCGCCATGGTCAGCCAAAGAAGTTGAATGCATGTGCTCAGCGTCATATCAAGAGGTTGTCTTTGGGAAATAGACGTATGAGTGTTGCCAGCATTACTGCAGAGATTAAAGGGGTGGGGGGTCAGCCTGTTAGTGCTCAGACCATACGCCGCACACTGCATCAAATTAGTCTGCATGACTGTCGTCCCAGAAGGAAGCCTCTTCTAAAGATGATGCACAAGAAAGCTCACAAACAGTTTGCTGAAGACAAGCAGACTGGAACCATGTCCACTTGTCTGAGGAGACCAAGATAAACTTATTTGGTTCAGATGGTGTCAAGCGTGTGTGGCGGCAACCAGGTAAGGAGTACAAAGACAATTGTGTCTTGCCTGCAGTCAAGCATGGTGGTGGGAGTGTCATGGTCTGGGCCTGCATGAGAGCTGCCAACACTGGGGAGCTACAGTTCGATGAGGGAACCATGAATGCCAACATGTACTGTGACATACTGAAGCAGAGCATGATCCCCTCCCTTCGAAGACTGGGCCGCAGGACAGTATTCCAACATGATAACGACCCCAAACAGGGGTCAGCAAATGTAAACTGTTATACAAGCTGTACACTCACTACTTTACATTGTAGCAAAGTGTCATTTCTTCAGTCTTGTCACATGAAAAGATAGAATAAAATATTTACAAAAATGTGAGGGGTCTACTCACTTTTGTGAGATACTGTATATGAGAGAGAATTATTAGGGAGAAAGTCATACTTGCTTTTGATGTGTTAAATTAATTATAGATTCATTTCTTTGGTTTTATATGCTGTTGTCATTCTCTGACACCGCTGATAAATTTTCTTACTCTGCCATGAATTAGACCTAAGATGGATTTTAGATGTTTAGGTTTAGCACCAACCAGAATTTTTGCAAAACAAATTTAAAAAATGCTAAACAATATTCTGTGGATTGGTGAATTGTTATATTTACATACAATTATTGTCCAACCATTTGAAAGACATTGGAAGAATTCATTTTCAGCTCACTGTTGAATTCTACCTGTAAGACCAACATTTATTAGCACCATGGGATCTTCCAGTGGGCCCCATGAATAAGTAGACTCTTATAATATGCTTTTTAGATTAGAACAATAAAGAAAAATGATGTATTATGATATCTGGAAACAATAAAATAATTATTTTGTAGATGAAGTGCACTTTTGTGATCTAAAAAAAAAAAACTCTGCTTAATAAATTGTATTGTACAGAAAAAGTCACTGACATTTACATCTACAAAAGTGCACTAAATTCAAGCTATGCTCACACATTTTACATTGTAAGATATTACAGCTGTGGTAACTGGAATTTGGAAGCTGATGGCTAAATAATATAAGTTGCATTGAATAGCCATGCAAGCAGCATGTTCTGTGCAAAAATGTAGTAAATAAACAATAAAATAAAGGAGATACGACTTTAAATGAGTGTGGACAAAGAACCTGGAAAACTGGCGTCCTCATAGAAATGCACCATTTAAATCAAAATGTTACATTTGGTAGTATAAATTTGGTCTATGACCGTATCCAGCACAATGTATGTGCCCAGGATATTAGAGATCCAAATTTAGCTTTTAGAACATTTTACAGAACAGCAGTAAAATATGCATTTTGGACGATATACCGGTCTGCTAATCCTGGTGTCAGACATGCTGGCTACATAGTTGGTGTTTCTGTGACAGCACAGTAGCAGCACTATGTTGTTCTCTATCGTGGTGAAGGCAGACCCAACTGCTTGGATTAGTTCAAGATTGTCCCATGAGCAAATTGACTTGTACACAATATTTTTTTCCTAGTAAACCTTTTGTTGGCAACTTGAACCTTAAAGTGGTATTAAACCCAAAACCAAAAATGTAATATATTGTAGCTTATCTTTTGATGTGGTGGGTGCATTTTTTACACTTTTCCCTTTCTGGTTTCTGTGCCCCCATTCTACATAAATGAGCACAGGGGGCACAGCAGACAGCAGCATTGTCAGTCTAGGAGGAGGAGAGTGTTAGATGTACTAGCAGATTTAAGTACACTAACAAGCTGAAGCCAAACTCTAACTCACACTTTGCAATCAGTTACCGCAAACCGCATTGTTTCCTTTTAGGATGGAGGTTTTACATGAATAAATAAAAGCTGATAATTTTAACCACCTGTAATAGGTTTAACTACCTTATCCACCTTTAATGGTTTGTCTCATCCCTGTAAATTGATACATCTGGAAGAGAGCTTGTTCTTTTGAAAAACAACTGACTTAGTGGCCAGATCACCAGATGAAAAAAGAAGAAAGAAAGCCTAAAAAGAAAACTAATGCAGCCATCACATCTGTGAATTGGTAAGCTGCAATATAATAAATGTTTGATTTTGTGTTTAATAATGCTTTAATACAATTAAAACTGAACTTAAAGTCATTGTAAAGGCTCAATGCATTCTAGCCTTCTGTGTGCAGAGGCGCCCCGGCCACCCTAAAACTTACCCGAGCCCCATCTTGATCCAGTGGTGTGCACGAGAGCCCCAGCTCTTCCAGGTCTCTCCCTCCTCATTGGTGCAATTGTCTCCCTCTACTGTCAATCACAACCAGTGAGCCAATGAAGAGAGAGCGGGGACGAGCCATGTTCCATGTGTAAATGGGGGCAAGCGCCGTGTGTCCCCATAGCAAGCTTCTTGCTATGGGGGCACTAGTCAGGGGGGAGGAGCTAGGAGCACCAGCAGGGGAGTCAAGAATAAGATGATCAGGGCTGCTCTGTGCAAAACAATTGCACAGTGCAGGTAAGTAAGACATATTTGTTATTGTTAAACAGAAAACAAAATCCACCTTTAATTTTAAATTTAAGGTTAACAGATAAATACACAGTTGACGGACATACTATATACAGTATGTGAATGGTTTTACCTGCCAAATTATATGTAATTTTATCCAGCCAGTCTTGTAAAACAAAGATGAGCAGTCACCAGCACTCCAAGTAGATGCACTTAACGTGTTATTTGTGAAGACAGCATCACATAAGGCATAAGGTGTGAAATGTGCATATATCTGGAGTGCTGGTGACTTCACATCTTTGCATTTGGTTTTGGCACAGCACCATCTGTGACAATCACCTTCAGCACCTATCATTACAAGGTCAAGTACTGGGAGGAGTGCAGCTTCTTTTTGGAATTCATAGAGTCTTATAAAACAGACATCACTACAAGAGAGTACCAAAAGGTCCTGCAGACTACAGTGTAATACAGCACGATCCTGGAACAACTCTTGCCTGTGCCTGGACAATGAATGAATAGAAGCATGTTGATGTGGCCATGTGAGCATAAGCATAGTTTATATATGCTGTGGTTGCGGCCCACAGCAAGGGGTCTGGTTCCTCCCTGTTCATCGATTCAGGTGTGGATCAGGTCTGAATTTTTGCCTGAATTCGCACCTGAATCGGAACCAAAGATGCACAGGACCCTTTTTAAGTGCGGACCGCAGCTGCCCCGGAGCTGTGTGATTCAGCTCCATTGAGAGCCGGTCACACTCTCCTGTCATGTCAATTGGATGCGGGAAAACCTGCATCCGATTTGCATATGTGTGAACCCAGCCTCAGGCAAGCAAACCAAAGGAGCCTTGACTGCAGCTGCCCCAGAGCTGTGTGAACCGGCTTCATTGAGCGCCGGTCACACTCTCCTGTCATGCAAATTGGATGCAGGGAAACCTGCATCCAATTTGCATATGTGTGAACCCAGCCTCAGGCAAGCAGACCAAAGGAGCCTTGACTGACTCTGAGTATTGACCCTCTGGGGTTGATTTACTAAAGGCAAATAGGCTATTCTCTTTGCAAGGGAAGTTGCCCCAAAGGTTAGTTAATGAGATGAAGTTATGATGACTTTTTAATCAGATGCAAGAAAAAATGCTATTTTTTAAATTTTCCTTGCATGTGAAACTTCTCCACATTTGCAAATCTCTGGAACAAAGTCTCTTGAAAAATACAACTTTCTTCGCAAAATGAACAGTCTATTTCAGTGGTTCTCAACCTGGGGGTCGGGACCCCCTCGGGGGTCAAATGACGATTTGGTAGGGGTCCCCAAATCCTGGGCTGTTCCTGAGGCTCTCCCAGCCTTTTTCGTGGCCACCCAGCTGGCCTGTTCCTGGAGCCCGTGGCCGCCCACTCAGCCTCTTCGCAGCCGCCCATTCAGTTCACGGCATGGCTGGGGGGCAAAGGCTAGAGTTCAGCTGACTGGTCTGGTGAGGAATTTGTGAAGTGGGAGGGGCTGAAGGAGACCCCATCTCCTGATTTCGGCATAGGGGTTACTGCTACCAGACACAACAAAGTCAGAGACACAGTGAAGTCAGAGACACAGTGAGTAACACTACCAGCACTGCCACTCATCCCATTCCCCCCACCCCCCCACCAAGGAGTAGGAGAAGGAATAAAAATAGAGAATACATGGAAGGGAGAGGAAAAGAGGGGGAGGAACAAAGGAAAAGGGAAAGAAAGAATAAGAGAAAACAAGAAAGACGACTAGAGAGAGGGATGGGGGGGGGGGGGGGGAAAGAAATTAGGATATAGAGAGATAAAAGGGAAATAAAGGAGAACAAAGGAAAAGAGTGGTACATCCACAATGTAACATAAGGTGTTTTAATACTGTACAAGTGAAAGGGACTCAGGGAGTGCTAAATATCCTAATGGGTTAGGGGCGCAAATTACTTATCTTGCCTTGCTGACAATCCACGCTACGAAAATAATTTTACTGTTAGGGGTCCCCACAGCTTTCTAAAATTTTATCAAGGGGTCACGGCACTAGGACGGGTGAGAACCACTGGTCTATTTGCTTTAGGTAAATCAACCTCTATGTGTCTCTCTCTGCTGGGCATGACATTATGGCAGGTGGATATTAAGACAGATTCATTCAGGCTGCCTAAACTAACTACTATAACCAAAGGCAAAACTTTTTTTTTTAAGTTGGAGAGTGATTAAACCACCTATCAGGTATTTTTTTTTGTTGCTATATGTGCCCCCATTAGGGAGATTCACCCTCTGTGTTTTACCTGTTTACTGATATCACCAAAAGTAGAAGAAAATCCCACATTTTAATTTGTCACAAGAAAAGAAATAGAGGGTAAATCTTCCTATGGGAACCCTATTTTTGGTGACCATGGTGACTGTTACTTTGTAGGGATTTTCTTTCACTTCCTGATTGTCTATGGGGCAAGAAGTAAAACAAAATCTTCCCAAAGGGACAGAGAGGGCAAAAAAAAACATACTGACGGGGTAATAACTGTCCTATACTCTATCCAAAATTTTAAAAAAGTTCAACATTGCAGAACAAGCCTAGTAGTAGTGATTAACTACTACTAACTAAAGCCATAATTTAGGTTTACTGTTCCTTTTATAGATTGACCTGCTTACTACTCACCACTGATTGGGTAGAACGTGTGGATGATGTTGTAGCAGGAGTTATAGTTATAGAGCTGGTGACTTTATTTGTTGTAGATCTGGCAGACAGGTTGGTCTTAGGAGATCGAAGTACTGTGCCGGTAGAAACCTCTTTATTTTCTGTAGCAACATTTAAAGGTCTAACAGTTATGACAGGGGTGGCTCCTTCTGAGGAACTGCCAGGATTTCTTTTAAACTGAGAGCCTAAATGGATATGAATTTTATTATCTTCTGTTGTAATTATGTTGGCATTAGCATTGTATTTTCTGATGGGAGTTGGCACAGTCTGTTTTTCAGGGGTAACTTTAAATACAGCACGACCCATAGTCATTTCTTGTGCATCTGGTGAAACAGATATCTCTGGAGATGCAGCAGATGTTGATACTGTGAGTATCTGAATTGGTGATGTAGGTCTGTCCCCAAAATTGGTTTTGATACCTTCTGTTGGTCTTTCCCGTGAGAAAGTGGTTATTGTCACAGGGGACATTGCCCTTTCTGGGGATATGGGGTTATCAACACTTTTAACTTTCTGGCTCATGACAGCTGGAGAAGGAATAATTGTAATCCTTGGTTTCTGAGTGCCTAAAGTTGGTATTACTGTGGTACTTGAAAAGAAGTCCTCAGAAGGTGGGCTAGTTATTTCCAAAGTAGCTGTGCTGTTTTCATGGTCTGGTGTTACTCTTATATGAAGAGGTTGACCTTGTTTTGGTGAGAGGAACACTTCACCATGGTGCCCTAAGCTAGGATTTGGACGAATTGATCTTTCTGGTGTGATTGACGTACCATTTTCTCTTTTTTTCATCCAGGGGATCCATGATTTCCGCATATTGAGGTCATTTGATGCGGGTGGGTATCTTTCCAAAACAGGTGACCTCTCTGCTGGTTTTTTAAGTCCAACTTGCCTTAAATTACTCATAATATGATTTTCCTCTTGAAAGGATTTCCTGATGAACACTGCTGGGGTTTCTTCCTCAACTGATTCATTACTCAATACATCTGTCTGCACTCCTGTAGATGTCACAGGGACATCTACCATTCTTCTCCCATTCATGCTGGGCCTGATAGCTCGGCTGTATCGTTTTGATAGCTCTAACTCTTTTGTCAAATTTAGAACATCTTGTCCCATATTTTTGTTTTTATTTTCTTCCTCTATAAACCTTTTCTGAAGGACTGAATAATCAACTTGTAGCTGAGAAAGCTGATCTTCTTTGTTCATCATATCATGAACCTTTTCTTTAAGTGCTTGAACCTCTGCTCTTATGTCTCTATTCTTAGCCTCCTCTACTCGGATTCTGTGCCTAAGTTCTGCCTCTTGACTTACAGCTTCTCCTTTCTCAATTGCTTTATTCTTTGCTATTTGGCTTTTCAGCTCTTCAAGCTGTATGGAAAGTACATTAGCTCTGTCTTGCTCAGTTCTAAATTTTCTTTCTAGCTTATCATATTCGTCCTCTGTCTTCATCAAGTCTCCCTCAACCACCTCCAGCTGTTGAAGGCGATTTCTAAGTCTCTCAATTTCTAAAAGCAGTTCTTTAGTCTTGTTGTCTTCATGGTGCACAAGCTCAAAACTATTTTTTGCCCTGCTACGTGCAGCTTCTCTTTCAGAAATTTCCATATTTTCTATTCTTTTCATGAGCAGTTCTACTTTGCAACTTAATTCACAATTTTTCTCATCCACACTTCTAAGTTTGCTGGTGGATTCATCTCTGTCATTAGTCAAGTTAGATACTTTTTCTTCCATCTCTGATTTCAATTTCAAAAGCTTTTTGCTTTCATCTATGAGCTTCTCTGTTACCTCCATAACTTTACCTTGTTCAGTTTTTAAACTACTGTTTAGATCATCAACCTTTCCTTCCTCTAGTTTTATCTTTTCCATCATGATCTTTCTTTCATCAACAAGCATCACAGTGAAAGATTTCAACTTCGTTAAATCATCCTTTAAACTGTGTTCTGCCTTTTCTAGTCTTCCCTCTACTGATTCTAGTTCTTTAACTCGAGTCTTCACCAATTCAACTTCTTTGGTCAGCTCTCTTGTTTGTGCTTTTTCTTTATCCAGCTTTACATAAAGCTGAGAGCATTCAGCTTTACTTTTCATGAAAGCTTCTTCTAATTTTTCTAATTCAGACATTCTTTTCTGCAGTTTTTCTACTTCCAGCTTTAGCTCCCTGCTTTGATGTTCTTCTTCGTGTAGCTTCTTTTTCAGTTCTTTGCACTGTGTTTCTGTTTTTGTTATCTCCTCATCTTTTCCTTCCATTTCTAAAACTCGCTTTCGTAAGCTCTCTACTTCTGCCATTAAACTTGAATTTCCACATTCTCCTTTGGCAATTTTTTCTCTTAGTTCTTTCAACTCCTGCTCAGCTTTTAGAAGATTCCTATTTGCGTCTTCCAATTCTTCAATTTTACGATTGAGACCCACCAGCTTAAGTCGGAGCTGACGATTATTGGACTCCTGAGTGACCAGTTTCGTAGACATTTCTTCATGCTCTTGAGAATACTTGGAGGTTTTGTGCTCAAGTTCTAATTCCAATTTAATAACTTTCTGGCTGTCTTCATTGGCTTTAGCACAGGCTGCTTTCAATTTTGCCTCTGCTTCTTGAAGCTGTGCAGTAAGGTCTTGTATCTTTTGGCTTTGTTGACCAAGCTGTTCAATATGCATTTGCCTTTCATCCACTAGCATTAGTGCAAATGACTTCAACTTTACCAATTCATCTCTAACTTTATTAAGTCTCTTGGTATATTCTTTGTCTTTCCGCACTTGGTACACTTTCTCCTGTTCCAGTAACTTCTTTAACCTGTAAAACAAGTACCACATCAATTTTAATATTTCTTACTAAAAGTAATGGATAATGTACTAATTTTGAAATTACAGTTTTGTATACACACTTACACACAGTTTTTTTTAGAGTAAAGACTCCAAACCAATATATATATATATATACCAGATGTTCAGGAATCACCATAGCAGTCATTGTCTTTATTTTCCAAAAGGCAACACAATACTTTCAGCAGCAAATGAACTAACTTCTCTTCAGCTCAGTAACATAAAATAAAGACTGCTTATTTTCATTGTAACAACACAAAAGAGTCTCATTGACAACAGCTTTTTACCCACAGGAGCAGTGTCACAGTCTGAAAGCTTTTAGGGGTATTTTCCAACCCAGAGACAGGCCCAGATATATTATAGCTTTCATAGCTTCTCATAGGCACCTGTTGCAAACTCCTACATCTTCTATGTGGAGTTACCCTACATATAAACCCCTGCTGGTTAGTTAACCTGCTTGTGCCCCTTAAATTGACCATAATCCAAATAATAGAGAGATATTTCCCATCCTGTACATATCCACACCTGCCCCAACCTGTTACTACTTACAGTGGACTCAGGAGAGGGCATCTGCATTTTGATGCTGTCTCCAGGTTCTGGGCAAAATTACAAAACGATATTTCTGTAAAGACAGGAGCCACCTGGTCGCTTTTGCATTACCATTCTTGTCTTGTCTCATCCAGGTTAAGGAGCATGCTCTGACACCAAGCAGAATCTCCCACCGCCTAGCTAAAAGTACTGCAGAGAGTCCAGAGCCTATTTTATGGGTAGGCACTCTCACTTCACCACTTCACCGCATAGTTTCTCTTGATAGCCAACAGCTTTCAGCTGGGAAAAACAATGGTGTGTTTTCCCCTACTGACTTCTTGAGATAAGACTGCTCTCAAACCCCCCTCAAGGAATCTGTCTGTACAATAAATTTTCTGGAAAAATCCAGAGCAACCAGCACTGGATGTTGGCATAATGAAGCCTTGAGCTTCAGGAAAGTTTCTTCTGTCAGCATTCATCACTAACATAGACCATTAGTGAGGGATTATAGCTGGGAGCATTATGGCCTGGCATAGCTTCAGGGAAAATTTGAATCCCATATTAATTTACAGGGTGTCAAGACAATGCATAAATCAGAATGTACAAGAAAGCAGGTCTATGACTTCACCAAAGGTTCACTTAGCCTAAGAATGTAGAATATAAACGCTTCACTATCCAATCTTTATTATTGAGTGACATTTCTTTATAAATGGTAGACAGCAAAGTTTCCAGATTCTGCACCCGCTCAGATTGAACTGGGAAGTTGGTCTACATTGGACAGTTCCAAACCTACATGCTCCTAAACAGGTTTCAAGAGGACATACTGTGGGGAACTATGACAGACCATAAGGAATTTCTGTCCAAGATGGACTTGTTAATGCTCTCCTTTCACCTACAAAGTTGATGTATGTATGATTATGGACCAAGCATAACACAGCTTACACAGTACAGAATCTGAAGTTTAAAGGTAAGGTCTCAACATACTGTATGCTTACTGTTAATTTGCACACATTACTTTCATGACAGGGTAACTTTAAAATAATTAATTATTTAAAAAGTTATTCATAATGTAATGTATGTTTTTCATACATACATAGCTAACTTCAGTTATGACCAGGAATAAAAAAATAAATTCTCTATTTGTGTCTTGGAACACTCTTATTGCATATACGCTATCAGATGTCTGTAAATGAAAAAAATCACACAAGGCAACCCAAAAGATATATACTGGAACATGTACCTGCCAATATATACACAGTTATACGTTATCACACTGGAGAGCTGAGCAGGTGCTGATCCAAAGAGAATATAAGAAATAGATCAAATCAAAATTTGTCACTCTTAATTTTTTTTTTACTTTAACTTCCTGAGCATGCCTTTGCTTTACACTGCACACTGTCTCACAAACATTTTGGCCTCTGTAAGTCCTAAGACCAAATATTAATGCATACAAACTTGAGTCCTAGTAATCTTGTTGTTTTGGACTGCAAGGACTTGAATTTTTCCTTGAAGTCATTGCCCTTGACACTGACATAAGCCTCAAATACTAAAACAATACAATAAGGTACTACTCATGGCAGGGTTAAACATTTCTGCATTAAAAGATCATTATATTCTGCTGGTTATTAGTTTAATGTAAACCTCCTAAAGCAGGTGCAAGATGACCTGTTTAATTTGTCAAATGTAATTGCTCCACTGAAAACACAACCAAAAAAGTCATGTAGGCTATCATTATTCCTCAGATGACCACTTGGTTACTGATATATCCAGTATTAGCATAATAATTATTAATAACAAAAAAACACAAGGGCCATAAACTGAAGTGCAATTTAGGTAACCGCTAACAATGAATCAAAATCATTTTTTACTACTCTGACCATGATGAACTATAAAAGCTGAAGCCCAGCTGCTTTGTATAATCCTTACTATTTAAGTTACTATTTAATGCAAAAAAAAAAAGAATATGTTTGCTATTGTTCTTATTAGAATGTGACTGCAACAATAAAGACAATAAAAAAAACACTCAAAATAATTAATTTATAGACAAACTAAAATCCATATCACAGCATGCTACCATCAGTGCAAGACTCACATGTTTTGCAATGTCATGTAATACATTATCTTAAAGGAAAAAAGCAACAATACAAATGAAATGACTGAAAGACCGCTGCTGCAACTATACTATGCTTAAACCCCAGAACATCTTGCAGTGTTCACACTGTAAAGAAAAGTGAATTCACAAGGACTTGAAGGACAAATTAGCTCCTTCCAGTCCAGCAGCAGCGTGTTTAATACCACAACAATGTGAGACTTTCTTTACCTTCAGAATTAGCCTGCAGATAGTTTAAAAGACATGGTAACTCTCCTCGGAAACCTCAAGAAGCCTTTTTCTGGCTCGTGTTCTCTGGGGTCTTTGCCATCACATTCCAACCATGTCATCAAGACAATAAAAGGTGAACGCTGTATTTGGGAGCTGGGACCACTGACTGGTGATGTCATCCCTTCTTACATGCTTCATTATTGTTCAGATTCTCTTCACTCATTGAGGAGGGGTGGAGCACCAAATTCCCCAAACAGAGAGAAAAAACACACACACTTGTCTGCTCTGAAACTTCTCTACCACTGATTCTACTGTGCTTCATACAGGAGAGCACCATGGCAAATTTTACAAACAAAATCTTTATAAAATATGCCCTTAACAGCTGTTTGAAGTATTTGAAACTTTTCATTTTTATTCTTAAAGTCGAATGCTGATTTAAACATTCTTCTGTTTTTAATCAGCAAAGTGTCAAATCACTAAAACATTACGTATGTTAAATTCTAATAACCGCACATTAGGCCCAATTCACAAAGTTTTACATAAGGAAAAATATGTTTTTTTTATACTTGCCATGTTATAGAAATTTTAATCTAAATGGACTAAATCACTAAAGCGCTAAAGCACTAAAGCATCGTGTATGTCAAATTTTCATTAATATGCATTAGGTCTATTTCACAAAGTTTAACACAAAGACAAGGATTTTTTTTATAGTAGTCATGTTACTATACTTTGTAATCTAATTGGACTCAGATAAAAATAAATAGTTTTTTATTTTTTAAATAAGCATCCTTCTGTTGATGTGTTAGCTTGAATGTATTATTATCACGTAACCTTTGCAATTGAAAATTATGTTTTCAATACGCTAAAGGTTTTATCACACAGAGCAGTTGCACAATAATTATTGATTTTTGTTCTACGTGACATGTAAAATTCAATACTCAAGTTTAAACGCTGTTTTTCCTGATGTAACCTTAGTTTGTTGCTGCTATTCTTGATAATGTTTTGCATCATGTCTATTGCGAAGAGCAGAAAATGGAGGTATTATTTTGGGCACAATAAAGCAAAATAACAATTGCACACTGATGCAATATTTATATAAATCAACATTTTCATTAGAAACTGGCCAGGAGATAAAAAACAAACGGTTTAAATAACTCATATATCTTAGTGAATTGACCCTCAAGTACACCATAATCAAACTTTCTGTCCTAGTCTGTTTAAGTAAGCTTGTGTTGTTCTAAGAATACAATGCCTTATTTTGACTGTTCTCAAATATTTAACAGCAATTTCAACATAAAACATACAAGTGGTGAATAAAGCCATCCGCAGTCTCCACACATTTGTACTGCACCATTTACAACCCAGGACTTGCTATACAAATCCAAGTAGGAGTTGATCTCCTGTGAGGCAAGGGGGGGGGGGGGGGATGATAATAATAAAGAAAAAAAAAACATAATAGTCACTTTTCAGTCTCCATCAGCTTAATGGTGTACTAATGATCTGCCTCTCTCCTTGCATGTTGACTGTTGAAAACAGTGTTACATTGTATGTAACATGTTCGTGAAGCGTCAGGGCACATGGCTTTCTATGGTAAAACAACAGCTTGCAAATCAATTCTTTGTTTCCACCGGAGTTCACAAAGAAGGAGATTTGAATGGGAGCGAAGCCCGTTGTTAGGCTCTGAGGCTGCAGCTGGGGAGACATCATTCTCCTCTGCTGGCCAATGGGAAAGAAGATTGTAATCATACTGATGCTTGATGCTTTGCATGTACAAACTGTCTCTGGAAGAGTATTTGTTAATGCCAGAGTAAACTTGCAGGTTCCATTCAGATGATGTAGTGGGAGCAGTCCTTGAAGAAGATTGACATAAAGCAATAATAAAACATACACTTCAGGGTTTTGGTGGTCTGCCAACCATTAACTTTTTCAGTTCCATAAAACTGCCTTTTTAAAACAATTGTATTTGAAAATAACCAGGGCATGTATAAATTCCCATCATAGAGAGAGCATTTGTTATTGATTACAAACTTTCTTTGTATTTTATTACAATGTTTGCTTTTTACCTCTCACCCATAAAAATGCATGTGTTCCATATGTCCTCACATATGATGTAACAACAAAGGAGGAAAGATTAGGAAATACTCAAAGGTGAATGATCAGATATTTTATATAGGATCAAGCTAGGACAATCACAACCTTTACAATGGGTTACTGTTTGTAGTTACCATAGGCAAACTACAGTGATTTTTTTGTTATTTTTTTTACAGGATATATAGAGTGGCAACAGTTTGCACAGCACTTTACAAAAAAAATATTCATTTTTTTTGGGTCTAAAATCTTCATTGTACAAATAAATATTGAATGCTGAGTGTTTCTCCAACATTTAGGTTGAGAATTGCTGGTTACACCAGAACCTAATCAGAACCTGTTTTTGACTTTTTTTTAAATTCTTTATTTATAAATAAGGTCTGTACATACAGTACCAAGTTATACAGCGTGTGCCAGATACCTCTAAATAAACAGCGGATAAACTTACATGTATCAATTTAGGTACCACGTGGATAGTAAAAAGACATACCTACAATTCAAGTATACTCATATTGACATAAGTCCATATTCTGTAGCATGTCATAACAATGGAATATTTTTTTTTTCAAGCAGCAGCATGAACCTTCCTTAAGCTCTCTTAAACAGACAAATCAGAAACTGTGAATGAGTAAGCCAACAAAGTTGTCCCAAGTAATGTCGTATAATACCAAAAATGTCAGAAGGCATACCAAGAGAGAAGAAGAAGGAAAAGAAAACGTAAAAGAAAAAAGAGGGGGGGGGCAGGGAAAGAAAGGGTAAAAGGGGAAATGGAAGAAGAAAGTAAAGAAGAGGATAGAACACCTCCCCTCCACTCAGCTCCTCATCATCTCTCTCAAAAGCAAACGGGTCTCTGAATATTTCAGGATGGATTCATACGTGAATTTGTGCCAATAAATTAATTTCTTTAAAAATGTATCTCGCATGTCTTGATCTTTCAATATAAGGTCCTTCATTCTATTTATTACCTCCATCTTAACCAGCCACATAGCTATGGTGGGAGAGAGTGACTGCTTCCAGAGTTCAGGAAGCAGTCGTGAGCTTTTAGCCGTGTTGAGCAAATAAGGTAGTACCGAGCATTTATAGGTCTTCTGCGGTATGGTAGGATAATGTAGAAAGAACCAGGCCAGGTTTAAAAGGAGTTGGTAATCTGTAAATTTTTGGGTGACTTCTGACACAGAAACTTTGGATCTGGTTGCAAGACCAGAAGATATGCAGGATATCTCCAACAGCATCACCACATCTCCAACAGCAGTGCTTGGGAGCAGTTACAGTCTGTGAAGTCTGGCTGGGGATAAGCACCATCTTGTTAGAATTTTATTCATTTGTTTCCTCATGTTTAGTGCAAATGGAGACTTTATGGGAAAAGAACAATATTCTGTCAAGGTGGTCTTGTCTAAAGGTCAACTGGAAGTATCGTTCTCACGTAGTAATAAAATGTGGTTTGAAGTCCCTAAGGAGAGCATTGACAAGGTTATACATAGTGAGACTGAGTGTCTAAGAGGTGTGGGGGCTACACACTTCCTTTCAAAGGAGGGAAGATCTTGAGTGAACGTTGTTGACTGAGGGAGAGTTGAGAGAAAATTAGAGCGTTCGGCCTTACTCCAGAAGTCCAAGGAGCGGAGCTGTGGGTGAGCATTCATTGTTTGGAACAGAGGTCACAAGTTCCCCATAACAAGGTGATTGGCTTGGAATGTTTGAGTATTGATCAGGTCCCTGTAAAGGGGGGGTCTTCTTCTACGCCTAGTAAGAATGAAGGTTTACCAAGGATAGGGAAAAGTGGGGAAAGACCCTCAGATATTCCAGTGTTTGGACCTTTTTACAGGTTTCCAGGTTGCTCCAATAGTTGGATGGGCTTTAATCTCCGAGGGAACGTCATCCACACACCAGGGAAGTGCCTACTGTGTTTAACTGAACCCTTTCATGACCAGAAGACACTAAAGCTTAGATGCCCAAAATCATTGTTATGTGTTAACTTGACAATATGACAAAATAAATTTGACAATAGCTCTATAATAAATTTGCCTAAATACATTGGACATTTTTTAAATGTATGTAAGGTTTCCAAATGGATTCACTGTTTTAATAAATACCCCGCTCAAGTGTTTTGTTGACAAGTGAATAAACCGTGAACTTTTTTATTTTTTATATTTTTTAAATACTGTAACCTTAATTGTTTTAAACAATTACAGTGTTAAATAGAGAACACTATCATCATGAGGCTGTAGTGGCACCTGCAGGCTGAGGATTTACTTTGTGAAAGAATCTCCAGACTGCATGTGATCACCATGACCAAGAACTATGCTGATTTTTTAACATTGATAGACATATTTTGGCTGTCATGATCGGCCTGGTCTGAAGGTTAGTAGACCCCAGTGAGCATGAACCTAGTTCTCAAAGAGTAAATTAACATTTCCTTAGCACAGAGACCCTTGCAGAGGAACTGGAAACTGGTACTAATTACAATGCTAATTATATAGGGATCCATCCTGCAGGGATTGGGATAGGATATATTAAGGAGGTTTTCCAGCATTTGAGCATCCCCCTTGATGAAGTCAGAACAGATGAAACATGTAGTGGCGGAGCCTAAAGCTGGGGTCAGTAGGAACTGTGTCCTGTCATCTTTGTGGTTTCTGTGAGCTGGGAAGGATTGGAGTGGCTGGTAACCGGTGGCTTCTCTGTATATCTGTGCTGACACATCTGTATGCTTGATTTTAAGCTTATGCTTGAACAGCTTTTGTGAGTATCTTGATTACTTGTGTCAAATAAATTTCAATGTTTAAGATACTACATCATGGGAGCCTGTTTTTTGTTATTTTTATGCTGGCTATGAAATCTAACCACTAAATGGGGAGAGGACAGCAGTGGAAGTGGACTGCGTCTGTTTGTACGATCTTTTGAATTACACAAGCTGTGTTTGCTTAATCTTTTAGGTACGCACTTATGGTATTAGTGATGGTGGTCACGTTGGATCAAAGATTTTTCTACACTTGGAGGAATAATACTGATGATATTAATTTTTTAGTCATTACACCATTGGATTGCTTCATTTGAACTTGTTTCGTTTCAAATTAATTTTGGTTAAAAATATTTTCATGTTTATTTGAGGACTTTATTTGCTCACAATATTTATTGAATGATTTATTGTGCATGAATTTTCACACTGATGAATATTTTATATAACTGAATTAGCACTGTAATTATTATTTTCTTATGTCACTTTTATATTTCTTTATAGCTGCTGGTCTGTTTCACAGTTTTGCAATATAATTTTCTTACAATATATTATATCCATTGGTGCGGAAGTGCTTATACATTTATTAGTTCAGCCTAATCGCACAACAACTGTTGAGATAAAATATGAGCCACATAGGGAAGGCATTGCTTTTAGCCAGCCAACCAACTCATAAACTTTGGAAAAAAGTGGCAGTAAAGAAGAAAAAACCTATAGTACTGTAAAGCAGGAAGTAGAGCTTGCATATCTAATGAGCAAATGTGGCTGCCCCATGCACAGTACATACTATACATCATTACATACTGTCACTAAAATTATGCTTGACTATGTATTCTCTATGAGCAATCACTCAGCTCCCTAAACTCCCTTCCTGCTTTGTTCAAATGGCTATGCTCTCTTAAAAACCCATCATCTTCTAAGAATCTCTGAAAGATCAGTCAACAGCGTTGGAGGCCTTCAGGAGATAATGGGGAACAAGGCAAGCCTTTTTGCATAATTTCTAGTGCTTTATGGGCTGGACCTGCAGAAATGAGCCCTCATAGAGATGGAACTTTTGGTGACATCCAAGTAGGACAAGATTGGCTGTTGGATCTCTTTGTTGTACATTCTCTCTGGCCAGGTTCCTTACCGCCTGAACAAGTGCAGCAATGTGTTGTTAGGATCCTTTAGTGGAGAGGCCCCACTTTTGGGCTTTGACTTGTACTGTCAGACACCTGACAGAAGAGCCTGACACCTGCTAGATACTGATAGATTGTAGACTCTGGTCTGGTTATTGGTGCATCACCTACCACTGGGAGAATGGCAGACAGGAGATAGGTCACTAGAAAGGCAGATAGGGACACTGGAACAGGCAGAGGATTGGTGTCTGGATCAGTAAACATGTAATAAGATTGATGCACCAACTGCTGAGCTGATGGCAGGTGAAAAGTTGGGGAGCAGGAACTAGAGACTGCTGTGAAGTCAGGTAAGCTGGGTCAGCAACATATGGGTGGATCACAGAGAGATGGCAGCAGGTGCATGGACAGAGTTCAAGTTGGGGTGAGATGAGCAGATTAGGAACAGAAGGAGCAGACAGAAGCACTGTCGATGTATAGGTTGAGGTCAATAACAGACTCAGGAGCAGGTCAAGGCCAGCTGAGTTGGTATCAGGTAGCCAGCTGAGTTGGTATCAGGTAGCCAATAAGGAAAACACAAGTCACAGATTTGCAGGTACTACTGAAGACAACTCAGCACTGGCCATATGCAGCTGTGCTGTTTTAATAGCCCACCTGACACCACCACCAGCAGCAAATGTTTATGCACCCCTGCACACACATTGTGAATAGTGCAGCCCTGCATGTGAGACTACAAGCCAGCCGGTGCTTGCACAGATGCACATTTTCCATTCTGGCATTCACCTTGCTAGCAAAACCTTTTTTTAAACTATCCAAAACCATTTTAATTGCCCTTCAATCTGTCCATACAGAAAGGTTTCTGGTTGTTTTTTTTTTTTTTTAATGCCATTCACTCTGCAGCATACGGTATATATCAGGTTCTATTGTCTATGGCGTTGTTGCAGTGATTTCCTAAAATAAAAGGGAAGCTTACCCTTTGTCATCAATTACTGAAATGGGTGTCCACACTGGAAGATTACCTCTCTACCCCTACTCGGTTGACAACTGTAAAATGTTACCTTTCATCTTACTTTTTGTCTTGGTAATACTGATCACCAGTACAGGAAATTAGGGGAACCTTAATGAGGACTAAGACAGCAATAAACACCTGATAGGTAAAAAAATGTTTGAGTTGTAGTTCAACTAAAGCTTCCCTCTCCACGGTCTCAGTCTGCCAAACTGTTAATTCCAGGTATGCATACACACCCCCAACACCTTCAATACAGAGTGCAGTGCCTAACCAATTAATCGCCATGTCCAAGCATTCCTCTCATTGCATAGGTACTTTCAGTGTTTTCTACACCAAAAACTAAAGGTACACTGAACCAACTACAGGCTTTTTATATTTGTTGTGTGACTCCAGCGGTGACGTGTTCCTGCAGTAGTTTGTGCCTCTTGCTGCTCCAATAAGGTAGTAGTGTGTCACTTTTTCACATTATGGAAGCACAGGACCATTATTTGGCTTCATAATGGCAAAATATTTATCAGGTCTGAAACAAGTTTACATGACTACCCTGTTTCCCCGAAAACAAGACCTAGCGTGATTGTCGGTGATGGCTGCAATATAAGCCCTACCCCCCAAATAAGGCCTAGTTAAAGTCCTTGTAGGTCTTATTTTAAGGTTAGGGCTTATTTTCGGGGAAACAGGGTAGGGCTTATTTGGGGGGTAGAGGTTATATTGCAGCCATCACCAACAATCATGCTAGGTCTTATTTTCGGGGAAACAGGGTAGTATTTGTCACAAGACAAAACTGTACTATTTAGAGTGACAAGGGTAATTCATTTTTTGTCATGCTATGCTGCACAAGATTTTTGACTCATTCTGTAAAAGAAAAAGCACATGGTTTGTTATTCTTCTTCTTATTCTTTATAGCACTGTCTTTTCTTGGAAGTCTTAGATGAAATACCACAGGAGGTTATTTATAGCTAATCCCACTAGGGGAGTATAAGCCTTGACACTTTTGAAGTGCATCCAGTTTTTCTAAGATAAGTTTGGACCTCAACCAGAAACGACAAATGTCACTTCATATCTGACAGTGAAATCATACTAGTAGAGGTTCTTGGGTATTAATTAGTAGCTGCATTTATGTGTTTTAAAAAGTGTATACTAAAATGTTGTATGATTTTCATGCGATTACCAGGGTTGGTACATTTAAATTTGTAAAGTAAAGTCCTGCCATTTGGTGATTAGATTTAAAATTGTAAACTCTTTTAAATAGTGATTTACCGTAATAAAGTTTAACAAATAGTAGTAAAATAATTTATGTATATTAATATGAGCTATGACACACTAGCTTTCATAAACCTTAAACACAATTCCAGTCTCTGTCAGGTTTTTATTGCTGTTGTGACTCTACTGGCAAAATTTCTCCTTTGCTTTATGTGTGGTGGTGTAACATCAGTAGGCAGAAGAAAAATACTAGCAGAGATTCTAACCCCTCTGGACAACAAGACTCTGGAAGTTAGCCTTCTTGCTGGTGTAGGTTCCTGCCAACATTTCAGCGCTGGAGAGGAGAGGACCGGATCACTTTTTGATTGGATAATATGGAGCAGCATGGTACTGAAAAGTACTCTCAGAAAGGCACAGGTGCCGAATGAGCAACCTCCTGTGTTCACTAAGCAGCGAGGTAACCGCTTGGCTAGAACTACAGCTGTGCCTACTACAGTGATTTCCAGCTTCCCCAGAGATCTTACAGGTATGACACATACAGTACATGCTTACATTGGTCAAGCTTGACCAATGTACATATGCAAAAATATGCAGCTTTAACTTCGCAGAGTTAGGTTTTAAATATGACATTAACCACTTGCCGACCGGCTCACGCCGATATACGTCCGCAAAGTGGTTAGTTCCTGAGAATCGCCATATGGGTATGTGTGTATCTTCAAGGGCGATAGCAGGCGCGTGCGCGCACTTACTGCACGGCAGTGAACCCGATGCGCATGGCCGGCGGGCTCAATCGCCACCAGCCACGTGCGATCACATGCACGAGAGCAGGAACAGGGATTTGTGTGTGTAAACACACAAATCCCTTTTCTGTCAGGAGAGAAGAGACATATCGTTTGTTCCTACTAAGTAGAAAAAACGATATGTCTCTTCCTCTAGTCAGTCCTATCCCCCTACAGTTAGAACACACCCAGGGAACACACATTTAACCCCTTGATTGCCCCCTAGTGTTAACCCCTTCTTTGGCAGTGACATTTACACAGTAAACAGTGCATTCTTATAGCACGGATCACTGTATAAATGTCAATGGTCCAAAAAATGTGTCAAAGGTGTCTGATCTGTCCGCCGTAATGTCGCAGTACCGCTAAAAATCGTAGATCACCGCCATAAATCTTTCCCATAGTTTGTAGACGCTATAGCTTTTTAGCGCAAACCAATCAACTACGCTTATTGCGATTTTTGTTTTACCAAAAATATGTAGAAGAATATATATTGGCCTAAACTGAGGAAGAAATTTGTTTTTTAAAAACATTTTTTGGGGATATTTATTATAGCAAAAAGTAAAAAATAATGTTCTTTTTTTTTTCAAAATTGTCGCTCTTTTTTTGTTTATAGCGCAAAAAATTAAAACCGCAGAGGTGATCAAATACCACCAAAAGAAAGATCCATTTGTGGGGGAAAAAAGGACAACAATTTTGTATGGGTACAGCGTCGCACGACTGCGCAATTGTCAGTTAAATCGACGCAATGCCGTATCGCAAAAAAAACCTGGTCATTAAGCAGCCAAATCTTCTGGTCTGTAAGTGGTTAATAAAAAGAAGCTGTAGATCGTGTACATGTGTATTTATCATGTAAACATCTCTGTACCAGATGGTGAACTGCACCTTTTATAGAATAACATACATTCTAACATTCTGAATGGTGCAGGTTTTTGGGTTTTGAAAGTTTTAACAAAATGATTGTGCCTCAATATGACAATGCCCAAGTGTGGATAGATCTGCGAAGGAGAATGGATAATCAGAGGTTTGGGCATTAATGTCCTTATTATCCATTTTCAGATGTGGAGATGTGAGACCAGCCCTTTGTAATAAGTTCTGTAACCAGTCAATATCTGACTCCTCCAGAGCCTTACTTTCCATACCAACACACATTCCCCGATAGTGTAATCGCCAATATCACAATGATTACACTTTTTGTATAGGGTTATGCAAACCTTTTAGTATTGGTGAATGTGCAGCAACATTGCTACATCCATATGACTGCTCAAGTGAAAATTGTGAAATGAAATTTAATTTCATGAATAGCATGACTTGACTTGGATAATTCTAGTTGAGGATAATTCCTCAAGAGATGGTGCTATAAAAAGATAAGAGTAAAGACGCATAATCTGCACCATTTTGATTAAAACCAAACAGCAGGAATGAACATTAGAAGATCGGGTTTGCTTTCCTTTTATATTGTGTCAATGGCCCTTTCACTGATTGTCACAGTACAGCAGGTAACTGATGATTAACTGACATCACAAATGTTTACAACTTTAGAAAGCTGTGGAAGAGTTATAACTCGGTTTTGTTCTCCTTCTTCCCCTGAAAGGAAGCTTGAGCGGCTCAAATAACAAACAAAGAGCAAGCCTTAAGCCTGCTTACATCAATTACACAATTTTTGCTTTAAAGTAACTGTGTTCTTTATTACTTGCAGATCGGCTTCCTTTGCAGGTGATGCAGTTTCAACATTACATCACTGGAAGGGCAGCCAGAAGGATCTGGATGCCAGGATGACTAAAGACACAAGAATGTTTTATCACCGCTCAGCCAATATGTAGTTTGCTGTGGGGAGATTATAATAAAGGACGAGAGAGGGAGATTACAGGAAGAATTCCAATTTGTTATGCAGGAGAAAGATGATTGATGATTTATAGGGTTAAAACTTTGCTGCCTTTTATAATCACTTTGTTTACCATGTATTTGTACCACTCATCACCTCCTTCTGAAGCATGTCCCCTCATACAAATAATATTCCCATATTACCTCCCTTACTCTTCTGCTTCTCCTAACCACTGGAGATATTTCCCCAAACACTGGGCCTCCCTTATTTAACTGTGCCCAAGACACCCATCACCCTACACCCTCTGGCAATAGTTGCAATCTACGCAATTTAGTCTCCATTCCTCTTCTTCCCAACACCAGCTCCCTCTCTCCTGCACCCTCTGGAACGCCCGCTCTATCTGCAACAAACTCACTGCTGTTCATGACCTCTTTGTTACTAATTCCTTCAATCTACTTGCTCTCACCGAAACCTGGCTGCACGAACATGACACCCCTTCTCCTGCTTCCCTATCCCAGGGTGGCCTTCACTGGACTCAGTCCCCTAGGCCTAATGGAGGCAAGGGAGGTGGAGTGGGATTCCTCCTATCCCCCCAATGCACCTTCCAGGTTATTCACTCCCCTCCCTCTTTTTCTCTCTCATCATTTGAAGCCCACTGTATACATCTATTCTCTCCTACTTTCCTAAGAATTGCTGTGATCCACCGACACCCTGGACCATTATCAACTTTCCTTGATGAGTTTTCTGCCTGGCTACCCTACTTCCTCTCTTCAGAAATTCCCACAATCCTTCTCGGTGATTTCAACATCCCTGCTAATACAAACACTCCTGCTACTTCTAAACTTCTTAGTCTAACCTCTTCATTTGACCTAAAACAATGGGTACAAGCTTCTACTCACTCTGATGGCAACACCCTTGACCTTGTATTCTCCTACCTATGCACTCCATGCAACTTCTCAAACAATCCTTTTCCTCTCTCCTGCATCACTTTATTAGTTTCTCCCTCCCCCTGTCTTCCACCACCTTTCCCTCCAATCGCCTAACCATCACCCATAGAAATTCTCACAACTCCTCTCTCCTCTATTCTGCTACTGACCACCTCTATGACAAAATCTCTTCTCTGTCCTGCCCCAACCAAGCCACATCCATCTACAATAAATCCCTGTCCTCCACCCTGGACAAGCTCGCTCCCCTCACTACACGCAGAATCAGGCCTCGACCCCTACAACCCTGGCAAACAGATGACACTAAAATTCTCAAAAAACTTTTTTTTTTTTAATTGCTTTTATTTACCTTTTGTAGCAGTGAAGATAATAACAAGGTTACACATTTTACATAACAAAGTGCGTTTAAGGTGCATGTATTGCCAGCAGTAAGACCTAATTCGAGCAATATATTAAAACCCAGTATTTCGCGTGTCTTTTGTGCTCTATAGTGTTTTTAGGTGTTCCCTTATAGGTACGTGTCGTTATTTTGTCTTGTGCCACTTTTATCCCCTTTTTTACCCTTCCCCTCTATCCCCCTAGTTATCCCACCCTCCTTTACCTACTAATCCCCCTGCCGCCCCCTCCCTTTCCCGTATCTTGTAGACAACACATATGTTAGGGTTTCAAAAAGAAAAAAAGCAGGAAAAAAAAGAAAAAAAAGCTCCAGGAGTCGCAACATGTTGAATCTGTTTAGCCCCCAGTGGGATCTGTCCCACCACTTTGGCTTTTACGGCACTAGCTATATATTCGCCCCTCTAATCAGCTGAGGTTCAAAGGTGATTGGTTCAGAGTAACTGGCGGGTATTCAATTCCTGCAGCCAAGGTTTCCATAAACCAATAAATTTTCTATAGTTCCCTTTTCTAATATATACTGTCCTCTCTGTCCAGACCAGGGAATCCACCGTTTTAAGCCAATCCTCTATAGTTGGAGATTTTTTCGAGAGCCAGGACTGTGCTATCAGCTTTCTAGCCTGGTATAAGCATCTAACTGCGGCTGTGACTGAGTTAATATGACCCGTGGTATCTCCCACCAACCCCAGCACGCATACCCTAGGGTCTAGCTCCAGTTTAACTTTAAATCTGCGATTGATTGTCCTGACCACTTCCGTCCAGTATCTTACCAATTTTGGACATCTCCAAACCATGTGTATAAGATCCCCTGTCCTGCTACACCTTGGGCATTTGTCATCTGGTCTGCCCCCAAATCTATATAATCTTCTAGGGGTATAATAAGCTCTATGTACAAGAAGTAGATGTGAGGCCTTCTGCGAGGGAGAGACGGACACCAACTGTCCCAGTTTCAGTGTTTTTTGCCACTGGGCGTCCGACAGCTTTCCCACATCCGCCTCCCATCCCGCTCTGGGCCCGGCTGCCGCACTTTGAGGCAATATCTTGTCTACTAGCTGTGTGTACACAGCTCCAATCAGCCCCTTAGTGTTTGTTGCTTTAACAACTTTGTTGAGGAGAGGCGTTTTACTTCGCTCCATGGGGGAAGACTTAAATTCGGTACTCAGCGCGTGCCTTATCTGCAGATATTTGTAAAATGTGTTGTTTGGGACACCAAATTCCATTCTGAGATCCGCAAAGGATTTCAGGTTGCTGTCAGTATATAACTTCGTCAATCTATGGATTCCATGATTTTCCCAGACGGGATGCTTTTCTATGGCCCTTAATTCCCCCAGGGATTCATTAGACCATATTGGCGAATATTCCGTAATGCCCCTGTACCCCATAATCCGCTTAACTGTCTGCCAGACTTTACTTACTAGTTTAGATGTTGGTAATTTTCTCTGGAGAGAGCCGGCCTCAAGTGCATCTGCCAGGCATCTATGTGGACTGCCTTCCAGCATTATTTTATCGCTAGCACTTGGTTCGCTCCGGGATTCACAGCCCCCTAAGTGCTGCAACTGAGCAGCTAGAAAGTATCCATACGGATGGGGAATTGCTAATCCTCCCTCCCAGTTAGGGCGCTGTAGTGCCTGCAGTTTAATCCTGGCCTGGCCTTTCTTCCAGAGGAGGTCCCTAAATAAGGAGTCTATTTTTATAAACCATTTTCTCCCGATCCACACCGGAGAGTTGTGGAGAATATAAAGGATTTGTGGTAACCAGATCATTCTGAGCAAGTTTGCACGCCCTGCCAGTGACAGGAGAAGCCGACACCAAATGTCGCATTTTTTTTTAAGCTTCGCGAGTAGAGGGACCAAATTATCCCGAATATAAACGTTGGGATCGCTGGCCAGTTCTATTCCCAGGTACTTTATTTTATCAGTTACTTTTAGCCCAAGGAGGCCGTCAGAGGGGGGGCTATTACTTGGGTCCATCTGTAGCAGTGCAGATTTGTCCCAGTTAACTACTAGGCCCGACACGTTCCCAAATCTTTCTACCAATCTCATAATTTTTTCCAAAGATGGGCCCGTATCGCCCAGGAATACCAGGACGTCGTCCGCATAAAGTGCAATTCTTTCTTCCCTACCCCTCCTCCTGAAACCCTGTATGTCCGATGCCCTCCTCATGGCTTCCGCCAACGGTTCCATCGCCAGGGCGAACAGGAGGGGGGACAGTGGACACCCCTGCCTTGTGCCCCTCTCCAATGTCAGACTGTCTGTATACTCATTATTAATCTTTAACTTGGCTGATGGGTGGCTGTATAAGATTTTTACCCAATTAACAAAAATCGGGCCAAACCCAAATTTATCCATTATTTCCCAGAGGTAACCCCATTCCAAGCTATCAAAGGCTTTAGCAATATCCAGTGATACAACTGCTCTAAGATCCCCGTCTACTACTGGGGTCTGCAGGTTCAAATATGCTCTTCGAATATTGACACTGGTAGACCTGTGGGGAATAAATCCCGTCTGATCTGGGTGTATCAGTTTGTCAATGCATTTGCTTAGCCTGGTTGCCAGAACCTTTGCAAGGATTTTGATATCCGAACAAAGCAGGGAGATTGGCCTATATGAGGCCACCTCTAGTTGGTCTTTCCCTTCCTTTTGAATAAATATAATATTGGACTCTGACATTGAGGAGGGGAGGCCACCGTCCGCTAACGCCTCCTCTAGTGTCCTCAGAAGGGTGGGGAGCAAAGTCTCCCCATAGTATTTGTAAATTTCCAGGGGGAGTCCGTCTGGGCCTGGAGTTTTACGATTGGGCATAGCCGCCACCGCACTTTTAAGTTCCTCTAGGGTTATAGGGGCCTCTAAGTTCATCTTGTCTATTGTGGTTAGAGTTGGTAATGTAATTCCCTCCATTAATCTGTCTAGCGCACCATTACCTGCGAGCTGTTTCGTTTTGTACAGAGAGCTATAAAAGTCAAAGAATATCTCCCTTATCCTCCCAGGGTCCGTTACTATTTCCCCCTTTGGGGATCTGATCGCAGAGATTGTTGAGGACGGGGAGTTGGTGCTAGCCACTACAGCAAGCGTGCGCCCCACTCTTTCCCCCTCCTCGAAAAATCTCCGCCTCTGGAAAAGCCTTTTGTTTTCAGCCTTTCTCATTGTTACCGCTTTATATTCCTGCTGCTTCTTAACCCATACCTCCCTTAGCTCTATAGTGGGGCGCAGAACATACTGCCCTTCCAGGTCTATAACCTCCTTCCTGATGCGGTCTTCCTGCATTTTTGTTTTTCTCTTTGCCCTCGCTATTTGCTGGATTAGGAGCCCTCTAAGAAAGGCCTTTAGTGCGTCCCAGACCACCCCCCCTGCCGCCGTGCCCAAGTTGCTCGAAGTAAACTCCTTTAAGCTGGTAGAAATTTCTTCCTAGTTCCCAATTACCTCTAACCATACTGGGTTTACTGACCAAGGCCTATATATCTGTCTGTCCCCGGTGCGCAACAGCAGTTTTAAGGGTGAGTGGTCTGATAATCCCCTTGGGCCGTAGTCTATTTTATGTACTATAGGGAGCGCTTCCTTATTGCCTATGGCTAGGTCTATTCGAGATAGTGTGCAGTGCGTCCCTGAATAGCAAGAATACTGTCTAGCGTTTGGATTGCGAATTCTCCATAGGTCGCACCACCCCACTTCTTCTAGAAACTGCTTAAGCCTCCCCGCCGTTACTCTCCCTATCCGGGTGCACGATGAGAGTCTATCCTGCCGACTATCAAGGACAGTGTTAAAATCGCCTATCAGGATCAATGGGATCCCTGCCTTGTTCTCCATGTATTCTAATAGATAGTATAGAATTTCCAACTTGCTAGGAGGGGGGATATATACATTTGCTATAACCATTTCTCTCCCATCTAATAAGCAATGTAAAAAAATATAGCAGCCCAGCGTGTCGATCCGCGCACTCCTGCAGGTGAACGACACCCCTTTTTTAATCAATATACTTACACCTCTCGAATAGGAGGAGTAAACCGCATGAAATTGCGCTTGAAATTTCCTACCCCCCAGTTTTGTCTTAGTTTCATTTGTTAGATGCGTCTCCTGCAAGCAGAGCAGAACAACACCCTGGGCCTCCAACTCAGACAGAACAGCAGACCTCTTATCAGGATCGCCCAGGCCCCTGACGTTCCATGAACCTATGCCAATCGTACTAAGCATCAATAAAAGAAAGAAAAATAAGAAAAAGGTTTTTAGCAGGGATACAAATAGCCACCATATTGTACAGTATACGGCGCGTGCCGCATTCTAACTCCCACCCCGGGGCACCAAGCTTCTTAATATTTATTATAGCTCCACTCTGGATCCTAGGCCTATCAACAGTGTTGCAACAGTATTTTGGGGGCACGTGGAGGGAAGGGAGAGGGGTGGAACCCCTCTCCCCCCCATCCCCGCAAGCCCCCACTACTCTTATTTTTTCCACGTGCATAAGTAAGTAACCCAGACCCTTATTTAAATTACTACCCTCCCTCCCCCCCTGGTTCGTTTTATTAATGTGTTTAAGTCCCACATGGGGACTAAGTGACTCCCATAATGGCAGTAGGATTTCACTGTACCCCGATTTCTCCCCGGATCTGCAAAAGAAAAGGGCAGGCTTTCTGGAGGTGAAGCGAGCCTTGCGGTCCCACAAAATCCCATATGCCTTACTATATCCAGCACGATTGAGGGTAGAAGCTTCGGGGTCAGTTTACTTTTTTGATGCAGCTGATAAGGCCGCAGCATGGCTGGAGGATCATAAAGAGACCTTATAATCCTGGGAAGTCAGGAGGGCTGCAAAAGAAGAGTATGAAGAGGACAAATTAAAATGTTGCAGTATTAAAAAATGGATGGTGGGATGGGACTGAGGGGCTGGGGGAGGGTATATTATTATTTTTTTGATATTCAGGGTGGGCCGGAGGTGGGGGGGAGAGCGGGTTGAAGAGTCTGTGAAAGTCTTAAATGTGGGTTGGTACACGATTAAGGTTGTGGAGTGCATTGTTTTTTTTTCTATTTTTGTTTCATCACCTCGGGGTTTTTCCTGGGGGTGCTGTCGTGGGTGGGGGGAGGGGGGCGGGGGGCGGGAGGAGGCTGTAGGGAGGGTGTGGATGGTACTAGGTGTGATAGGGAGGCATGGGGTAGATTGGGTCACAATAAAAGCCCTCAGGGCTAGCCGAAATAGGCATGGGGGGTTTAAGGGAAAGTCACTGGAAAATTCTCAAAAAACTTAGTCGCGCTCTTGATCATCTGTGGCACAAGACTAAGTCTCTCAAAGACTTCAACCAATACAAATCTGCCCTCCAAAAATACTATTCTTTCCTCCACACTGCCAAGCAAACCTATTTTACAGCTCTTATTAACACCTTCTCACCTAGTCCCCGTAAACTCTTCTCTACCTTCAACTCTCTACTTTGTCCTCCACCACCTCAACCCACTGACTCACTCACTGCCCAGGAGATCGCTAATCACTTCAAAAATAAGATTGATACAATCCGCGATGAAATCTCCACTCTACAGGTATCTCCCCCAGCTAAGACCCCATGTCAACAGGTACAACTGACCCCCTACTCAATTCTGCTACTACAGACGAAGTTGCTAAACTCCTTTCTATCGCCCACCTAACCACCTGTCCCCTGGACCCTATTCCCTCTCACATGCTACGGTTGCCCTCTGACTCCATCCTACACTCTCTAACCCACATCTTCAATCTCTCCCTCACCTCTGGCGTCTTCCCCAATGCTCTAAAACATGCACTGGTCACCCCCATACTTAAAAAGCCGTCCTTGGACCCTACCAATCTTAACAACCTACGCCCTATCTCCTTTTCCTCTAAACTCCTTGAACGCCTGGTTTACAACCAACTGAGTGACCACCTCATTAAAAACAACCTTCTTGATCCCCTTCAATCTGGATTTCGCCCTCAACACTCCACAGAAACTTCTCTTTTAAAACTCACAAATGACCTACTAACTGCAAAAACCATCTGACACTATTCTGTACTCCTACATCTGGATCTTTCAGCTGCCTTTGACACGGTTGACCACCCCCTCCTCCTCAAAAAACTTTGCTCCCTCGGTCTCCGTGACTGTGCTCTTCAGTGGCTCTCATCCTACCTATCCCAACGCACCTTCAGTGTCACTTACAATTCTACTTCCTCCACTCCTCTTCCCTTCTCTGTCGGGGTCCCCCAAGGTTCTGTTCTTGGACCTCTTTTATTTTCAATCTACACCTCTTCCCTAGGTCAGCTGATAGCCTCTCACGGCTTTCAATATCATTTCTACGCTGACAACACACAAATCTATCTCTCCACCCCTCAACTTACTCCATCAGTCTCCTCACGCATCACTAACTTACTAACTGACATATCTGTATGGATGTCACACCACTTCCTCAAACTCAACTTGTACAAAACCGAGCTTATAATATTTCCTCCCTCACGTGCCTCTTCCCCTGACTTGTCTGTCAAGAGCAATGGCACAACCATCCACCCGTCGCTACATGTCAGGGTACTAGGTGTTATCCTGGATTCTGAACTCTCCTTTCGGCCCCACATCCAATCACTTTCCAAAGCTTGCCGCCTCAACCTCCGCAACATCTCTAAACTACGTCCCATACTAACCAATGAAACCACAAAGCTCCTGATTCACTCCCTGGTTATCTCTCCCCTCGCCCCTTCAGTCCATCATGAATGCTGCTGCCAGACTCATCCACCTTACAAATCGCTCTGTGTCTGCTACCTCCCTCTGCCAATCCTCCATTGGCTGCCACTCGCCCAACAAATTAAATTCAAAATACTAACAATAAGTTACAAAGCCATCTACAACTCTGCCCCCAGCTACATCACTAGCCTAGTCTCAAAATACCAACCTATTCACCCTCTCCGTTCCTCCCAGGACCTCCTGCTCTCTAGCTCCCTCATCACCTCCTCCCATATCCGACTCCAGGACTTCTCCCGAGCCTCCCTCATCCTCTGGAATTCCCTACCCCAATCTGTCAGACTGTCTCCAAATTTATCCACATTTAGGCGATCCCTGAAAACTTTCCTCTTCAGAGAAGCCTATCCTGCCTCCATCTAACAACTGCACTATTTTCTCCATTAGCTCATCCCCCACAGCTATTACCCTTTTGTATAACTTGACCCTCCCTCCTAGATTGTAAGCTCTAACGAGCAGGGCCCTCTGATTCCTCCTGTATTGAATTGTATTGTACTTGTATTGTAATCCCTAATGTTGTAAAGCGCGGCGTAAACTGGTGGCGCTATATAAATCCTGTATAATAATAATAATAATATTTGGAACAGTGTGTTTTACAGTTTCTGGATCTTCAGTACAATTCACTGCTAATCAAAGAGAATGCATTTATTTTACAACATCTATTAGAAATCTTCAATAACAAATGAGATTTAAGAGCAGAGTGTAAATAAATAAATAAATAAGAATTATTTGATACCCACTTGGTGGATGCAGATGTCTTCAAACTATGAAGAATGCTTAGTGTATAGAAGTGGATTATGACAAGATGCTACATGGATTACACTTGTCAGCCAAAATGCAGAGTGAGGCCGGGTTCACACTGGTACGACACGACAGTCATACGACTGTGGATCCGACTTTGCTCTGCGAGTTGAATTCTGACATCCATCCGACTTCATTGAACAAGAATCCGACTTTGATCCCCGACAATACCAGGCATTGTGTCTGGTATGAATCTTTAGGGGAAACGTAAAACTTAATTTTTTTTTAAAATGCCATGGGTTCCCCCTCCGAGACCATACCAGACCCTTCAGTCTGGCATAGATTTTAAGGGGAATCCCCCACGTCAAAAAAGGACGTAGGCCCCCCAAAATCCATACCAGACCCTTATCCATGCACACTGCCCGACAGGTCAGGAAAGGGGGTGGGGACGAGCGAGCGCCCCCCCTCCTCCTGAACCGTACCAGGCCACATGCCCTCAACATTGGGAGGTGGGTGCTTTGGGGCAGGGGGGCCCTGCACCCCCCCACCCCAAAGCACCTTGTCCCCATGTTGATGAGGACAAAGGCCTCTTCCCGACAATGCTTGCCCAGTGGTTGTTGGGGTCTGTGGGCGGGGGGCTTATCAGAATCTGGAAGCCCCCTTTAACAAGGGGACCCCCCAGATCCTGGCCTCCCACCCTATGTGAATAAGTATGGGGTACATTGTACCCCTACCCATTCACCTAAAAAAGTGTAAAAAATAAAAAGCAGTACACAGGTTTTTAAAGTAATTTATTAAGGCAGCTCCAGCGTCTCTTCTGATCTCTTCCGATATACAATGTATCCCATACTCATTCACATAGGGTGGGTGGCCAGGATCTGGGGGCCCCCTTGTTAAAGGCTGCTTCCAGATTCCGATAAGCCCCCCGCTCGCGGACCCTGACAACCACCAGGCAAGGGTTGTCTGGAAGAGGCCCCTGTCCTCATCAACATGGGGACAAGGTGCTTTGTGGTGGGGGGTTGCAGGGCCCCCGCCCCAAAGCACCCACCCCCTATGTTGAGGGCATGCGGCCTGGTACTGTTCAGGAGGGGCTCGCTCGTCCCCACCTCTTTCCTGACCTGCCGGGTTTTGTGCTCAGATAAGGGTCTGGTATGGATTTTGGGGGGGACCCCATGGCGTTTTTCCGGCGTGGGGGTTCCCTTAAAATGCATACCAGACCGAAGGGCCTGGTATGCTCTTGGAGGGGGAACCCATGCCTGTTTTTTTTTTTTTTATTTGGCGTGGCGTTCCCCTTCAAGATCATCAGAGCACAAGTCGCATGCCAAAGTCGGATCAGTTAAGACGGCGATCCGACTTTGATCCAACTTCAGTGATATTCAATGGGCTGAAGTAGGACCAAAGTAGTGCAGGGAGCAGTTTCAAAGTCAGACCGACTTGTGTCGGACCAGTTAAGACGGCTCTCAGGGAAACATTGATTTTCATACGTCATGCGACATGAGCTCCCAATGGCGTTTGTTGTACAAGTGTGAACCCGGCTTAACTGTTAAGAAGTTAGATATATTGTATATTTACCAAGGAAAGGGTTGTCATCACATTAATTCTAAATTCTTAATATGAGAGCAAGAAAACATGTAAGTGCTGCCCATAACAACTAATAAAACTGATATCACATGACAGGTTACAGTGTGACTTGTTCTGAAAATCAGTTTTCTTTTCATTTAGATTCTTTAAAGCTTAAAGCAGAACTTCAATCTCTCATCAACATTGACTATTTTTAATTCTTATGCTGCTAGCATTAGTAAATACATAGGAAAGTATATCACATTTATTTTTTATTTATTTTATTTTTACATCAGATTTTTACAGCTTTCTTTTTTTACATTTCTTCAGACTACTTCCTGGTTTCCAGGCCTAGCCAAATGATGTCAAAGGATGTCATACACACCAAGAATCTTCAGGTGGGGAAGAGGGTTTTTTTCCCAGCTAAGCACACTCTCCTGCATGCATGCCTGAGCTAAGGGCAAAAGGATTATAGGAAGAATCATCTGCCCTTACTCAAGATGGCCACAGCCAGAACTACTAGGGGGTGGTTTACAAAGTGATTTATCAGCCAAAAAAAAAAAAAAAGAATGGAGACATGGATGGTTGGGTGGATTTGTTTTGAATAATAAAAATGTATTAAATAGTGTTTTTGGTTTGTGGTGCTCAGACACTGTGTAGTTCTGCCTTAACTCTGGGAATTACACCAAAAAAGCAAAATATCCTTGCAGTGAGGTCCAACATTTGCAAGGGTTAAATGCTCATTAACTCAAGTGATAGACAAATAGCTTTGTAATACTTACGATACTCCTCACTTCGACAGGCTTCGGGAGACCACCTCTTTTCTCCGATGCTCCGGTTGTGGGTGGGCACTCGTTGTCCTCATATACAATGCAGGGCTGTTGGCCCTGTGTTGTATGTGATGACATCAGCCTGCAGCTGCTGACCAGAGTAGATGCTTAATCTTCCTGTATATCCTTACAGTTTTGCACCCTCACGTTAGCAGGTGCAGCCCACCCTCTCCCTCCCTATCATTGACCTTACTTAGTTCACTCTTCAAGGTCCACAACATTGTTTATATTCCTTCACTGCTTTCTTGATCAGTTGTCCATGCATGCACAATTTAATCAAACTGACTGTTTTAAGGCTGGCAGATGAATAGAAGCCAATCCGTCTACAAGCTACAAAAACTGTCTATTGGACTGAACTGCACACACGCTGACATCCGATTAAGATGCTGGCAGAGGAGTTGTAAAGAATGCTGCAGGCCTAGGGGCCTTGGGGGAAAATCTAGCATAGCGATTTGGTGGTGGTGGTGGGGTTTTGGACTACTACTACTATTACTGCTAAGTTTTCTTACCCTTTAAACACCACTTCTAAGTGGTCTAACATAGTGAATAGTTGAGAAAGCAAGATAAAGAAAACGTGGAGCGATTGTCCATGGCAGCCAGTCGGAAATCTCCTTTAATGCTTTCATACAATTAAAAAGGGAAACCCAATTGGTTGTTATGGGCAACATTTCCACATATGTTCTCATTTTCTAATTTTTTTGTCCATTTTTTTTTAATGAATTAGCCCTACTGTTTGTAAGCATAAACACCATATGCACATTAAGCAGTGTTGGGATTCCTGAACCAGTATCATGATTGAGAATCCTTGTTTGATGAACCTTGCTGGAACATTCATATATTGTATACATCCACCACCATTGACATCAACATAGTCAAACTGTTATAAAGCTCTGGGTTTGAATGAATGTTGTTTATGAGAAATAGCAGCATTATAACTACTTTGCGGTCAAAGAAATAAAACATTTCCAAATCCTTGATGGAAATGACAGCCTTTTTTGGTAACTGTCAGATGCGTAATTTATGCTCTTGAAGGTGATAATTTTCTGTTTAGCTTTGGTAACAGGGCGTTTCTTGCTGGCTAGGAATCCTTAATATGCTATGTTTGAAGCTGTAAAACAGGCTTGTGAGACTTTTCTATATACATAACTACGAAGGCAAAAACCATAAAATATACTGTATATAACATATAACAATATTCCACTTTATCTATATTATCTATCCTATACAACAACTCAGTGTGTTTAAGTCATAGTCTTTATTGAGATTAACAATAAAACCAATAAATTAACCCCTGTGGGAACCTATTACATATTTACAGAATAATATATGTTTGCACATTAAAGTACAACTAAAGGCAAAACTTTTTTTTAGTTTTGGATAGGGTGCAAATAGGATTAGAACGCTTCTTAGGTTTTATTGCTGTCTTTGCCACCATTAAGGAGATTCGCCATCTCTATTTGTCCTGTTTACCATTGTCATTAAAAGTGAAAGTTAAAAAAAAAACACATTTTGGGTTGTCCCCAGATAAGTAACAGAGGGGAAATCTTCCAATGTAGACACTAGTTCTGGTGACCTAGGGGGTCCTCCAGGAATTCCCTTAATTTGCATGGATTTCCTCTCACTTCCTGTTTGGCTATGGGACAGGAAGTGAAGGGAAATCTTCGCAATGGGACACAGATGGCGGAAAAAAATATCTGATGGGGTTATAGCCCTGCCTTCCTCTAGCTAAAATGAAAAGAAAAAGTTTTTCCTATAATTCTACTTTAATAATAGTTTTGTAAAAAGTGCTAAATTCTTAATATACTGTATATAGTATCACATGCTATTCATAAATGACAGTGCCAGTGACAAGTAGAGGCGCACAGACATCATTAAGCATATATGATAGAGATGTTGTATACTGTATATGAGATACTAGGGTTGATTTACTAATAGATTAATGTTCACTTTGCAAAGTGAATGTTAGTAATACAGTGCAAATACATGGTGTGAGCAAGGAAGGAACTCCCATTGGGTCCAGTTGTGTTCCCAAACACCTGGGAGTTTTGGCTGTTCCTTACCACCTTTCTGATTTTCAGGACCTCCTATTTGAACCCAAAAGCCCTTTTCACATAGGTGGCCTGATCAAGTCTGCCTGATCAGAAGCTCTGTGTAAGTCTATGGGCAGGCAGGTGTATATTCATGTGAGTCTGTTTGTGTCCTATTGCTTTCAAGTCTGTCAAGATCAGGAAAAATTTGAAAAAGACCTGCCTCTTTTTTTCTGAGCTAAACATGGCGATTTAGAGGTAGTTTCAAGCAAACGGATGCAAGTATGTTTACATCCAGCCACCCATAGATCTAATATGGCCCCTGGAAAGTTTCTCTGTTTGTTAATCGGATTACACACTGAACAGACATTTCTATTGCAAAAGTGACATTTGTCCTGTTTTGTGGAGGATCTATTCACAGAGCCCAGAGATCTTACATAGGGTCCGTTAGAGATCTATCAAATGGTCAGCTGGTATAATTCTTTAGCATCTACCAAAAACCAAATTATACATTATGGGTGACTGGCCCTTTAAAAGCTGTAAGTCACAAAACCAAACACCTGTTTTGTAGGCTTCAGATTGATAGTGCTGTTTTCACACTCTCAGGTGGCATATCACATTGATGACAGCTTGGATCTCTCTGTTTATCTGCACTACTAATGATGTCAGTGCCCTGCAAATAGAATGTTGCCTGTGAGTTTGGTACAATATGGCTTCTTCCATCAGACGTTTCCAGATATCCCAACCTGCAAAAGCTCATTACAGGGAGGTAGAAAACTCATTTCAGGGAGGTGAGGCTTCGCGCCGACCCCCCACCCCAATTAAATACAGCCTGATCAGTGTCAATTAAATGCAGCTATACCAGTGCCAATTAAATGCAGCTATACTAGTGCAGACCTCTCAAGTCTCCCGCGACTCTCCTGCATTTGACAGCGGGCTCACGGACACCCGCTAGTGCAGCACAATCTCCCGGCAGAGCCTGCCTGCACTGTCACTCACTGCCACAGGAGGCGTTTGAACAGCGGCTTCGAATGAAGCTCCCGAGCTCGGCTCTCATTGGTCCATGGGGGGTGCCTGTGTCAGCGAAAGGAGGGAAGAGGGAGGCGGGCCTGTGCAGTGAAATCATTCCCGTGCGTGCGCCGCGATTGGTTGCTAGGCTCGGCTAATTTGCCTAGCAACTGAGGGTATTGAGGCAGGGCCACATGATGTTTCTACTCATGCGCAGTACATACCTGCAGAACAGCTGAGTTTACGATCAGCTGTTGTCTCGCGTTGCCGAGGCATGTTCATGTAGGTGAGGGGCGGATAGTTACATGATACATAAAGGTTCCATGCTGCTAGTGTGAATGAGGTCTTACCACACATACATAAAGGTTCCATGCTGCCAGTGTGAATGAGGCCTACGTTTTCCATAGTAAAGATGTAGAAAAATGTGCTGTTGCCAAGAAGTACAAAGCTGTGACTACACAGGGTGCTGGACAAATAAGGGCAGGGTTTCCTTGTACTGACTGTCATTATTATATATATTACTCAGTGCCAGGACATAAGCTGCACACATGGCACACCGCGCTATTATTCCCCTCCTGTGACAATAATATACACCCAACACTACACACATCCAGCCGCCCTCAGCTCCAAGCCATCACTGAACATGGTAAAGTCAGAGAAGACAAAAGAAGCCTGAGCCACGCCCCATCTTCTCCGGCCATCCAATCACCATCATACTCTTCTGTACACCCGCCTCAATACGCTCAGTTGCTAGGCAAATTCGCCGAGCCTAGCAATCAATCACGGCGCATGCACGGGAATGATTTCACCACACAGGCCCGCCTCCCTCTTCCCTCCTCTCGCTGACGCAGGCACCGCCCATGGACCAATGAGAGCCAAGCTTGGGAGCTTCGTTCGCAGCTGCTGTTCAAACGCATCCTGTGGCAGTGAGTGACAGTGCAGGCAGGCTTAGCCGGGAGATTGTGCCGCACTCGCGGGTGTCCGTGAGCCTGCTGTCAAATGCGGGAGACTCCCGTGAGTTGCGGGAGACTTGAGATGTCTGCGTTTCTGACACAGTTGTTTAGCTTTGTGACATATTTGCTGTATACTTATAAAACAAAAAGCTAAAGGAACCCTCAGGGCTCATTTACAACTGCTACGTTTTCTTGTGTCCTGGAGTGTTTTTCAATGCAGGCAAATGCATGAACACAAATCCTTTGTTGTCTAGAGGACCTGTTCACAACACTGTGTCCTGTTGTGGTGAGAAACAGTTCTGAATGTTGCCTACATGATCCCATTTTAGATCTTATTTTGGCCTATCGAATGCGATCCTTGAACACAACAGTACAACACACATAAAAATGCAGGTGGAACTGCATTTCCAAAAAACGCATCAGTGTTTGATATGCATAAGCCCTTCAGATATTTCCTGTGGGATATACCATGGCCCCAGTTTGGATTGTGCATTGTGGCCCCATGGCTTTTTTCTAATGGCCTTGTTACTTCACACAAGATTCACACCGCTTTCATCCAGGATTCACAAATTTTTCCAACTGAATCCTATTAGAAAAATATGTGACTCTTGGGTAATAGCTATGTGAATCTTTTGTGAAACATTTATACAGTAAAAAGACCTCTACTGTAAGTCTGAACAATATTTTTAATAACTAAATAATCTATTTAAGCCAAACCAATTGGACACATTTGAGTAAGACTTGGCAAAATTTCAGCTTAGTGATAAATTACTTTCAAGTCCTATTGCATGAGAGAAAAAGATGGCAGCACTCTCAAGAATGCTTCAAGAAATCTGTTTAGACAGGCTTTCAAGCTATTGCTCATTACAAAGCATGACCATTTCAACGTTCTAGATTGAGGAACAGTGAAGCTCACAGCTGAAGTGGCTGTCTGCCATAGCTTTGTGTATGCTATCACATAACTGCAATGGGACGCTTCTTTAGCTACAAAAGAGTAATGACATCCTCAAAAGATAACATCATTATTTTGTTGGTACAAAATACTCATTATAATGTTATGTAAAGTAAAAAACAAATAAAAAAAAACTGAAATGCACAATTGAACACCTACTGTGCTGCATGGCTGAATTGCATAAGGTGGGCGACAACGTTTTCACAACTTGCAGTTCTGCATATTCTGTACAACTGACCAGCCATCTTTCGGTTTTATGGCATGTTTTGAATGTTACTATATAGGTGACACACATCCTGAGCTTTACCTTCATGTAAGCCCATGTAAATACCTTCTCACATCCACCCACTGCATGCCTGATTGCAACTTCCATCTGCCATGTTTATAGAAATATTTTTAAAAAAATCACTATTATTAGAGGGAGAAAATATTTTATGACTTTTGTAGGAGTACAAGTGAGCTA
This sequence comes from Lithobates septentrionalis, assembly GCA_037952835.1. NCBI lineage: Eukaryota > Metazoa > Chordata > Amphibia > Anura > Ranidae > Lithobates > Lithobates septentrionalis. Next base: position 2,856,957 of record JBBDGP010000206.1, read on the forward strand.
AAGGCCGATTTTGTAAGTAATTTGTAAGTAACATTCACATTCCCTACATTTTCCCGCTGTTATGTTCTCCAGCAGAGAAACCAAAAAATACTTAGGGCTTCCAGGTATTGAGGAGCATGTGTCCTTCTCCCATAATGCAGTGCTTGAGCCCACTAGCCAACCACCAAACCCGACCAATGTGAGGAGTACATGTCATCAGCCCTGTGTAAACTCTAAAGGCACTCAACATGGAGTTTTCACAGGATTGGCACAGTAGAAGAATGAAGTGGAGGGAGATTACAGGGAAGGGTTATATAAATAAATTTGGGGTGAGCGTTAAAGAGACTTTATTCAGAGCAACTTGCCAAGGTTTCTTAAATATTTAAAATGTTAATTTCTTCACATATAGTAAGTATGCCAATTACATGTTAACAATTAATGTAATCATGCTCAGAAAAATTGATGCCATCGTATTACAGTAAGAGGATTAAACTGTCAATTAAAGATCATGCTTTCAGTGCTTTGTAACTCCCTAGATAGGAATTTATTAAATAAGCTTAACTTGACATGCACTGCAAATTTGATAACTCAAATTATGTCGGGAACACTAACTGAAAGTTTCTGTTACATAAAGGATAACTTTGCTTTTAAAATACATTGGCTATTTTATTGTGTACAGAGACACCAAGCAAACATACCCCCTTATACCTGCATTTTCTTTATATTGTTGTTTGAAAGACATTGCTACAGACCTAGAGCTATGAAAAGACTGTTGTACAGCTTAGAAATCAAACAGACCAGGACCAAAGACTACAAAAAGACATCTGACCCATAAATTGTAGCTGTACCTATTTCATTTAATGTCTTTAGTGCCAGGACCATGAATCGTGAAAGTACAAATGTAATCACTGTAAAAAACAGATCACGAATTGTAGCAAGGCAGCCCCTGCATAAATTCAGCTAAACCCTGCTCATGGCCATATCTCATGTACTTCAGACAGCCCATTCTGGATAGCACAATCCATAACTCAAGGAACCCTTGATGAGTTCCTTGTTCTCAGTTCTCTAAATTCAGCCTGTCTTTTCCCTCAGCAGATCATTGGTCCACTTTAAAATGTTTTCCACATATCTATGTTTACTGCTGGGGCAGTATTGTACAAATTAACCTGAAGAATAGAGTAAATATGTGTCATTGGCAACAGCATGTCCTTCCTGTGAATGGTGAATTTGACTCTCCTGGCCATCCACTAGTAGAATTTTTCTCAAATTTTTTCTGATTTACTAACTTAGTTAGTTTTCGATTGCAGTGTAATGCCCGGTACACACGGTCGGACATTGATCGGACATTCCGACAACAAAATCCTAGGATTTTTTCCCACGGATGTTGGCTCAAACTTGTCTTGCATACACACGGTCACACAAAGTTGTCGGAAAATCCGATCATTCTGAACGTGGTGACGTAAAACACGTACGTCGGGACTATAAATGGGGCAGTAGCCAATAGCTTTCATCTCTTTATGTATTCTGAGCATGCGTGGCACTTTGTGCGTCGGATTTGAGTACACATGATCGGAATTTCCGACAACGGATTTTGTTGTCGGAAAATTTTATAGCCTGCTCTCAAACTTTGTGTGTCGGAAAATCCGATGGAAAATGTGTGATGGAGCCCACACACGGTCGGAATTTCCGACAACAAGGTCCTATCACACATTTTCCGTCGGAAAATCCGACTGTGTGTACAGGGCATAACAGTGTATGTGATTTTCTGCAGGAAAGACCATTGATTTCAAAATTTTATGTTAAAAGCAAACAAAATTTTTAAGTAGTTTAGAACATTTGTCAAGTCATCGAATGTATGGGAAATTTTTATATGAATGTTTGTACAAATGTTTGTTCGAAAATGGCCAACTTACGGATTAACCAATTCATTTTCTAAGTGTGTTGCTTTTAGGGGCTATTCTGTATAGAAATAAGCAGAGATGTCTCACTCAAGTCTTTGCTCTTTCATGGTCCAAAACTTTTTTTGCAAACTACACTCCAGTTATGCAATATAGCCTGGTCTAGAACCTGCCTTGGACTGTGATTGGACAGTGAAGAAGCAGCAGTACTAATAAGATCATCCTTGTGCTCTTTTGACACAAAATTACCCTAAGGCTCCATTTACACATGTATGGTGCAAATTTCCCCTCTGTTTTCATTGCAGATTTCCAAAGAAGCTGTTCGGTGTTTCAGCTGCGAATTCAGATATGGTTCAGATGCAAATTTTCAGAGCTGGAAGCCACAGGCAGGAAGTAAAGCGCTGTTTCTTTTTCTTTTTTTTTTTTCTCACCTGCAAAAATAAAGGCATAATGTCCTAGTATGCATTGCATACTATGGTGAAGTTAGGCCGTATCCATCTTTGCCTTTCTACCTTCCGGGTCCACGGACTCCTGCTGTGTGACTGACCGGAGTCGCATGACGTCACTCCTGCACATGCGCATGGGTGGCCATTCTTTCAGCGCACATGTGTCAGGCTTGGAAGCCTCCTTAACAACGGGTGACTCATTAGCTGTCAGTGGGGTTCCAGTACAAAAATGTGAAAAAACGTTGTGGGGGAACAAAACAATTGAGGCCCTGAGATCCTGCCCTGCCCCATGTGAATGAGTATGAGTTACATTGTACCCCTACTCATTCACCAAAATAGTGTCAAAAATAAAAAAAAACACAGGGACAATTTTTGACAATTCCTTTATTACAAAAAACAGAAACAATGTTCCCCCGGTGTAGATCCAGGGTCAATCACGCCGAATGCCCTGGGATCTGGGGGCCCCCCTTGTTAAATGGGGCTTCTAGATTCCGATAAGTCCTCTGCCCTCAGACCTCCACAACCAGAGCACAGGATTGTGGAGAAGAGGCCCTTGTCCCCATCAACATGGGGACAAGGTGCTTTGAGGGGGGGGGGCAGACCCTCCCTGCCCCAAAGCAACCCCCATGTTCAGGGCATGTGGTCTGGTATAGTTCAGGAGGGTAGGCTGCTCGCTCGTCGTCCCCCCTTTCCTGGCCTGCAAGGCTGCATGCTCCGATAAGGGTCTGGTATGGATTTTGGGGGGACCCCGCACCATTTTTTTTTAAATTTTGGTGTGTGGTTCAATCATCCAATTCGTATATATGTGAACGGAGCCTTATACCTCTCAAATGTACTCATTGAGTTGCTTAATCAAAATTGTATTTAAAAAAACAATAATTTACTCTATTTATTTCTTTATTTAGAGTGTTTCTTATTTCTGTGAATTAACTAAAACCAGAGCAGTCAGAATGTGGAGAAGCTGTGCATAGTAATCAGTCACCTTATATCTTTAGCTTGTTCAGGTAAGCATTACAAATGAAATATAGAAGCCATTCATAGCTGCTGCAGATTCTCGTGGTTCCAGTAAATATCACTCAGGATGTTTCAGTGAAAGAACAATGCAGCTTAAAGCAGACCTTCAGTCATTGTTTGAACTTTCCATCTATTAAATCTTCTGCCCTTGTTTTAACTTTGGATAGTAAAACACTTTTTTTTCTGACAGTAAATACCTTATACAGCCCACTTCCTGTTTATTGTCTGGTCATTAGCCTAAGCTTATGACATCATGCACAGCTCTCTCTCTCTCACTCTGGTGAGAGTTTGCCAGGAAATGAGGGGGATTAGTCAGAAGAGGGCCAATGAGAGCTGCAGAGCTGGAGGTATGCCCATGTGTGTCTGTGTAAATCCAGCAAGTGAACAGGCAGCAGCTTCAACTGTTAAAATAGTTTCAGCCAGACTTAGTGGAGGGAGATTTCTGCAGCATATTTGGCAAGTACAGAATCACAGTATATATAAAAAAATATGCAAAGTGGTTGGAGGGAAGCTTTAGAATGGCAAATATGTTTTTATTACAAATTATGTGAGCAGACTGCAGTTTAATCCTGAAATATGTCAAAACAAGAATGGGGCATGATAGGCTCTTTGTCTAATGTTAGTAGTATGGCTGGAGAAGAACAGTTTGGTATTCTGAAACAGCAGTTGGAAAAGTGTGTATTTGATGGTGCTGAAAATCTAAATGGGAGCTATAATGGAGTACAGGCCACATCAAAAGAATGTTTTGTAATTCTGTATGCATGTTGGTGCTATGCTCATAACCTAATTTGGTGGTACTGATGCCACATAGTGTGCTGATCTAGTGAAATCATTCTTTGGACTCCTAGAAAATAACAGCTGTCTTTTTCTCAGAGTAATACAAATGTTCTGAACGAAACAGGTCTACTGTCAGAGTTAAGGGAATGAAAAGCTCTCTAGACTTAAGAAAATGGGTCAAACTAGATGGGGGAGCAACCAGCAGCACAGGGGTTGATTTACTAAAACTGAACAGTGCAAAACCTTGTGCAGCTCTGCATGGTAGCCAATCAGCTTCTAAATTTCAGCTTGTTCAATTATGTTTTGACAAAAAAAAACCCGGAAGCTGATCTATACAGCTTCTGAGCAGAGCTACAGCAGATTTTGTGCTCTCCAGTTTTAGTAAATCAACCCCATTTTGTACATGTTTGTTTCCACTGTAGACCAATCAAAGGAAATGTATTGTATACTGTTATGCTTTACTTTTTGGAACCCATTGCTGAATCCCCTACATTTGACAGCAAAGCTGTGATTGAAGCCAAAAGTTTGCTTCATGCTTAGATATGATATGAAACCTTGCTTATCTCATTCTTGTTTATGCAAATCTTTGATATTACTAGGCCAGTTTCAGGGTGCCTCCAAACACGTGGATTCAATTATTTACAGCCATGGCAAATGGTGCAACTTCCCAAATATCAAATTATGATGGTCAGGAATTTATATATAATTCTAACGATAATGCTGGAATCATTTGTCACAAAGGCAAGCTATATCCTTCTGTAGCATTATATTAATTCTGCAATTAAAAGCCATTTACCACCGAAACGGTTCTTCAGGACAAAAAATATTTCGAGAAATTACAGGATGAACCTCTTTCTAATCCCATTGAATCATTTCCATTTTAGGTTTTCTATGTAGTCATTGATCAGGCGGCAAACAGCCGGGAGGAAAAAGTCTCCAAAATTGAAACTTTGATTTGTGATATGTGATATGTCCTATTTAGACCCCAAATGGTTTAGTCAGATCAAAGTTACATTCCAACAGAAGCTTTGCAAACTGTAACAAAGTTGGCTGAGGTTGATATTGTTCAATGTAAGGCTGAATTTCTTATGCCCCGTACACACGGTCGGATTTTCCGATGGAAAATGTCCGATCGGAGCTTGTTGTCGGAAATTCCGACCGTGTGTGGGCTCCATCGGACATTTTCCATCGGATTTTCCGACACACAAAGTTGGAGAGCAGGAGATAAAATTTTCCGACAACAAAATCCGTTGTCGGAAATTCCGATCGTGTGTACACAAATCCGACGGACAAAGTGCCACGCATGCTCAGAATAAATAAAGAGATGAAAGCTATTGGCCACTGCCCCGTTTATAGTCCCAACGTACGTGTTTTACGTCACCGCGTTCAGAATGATCGGATTTTCCGACAACTTTGTGCGACCGTGTGTAGACAAAACAAGTTTGAGCCAACATTCGTCGGAAAAAATCCTAGGATTTTGTTGTCGGAATGTCCGAACAAAGTCCGACCGTGTGTACGGGGCATTAGTGTCAAAGCAAAATATCAAGTTATAATGAAACCTTGCCCTCCGTAATATCTCATTGATGATTTAGCTGAGAATAAAGACCACACTGATGTGAAACATATAGCATATGAAAACTGTCCTACTTGATGATGTAGGATTTTGTTCAACCATAACTTGTAGTCTGTTGCATGTACAGATTTTTTTGCAATACATAAATTACTTCTTACTCTTGTATGCACTCAAATGTCTTTTAAAACAGTTTTCTCAATGTTAATAATTATAAAAAACAGATTAAGGTCTTTGCTTGGATCAAATCTTCTGGAATTCCTCATTTTACGGAACATAAAAAGGGATATCAGCAGAAGTTTAGTTTAGGATTACATCCATAATAATTTTTCTCATTCGTCTTCTGTTCTACAAAAAAATCTTCTTTAAAGCTAAATACAATAAGCCAGTAAACAGAAAATTAAAGGATAACAAATCCAGTAATAACTATATCTTAAAGATATTACAAAAAGGGTAAAGGTTAACTTTTTAGCTGACATTTTTTTGGGTAAAGTTACAGAGCACTGTCAACATCTTTAGGACTGGGTAATGCAGTGATTTTAGCTTTTTACCACTGGTCATGATCCTCATCATATTTAGCAACACTTGACTGATAACATCATTAATAAATCTGCTCATTCTCTTTCATATTCACTACGGGGACATTGGGGTTGACTGACTAAACCTGGGGAGGTTTTTTGTCAAAGCTTAATTGAACATGTTAGAAGCTAATTGGCTATCATGCACAGTTTCACTCTCCAGTTTTAGTAAATTAACCTCATTGCTATAGTCTAATGAACTAATGTCAACATCTCGAGGAGCGGGTATCCCAATAATTTCAGCCCTTGTACCCTTGGCCATCATCCTCATTATACTTCAGACACTTGCTTGACCAATTACTGTGCTTTTTCTGTCATCTATTTCCTCTGCTCCCTTTAAATCTGATGTTCTCTGATCACAAATATTCGGAAATCAGATAGAATAATGTGACTGAATATATTTTCATTTTAGTGTTATAAATACAATGCAATTTATATATTTTTTTACATTAAATCATTTTATCAGAAATAAAGAGAATGTTGTTGGATGAAGATTGTAATTGTGTTGTACTGAAAAATGAGACAAGTTGGTGAGGTGGGCCTCCAAAACTTACTTTGTTTGGTCGGACCCAGAGGTACAGTCCACCCCTGTAGACATATATTCATTTATTTAATAGTACAGTGCAAATAATGCTGGTGTGCAGTAACACACACGGTAACTGAAAGAGTAAAGTTGCTAAAGGCAGTTTGTTCATTTACACCATTGCTCTTTATTACATACTATAAGTGATCTCAGGCACAAACAATATAACAGTTTCAGGAATAATGAAAAGGAAAGTTATTGTGCCTATTTAGGTCATATTTAGACACACAGAATAATTTTTATATTAAATTATTCTTTAGCGTACTCACCGTTCACGCTCCTGCTCCAGCAAGTTAGTGAAATCGTCACTCTTGTTCATGTACTCTGTGTGTTTCTTCTTCTCATTATCCAGTTCATAAACAGTTCTGCGGTGACACTTCTCTGCCAGAAGAAGCTGCTCTAACATGCGTCTGTAGGTTTCTCTCTGCTTTTCCTCAAGTCTGTCCAGCTGTGTAAATTCAATTTAAATATTACATTTAAAAACATATCACATGCTTATAATTTGCTTTTATTTAACATGCAATGTTATTAAAGGCTCCTTCAAACAACATTGGGCTTCGGTGCATTGCCTGACGCAGTCTCAACATAAGAACAAGACAATTTTTTTGAATGTCCTAATTTTTCAGTTTAAAAAAAAAAATAAATGGAAAGGTCTGGAGTCACCCGCAAACAACCTCCATCCCAATATATGCAACAAAATACAGGAAATCACCCCAGGACTTTAAATGAGGTGAATGCGGTTAGCCAACAATTGACAGAGTAAATGTAGTCTCAAAATTTTTTAAAATTGTCATGCAAACATAAATAAGATGAATCATAGCTAAGCCACTGAAATTATACATACAGTAAAAAATCGCATTATGGTGTAAAATGTAAATTGCAAAGTACACAGGCATTAAAAGTATCCCAACATGTTTTGCAAGATCGTGCTCGCTTCATCAGGGATAGATGCGTGTGTAGTACATCTGTAGGGGGTTTAATGAACCAAATAAGTATCAACACAGAGATGGTATTGTGACAATTAGTCAAGAGGGTCCAAAACGCATGGCCCTATACTCACCTAGGGCTGGATCAGACTACCAAATGCTGAATATCCAGAAGAGACAGTAATTAGCATCTGGCTCGGGAGCTGAGGAGGCAGAGGAAAAACCAACCCAACAGAGCACAAACGGGGGGCAGACATGGCCGGGATGGGGGTGTGTGTCACCAAAGATCTCCCAGTATCCATTAATAATGTTAACTGAAACATAAATGCATGTATATCAATAGATGCTGTCATAACAGCATAGAAGTAAAGTAGTATATGATATAAGTATGTATATGCATGAACCAATCTGGTTCAATAATGGTATGGGCTTATAATCTAGGGGACAATAGAAAAAAATAAAAAATAAAATAAAACGTGTAGATAAAAAATATGACAAAAACAGTGTGATAGAGTGTGTGTCCCACATAGCATGTATCCAAATCCTTTGTATATGTCAGCTAAAATAAGAATATATGTATATCAGTTGGTACTATACCAAGAGAGTAACCATGAAGTATACAATGTAATGAATAAACACATATATATATATATATATATATATATATATATATATATATATATATATATATATATAAAACCAATGTTGTTCAAAGCTAGATGAACTTAGAAACTCAGAGATAGTGAAATAAATGAGATAAATGTGTAATGGTGTGTGCGTGAGTGAACCATGTGAGTGAACATAATAATGCGTGAGCTGCTACTATTAAGTGAGTGCAATCGTGAATCACTTAAATGACCACAATTAATGCACCCATATGTGATAAAGAAACAGTGAAGAAAAAAACTATATTGTTGACAAAACCTTGAACTCAATTCCCACAAATTGAACATAAAAAGTTAATCATTAAGCATGAGAAATCAAAAACTGAATGAAATAAACAAAGTCCATACAGAAAGTTTCTTGCTGAGAAAGTCTTTCAAAAAAAAGGAAAAAACACCAATAATCCAAACGATGTGAGGCATGCAATGTTGTCACCCTGAGGAGAGTGATGATAGGAAAATTCCTCCACCTCAAAACAAGCTGCCCCTTACCAGATTGATTGATCTCTTGTTAGGGAGATCGTATGAGCAAGTGGCTGTGTCCCCCAGCCACTGGGTCTCTGCTGGAAATGAGTCTCCAAGGGTCACCGCTCAAGGGGTCCACTGGGTGGTACATGAACGCTCAATTCCCATGGCTTTTGCTCTTTTGCTCTCACAGACTAGCGTTGTCCATGTTTCCCAGGCCAAGAACCATGGCGCCGATGTGTAGGTGGCCTCGCCCGTCCAAACAGGGCAGGGGGGACAGCAGGAAGTATGATAACCTCCCTTGTACACACCGCAGCTCCCGAGCCGGACGATCAGCAACGCCACCAACAGGGAACAGCACCAAGAACCTAGATCAGCCCATGGGAGAAGTGGTACCTGAGTGTTGGATGAAATGGCTGAAAGGGCTACGGAATAGAACAATTGTATGTAATGAATAATTGGCTAATGGTGGCAGCAGACCAGGTTTGGGCTAAATGGGTGTCTTCCACCCGGGTTCAATAGAAAAAAAATAATTTTTCAGTTGCATTGAAAAAAAAAGGACATGTTTTGCACAGAACATCTGGATTCACTGCAAGATTTCACAATGTGCCGAAGCACATAGTAATAGCCAATAAGTCCAAAAAAAAATGGAAAAAAGTTTTAAAATGCACCGCAAGGTGTGTAAAAAAAAAAAAAAAACACTGCCATATGGTGCAACTATTAAATCTGGAGAGCTAAATCAGCCCCAAATATCCCATTAGTGCTTCAAGAAGAAGACTTGAACATACAGCTGAGTGACATGTACAGTATACAAGTGGTGTTACATGCCAAAGGATATGTATTTGGGTTTTTTTGACAGTCTTGTGATTCACACAACTCTGCTTCAATGCATACTGTAGCTAGTTATGTGACAACTTTAATATCCTGGTTCAGCTTTGCAGCTTTCTGTGTCTGCCCCCTGCCCCAAATCACCTTGTCCTCATGTTGATGGGGACAAGGGCCTCTTCATCACAACCCTGGCCAGTGGTTGTGGGGGTCTGCGGACGGGAGGGCTTATCAGAACCTGAAAGCCCTCTTTAACAAGGGGACCCCCAGATCCCAGCCCCCCCATGTTAATAAGTATGGTGTACCCCTACCCATTCATGAAAAAAAGCAGTGAAGTGTGACAAAAGACAAGGAACAGTTTTTGACAAGTCCCTTATTAAAAATGTCTTCTTCCCCCCTTCTTTCTCCGGTCTTCTTTCCCCGCTTCTTCCTCCGGTCTTCTTCTTCTTCCTTTGGTCTTCCTCTTCTTCTTCCCCAGCTTCTTGATCCAGTCTTCTTCTTCCGGTCTTCTTCTTTCTCTAGTCTTCTTCATCTGGTGTTCTTCCTCCGCTGCCGCTCCCACCGCCAATCTGCTGAAAATAAAAAACGACCCTCCTCTGACGCTGCGCCCCACCGATCTGTCCGCTTCAATGTCGCACATTTCATATATAACTATGGAGTGTGGCCATTGGATTATGTCATCCGGAGACCCCGCCCCCTTGTGACATCATGGACACCATCATGCCCCGGGCGGTGACGTCACAAGGGGGCGGGGTCCCTGAATGACGTCATCCGCCCCATCACAGCATCTGAGGTGGTTTGTTTTTTATTATTTTCTGCAGGTTGGCAGCGGTGGAGGAAGAAGAACACTGGAGAAAGAAGAAAACCGGAGAAAGAAGCAGTGGAAGAAGAAGACCAGAGGAAGAAGTGGGGAAAGAAGAATACCGGAGGAAGAAGTGGGGAAAGAAGAAGACCGGAGGAAGAAGCGGGGAAAGAAGAAGACTGGAGGAAGAAGCGGGAAAAGAAGAAGACTGGAGGAAGAAGCGGGGAAGAAGAGGCGGGGGAAGAAGAAGACATTTTTAATAAAGTACTTGTCAAAAACTGTCTATTGTCTTTTGTCACACTACACTACTTTCTTGGTGAATAGGTAGGGGTACAATTTACCCCATACTCCACTACATGGGGGGGCCAGGATCCTTGGGGCCCCCTTGTTAAAGGGGCTTCCGGATTCTGATACGCCCCCCCGCCCGAAGACCCCCACAACCACCGGCCAGGGTGGTGTGGAAGAGGCCCTTGTCCCCATCAACATGCCCCAAAGCACCGCATCCCCCCCATGTTGAGGGCATGCGGCCTGGTATGGTTTACTCATCCCCTCCCTTTCCTGACTTGGCGGGCTGCATGCTCAGATAAAGGTCTAGTATGGATTTTGAGGGGGACGCCACACCATTTTTTAAAGAATTTTGGTGTGGGAGTGTCCCCTCCAAAACTATGCCAGATCCGAAGGGCCTGGTATGGATCTGGAGGAGGACCCCACACCATTTTTTTTTTCATGAATTTTTTTTGCCGTCAATTATTTTTTTCTTTTTTTTTACATTCAGCTGTCAGCGGGGAACCCCACTGACAACTGATGACTCATCAATTGTTAAGGAATCAGCGGCCGGCTTCTTTGCCCTCTTCTTAGCAACCGGTTACATACAGTAAATGTAAAAAAAAAGGAAAAAAGCAAAACGCAAATCCTGGCAAAATCATGCTAAAAATCGCTGTAAAAACGTGGTTAAAAAAGCGGAAAGCACAGCAAAAGCACTGCAAAAAGGCTCAAAAGCAACATGCATAGATTTGGATCAAGCCTATTACTAAGCTAGGAAACAGTGAAGTTGGTGATGCAGTTTCACACAGATGTGATTCACAAAGTTAACGGAAGCTTTAAAACATCTATTCAATTTATAAAGCCTTTAGGAGCACTTATGTACTGCCTTTTTAAAATTGAATTTGAATTTTTGAATTTTTAAAATTGAATTGAATTTAAAGTATAACTAAAGGCAAAACTTTTTTTTTAAGCTTTGGATAGAGTGCAGAGGGATTAGAACACCTGTCAGTTTCTAATGCTGTCTGTGCCCCCGTTAGGGAGATTCACCCTCTCTATTTGTCCTGTTTATCATTATCATTGAAAGTAAAAGAAAATCCCAAATTTTGGGTTGTCCCCAGAAAAGTAATAGAGGGGAATACTTCCAATGGGGACACTAGTTCTGGTGATCTGGGGGCCCCAGTGAATTCCTTTAATTTGTTGGGATTTCCTCTCACTTCCTGTTCGGCTTTGGAACAGAAGTTAAGGGAAATTACCGCAATTGGAAAATCTGACAGGGGTTATAACCCTCCCTTGCTCTATCCAATATTTAAAAAGAAACAATTTTGCCTATAGTTCTACTTTAAAGCAGTATTAAACCCAAAAGCAAACGTAATATATTGCAGCTTACCTATACTTACAAAGTGATGGGTGTATTAGTTTTCTTTTTTTAGGCTTTCTTTATTTTATTTTAACTTGGTGATCTAGCCAGCAAGTCTGTTTTTCAACAGAACAAGCTGTTCTGTAGATGTAGCAGTTACAGGGACGAAACAAACCATTTGCCACTGACAGGGGTGCTTACAATTATCAGCTTTTATTTATGTAAAATGTTTTATCCCAAAAGGTAAAAATATTGTTTGCTGTAACTGCTTATAGTGTGTTAGCTGGAGTTTGACATCAATTTATTAGCGTATATAAATTTGCTAATTCATCTAGCACTTCCCTCCCCCGAAATGTTGCTGTTCAAAGGTGCCCCCTGTGCTCCTTCATCCATTGTGGGGCACTCTAATACAGGGGATGTATTACTGGCCAAATCACAAGGGGAAAACAGGCAAAAAATGGCAAAAAAAGAAAACTAATGCAGCTACCACATCTAATGATTGACAAGCTGTAATATATTTCATTTTTGGTTTTATGTTTAATACTGCTTCAACAACAAAGGCCAGCTTATAAACAGACTTTGCCTATTAAAGTGATATTAAATGCTATTTTTTAATCAAAATAAAAAAGAGATTATACTTACCTGGTGCAACAATAATGCACATAGCGGTCACTCACCTCTTCTTTGCCTGTCCCCCACTGGCACGGTCTGCTTCTTCTTGCTCCGGGTGACCCCATAGCAAGCCTTCTGCTATGGGGGCACCCCTGCTGGCTCCCTCCCAAGCCAGACTGTTTCCATAAACACACACAGCACTCATAAACCACGCCCCTGCTCCCTCCCCACAGGATTTCGATTAACAGGGATGGTAACAGCTAGTGGGGTGTTTTTATTTTAATGCAGGGAATGCATTAAGATAATAAAAAAAAAGCAGTTAGACATCAGAACCACTTTAAATTAAAAAATAATACATTTGAGAGATATATACATATATGGAAAAATACTGAAAACATTCACACAAAGACATCAGAGTAAAAGAACACTACCACGCAACAACAACATGTTGAAAGTATCTCAATGTTTTCAAGTTTGCTAACCTTACATCATTTATAAAGGATTGATAGTTACATCAGATTCTGTGTTTTACCACCACATATTTTCATTTACTATTTCCCTTGGTGATTTTTTTAGGCTGCGTAATTTACATCTTTTCATGTAGTTTTGTAGTTTAATTAAATTTATTTTATTTTCCCTGTAACCCCCCATTTCTTGTTCTATATTCCAATAAATTAAAAAAATATATATAGAGAGAGTGGTTCCCTGCAGTGTTTGATGATATAAGGGTAATTTTCCTTTGTTGGAAACTCTTCAGGCAAATCTCTACACTCCCCACAGTTCAGCCGCTGCCCACACTTTTTATTCAATTATTTTCAAGTAATGCAAAAACTAATACAGCTTATACAATTGTGACACAGGTCATATTGTAACTGAATGTTATTTCAAATTACCTTTCCTTTTCAATCTGAAGCACAGTAATTTTCTGAAAAATGCAATGCAATATTCTTGGAGACGTTCTGTACACAGATGGTGTACAGAACGGCCCCAAAAAATGTAATTTCCTGCTTGTGGGATTGGCTTACTGGTTTTCCCAGAAGTCTGCACTAAGATACAACTCCGATTTTTTGGTATCCCCTGCAACAAAAATGTAATTTTGTTCAGATACTTCCAAAGGAAAAAAAATCACATCTAAGGGATGCAGACTGTGCCACTTTCCTCATTAGAGCCCTGCAGGTGCAGCACTGCCACTCCAATACAGATTCACTCTGTACATGGACAAAGACAAACAAACAGCTATTTCTTCAGAATAACAAAAGGTAGGAATCTGCAACAAAGTTTGTTAAAATCCTTGTAATATACATGGTTCACCCAGAGAGGAATATTTTTTTTCTCAACAAAAGTGGAGTTACTCTTTAAGCCAAGCTAAATATTGGCATTATAAAGTCATTTTTGGCATGGAAGTTCAGCTAATGCTTTCATTTTTAGCATAACCTACAATTATTTATTTATGCAATTAATATATTGTCATTTTTTTCCTCAAGAATTAGTGATGATATGAAAAAAATAATAATAAATAAGTTGAAATTATTACACCAAAAGCTATCAAGGATTGCAAACCATGCCGTTGTAATGCTCATGTATCTTGTTTAATTAAAAATAAATAATTTCACATGTTAAATATTGTTAACATATCTTTTGCATTGTAAGCAGCTTTCATTCCCAGTAACATAACAGAGTCACACATTATATATAAAAAATTGCAAACCACAGTAAGCCATGTTCAAATCCCCTTTCTGAACTCGGTACATGATTGAGTACACTGGCTTCTTATGTGGACAGCAGGGTGACGTGAAAGGATTAAATGCATGGCTTGGTGCAATGGGGTAGTATCATTATTCTGACACTAGTAAGCTAGAGGCTGTGAAAGTGTCATACAGTACATGGAGTTTTCACGGCAGCTTCTCATTTACTTAAAGGGAAACTAACATATGCCAGGCCACTGGCTTGCATATATTGAAAAAGTTTTATCAACGTGTACCCTGCTATATCTATTTGTATTTATATATTTAGTCAACATATTCCACATATTTAAATTTTCTTACAAAGCATGGAAACAATTTTTTTATACAGCCTATACAAGAAGATATATATATATATATTTAATGACAGTATGAAATAACACAAAATAACATTTGTTAATATCTAAAGAAATGTACAAACACAGATAGATAGATAGATAGATAGATAGATAGATAGATAGATAGATAGATAGATAGATAGATAGATAGATAGATAGATAGATAGATAGACCAACTACATACATGAAAGGTAATGAAAAATGTAGATGGCAAACAACTTCATAGCAACAGTATATAAATAAAAATGAGATGAAAGAAGAGGTACCAAGGAAGAGATATAATGAGAAATGTACATAGACAGAGAGCTCAGTCACGAACAAACGACAGTAGACATAGTCAAAAATACACTTAAATTGGTCTTATCTAACAGTAATAAGAACATTACCTCTGCCATTGGTTTTTCATACACATCTTCTCCTATGGATTTCTCCTTTGCCAGAAGAGCATCTCTGTGCAGTACCCTCAGTACATCCTCCGGAGCTGAAAAGCCATAATGAGCTTCCAAAACTTCGGGTTTAGTTTTCTCTGTCTTTAGCATATGGATAACATCCTCCCTAGCCTGTGGGAATGTAACATGATATGATTAGAGAAGCTGCAGATTATATAACACATGCTTACATCATTCCTGATAAATTGACATTTGGTATATGAGCTAAAGCCATCGGCTGGTTCAACGGGAACCTCTCTTCTGTAATATACTTCACATTGCCAAAAACGGATTGCTCATGTGATATTACATGACATGTTGCTAGGAAGCATCTGTGTGTACAATCCATACACAACTCTCCACACTCTTCATCTCATCAAACCAGAAATCTAAATCTAAATGTTACACACCTTGCAAAAATAATCAAAATTCATGTAAGCATAGTTTGTTATCAACCATAAATCAGCCCCACCTTCTTTAGTATTGAAGACCACCTGCTTCAAAGAGGTTTATAGCCTAAAATAATTTTGTGTAATAAAGTTATGGAGTGATGTATGTTTTTCTTTATATCTATACATTTCAACAAGCCAAGCCACAGTTTTCTTGCTGGTTTATGATAAGTGACGCTTGGCTAATCCAGAATCAGTCTGTAATCTAGACTTTTAGGAAAGTTCAGTAACAGAGTTATAAAAGGAGATCCCTAAAAGGATGTGACAATTTGCAAATTACTGTACACCACACATTGCATGAAGTAACTGCGTTATTAAAGAATTGTAGTCAAAATATAATAGAAGAAATACATTTCGAATGACTTATTCTACAACTCGGAGATGTTCTTAGTGAAGCCAGAATTCCCAAATCTAGCACTTTAAAGCTTTTCTCTGTCCAAAGCCTTTTCTCTAGTGTGAAGAAGGATTAGATGCCCTCTTGGATTGTTACTGTTATCTAGGACTTTGTTAAATAAATGTTGCTTTACCTGTTGTCCCAGTGGCATCAGTGTACAAAATACAAAGTTTTGGCTGAACATACACTTTAAAATTGAACTCTAGGCAGATATAAAAGCCACAAATTAAGGTAGGTTTGAGCTCATTACTGTGTTGCTTCTCATTCAATGTTTAGTCATAGGTTAGGGGCAGGTACATGAGATAGCCTGTACTGTGTAGAGCTCTATCTAAAACTTTTTCTCTAGTTTTTGGTAGTGTGAGGAAGAATTAGAGCCCCTGTTATTATTATTATTATTATACAGGATTTATATAGCGCCAACAGTTTGCACAGCGCTTTACAACATGATGGCAAACAGTACAGTTACAATATAATTTAATACAGGAGGAATCAGAGAGCCCTGATCATTAGAGCTTACAATCTAGGAGGGAGGGTCAAGTGATACAAAAAAGTAATAACTGTGGGGGATGATCTGATGGAGAACGTAAAAGTACAGTTGTTAGGTGGGGGCTGGATAGGCTTCTCTGAAGAGAAGGGTTTTCAGGGATCGTGTAAAAGCAAGCAGAGTAGGAGATAGTCGGACAGATTGGGGTAGGGAGTTCCATAGAATAGTAGTGGCTCGGGAAAAGTCCTGAAGGCGAGCATGGGAGGAGGTGACGAGGGAACTAGAGAGCAGTAGGTCTTGGGAGGAATGAAGGGAACGAGTAGGTTGGTATTTGCGACTAGATTAGTGATGTAGCTGGGGGCCGAGTTGTGGATGGCTTTGTAAGTTGTTGTTAGAATTTTGAATTTAATTTGTTGGGTGAGTGGAAGCCAGTGGAGGGATTGGCAGAGAGGGGTAGCAGACACTGAGCGGTTGATAAGATGGATGAGCCTGACAGCAGCATTCATGATGGGCTGAAGGGGGGATAGTCTATGTAAAGGTAATCCCATGAGAAGGAAGTAGCAGTACTTGAGGTGGGAGATGACCACGGAGTGAACTAGGAGCTTTGTGTGCTGCAGAGGTTGAGACGGAAAGATTTGGAAAGTGTTTGGATGTGGAGCCGAAAGGATAGTTCAAAGTCCAGGGTTACACCTAGAACCTTGGCATGCGGGGACAGGCTGATAGTATTGCTATTGATCTCGGATTGGCAGAGGCTGTAACATCAGCAGCCTGCGCCTCTCTCTCTCTTAAAGTCAATCTAAGCAGGCTACTGTATGTAGCCTGCTCGGATTAGCAGAGGTTGTTACTCCAATCTGAGCAGGCTCTGTATTCATTCATAGAATACATCGCTCGCCGGGATTGGCTCATCGGTGTATATTGTATGTAGCCAAAGCTACATACAGTATTACCGCACATCCAACGGGCATCCGGCGGGCTGACATCCAGAGGGCGGCATTTTATACCCGGCGTATAAGACGACCCCCGATTATTGGGCATTTTTTTTAAGTGTAAAAGGTTGTCTTATATGCCGGAAAATACGATAAAAATAGGTAAGTACACAGATCTTTTTTATGCAGGGTATGAAGGATAGGTAGGAGGAATGGGGAGGGAACATTTTTAGAAATAGTTAGTGTTAGTATAACTTTATTTTCTTCCACTTTACCTGAACAGAATGAATTATCAAAATTGGTATTTATTATTTTTTATTATATTATACAGGATTTATAAAGCACCAACAGTTTGCGCAGCGCTTTACAAAATAAAGGCAAACATTACAGTTACAATGAAATTTGGTACAATAGGAAACAGAGGGCCCTGCTCGTTGGAGCTTACAATCTAAGAGGTTAGTATAGAATGTTAATATTTTTTAACTCAGAATAAACAGTTTTCCTGTTTCTTCTGGTACAGCCAAAATCTTACAAAAAACCCTCGATCTTTACTTTTTTATGCCTCCGTTCACTTTAACTGAAATGCTGTTTGGAAGCTTGTCACTGCTGGAAGAGAGGGCAGTTGTTAGTACAGTCAAAGTGCACTTTTCATTTAAAGTAAAATTTGAAATTCCCCTTTAAAGAGATGTTTTGAATTAACCCCAGCTAACACTTCCTAAGCTGTTACAGCAACAGTTTTATTTGTCTTTTCAAATAGAGAATGAAACACCATGAATAAAAGTCGACTGATGTAATGCACTCCTGGCAATAGTATATGATTTGTTCTAACCCCTGTAACTGTCGCTTTTAATGGACACCCAAATGGGAAATATATACTGTACTGGGAAATAAGGAATTCCTTTAATAAATACTATCATTACAAGTAATAACCACATGCAGTTACCAGAGTATAATATTTTTTGCTATAATAAACATTTCTTGATCAAAGGTGTACACATTACACTATATTTGAAACAAGGAAAGGTTTTTAAAAGATATGATCAGAATTTGTGTAAGTAAACAGAAAATCAGACAAATGGATATCCCTAAATGTCCCTTTTCTATGGACATTTCTTTAGAGAGAGGACTGAATTTGATTAAAGTTATGCAGTAAGTTCTATATAAAGCTTTTCTAATTTTCATAAGGGTCAGGTCAGTTTTTTTCCTTTTGCCAAAGTTTTTGTAGCTTACTTTGACAAATCGCATATGTTTTTTCAAGACCAAATATTTAATGAACCAAAAAAGACGGTCTGATTACATTTTCAAAATAATTTTTATATCCTTAGAGAATAATCAGACAGAATGACGCAAGGGCTTTATCTTTTTAGGTAATAAAGATGTATATGAATGGGCAATAGATGGAAAGAGTTTTTCCAAAGAGTTATTGAGCACATCAAACACTGATGGACCAATATGACCTTGCATTCATTTTTAAAAGAAAAGGCTAAAGCCAACTGAGCTACAAACTTTGCTGGAATATATATTTTTAAAAATCATTTATCGCTTTATTTCGTCCTTCAGCAAAGCATACAGTATATTTAACCATAAAGAATAGCCTCCAAGGTAAAAAAAAGACATGTAACAATGGAGAGCAAAGGGAATTAAATATACAAAACAACTTAGCCAGAACATCATAATAAGGCCCAAGGATTCCTTATGTATATGAGGCTAAAGTTTACTCAACCGTACATAGATATCCTGACCCTTTATATAATTTAGGTAAGCAAATTATCAGTGAAGTTTTGCTTAAAGTAGAACTATAGGCAAAACTTTGTTTTCATTTTGGATAGAGTAATGGAGGGTTATAACCCCTGTCAGATTTTTTTTCAGCCATTTGTGTCCTATTGCAGAGATTTCCTTGAACTTCCTGTCCCATAGTCAAAAAGGAAGTGGGAGGAAATCTCTGCAAATTAAGGGAATTCATTTTGGGGGAGCCCCCAGGTCACCAGAACTAGTGTGCCCTTTGGAAGATTTTCCCTCTGTTACTGTTCTGGGGACAACTCAAAATTTGGGATTTTCTTTTACTTTCACTTTCAATGATAATGATAAACAGGACAAATAGAGAGGCTGAAGATGCATAACAGGGACACAGATAACAGTAAAACCTGGCGGGTGTGATAATCCCTCTCCACTCTATCCAAAACTAAAAAAAAAATGTTTGCCTTTAGTTTTACGTTAAGTTAAAAGGACTTATATTCCAAAAATTGTAGGAGTAGGTGTAGGAGGTCCAGAGTGACCCCAAAACATAGAAGAAAAAGAGGGCAAGGCAGAAAGAAAAAAAAGGGGGTAAGAGGGGAGATTTGCATTTTTTTATGATTGTAAACAAACCTTTTCAATATTTCAAGATTCTCTGTTGATTAAAGTTTATAACAAAATGTATTGAGCATCAAAATTTCTCTGCTCACACAAAATGATGCAGCTCTGTATTCATCAATACATCATGAAATGAATTTAGCTAATAAAGATAGTGTACACTTTGAATTTTATTGGTTTGACCCTTGTATACCATGCGGGTTTATCAAAACAGAACAAAGGCAGGATACTAAACATTCATAAGGGTGCAATCCAGCACAAAAGAGTCTATGAGAAGGTGTATATATCTCTATATATATAGTACAGTACAGACAGTACACTGGCATAGTTATAGACTACTAGGTTGTGAGCTGCCATATTTAGGTGACTGGATACTGGCAAAGTTGTTAGAACCAATGGTTTTCAAATCGCTCATGATAGATGCCAGACTGTCGGACTGGGATGAAGTCCTAGGGACAACAACGGTCCATGGGACTTGCAGCTTCCCATAAACATTGAGGAACTCAGGGTCATTCACCTATCCCTTCAGCATGATGTCCCCTGTCCAATTACAGCCAGTCAGACAATGCCACAGTCTTGACCTACATCAACCATCAAGGAGACACCAAAAGTTGCTCAACCCTAAGAAGGGCAGATCGGATTCTATCTTGAGGGAAACCTTTACATTCCAGCCGTGATCGCTGTGCACATTCTGGGTATGGAAAATTGGCAGGCAGACTATAAATGTCTGAATTCCAGGACATGGGGGTCAATTAACTAAGAGATAAATACCGCTTGGATTTTGGAGTTAAAATAACTCATGCGGTATATATCTCAAAAGTAGTCAATTTGCTAAAAAAACATGCGTTATTTAACTAATGAGTTAAATATTTATGTTTTGCGTTATTTAGCACTTAAAAATCTATCTTTTGCGGATTTTTTAGCATTTAAATTTTGCATTATTTTTGACGTTTTTTTTTTTTTTAATGTTTGCAGACTAACACTGCACCAGAAGGCACACAGCATTATTGTGAAACTATCAAAACATTCTGGGGTGCTTTCATTCACAAAACAGTCTACCTCTGATACAATGTTATTTTCATTCCTGAGCTCAGAGGAGAACATTTTTACACTGATACACTGTATACTTTTCATTTCCTGGCTAGTGCAGGGTCCCTCTAAATTGTTATTCGGTGCATTTCTAAAATACCGCCAGCAAACATCAGGGGATAAATAATGAATGTGTGTGTTTTTTTAGTGAATTGACTTTAATAATTGACCCAATAGTCTCCCCACTCTCCACTCCAGGAGCTTTGTTGGATGTGGGAAACTCCAGATCTCCTGGCCTCAAGATTCAAAACAAACTGAACAGGTTCTTGCCAGGACCAGGGATCCTTGGGCCTTCACAGTGGATGCCCTGATGACCCCATGGGATAAATTCCCTATGATCTATGCCTTTTCCCCCTTCCTCAGTTGCTCCACAGGTTTCTGGTGAAGGGTGTTCCAGTAATCCTCATGGCATCAACCTGGCCCAGGAGGACATGGTTCTCAGAATACTTGAACTCTTGTCAGGGCCACTTCCAGATCACCTAGACCTCGTGTGTCAAGAACCAGTCCTCCATCCTGCTTCTTAGTCACTGACTTTGGTAGCCTACTGTAGTTCCCAAGGGACCATGGCTCATCAGATTCAATCATTCTTACATTTCATAGGATAGTAAATTTACTTCTCTACCATTGCTACTGTCAGGCATATTTTGACTGGTGTGAAGAGAGGAAGCTCCATCCTTAACAGTACTCTGTGGAACATGTTTTTTCTCCATTCAGGTCTTAGTGTTTTCAGCACTGTCAAGAAATAAAACTCTGCCTTGGCTATTTTCTTTCAGATGCTGTTTGCCTATCACTCCTTGGTCAGGGCTTTATAAGCAGGGGTCGCTCTCCCCCCACATGCTCCCCTGTGATGCTGTGTTATGATAATCTGCTTCTGTTGGCAATTTAGAGGCTACCTTTGGAACCCATTAGGGATATTCCCTTGGCTAATTTCACTCACACAGTTGCTTTCCTTGTTGACATCACCTCTGCTTGGGTTTCCAAGTTGGTGGCCTTATCCAGTAAGAACCCCTCCCTATGTTACATAGGGATAAAGTTGTTCTAAGGCCTAAGGCCTTTTTTGTGCCCAAGGTGATATCCTTCTTCCACCTCAATTAGCACATTGTCCTTCCATCCCTTTGTCTTGCTTCAAAGCATCTAAAGCAAATCTCTTTCCACTGCATCGTCATTCTTTGCATGGTAAGGGTTTGCCTTCTGGCTGATTCCTCCTTTTGGCAACTGGATTCCCTCTTTATTCTTCCATGGGGTTCTGATCACTCAACCAGATGGATTATTCAGGCCAGTGTTCCAGCCCAGTGTTTCTCAACTCCAGTCCTCAAGGCGCCCCAACAGGTCATGTTTTCAGGATTTCCCTCAGATGAAACAGCTGTGGTAATTACTAAGGCAGTGAAAGTGATCAAAAAACCTGTGCAAAATAATAGATAGTCTGAAAACATGACCTGTTGGGGCGCCTTGAGGACTGGAGTTGAGAAACACTGTTCCAGCCTACTCTTTGAAGGATAAGGTTCCATCTTTCTCTGGTAAGGAACACTCTACCAGATCCATTGATGCCTCTTGAGCCTTTTAGGATCAGGTATCTGTTTCCCAGATTTGCAAGGCCACCACCTGGTCCTCTGTACACATATTTAGTAAGTTTTACCAGGTGGAAATTCAAAGCCTCCTCTGAGGTTCTTGACTCTTTGTTCTATGGGCCTGTTGGCATTCGTTTGTTGTGTTGCCCACCCCTCAGTTGCTTTGCTTTTTGAGATCCCAGTAGTCTATGGCTAAAAATGTGTATGATTAAGAAAATACAATTTTTGACTTACCTGTAAAATTCTTTTCTGTAAGTATAGTACAGCACACAGGTCCCTCCTCTCTGTTTTCTGCGATTACTCTTGTTGTTGGTCAAAAGCCGAGGACTGTTGGGAGTAGGAGGGATTAAATGGGCTATCCTAACTAGGAATGAGCCGAACACCCCCCTGCTCGGTTCGCATCCAGAACATGCGAACAGGCAAAAACTTTGAACACGTGAACACCTTTAAAGTCTATGGGACATGACCATGAAAAATCCAAAGTGCTAATTTTAAAGGCTTATGTGCATGATATTGTCATAAAAAGTGTTTGGGGACCTGGGTCCTGCCCCAGGGGACATGTATCAATGTATCAATGAAAAAAAAAGTTAAAAACGGCCGTTTTTTCGGGAGCAGTGATTTTAATAATGCTTAAAGTGAAACAATAAAAGTGTAATATTCCTTTAAATTTCGTACCTGGGGGGTGTCTATAGTATGCCTGTAAAGTGGCGCATGTTTCCCATGTTTAGAACAGTCCGAGTGCAAAATTTAATTTCCAAAGGAAAAAAAATCATTTAAAACTACTATCGCTAGCGCTGGCTATAATGAATTGTCGGTCCGGCAATACACATAAAAGTTCATTGATAAAAACGGCATGGAATTTCCCCACAGGGGAACCCCGAACCAAAATTTAAAAAAAAAATGCATGGGGGTCCCCCTAAATTCCATACCAGACCTGAATTCCATCCCAGGCCCTTCAGACGCCAAAATTAAAAAAAAGGACTTGGGGGTCCCCCTCAAAATCCATACCAGACCCTTCAGGTCTGGTATGGATTTTAAGGGGAAACCCATGCCAAAATTAAAAAAAAATGGCGTGGGGTCCCACCAAAAATCCATACCAGACCCTTATCCGAGCATGCAACCTGGCAGGCCGCAGGAAAAGAGGGGGGGGCCAGTACTGAACCGTACCAGGCCACATGCCCTCAACATTGGGATGATGCTTTGGGGTAGCGGCCAGATTCTGATAAGCCCCCCACCCGCAGACCCCCACAACCACCGGGCAAGGGTTGTGGGGATGATGCCCTTCTCCCCATCAACTTGGGGACAAGGTGCTTTGGGGGGGCCCGGGCCGCTACCCCAAAGCACCCTCCCAATGTTGAGGGCATGTGGCCTGGTATGGTTCAGGGGGGACACTCTTTCGTCCCCCCCTCTTTTCCTGCGGCCTTCCAGGTTGCGTGCTTGGATAAGGGTCTGGTATGGATTTTTGGGGGGACCCCACGCCATTTTTTTTTAAATTTTGGCGCAGGTTCCCCTTAATATCCATACCAGACCGGAAGGGCCTGGTATCGAATTTAGGGGGACCCCCACGCATTTTTTAAAAAAATTTTTGGTTTGGGGTTCCCCTGGGGGGAAATGCCATGCCTATTTTATCAATGAACTTTTATGTGTATTGCCGGACCGACAATTCATGATAGCCAGCGCTAGCGATAATAGTTTTAAATGACTTTTTTTCCTTTAGAAATGTTATTTTGCACTCGGACTGTTCTAAACATGGGAAACACTTTACAGGCATACTATAGACACCCCCCAGGTATGAAATTTAAAGGAATATTACACTTTTTTTGTTTCACTTTAAGCATTATTGAAATCACTGCTCCCGAAAAAACTGACGTTTTTGAAACTTTTTTTTGCATTGATACATGTCCCCTGGGGCAGGACCCAGGTCCTCAAACATTTTAAAATGAGCACTTTTGATTTCTCCCATAGACTTTTAAAGGGTGTTCCCTGGCTTTCGAATTTGCCGCGAACACCCCAAATTGTTCGCTATTCTGCGAACGGGCGAACAGCAAATGTTCAAAACGAACTCATGTTCGACCCGAACATAAAGCCCATCCCTAGTCCTAACAACTTTGTTTACCATTGTCCACTCATCTAAAGGTGGAAGCATATAACTCAGTAGTCTAAAACAGTGGTCTCTAAAATGTGGCCCAGGGACTGAATGCAGCCATTTGTTTGCCTTTATCCGAGCTTTGAAGCACTATACCTCCAACTAACACCGATAATGGGGCACAATTTCACCCACTGACACCACCAATGGGGCACCTTTGCTTCCACTGACACCAATAATGAAACACTATTTTTCCTAGTGACACCATCGATGGGGCACTATTCCTACCATTAAAAACAACGATGGGACATTGTTAACTGCCACTGACGTTGGGGCTTTTTCTACTCCTACTGGGCACAGTCTGGCCCTCCAAAATCTGAAGGAAAGTACACTGGCCTTTTGTTTATAAAGTTTGAAAAGCCCTGGTCTAAAGTATACTTCAAGAAACAGTCTTAAATTATGATGTGACACCTACATTTGAATTATTTGGAGCACATAAGTTAGTTACTTGAATAATAAAGACTTCGAGGTAGATCACATGTTTTTAGATTCAGAAGAAAAAGAAAAGAAATCCAGGAAATCCATACAGATTCACACATTTTTCTCACCGTTTTATATGATGAAAACTGAGCTTATGAAATATACATCTTTTGATGGTTTGATTAGTTCCTAACTATTTATCAAACACTTCCCTGTAGTGTCCCACTATAATAATGCATTTTAAAATCAGCAATTTAAAAATAGTTCCCTTTCATGACTGACCGATTATTTTATCACACAATCCACTTTTTATTTACTGCAGTTTGCACCACATTAGTAAAGTTTCCATCCATGATCACTTGTGTTAAACTGAAATACATTAGGCAATTATTGAAATTGTCTCTATTAAAAGATTACACATCTGCAATACAAAATGCCCCTCTAAGGATTAATTATATGACAATGAACACGAGGGAACTATCATCTATATTATCAGACAGATTTTTTATTGAGGGTAAATCATTGTACTTGTTAAGGTAAAAAAATTCTCTTTTAGTGTAAAACATATAAACATCTTAGCTAAATAAAAACATTCATTCAGCAGTGTGAAGTTAGCATTTCTGCAGAGCGTGTCATAAGAGGGTTGTTGCCAAGCCCCAGACTACGGATAATTAATGATGTCATTGAAAGCTCCCATGGTCGGTCTTTTCAGAAATCTGGCGACATCACTGATGAAGAGTCCTGGCAGCAAAAGCCGAACAAAGAAATGTGGGCAGAAAATAATAGTCAGATGTCTTCTTATGAACATTTGATTTACTTTTAAGTTTGCAACAGGGAGTTCTTACTCCTTAGACAGTTTTATATAAATATAATGTACAGGCCAAATTTGAAATGTGTAAGAATTCAGTGTGTACTAATCTGAACCTTTCTTTTGTCATGTAATACATAGCCAGTGGTTTAAAGTGTATGTAAAGCCAAAACTTTTCTGTTTAGTTTTGGATAGAGTACAGATTATTTTTTCTGTCTGTAGCCTGCTGGGGAGATTTCCCTTCACTTCCTGTTTTGGGGATGCAACAGGAAGTGAGAGGAAATCTTAATCTTTAAAACAGTATTAAACTCAAAGCTAAAAATGTAATATATTGCAGCTTACCTATCATTAGATGTGGTGGCTGCATTCCTTTTCTATTTTTAGGCTTTTTCCCCTCTGTTTTCACCTGGTGATCTGGCCAACAACACACCTCCTGTGTTAGAGTGCCCCCACTCTTGATGAAGGAGCACAGGGGACACCTTTGAACAGCTGCATTGTCAATCTGAGGGGAGGGAAGTGTTAGGTGCACTAGCAGATTTAGATATACTAACAAACTGAAGCAAAACTCTAGCTAATATATAGAAAAAGGATCTGTGCTTGGATCCAAAATGTAAAGTGTACAAAAAAGCAGCCTACAAAATATCCTTCTTTAACATATATATAGCACCCTGAAGTTTAGGCAGGGTTGCCATCAAATTTAGTTGTTAGGTGATAGTTGCCTTGGCCAACTGTTAGGAGATCAATTGATTTCCCCCTAATTCTGGAATTGCTGCACTTCTCTCCTTTGTCACTAGGTGGCATGGTAGCTGGTGACATTGGGTAAGACAAGGGCATAGCAAGGACAGATTATGAATGAATGGGGTGTCTCAGCCAATTTGCAGGGGTTTCTTTAAGTCCCCTGGCCTGCTGGGAGAGCCTATTTGGGTGGAGTTAGGTGATTGGGGTTCTGTGCCACCTGAACAGCTGTCTGGGTGGACTTGTGTTGTACTGCCCCGGGCTGCTAGGCCGGAAGCCTGAGGCCTATCCCAGGGGCATCTAGCTGCTAGGCTGTCTGAGGCCCTATCCAGAAGGAGGAGAGAAGCTTAGGGTTGGGACTGCTGGCCTGCAGTCCAACCAGAAGTAGCGGTTCTGCCGGACAGGGAACCAGCTGTGCTCGGAGGTGGAAGGGGAAGTTGTCGCCACTAAGGGACCATCCACCTTGTTACCGGAGACCACTGTCGATAATCTGAAGTCAGTACCTGAGCAGTCTCATCAGACGGGCACTGTGAAGAAGTGGGAAAGCTTCAGTGAGTGCCAAGCCAGGGACCCATCGGGACAGCAGAGGTGACGCTTGTAGAGCATCAGTGGGTGCCAAGCCAGGGACCTAGCGGGTCAGCAGAGGTGACTATTGAAGAGTATCTGTGAGTGCCAAGCCAGGGACCCAGCAGGGAAGCGGGGGTGACGCTTGAGGAAGATACTGAGTGCTAACAGTGAAAGAGTTCAGGGGAACCAGTGGCTATTGGATCTGAAATCTAGTGAAAGACTGGGAGTTCAATGAGCGAAGATCCACAGTGAGTGATTGTGGAATAAACAGAGAACTGTTTGTGTGGTCAATAGTTGAATATACTACCGTTAGTAACTACTACAAGACTGTTGCCATAGGAGACAGCGGTCCTACCTATACAGAAGTGGTGTCTGGCTGGAGGCCTTCGCCTGTATAGCTGTCTATTCTATAGAAGTCTCGGAGTCTGCTAATTATCATTGCATCTGCATAAGGGTGTCCTGGCCCTAACCCCCTCTCCCCTAGTTCTGTTCAAGAGACAGTAAATCTCTTTTTGCATTCTAAAAGTGTCTGGCGCCCACCATTTAATCTTGCATTACACCCACCATGCCTTGTAACCCACTCTACACAGAAAGATGTCAGCTGTCTCTAACTCTGGAGGTCACCATTAGGCCTCAGGGGCCCTGGGACTTTCCTACACATAGAAACTATGAGGGTGATAACTATCTGGTAAGCTGCCTTGTGTACACAGTAGTGGTTTGTTTCAATCTGACACAATGGGTGGATTTATCAAAGGCAAATAGACTGTGCACTTTTAAAGTGCAGTTGCACCAGAGCTTGGTAAACTAGGTAAAACTTCACTTTACAAACAAAACCCAATCACATGCAAGAAAAAAATTAAAAAATATTTTTTTGCACATGATTTAATGATGGAAGTCAGCATAGCTTTATTTACTAAGCCGTGGAGCAACTGTACTTGCAGAATGCAACTGCAAGTATAACGTGCACAGTCTATTTGCCTTTAGTAAATCCATCTCATTGTCTGCTTACAAGGTCCATTGCACTGGCATAAGAGAGATTGTTTTGTTTTCACCAACACTTTATTAGAAGAAAAAGAGAAAACCCCTCAAAGAGTTGGTGGGACTTTGAAGGCAACGTAGTAGTAAATTTTATTGATACAATTTTATTGATACAAATATACAAAAATATATAAATATGACAATATGAAAAACGTCTAATACAATTCACTGCATAAACAATAAAATAAGGATATGAGTATGCTGATGTAGAATTCGAATGTATATTCGTGTAGTCTTCCACCTTGGGCCTACGCGTTTCGGGACTACCTAAAGAATCCCTTCATCAGGGGCAACTTGTAGGAGGAATCACACCTAGCATATTCAATCACAGAGACTCACTGCCAAGATCCCGGGGGCGAGTAGGTGCAAACAGCCCTAGACATCCAAAGGAAAGCCGGGCGTACCACTGGCTCCGCCTTGTCCACACTGGTCCCACTGTGTGGCCCCAGAAGAGTAAGGCTCAACAGGGGCAACACTGTCCCAGAGGGACCCGGGTAGAGTAAAGACCAAAGGGGGGCATCCTAATGGTAGTGCATAAGCAAGGATTCTCAGAACTCATGGATGGAGACCCCAAAAACAAAGAACAGAGCGGAGGACCCTTAGATGCACTGACAGCTCTAGAGAAGTTGCAGTGGGTAAAAGTTGCCAAAGAATACAAGATCTTCTTGGTCGTGGATCTGTATCTCTGTGCAGTGGGGGAGCTTCGTTCATAGAGTCCTTAAAAACCGCCGCCGAGCAGGACAGTGACAAGGCAGAGCCAGTGGTACGCCCGGCTTTCCTTTGGATGTCTAGGGCTGTTTGCACCTACTCGCCCCCGGGATCTTGGCAGTGAGTCTCTGTGATTGAATATGCTAGGTGTGATTCCTCCTACAAGTTGCCCCTGATGAAGGGATTCTTTAGGTAGTCCCGAAACGCGTAGGCCCAAGGTGGAAGACTACACGAATATACATTCGAATTCTACATCAGCATACTCATATCCTTATTTTATTGTTTATGCAGTGAATTGTATTAGACGTTTTTCATATTGTCATATTTATATATTTTTGTATATTTGTATCAATAAAATTGTTTTTTACTACTACGTTGCCTTCGAAGTCCCACCAACTCTTTGAGGGGTTTTCTCTTTTTCTCCTGATATCAGGGATGGTGGCAACCTATATGGCCTACTTGGATGGTAGTTCCCTTTTTAGACCAACACTTTATTGAGTTTTATCAAATTAATCTCACTTGCACTTTATTTGTTGTTTTTTTACAACATTATTGTTTTATTATTCCATTCACACTCACATTTTGGATATGGAGTGTTTGCACTTAAATATTAAATGTTGTGTGTTAAAACTGGGGCTGATTTCCTAAAGGCAACTAGACTGTGCACTCTGCAAGTGTAGTTGCTCCAGAGCTTAGTAAAAAGATAGTAAAAGATGACTTCCATCATTCAATCATGTGCAAGCAAAACTGCTGTTATTTTTTTTTTCTTGCGTGTGATTGGGTACTCTTTGCAAAATTAAGCTTCACCTCATTTACTAAGCTCTGAAACCCCTGCATTTGCAAAGTGCACAGTCAAAGTGCACAGTTCATTTGCCTTTAGTAAATCAAGCCAACTGAGTTGTTGTGCTTGTCAGTTTGTGCATGCACCTAATTCTTTTTTTGTATGACTCTTTTGCACTTTTGCTATAAAATAACCTTGTTATTTATAGCACCTAAACTCCAGATAATACTTTATAAGCAGCCACAGCAAACAGTTTTATTTGTTTTTGGGATAAAGATTTTAACTAAATAAATAAAAGCTGATCATTGTAAGCTCCTCTGTCAATGGTAAATGGTTTGTCTCAACCCTTTAACAACCAAAACAAAAGACTTACTGGCCAGATGAAAATAAAAGAAAGAAAGCCTAAAAAAGAAAACAAATGCAAACATCAAATCTACGTATTGGAATGTAATAAATGTTTGCTTTTGCATTTAAAACCACTTTAACCACTTTAAGACAGTTCACCGCACATATACTGCGGCAGGGCTCTATAGCGCAAAACAATGTACCTGTACTTCGTTTTATGCAGTAGACACTGTGGGTGCACGCGCGCGCGCCGGGTGCAAGTGTGTGTGCCCAATGAGCGCCGCCACCTGCAATCGCTGCACAAAGAGGCAAAACGGAGATCTGCCTATGTAAACAAGACGGATCCCCATTCTGACAGGGGACAACATGGAGATCTGCTGTTCCTAGTGATCAGGGGGCCCCCACACAGTTAGAACATTCCCAGGGAACACAGTTAACCTCTTGATCGCCCCCTAATGTTAACCCTTTCCCTGCCAATATTTATACATTGATAAGTGCATTTTTTTAGCACTGATCACTGTAATAATGTCAGTGGTCCCCAAAAAGTCTAACTTGGGATCAAATTTGTCCGCCGCAATGTCGCAGTCCCAATAAAAATCGCAGATCACCGCCATTACCAGGAAAAACATTAAAAAAATTAAATAAAAGTCCATAAATCTATCCCCTATTTTGTAAACGCTTGGCGCAAAAAAAAACACTGCAGAGGTGATCAAATACCACCAAAAGAAAGCTCTATTTGTTGGAAAAAAAGGACATCAATTTTGTTTGGGTACAGCGCGGCACGACCACGCAATTGTCAGTTAAACCGAAGCAGTGCAGTATTGCAAAAATGGCCTGGTCATTAAGGGGGTATCCAAATATCTCAGCCTCCACCAATCTCCCCGGAGATTTTCTGCGTATATTTTGGTCATGCCAGACGGTCAGGCTTGTACTGACTCCCACCTCTCTCTCTTTCACCCTCTCATGATATACAATTATGGATGTGGGGGCCTTTTGGCGGGTGTGATTTTTTTGGGGGGGGAGATGGGGGGCAGCATTTTATTGAACTAAAGTGGGCTGGTCTGCCAAATTTTTGTCCCAGTCCAGCCCTGCCGACGGTTTTCTCCTTTTGGCAAAATGTATTAGCTGTCATTAATGAGGTGGTGCAGATACCTGTTACTTTGACTCCTAAATTCTGCATATTGGGGTTAGTAGAAGAACTGGCTCCTACAGTAGCTAGGAAAGCTCTGTTGAGCTTATTGCTGTTTTATGCAAGAAAAGCCATAACGCTTAGCTTAAAAAAATCTTCCTCTAATTTTGATTTGTTTCTAGATGCAGTTGGTTAACTCTAATCTTTCCATGTATAAGGATACTTGCCTTAATAGAGGTTGTCCTAATACGTTTTACAAAGTTTGGCCCTGCTGGCTGGATGATTGCTCGACAGACAATCAATTTCATTC
Organism: Lithobates septentrionalis; assembly: GCA_037952835.1. NCBI lineage: Eukaryota > Metazoa > Chordata > Amphibia > Anura > Ranidae > Lithobates > Lithobates septentrionalis. Next base: position 2,888,472 of record JBBDGP010000206.1, read on the forward strand.
TTAATTAACTGTTGTGGGAAATGTGAGGTTCCAAATGGGTATTGATGCTCCTGTCTATCATCTAGATTTCTGTGCTGGAACCAAACACCACTATTACTTTATTTTATTTGTATTACCTTTTATTTATTTTATTTTTCTTAGTTGGTTCAGTTAATTTGTAACTATCTATGGTTTTCTATGTACCACCTAGTTTTTGTTGTCCTTTTTGTAACTTTTGAATCTATGGCAGATGCTAATTGTCATCTGCCACAGTTTTGTATTGTGTTATTATACAAATTCAATAAAAAAGATTTTTGAAAAAAATTAAATTCCTATTGCAGGAGGTGGCAGTATTTTATATGTATCCTAGTGCAGGCTTTCGAAAAAATTAGCAATTAATTCACAAAAGGAGGAAATCACGTTTTTTGGGACATTGGTACACCAACAGTTTACAGAACCCCTCTGCATTGAATTGTTTTGGCACAGTGGAGAGGTAGAGTTGTGACGTCACAATCTCCACATCATCCAATAGGAGATCACTTTGTATTCTTGGAAAAAAATATGAAGTATTCTGTTAATGGTGGCAGTACTGAGCGACCGACCCCTTGGTGTTAGTTTGCAGAGGGGAAGCCACTTGGTACAGGACCCGTAAGATCGCAGCTAGTAGCGCTGACTACTAAAGTGATTGACAGCTTTCCTAGCAGCTCCTGAAGTATCAGATACAAATACTTAGATTGATACAACCTGGACCAATCAAATTATGCAACAAAAATCATACCTATGAGTTTTTCAGTTTTAAAAAAGCAAGTCTAACTCTAACTATTGATAAAAACATTCCATGCTCCCTCCTGTTACTTATCCTATATGCCCTATATAAAAGATATGAGCTGCAAGATCATGTGACCAGACCAGATTTTAAAAAAGGCAATTACACAGATCTTTTTTATATAGGGTATGTAGGATAGGTAGGAGGAGGGATTAAAGGGAATTTAAAAAAAAAAGTTAGTGTTAGGCTTTACTATCATTTAAAGCTATATAAAAAAGTGACTCCCCCTGTGCTCAGTGTAAATTAATAAAACGAAACTAGTGTGAACAATATGTGTAAGAAAAATTATCCCAAAAATAAACTAAAAAATAGGGACACTGCACTCTCTACAATGCCAGGATAAATGACACCAAGCTTTCCAAATATATGAGTGCACTGTCCATTTAAATGCTTCAAATTCCAATATTTGCTAAATATACAGTACTCAGTGCAAAATTCAATTTTTTCCACACCCCTGAGGATGTCTATGTGGGTGAAACGTGTAGGGGCAGGGCTTTGGCGATTACATCATCACCCAGATATGCCAGGCTGAGTGGCATGCTGAGTTATTACCCGCTGGTGTACTGTGTTCCCTTGTGAGTACATTTCTTTTAATAAACGCTGGTTTGTTTTATGGTAGTGCACTATGGATCTTGTTTTTGTGACATATTGGGGTTAACAATGAGGATGTGATTGAGCACAAGGTTAATTCAAGTCTGCAGCAGCTGACATCAGTGTCTTCTGTGTACTTGGTGGCAGAGGAGTTTAATGTCTAGCTGGTTTCCCTGTGGCGTGACTGAGTGATATACCTAAGTATTATTGACTTCTTTAGGTTTGGGGTCTAATGTTCTGGTAAGCGAATGGGGCTCTATGTTGGTGAGGGAGCACGGGGATCACAACAAAGATTGCTAGCACTTATGGACTTTATACCATATTAACTGCTATTAAAGTGGACTTTTTGCAGGTCTTTGTCAACACATTTATCACAATGTGTGGTTAATAATTTTGCCCTGGGTATTGCATATTTAACACATATTCGAATTTGAAGCATTTAAAGGCACAGTGCACCCAGATATTTAAATATCATTTTAAGCTGTAGACAATGAAAAATTGGTACAAAGTAAATTTGCTGGTTTATTCAAAGTAATATCTTGTCCAAGCTGGAGTTGTCTAAAAAAAAATGATGCATAAAAACAAAGAAACTGTGGCAAGATACTAAGATTTAGAACACAACTGTATGACAATCTTCCGAACTATAAATTATTATTTTTTTTTAAATAATATTGTTCACTGCCAGTGGGAACTATTCCACCGATCCCACCACCATTCCTGCAGTTCCTCCAAAATAGAGCATCCAACAATAAAGCTTCTACAGTTAAAACAGTAACCAATAAAACACCATAGAAGACTAAAATATTCATATGATATAAACAAAAAGCCTAATTTGACAGCACAGATTTGCATTTGTGGCCTAAGTTCCCATATTTAATGATGTTCCATGTGAGCCACACTTCGCAGTCTGGGAGAACACCATGCACAGATTATTATTCATCTCCAGTGGGAAACTCCCTGATATGCCAAAAGATTATTTATAATGTGAGAAAAGTAACTAGAGATAGATGATACATCTGTGTCTTATTGGTGTAAAACCATTCTGTTTTAATAAAGCTTTCCCTGAAGGAGCTACAAGTTGCAAAACATTAGTAAACTTAAAACTGAACCTGGCCACACATTAGTAAATCTAGTCATTTATGTTTTGCTTGCATTTGCCAGGTGGTGAAGCTAAGGCAGAGGCAAATGTCAAGAGGACATGTCTATAGAAAGGCCTTTGTGGTAGGTGACACAAAACTCTACTATAGCTGCAACTGGAAGAAAATATAAAACGTTGGTGATACATAAGCCAAGGAAACCCTGCCACTTGAGGGTTTATTTTTATATTCGGGATACAAACAAGAACTATACACTGTGTGATATAAGCCAATAGTAGACTCACCAAAATCCAGCCATGATTATCAGTATAGAGCTGAGAACTGGCTCATAGAAGATTTCTTGATATCAGCAACAGCTGATATGAGTGGTTAATATTTTTACCAATGGTTATTGCTAATTTTGCATTACAGAGAATACAGAAGGAAATAGAAGTCAGGTAATTGGTTCTTTTTTAATTGGGCCAAACCATGGTAACTGTATGTATGTCACAGCTCTTCAATTCACCCCATCACCAGTTGAGTTCCACCCAGTTCTGTGTTTATTAAAAGTCAGCAGCTTCAAAAAGTATAACTGCTGACTTTTAATAAACACACACTCACCTGTCCCACGGTCCAGCGATGCGGGTACCCGAAGCCTGGCTCCTCTCCCCAGCCTCTCTGCACCGCCGGCATTACTAATGTGGGCACCCAACTGTGACAGCTTCACAGCCGGGTGCACACTACGCACGCGCAAGTCGCGCTGCGCGACGTGAATGGCCGTGCAATCTTCTGGGACCTGTGATGTGTCCCAGAAGATTGCAGGGAGGGAGGGGCCGCCTAGGGGCCGAGGAGGAGTCGCGTAGGCGGCCCCGAGCGGAAGTGGGAGCTGGGTACCTGTCAAGGCAAGGTACCCGCTCCTCCCCCCAAAAAAAATGACATGCCAAATGTGGCATGTCAGGGGGTAAGAAGTACTTAAAGCGGAAGTTCCACTTTTGGGTAGAACTCCGCTTTAACAAATCAATTTAAACAGTGAACTGAAAAGCAGAAAGCACATTAGGCAACTATTAGGTTGTGTTTGCCTCCTTGGCAAAATGTTCCCAATCTAACATCTTTTTTGCATGACAAGAGTGCTATGTTTTTTGTGTGACCTAAAAGGTAAGATTCTCCCTTCTGCACCTGAGAGACAGAGGGTGGTCAAGCATGGTCTGATTAAAGCTGATTCCTTGTGGCCCCCCTGTACACCTTGATGGGGGGGACAGTGGGGACAGCATATTGAGAAACTGATCCCCTAAATTTTCCCATGCAGCCACTGAAAGCCTGTTCCTCCTCTCTCTCCTGCAGGCATTCAGCGGCTACAGGAGCGAAATGGAGGGGATTGGGTTCCCTACATGCCATTCTGCCTCCCCTCATATCTAGATCCTGCTGCCCCCGGGTACTCTCCTGCCCTGTCCCCTCGTAGTGCTGTCGGCTTCACCCCTCCTGCAGGCTGCTGCGGGGGATGTGTCAGGATGGAGAGTGGAAAAGGGCACTGTAAATACATCACTTACTGGCCCCTTCCTATTCTAAAAAGACAGAGTCAGTGATCAGTACTGATCACTGACTCTGTCCATTCGTAACTGAAGCATTGTAAACTGTGTTTACAATGCTTCAGTATGTGAATGAATGGGAAGCTCTGTACAGAGATATTCCTGTCCATTCATTCTGTGCATCTGAGGCTTCAGAGATGGAGATGAGGGCTGTGTCCCTAATCTTCTTTCTTTGTTTCAAATGTGAAACTCTGTTTAGACCCCTGATGTTTCACCAAAGCCCCCCAATGGGTTTCCTAAAAAACTTTAAAAAATGTTAAAATTAAAAAATAAATAAAAATAAAAAAAACTACTGACACCAGTGGCGGAACTACCAGGGTCACAAAGGCCATGGGGTTCTGCCACCGGGCTAGGCGGGAAGAGCCGTGGGCTCAGAGGGAAAAGGCAGGGTCGGGGTATCCTGAATAGTTTCTTGCACTGAAGGTTCCAGTTAGGCCTCTGCTTTTCATGCTTTCAATTGAAAGGTGGTTGGCACAAAGGCACAAACCCACACAGCACCATGATAAGTGATATTATTTAGGTTGGTGGTTACAAGTGAATTAATTCAGTCCATATAAATTTAGAGCTTTTGGAGTCCAGAAACAAGATATCTCTCCAGCAATTTCCAGCTGAAGGCTTTCAATAGACAGTGCGGCACTTCTGCTTGATTCCGAGCATGCGTGGACTTTTGTCCGTCTTAATTGTGTACACACGCTTGGAAATACTTGTTGTCGGAAAATTTGAGAACCTGCTCTCAAACAGTTGTTGTCGGAAATTCCCGCAGCAAATGTCCGATCGAGCATACACGCGGTCGGAATTCCGACAACAAGCTCACATCGAACATTTGTTGTCGGAAAATCCTATCGTGTGTATGGCCCATAGGTCTTTAATGCATAAAAGAAACAATAATTCAGATTCTCCACTGTCAAGTACATGTAAAATGTGAGTTTTAGATGGTTTTACCCTACGAAGCAAACCCAAAGCTATGAAGCTGAATTCATGTAAGTGGAGAATACCTTCCGAGCATACTGTTTAGTGCATTTAACCCCCCTGGCGGTATTCCCGAGTCTTGCTCGGGGTGGATTTTTCATACCAAAAGCGGTATCCCCGAGCCAGACTCGGGCTTGCATCGCAGGATCCAGGAAGAGTTTACTTACCTTGTCCCCTGGATCCTGCGATGTCTCTCCGCCGTGATCGGCGAGCCGCTGTGTCTCGCTCGATTCACAGTGCCGAGCTCCGTTCCCTGCGAGCGTTGCGACGCACGGGGACGGAGTTCGGCGGTAAATTCAAAAGTGAAACACACAGTAAACACACAGTACAGATACAGCATACTGTAATCTTACAGATTACAGTACTGTATCAAATATTTACACATCCCCTTTGTCCCTAGTGGTCTGCTCAGTGTCCTGCATGCAGTTTTATATATATAAAACTGTTCTTTCTGCCAGGAAACTGGAGATTGTCCATAGCAACCAAAACTGTCTCTTTACATCAAAAGTGGTTTTAGACCAGCTAGAAAAAAGCGATAATAAATTAGAATCACTTGCAGAATTGAGCGATAGTGATTTGTGGGGAGATCCGTCATCAAACACTAAAAGTAACAAAAGCTACAATTCTGCAACTGAGCAAATTTCAGTGTTTTTGATTTGATTACATTATTATATAATTTTTATTATTATTATATTATTATTTGTTATAATTATTTATAGTTATTTATTATATTATAATTTTTTATTTCGTTTTTCAAACTTTATCATACCCGGGATGTCTACTAGACTCTTGTTTGGACAGATTTAAGTGAACTATTCCTAAGAATTACAGGCCTACAATATAAAACGCCAATTTTCTGTGCAAAATAATGGTACTGCTTTCAGCACCTAAAATCTGAAATAATCATACCGCCAGGGAGGTTAAAGGACACAGCATGCAAAGTGGACAATGTAGCTCGATTTAGCGTACACAGCTTTACTATAGTAGCCATTTAAAATGGGTCCCATAATGTATTGTTTCTAGGACAAAAACAAAAAGTAATAAGAATGTAATCATATCTTAAAACTTTTTAGAATGGATGTAATTTTATAAAATGAGGTTTAAATTGCCATACTTTGTCCATGTGTTCACAATTTCCCAGGTGCTCCAATTGCCTTTTTAATATAAATCCAAGTACATTAAAAAATATCAATCTACACATTGTGGAGCAATTAGTGCTACAAAAATGGTTATACTGATTAATACATAATTACTAGGGCATCAACACTTATGTTTAAAATATGATAAACTATCGGAAGTAATATTTTTTATCTTTTATTGCTCTCCTGTTCTTTTTTCTGAGTGTTTTAAATGATGATAATTAAAATGTGATTTCTCTTCACAGCTGTGTGCCATTGCTTTAAAGGCAATCTGTTCACTGGAACTGGAACTGAACTCATATGAGAAATATCAGGTCTGTTATTTCTGATCTTCTGAAAATGATAATTGCTTGCTATGTTGCTTGCTGTGCCCTCCAGCCGCAGCTAAACACTGCAGCCTCATGCGCCAAGGCTAAATGTCCAGTGTGCATGAGGCCTAAGGTTACTTAAACACTAGCTCCATACTCTCATATACCACCGCCCAATTGTCCCTGATTTTGAGGGGCTGTCCCTCTTTTGTAACCAAATCCAGTTGTCCCGGGTGAGATATATAAACCGCTATAGAATGTACATTTAATTATCAAAAATGTTTTATTACACCTAACATTTCATCCAACCTTTACATTTTTGCATTTGTTATTTGTAAGAGCCAGTATAATAGTGAATTAGTACTGAAAAAACAATTATTAGTTTAACCAAATATTATTTGCGTCTGTGTAATAGGTGTCCTTTGCCTAATTTTGTGCCGTGTCCCTTTTTCTTCAGGTTTAATATACCCTGCCACATGCACTTTTATTATAACCCAGCTCTGGCAAATTTTCGTTCACCCTGTGCTACACAGAACACATCAGAGAGAGATCTGAGTTAGACTGCCACTAGATGGTGCTTGCAACACGCAAGGTACACAAATCATTCACTAGTTTGCAATACATAACAACATGATGTATGCAAATCACAATTCTTGTGTACTGTAAAACGCATTTAATGAATCCATGGTATGGCTTCCATATATTAATATAACCTAGATGTTAAAGACAATGGGAAAGATTGGAAATGTTCTGTAAATGATGAAGCATAATATATGGTATTAGAAAAAAAATACATTCAGAAATATAAAAATACCTGCATATTTATTTTGGAAAAATAGACAACAAACTGAACCTTTAAATTACTTTTTTTTAAATTCCCAAAATCTATTTTTTTTAAAAACCTAACCCAGGCCTGGTTCACACATGCAGTAAAAATGAGTGGTCCAGCCTTGTTTTTACAACCCCTTGACAGCCTAATAAAGCGTCTGGAGGCGATCGTACATGACAGCAAATTTATCTCTACTTGTCAAGTTTGATAGATGGCAGCACCTGTCAAACTTGCCCATTGAAGACAACACTTGCCTCGCGTGCCTACAGTATATTAGTTTCATGTAAAATGGATGTCAGCAAAAAAAAAAAAAAAAGGCATTCAGGAAAGTGCAGTATAACCTCCTGAACGCCCGGAAGCTGCTGCTCTACCACCTTTTGAAAGGCAATCCACTGTTGATTGTTTTTCAGAGACTGCTGCCGTGTAGACTTATCCTCAAGCCACATATTTTTTTAGTTTCCAATAAAGTAGATAACCATCTGGTAGGTTTTATTTCTGTCTGTCTACAAAAAATATTGTTCAAACCCATTGCAGGAAATTTTGATCAGGGCAAATAAACCAATATTTAAAAGGGGGGTAGAGTCAACCCATATGTGATGACATGGAGATGTCAAATGTTTGATCACTTCCTATCCTGGGAAAGGAAGTGAATAGAAACCCCCCCCCCCCCCCCCCCAGTGAAGGCATATATTTAAATAGCATACCTGACAAGGTTTCTAATGCTGTGTACACACGGTCAGACTTTTTCGACCGGACTGGTCTGACAGACGGCGACGGACCAAATCCGGCGGACAATCCGATCGTGTGCAGGCTTCACTGGACCTTCATCGGACTTTTCCAGTCACAAATCTGACGAACTTTAGATTTGGAACATGATTCAAACATTTACGTCGTAACTCCGCCGGACCCAGAAATCCGCTCGTCTGTATGCTAGTCTGACGGACAAAAACCAACGCTAGGGCAGCTATTGGCTACTGGCTATCAACTTCCTTATTTTAGTCCGGTGTACTTCATCACGTACGAATCCGTCGGACTTTAGTGTGATCGTGTGTAGGCAAGTCCGTTCGTTAAAAAGTCAGTCGGAAGTCCGTCAAAAGTCCGTCAAAAGTCCGCTGGAAAGTCTGTCGGACCAGTCCGGTCGAAAAGTTCGACTGTGTGTACGCGGCATAACGCTTACCCGCCTTATCCAAAAAAAATAAAAAGTTTTTGTTGAAGTGGATCTTTAAATGTGAACTTTTGAATACATGTTAGAAGTTGTCAATGATGTGCATTTACAAAAGCAACCATCAAATTTAAGTTATTAGCAGTTCAGTATAGTCAGATAAGTGAAAGACAAATAACTTTGGCCACTCTTCACTTCATATTGCCATTCGCCTTGGTTTTTTTTTGCCTTGTCCATAGTTTTGATAGATAGCGTTGGAGTAAAAGTCCTGCTGCTATGTATCTTTTTATTTCCCAAAAATAAACTGGCACAAACAGTGCAGCTCGGCCCCACCCCGCTCCCTTTTTTTTGATTGACAGCAGCAATGCTCTCACTGGGTCCAGTGAGGAGGGAGAGAGAGATCCTGGGCACAGCACTGGACTGAGATTGGACTCAGGTAAGTATTAAGGAGGGTCGGGGGGAAAGCTGCACTTAAAAGGTTTTTTACCCTAATGAAGAGAATGAAGAGAATGCATTAAGGTAAAAAAAAAAAACCTTTAGCATTTACAACCACTTTGAGCACTATAGTAAGTGCAGAATATGATATGGGATATGGGATAAGCTGGTTGGAGACTGTATTAACAGAATGCACAAAATACTAACCCAGTGTCGGATAATTATGGAAGTGGCACGTTCCATATAAGGCCAAATTTTGCATTCAGTATTGGAATCAGTGGAGAAAACTAATGCTGGCCACAGATACCAGAGGACACAGCATGACCATCTGAGGATATATTTAGCTCCAGCTTCAGGCATAAACATCAATGTGCGTAGGTTGCCTAAAGCTAGCCATATATGCATAGATTTCTCTTGTTCAACCTGTGAGCTGAATATGAGAAATCTAATAGGTTCTACCATCCATGCCAAAGCAGCGCCTGTGACTTTCTGAATACCTGAACAATGTCTGCATCTGATAGGATGTAATCTCTGTCCCTCCAACAATTTTCCACCCAGCTTCTTTGATTTTTCAAAGTTTGTTGAGCTGGGTGTTCATATTCATATTGATCACAAAGGACACCAGCAGGTATCAGATCTTGGAAGGAAACAATTGTGACTGGACAAGGCATTTTAAACCATTCTGCTCACTTTAATTCCTTGAGATCTTTTAGCCAGCACTGTCTACAAGTTAAAGATTGTCACCAAACTTGGCTGAAAGTGGCCAAAAAACCTGCTGCAGCAAACTAAAATACCTTGCTTTTACTGCTTAATCCCTGGCTGTCCAAGATTGTGGCTACCTCCTGCTTCCACAAATTCATATTTAGCCCATCATTAAAGTGGACTGTCTTACTACCCAATAGAACTGTGCAGGAACTATGGTACTTAGAAAAAAAGAGTTGGTTTTAGGTGGTTTGCAAAGATAGACAGAATCTTTACAGTATATCTTCAACCAGAGACATGCAGTGGCTTCCAATTTATTCAACCAATATCCAAGTCACCTTTTCGGAGTATGCCAGGCTAACTGATCACTTGCAGTAAAGCTTGTTAATATGTGTTCTATTGGTGGAGAGAATTAGCTCATTGGTCAAAATTAGCCAACGTAACTGATAAAAGTGCAAATGGTCAAAGCTTTTTATGTACAGTCAGAGTTCTAAGCATTTGAATGGAATTATTTATAACATTTAATAACTTGATAATGTGACACAAAACCTGGTAACACAATGGGTAAATAGAAATCAATGAAAAACATACCGTAGAGTAAAAAGATTTCTTAATGGGGCTATTATTCAAACTGATATTATTATAGGTGTATGCCAGAAGTGTAAGTGGTCATTTTCACTTACCAATTACAAAGTTTGAAATAACAGCCCTCTGCTCCTCAAACAGTTTGGACCACACGACATATCGGGCAGGTTTTACTAATTTTCATGGTGCCAAGTCACTTTTATTTACATGGTTATATGGCCAATTCTTTGCTTTTATTCCACAGTAGGCTCCTTTTCACACTTGTGATCTGACTTGTGAGACCCAAAGTCACAGGACATGTGAAATGCCATGTTAGTTAATGAGAGCCATTCCAATTGACACTACTGAAGTAGCTGCGACTTCAGAAAAGGTTTCTGCACTAATCTGGTCTGACTTTGATATGACTTCAATGCCAGAGAGTGTAAAAGTCTTATCGAAGTCACTTTAAAGTTGTATCAAAGTCAAACTCCAAAGTTGCACTGAAAATCGTGCAACTTTGGAGTTGGCTAGTGTGAAATCAGCCTTAAGGTAACCAGAGACAGTAGACGAACAGTGCAAGTCATGAATTTCAACTGAAATATTCAACTCTCTATAAATCTAAAGGAGCCTTCAGATGATATCATACACAACAGACAACCATTCTCAGGAAAATTATCAGCTGATCAACCAGCTCACTAGGGCCCGCTCACACTAGTCTGCGTGCATTATGAACGGAGTTGTTACAATACAATGTTTACATTTTCATTTTTTTTCGTATATTGACAAAAACACTTAATTTAACTGCTTGCTATGCACTACGGTGCTTAGATATTTGGTGTGTTTTTCTGTGTAATAATTCAGACATGCTGCATTTTTAAGCAATGCTCAACACTACACATGTATTGTGGAACAGGACACAGAGATATCTAAGGTCTGTTTCACAGTGCCATGCTGCGGTTTGGCAGCAGCATGGGTGCAGTGCCGTGTACCCTCAGTTTTCTTGCGGGTTACCCATGCTTTTCCGCAGACTTTTGGATCTTTTTAGCTCTGGTGTTTTTGGTGCGTTTTCTGAAAGCGCACCAAAGATACAGCATGCAGGACTTCTGGTGCACTTTCAGAAAATGTACCAAAAATGCCTAATCTACTAGAAGTCTATGGGAAACCATGGGTAACCCATGCAAAAACCATGAGAATGCTATGCTGAACCTGCTCTGCAGTTTAAAAGCATCTTTGGTGCCCTTGCGTTGAGCCTACATTTATTGATACAGATCAACCCATCTGGTGTGAACAAACCCTAAATGGCCAGAAAAGATGTTTTCTTTTTTTTCAATACATTTTTATTGAAGTATCTCAGTTAAGGTAAGGAAGAGATACCGTATATACGCGAGTATAAGCCGAGTTTTTCAGCACATTTTTTTGTGCTAAAAATGCCCCCCTCGGCTTATACTTAAGTCTCCTTCCACACTGTGTCCATCTGCAGCCTTACGATCTCTCAGCTGTCCTGTCAAGGTTTCTGCCTGCAGTTTGGTAATGAAGGGTAATGGTCGGGGGGAGGAGGGAAGGAATTAATTCTGTATGATCTCCCAGTATCCTGTCCTGCCGAAAAAGGTCCCCCGGCGGATAATGCCCCCCCTGTACTGCACTTGTGCAGTATGAACCACAACAGAGCCATAATAATTTCTTCCTACTCACGGATGACCTCTTGTCCAGAATTAAACTGGCCTCCTCTCTAGACCAACTGCCCTCAGGAGAACATCTGCAAGAAAAGGACAGACTTTTCTTCCATGACCATGCTATGTTTGTGCCCCTTCAACTGAGAGTTCCTGTGCTCAAACTCTGCCATGACAACAAGTTAGCAGGGCATTTCGGGGTGACCAAAACCATCGATCTGCTTTTGCAAACCTTTTGGTAGCCTACCCTCAAGGCAGACTGCCACGCTTACGTCAATTCCTGCCTGGTATGCAATCACAGAAAAACGGAAAAGAATAAATCATGGGGTGTCCTACGCCCCCTGCCTGTTCCCTCCAGACCCTGGTAACAGATCAGCATGGATTACATAGTGGAGCTACACCCCTCTGGTGGGTTTACATCCATATTTGTTGTTGTGGACCACCTTACAAAAATTGCTAATTTTATTCCTATGATTGGCACTCCTTCTGCCCCAGAAACAGCTCAGGCTTTTATCAAGGAGATCATGCGCCTCCATGGGGTCCCCAGCAATAGTGCATCGTATCGTGGGGTTCAATTCACCTCTAAATTCTGGGAGGAGCTCTGTCTTGCTCTAGACATCGAGAACCACTACTCTTCGGCCTACCACCCTCAGACCAATGGACAAACGGAACGTACAAACCAAACTCTTGAACAGTACCTTAGTTGTTTCTCCACCTTTGTCCAAGACAATTGGGCGTTCCTACTTCCTTGCGCAGAATTTTCATACAACAACGCAAAACATTCTACCACTAAGCAATCACCGTTCTACGCCAACCTGGTGTACCACCCTTCTTTTTCCCCTGTCCTACCTGTTTCTGCTTCGGTCCCGGCTGTCTAGAACAGAGTGGAATTTCTACACAACAACTTAGAGCTCCTTAAATGCTCAGGTGGCCTGGCACTTCCTAATTTTAAAGCATATTATCAGGCAACTGTATTGACCAGACTTGCTGAATGGAAATATGCCCTTAACTCAAAGCTATGGGTACAAATTGAGTATTCCCTAAGCGGTGTAGACCTTTCAATGGCTCCCTGGATACCCCGTTCCCACAGGAACCTTGCCCGCTCCACTTCGGCCCTTACCATCTCCTCTTTGGATGTATGGGACGCACTACATAAAAAATATTTCTGGAATTATGACTCACCTTTACTACCTCTCCTCAATCACACATACTTTCTGCCAGGCCTTCTGGACCCAGGTTTTAAATCCTGGAGGTCAGAAGAACCCCTCCTTTTGCATCACATTCTAAATGGTAATGTACTTAAACCCCTATCTGCGATCCTCACTCCTAAACCCGCCACATTCCTAGATAGGTGGAGATACCACCAAATACAACATTTCTTAAGCTCTCTTCCTACTCCACTTAGGGGCGTCAGTGACCTAAACGATATAGAAGTAATATTTTATCCAAAAGACCCCCCTCTACATAGCATCTCTTTATTCTACAAAGCCCTTATTACTCTTCAAAACCCTGACCCCCCCCCCCCTTATCTGACTAAATGGGAAACTGATCTTGATCTCTCCCTGACTGACAACCAAAAAAATAGGATCCTATTATTAGCCCATACCTCGTCCTTAGCCTCAAGAATGTCAGAAGTCAACTATAAATTGCTCACTAGATGGCATTACACCCCAGCTCGTTTACACCAAATGTTCCCCGCCAGTTCCCCATTGTGCTGGAGGAACTGTGGGAAAAAAGCTACCCATGCACACATATGGTGGCTTTGCCCACTGATCAGACCATATTGGGATGATATTCGTAATCTGATTGCTCAGATTGCTGATGTTCATATACCAAATGACCCATGGGCTATCCTTTTTCATGTCACAAAAACTCCCATAAAGTCATATAAACGCTCAATCATTCCTCACCTATTGAATGCCGCCAAGGCCTTAATTCCTACTTTGTGGGGCCAACCAGCTGTTCCTTCTATGAAAGCCTGGCTACAATCGGTTGACGATGTACACCTCATGGAGAATATCACCCACAACATTAGAGGGACCTCCCAGAAACATTACCTAATCTGGGAACCTTGGAAAAAATTTCAGTCTACCACCACATATACAAATCTCTTGCTCTAACCCCTTAAACATAATACTCTAGAGTAGCCATTCAGCACTTACTTAGGTCAATTTTCCCCTCTGCTCAATACTTGGTCTAGCATACCAGCAACTTCCTACCCTCTCCCCCTCCCATCTTCAATTCTTTCTTCTCTATCCTTTCTTTCTCTAACATTACTTTTTCCAGATGTTTACCTTTATTAAAATAAACCAATACTTTCTATTTAATTATATTTAGATTATGGTGCTCACTTAGTTAACATCCTTTTTCCAATCAGCTGCTTTGCTGATTATATGTCTATTCCTGGATGTACCAACTATAATTTTCTAATTGTTGGATTCGATGAGTACTATATCTTATGTTACTGAAAAGCTAGAAGTGTTAAGTTCATTGCGTTATATTTGTACATATGGTATATCTTTCTTCAATAAAAATATATTAAACAAAAAAAACAACTTAGAGCTCCTAAAGGATACCATAGCTAAGGCACAGCTGGATTACAAGACCATCTATGATTGAAGGCGGCCGGGGGTCCTGGATTTTTAACCGGGAGACAAGGTTTGGCTGTCTACCAGGCATTTGAAGTTGGCCTGTCCCTCCAAAAAATTGGGCCCTAAGTTCATTGGGCCCTTCCCTGTCCTGTCCTGATTCAAGTCTGTTGTCTACAAACTCAAACTGTCCTCAACTTACCGGATCCATCCTGTTTTCCATGCCTCCCTCCTGAAGCACGTGGCCCTCGAACCTCTTTGGGGAACGTGGGGTCCGTCCACCTCCCTCTATGATTAAAGGGAGTGAGGAGTACGAGGTGGAGACCATCCTGGACTGTCGTAGAAGGGGCCGCAGACGCCAGAATTCCTGGGAACCCGAGTTGCATATCCATGCTCCAGAGCTTCTCCGGGGGTTCTTTCAGTGAGCTTCATCCCTTCGGGGGGGCTCTGTAGTTTGTAAGACTCCAGTGCTTGTTACGCATGCACCAATGGCGCGTTGCCACAAGAGGAAATCCGTGCCAACTGAACATGCGCCAAAGACGCTTCAGTGCGCCAACCCGCACCTGCGCAGAAGACCTGATGGAAAAGGCAGGAAAATTCCCAGGAGGTGCACAGGGAGTGACCTCAACCTGATGGAAAAAGGCAGGAAAATGCCCAGGAGGCGTACAGGAAGTGACCTCAACCTGATGGAAAAAGGCGGGAAAATACCCAGGAGGTGCACAGGAAGTGACCTCAACCTGAAGGAAAAAGGTGGGAAAATACCCAGGAGGTGCACAGGAAGTGACCTCAAACTACCCTATATAAGCCCAGCCCAGACACTGCCAAATTGCTGGATTATCTTCAGCCCCCCCTTGTTCCTGTGCTAGTGTGTGATCTGTCTGAACTTGTTGTGACCTGGAAACCTATTTGACTACTCTTGATTGCTGCTTGCCATTGACCTTGAATTTGTACCTTGACCACTCTACTTTTTTGCCCCTTTTGTACTCAGCTGCCAGATTGAAACTGACCCCGGCTTGGATCTCGATCATTCTTCTTATGATTAACCCTTTTATATTTTGTTGCCAAACTGGACTTGACCTCGGCTCGGATCTCGGACTAAGGCTTGCACAGTGCTCCACACTCCTGGCACCTGTGCCACTCGGTGTCCACCAAGTCTCTGTCTCCATCTCCAGAGGCTTCAAGTACCCGAGGTGCAAGGGAGGCCTCCCCTCTACTTAGGTCTTATCTCAGGAACGTGGCCCACGTGATAGTCTGCTTGTCTAGACTGTTTGCGGGCTTTCTTGTGCATCATCTAAAGAAGAGGCTTCCTTCTGGGACGACAGCCATGCAGACCAATTTGATGCAGTGTGCGGCGTATGGTCTGAGCACTGACAGGCTGAATCCCACTCCTTCAACCTCTACAGCAATCCTGGCAGCACTTATGCGTCTATTTCCCAAAGATAACCTCTTGATATGACGCTGAGCATGTGCACTCAACTTCTTTGGTCGACCATGGTGAGACCTGTTCTGAGTGGAACCTGTCCTGTTAAACCGCTGTATGGTCTTGGCCACCATGCTGAAGCTCAGTCTTGGCAAACTTCTTATAGCCTAGGCCAGTGATGGCGAACATTGGCACCCCAGATGTTTTGGAACTACATTTCCCATGATGCTCCATTACACTGCAGAGTGCATGAGCATCATGGGAAATGTAGTTCCAAAACATCTGGGGTGCCAAGGTTCACCATCACTGGCCTAGGCCATCTTTATGTAGAGCAACAATTCTTTTCTTCAGCTCCTCAGAGAGTTCTTTGCCATGAGGTGCCATGTTGAACTTCCAGTGACCAGTATGAGAAAGTGAGAGTGATAACACCAAATTTAATACACCTGCTTCCCATTCACACCTTGACCTTGTAACACTAACGAGTCACATGACACCGGGGAGGGAAAATGGCTAATTGGGCCCAATTTGGACACATTCACTTAGGGATGTACTTACTTTTGTTGCCAACGATTTAGACATTAGTGGCTGTGTGTTGAGTTATTTTAAAGGGACAACAAATTTACATTGTTATACAAGTTGTACACTCACTACTTTACATTGTAGCAAAGTGTAATTTCTTCACTGTTGTCACATGAAAAAACTGTAATAAAATATTTACAAAAATGTGAAGGGTGTACTCACTTTTGTAAGAAACTGTATAACACATTACTTAATGACATGCGTAATAGAAAATCAAATCTTAAATTCCTTGCGTGTATCTTTAACTGCTTACCGCCCGCCCACCGTGAAATGATGGCGGGGCGGTGCAGCTTTCATTCTGGAACAACATCATACGACGGCGTCCCAGAACGGCCACCCTCACGCGGCCACGGGGGCACGCAGTGCGGCGATCGCAGCCGCGCTGTGTTGATAGGACACAGCGCGACCCCAATCTCTGTAAAGAGCCGCGTCCGCGGCTCTTTTACCATGTGATCGGCCTTGTCTAATCACAGCCGGTCACATGTAAACACGGAGATGCTGGTAATTGGCTCTCCTCACCTCACACTGACAGATTGTGTGGCGAGGAGAGCCGATCAGTGGCATCTCCACACAGGGGGACATCTAGAAATGTAATCAGGGCACTGATCATCAGTGCCCTGATTACAATATAGCAATACAGTGTCACCAATCAGTGCCCACCATTGCCTGCCTATGCCAGCAATCAGTGCCCACCAGTGGCAGCAATCAGTGCCCACAAGTGCCACCAATCAGTGCCCATTAGCGATGCCAGTCAGTGCTGGCAATCAATGCCGCCTATCAGTGCAGAAAATGATAAAGAATGTGTTTGGGTACAGTGTAGCAAGAGCGCGCAATTGTCATTCAAAGTGTGACAGCGCTGAAAGCTGAAAAATGGCCTGGGCAGGAAGGGGTGTAAGTGCCTGGTAGGTAAGTGGTTAAACAGCATCTATAATCGCCCTAGCCATAGCTAGAAGTGAAGCTTGTCTACACTGTATACCATACATCTCAAGAGTGGGCTGTTTACAAAGATCCAGTGAACCAGTATCGACAAACTAAAAGGATGTTTTCTTTGCGTCTAAACAAGAATGCTCAATTACTACAGATACAAATTGTAGTTGATTTATTAAGACTGGAGAGTGAAAAATCTGGGGCAGCTGTGCAAGGTAGCCAATCAGCTTCTAACATTCAGCTTGTTCAATTAGGCTTTGACAAAAAAAAATTTGGACACTGATGTTTTTTTTGGGGAGCAGCACCAGATTTTGCACTTTCCAGTATTAGAAAATCAACCCCATTATGTACTATACTTCATCTATACATACTAGTTTAAAAAAAATTACAGCAAAATGTCCATGTTCTGTTGTTTATACAATAATACAATCAGGGATACAATATAATTATAGAAAAATAGTGAAATAAAACCAATATACAGCAATAAAAGACTGGTAGAACACTGAGTCACTTCCATGTGTTAGAGAAGGTCACCGATCTACTCTTAGTGGCATCAGGTTCTGTACTTAAGAAAGTTCATTTAGTGTCAGTATCTGTTACTCTCACAGCTTATGTGACCTCAGCGAGTAATTTTCTCCATGTATTAAGAAACACAACAAATAAGGACAAGATGTCTTTCTACTGTGGTTGAAACATATCACTTAATCCCCTTCTCACATAATGCTAATAAATAGAAGATTTTATATAGGTATGTAGAATATGGTCTGTTGTCCCAGGCTCAGATATTATGCATGACCATTATTTTAAAAAAGAGAAAAACTATCTATTTTCATTGGCATCATTTAAAGTTTTAAGGCTCTGTTCACATCTAGGCGTTTATGGGCGATTTTCTGCTCTAATGCTGCATACACACTGTCTGAATTTCCGTCAAAAAAAGTGTGATGGGAGCTTTTGATCGGATATTCCGACCGTGTGTATGCTCCATCCAACTTTTTTTTTTTTTTTTTTCTTTCCACTTCAGACGACCTTTTTTTGGGGGACTAAAATCAACTTTACAGTTCATTTTAATTGGAGCGGCCCACCAATGTCTCATCATCGTGGTCTTTTGCCATATATAAAAAAAACACAACCAGACAGAAGAAAGCAAGACCCAATAATGGGAGCATGGTATAAAAAACTAATAAACTATTTCTAACCCTTCCCACTACAACACTTAATCACTCCCATATGGCTAAATATAAACTCCCTTTCCCTTTTACTTCCAATTCCCCCCCCCCCCCACATCCCCCCTCCCCAAATCCCCCCATCCCGCCTCTCCAGGGTCTAATTTTCCTTCTACTCTCCTTCTTAGGCTAAGGCTTTGATCTCTTTGGCATAACTCCATTTTTTTTAAATTTTTTCCAGCGATCCCACCTGTCCAAGTTCCCACTTCCTATTTCCTCTAGCCTGCTCCTCAGCGTCTCCATACTGCAACTCTCCTCAATTGCATCAAACCACTCCCATATCTCTGGGTTCTCCCTCCTCTGCCAATTCCTTGGGATCGTTCTTTTTGCCGCGTTCAGGAGCTGCGGGACCAGAGACTGCTTATAACTGTTTAGGTCCCCCATCCCCCCATGATACAGGACCTCCCAGGGGTCTTCTACCACCTCTATTTCCATGATTTCCTTTATAAGGACAAGTATTTTTCTCCAGAAGTTTTTGATTAAGGGGCAACTCCACCACATGTGTCCCATTGTTCCAACTTCCTGGCAGCCTCTCCAGCAAGTGGGTGGCCCATTTTGATACTTGCTTGTTATCTCTGGGGTGAGGTAGCTTCTGCTGATGCATTTGTAATTAATTTCTGCCGTTCGGGTGTCTATTGCTGAGTTGGCAATCATTTTTAACATTCTTTTAATTGTGTCTATATCCTTTTTAGTGCCTAAATCTCTTTCCCATTTGACCAGGAATGGCGGCATCTCCAATTTTTCTGAGGCCATCAAGATTTTATATATCTGAGAAATTATATTTCTTGGGGCCTCTTTATCACATAACCTTTCAAAGTCTGTCAATTGTTTCCCAGACCTGATCGGCTGTGGTAATCTATTCACAAAGTGACTCAATTGGAGATATCGCCAACTGTCTAGTCCCCGTGATTCCCTCCCATGTGTAAGTTGCTGCAGTGATATAAGTTTACCATCTTTTATAATTTCTCTCAATTGTGTTTTCCCCCAAAGTGCCTCTTTTCCTCCTATACTCTCCATTCCTGGTGTGAAAAATGTATTATCTAATAATATAATCAGCGGTGAGTTATATTTCCCATTGACTTTCCTATATACCCCATCCCAGATTTTCAACACATTTCTTGTTATTGCGTGCAAACTATTGTCTAGTGATCTAAAGTGTGGGGGGTTCCAAATAATGGTGCCTAATTGTGATTTACTTAAATCTTCTTCTAATTTCACCCATTTTTTTTTCGTTTTTCCTTCCTCGCCCATTCAACTACCCTTGATAAAATTACGGCTTTGTAGTACATCTGCACATCGGGGACTGCCAGGCTAGCTTCCTTTGTTTTAGCGTCTGGAAAGAAACTCTCGGTTTTTTCTTTTTCCAAATAAAGGTCATAATTATTTTCCTTAACATCCTCAGATAGTACTGGGGGAGGGGGACAGGGAGCATCTGGAAGTGGTACATAATCTTGGGTATTAAAACCATTTTAATGACATTAATACGTCCAATCCAGAAAAGGGCCTTACAAGAGAACCTATTGCAGTCCGATCTAGCCAGGTCTAGTAAGGGCATATAGTTAATAGTGAACGTCTTCTTGAGTGAGTTAGTTAGTTTAATACCCAGATACTTTAGTTCCTTAGTCCATTTAAAGCTAAATTCTTTTTTCAAAGTCTCTACAACTGACTTGCTTACATTTATATTTAATATTTCTGATTTATTCATATTTATTTGAAAGTTGGATACCTCTCCATATTTCCTCACTGCTTTTATAAGGTTGGGCATAGTCGTAACCGGATTTGTTACATAGAATAACACGTCGTCCGCAAATGCTGCGACTTTGTGTTCCTCCTCTCCTACCACAACACCTTGGATATCAGGATTTCTTCGTATTGATGCCAAGAAGGGTTCCATAGCCAAAACGAAGAGCAGCGGAGACAGGGGGCACCCCTGTCTCGTGCCATTCTCCATCTCGAATGGTTGAGATGTTAGCCCATTGATTTTTATTACGGCAGTTGTGTGGTGATAAAGAGTTTTTATCCTCCGGATCATTTTAGGGCCTAGACCCATGGCCTCTAAAGTCTGGATCATGAACCCCCAGTCTACTCTGTCAAAAGCCTTTTCGGCATCAATTGACAGAAGTAGTCCTGGGGGCCCACTCTCCTTCATTTTTCCGAACAGGAGAAGAGTCCTAACCCCATTGTCCCTCCCCTCTCTGTTAGGGATAAACCCTACTTGATCTGGGTTAAGTAGTGAGTTCATAAATTCCTTCAGTCTTTCTGCCAGCACTTTTGCATAAAGTTTTGTGTCGTTATTCAACAAAGAGATTGGACGATAGCTTGAGCACAATGTTTTGTCTTTACCTTCTTTCAGTATAATTGTAATAGATGCTTTCAATGCTTCTCTACTCATCTCAAAGCTGTCTCCCAACCCATTCAGGTAACGGCACAACCTAGGCACCAGTACTTCTCTAAATGTTTTATAATACAGTGTTGTTAGGCCATCCGGGCCTGGGCTTTTCCCCAGGGCCATTCCTGCTAATGCTTTACCTATTTCTTCTTCAGAGATTGGTCTTTCCAATAATTCTCTGCCTTCCTCAGAGATCTTGGGGAGTGCTGCCTTTTTTATATAGTTGTTATATCTCAGTGTCCTATTTTTTGAGGCGGTGTATTGTTTGGGGACTGAATATAATTCCTTATAATAGTTCTTAAAAATTTCTGCCACCTTTCTGGTTGAATACTCCATACGACCCTCTTTGGACTGGATTCTTTCTATAAAATTCCTAGTTTTCTTCTTATGTACCATTTTTGCTAACTGTTTGCTAGGTTTATTACCCCATCTATATCTTTCCCAGGCAATCTTATTGAATGACGCTCTGGTCTCCTGTTCCATTACCGTTTTTAACTCAGATCTTTTAATGACCATCCGATGATGTATCTCCTGGGGTATCTGGCATTTATATTTTTTGTGTATTTGTTCTAGCCCTGTGAGTTCGTCAGTTAATTTTTGGATTTTTTTCCCGTCTATCTTTTTTCTTCCTTGCCCCCATTTCAATCAAGACTCCTCTAATATAGGCTTTGTGTGCCTCCCAAAGTGTGGCTCCTGATACCTCCCCAGTGTCGTTTGCCTCAAAGAAGTTTTCTAGTTCCTGTCTAATTCTATTGACCCCCTCCGCCTCCCTTATCAGCTCCTCATTTAGCCTCCACTGCCCCCTCTCGGCCTGACCTCTTCCTCTTGACATTTCTATGGTCATAGGTGCATGGTCTGAGTAGGTTATGTTTCCTATCGTGGACCCCAATACCTTGTCGATCGCCCTATGCTCGACTATACCCCAATCAATCCGAGAGTGAGACCCGTGCACAGGGGAATAGAACGTATAGTCCCTCTTAGTTGGATGTTGGACTCTCCAGATATCTACCAATTGCCAGTTAGAAAGCTTTTGCTTTATCTCTTTCAGGTGAGCACAGGTTTTCCCCTGGGGGCGGGCCGTACTGTCTATACTCGTATTGAGACAGAAATTGAAATCCCCCATTAATATCAGGTGTCCTGTCATGAACTTCATTATTTTCCCCAGGATGTTTGCCAGGTATTTCATCGGATTTTTATTGGGGGCGTATATGTTAGCTAGCGTATATTCTTCTTCGTTTAATCTACCTCTGAGGAACAAATATCTTCCTTCAGGGTCCACTAGTCTCTCCTCCAGCACAAACCTTGTATTCTTTGCTAAACCAATAGCTACTCCCCTTGACCTACTAGAGATAGTATCACCTTGAAACCAGACCGGGTAATCCTTTGAGAACAATCTGAGTCTCGATTGGAGTGAGATGTGCGTCTCTTGCAAGAACACCACATCTGATCCCAATATTTTTAACTCATTAAAAATGTCGATTCTTTTCTTGGGGGTATTTAAGCCTTTAACATTATATGTTGTGAATTTTATTGTCGCCATAGCCCTTTTACCTTGCTCCTGACATCTCCCTTTTCCTTAGACCCTGGAGAGTTTTCCCCTTTTCTTAAAGTTGAAGTTGAGCAGGATCCCTTTCCCCTGCTCCCTATCCCTCCCTCGCACTCTCCCCCCCCCTCCCTTTCCATCCCTCCACCATCCCCACCTCCAACCCCCTGCCTCCCTCCCCCCCCCCCCGTAAATCCCCCTTATCCCTCCCCCATTCCCCCTTGACTCCCCATTCCCCCCCAATCCACCCCCCTCTCCCTCCATACCCCCCACCCTGGCCCCTACTGACCCCTTGGACCAGTGAGAGTCACATACATTGTGACCCATCATTGACCTCCTCCTCTAAAGGTGGAGTCTTAGGTGTGTCGTCCCTACAATCTATGTTGCCTTAATAACCGGGTAGTCTAGTCTTCACTCGACAGAACTTCCGTCTGAGTTAAATTCAAGTAAATATTGACCTTTGACCTATCCCCCCCTCCCCCCCCCCCCAGAGCCTCACCCCTACCCCACAGTCAGTTCAATCCAGCGTTCCATGGACCAGTCCAGCATCGGGGGCACCTGCATGTCCAATTTCTCACAGAACTCTTCTAGTTCCCCTGGGAATCTTAATCTTGCGGATCTCCCATCTTTATTGCCTACTAAGCAGGCTGGGAATCCCCATGTGTATTTAATATTTTGATTCACCATTTGTTCCAATAGGGGTTTTAAATGTCGCCTTCTCGCCAGTGTACCCTTGGCCAGATCCGCAAAAACTTGAACCCTTGCCTCTTCAAACTGTAATGGGGTATGTCTCTTAAGTTTAATCCAAATATTTTCCTTATCCTCGTAAAATCTAAATCTCACGATTATATCACGGCTTCTTTCATCCCGTCTGGTGTCTAGCCTGCCCACCCGATGCACCCGCTCAATTTTTGGGAAGTCTTCTCCGCCCAGTCCCAGGAGTGGGCTAAAGATAGTCGCCACAGTCCTCCTCAGATCTTCTCCCCTATTTTCTGGGACACCTCTGAGTCTCAAATTTTGTCTACGATCTCTGTTTTCCTGATCTTCCAACCTGTAGCTTGTTTTTATCTGGTTTTGTTGTGTTATTTTAAGTTGTTCTTTTAATTCGGAGATCTCCCTCTCTTGTTTGTCAAGCTTATCTTCAACCCCTTCCACTCTGGTCAGTAGGTTGCCTAAGTCGGACCTTAACATGGTGATCTCAGCCTTAATTGATGTCTCAAGCGCTTTAAGCATTTCTGCCAGTTCACTTTTTGAGGGTAGTTGTGAATCGTGTCTATGTTCATCGATTCTAGATGCCTCCAGCGTGTTTTCGGCTAAAAGCTCCTCTCTAGAGTGATCAGGGGTCAGGTCTTCCCTCCCATTTTGTCCCTTCTTCTTTTTATCTGCCATGTTTGATTTTTGGGTCTCTTGCTGGGACCTCCCCGGGCTCCCCCCTTTCACCATGTATTGCTTGATTGTGCTTGCGGAAGTGCTCCCTACAAGATTATCTTTTGGGGTTTTCGGTGGGCCCCCTTTCCCGGTTTTGGATGTACTTCGACTCATACTTCTCCTCCAGTTGTCTGGGCTTACTTGATTTTAATCAGTGTATCCGATGTTAAGTGGGTCCAAATTTCACCCTTTAATTGACCAATATAATTGGACTCAAGGTACCGGTACCGGTATGGTGGTGGTTACAGTATTAGCACATTGAATGAGCCTCTGTATAACTAGGTTTAAAATCGTATCCCCCTTAAGTCTAGGGAAACACGGGGTGCCAACGTATAGGGTTCCTAAACGCGTTTTCTGCTAGCCAATGTCCGGTATCCCCTAGTTAAGAAATAAGGTTGCCCAGAGAGAGGAAAAGTACCGTTGTAATACTGTATTTAATGATAACTGTTCCAGGTCCAGCCTCTCGGCCTTATATCTGCTATATGCTGCCCTCCAGGCCCCTCCAATGCGTAGGCCCTTCCAGGGCTTCTATCGTATATTTCTAAAGATGTTTTCTGGAGGTTCACCCAAGTCTATTTACTCCCGCCCTGAGCAACACATTGTCATACTTTCCCAATGTTAAATTTGCCCCTAAGCTAGAGAAAGGGGTATACCAAGGTTGTATAAGTATATTAGGATTGTTATCAATATCCCAGTCTTCCCTCCCACATGGATGCTGGGATACCCGCATACAGGCTTACTAGCGGTGTGGACGTGTCACAGATATTTGTACCCTTCAACACAATCAAGACAGTCTGCTGTTCCACCCTAAAAATGCCAACTTTTCCAATACAACCCCAGATTTACAGTTCTCGTTTTGCATTATATTGATTTTGATACAGTTCGTGTAATGGGGGTTATGCGATGTGTATCCATAGGTCCCCTCTTCCCATCTTCCCACCTCCGGGTTACTGGGTTAAATAGGGATTACTTCGCATAGGTTTTTCTATACAATTCCCTCAGTTTGCAATCAACGGGCTCACTTCTCCAGACTTGCTGCTAAGACACTCTTACCTTTGGCTTTGTTAAGCTTGGTATATCTCTTACCACCACCATTTGGACTTCTGTTGCAGCTCCCTGCTGTCTATGGGAAGATCGGGCGTTGGATTTGCTTCTGCTCTCCGGGCTGTGAGGCTCCTATCCACTGCCTCTCACTGCAGCGTCTGGGTCAATCCCTGGCTCGCATGCTGACACTCCAGGCAGGGAGGGGGGCGAGGGGCGGGGGGAGCGGGAATCTCCGAACGGGCAGCCGAGCCTGTCACTCCGTCTGCTTTCCTCCTTCTCCACAGGGACTCATAGGCTCTTAGAGTGCCGATCCCCTCGCTGTGTTCCCGGGGTTCTCCTCGCTGTCAGCTCCGTCTGACCATCCTGCTCTGTGTGGGAGAGAGGGAGTCCGCCAGAGCTTCAGCAGGGCGACACACCTCTTCCTCCTCCCTTCCCGTCTGACGTCTCACGTCATGACCCTTCTCTCTCCTCACACTCTGATCATCCAACTTTTTCTGTCTAAACTTCCGCCAGCAAAAGATTGAGAGCTGGTTCTCTATTTTTCCGACGGAAAAAGTTCTGGACGGAAATTCCGTTCGTCTGTATGCAATTCCGACGTGCAAAAAAACATGCATGCTCGGAAACAATTCGACGCATGCTCAGAAGCATTGAACTTCATTTTCTCAGCTCATCGTAGTGTTGTACGTCACCGCGTTCTTGATGGTCGAAAGTTCAGAGAACTTTTATGTGACCGTGTGTATGCAAGCCAAGCTTTGGAATTCCGTCGGAAAAATCATCCAAGATTTTTCTGACGGAAATTCCGCTCATGTGTATGGGGCATAAGCATCATCTCTAAAAACGCCCAACAAGACAAATGTCATTCATTTCAATGGCCCCTGTTCACATCTGTCTGTTCTGTCACCTTAAGCAAAACGCCCATCGCTCAAAAAAGTACACTTTTTTGGCAGATTACAGGCGTGTTACTGCTTTTCATTGGTGACTTGTCAACTCCAAAACGCCTGTACAAAAACGCTGCAGAAACACCCAAAAAACACCCGAATAACACCTGTAAAATAGCCACGCCTAGATGTGAACGGAGCCTTAAAGTCTGAGAATACTTTTAATTACGTAAAGCAAATGTAAACACAAGTAATAACTATTAACTAATTTTAATAGTAAAGCAAACATATATGGCACTAGATTTCTTGTTTACACTCCTTGCAGATATAAAAGGCACTAATTATCGCATCACAAATAATAAATTCTTAAATGCATTTTTTTAATTGCAAGCAGTGTGAGTATCTGAATGTGACTTAGTATCGGTCTTGTGTAGTCCTCGTGCAGCTGAGCTCAGACTGGGGAAGGGAGAATCTGTACCAAGAGCCAACCATTTTTTTTCCATAGTGCAAGAAACATGGTGAAAGAAGGAAAGAGCGGAGTGACAGAGAGATGAGCCAATAAGTCTTTTGCTTCTTCTTTCACTGTCCAGTCACAAGGTGGGGGCGGGACAGGGCCTGTAAGTGTTACTGAAATGCAGCAGAGATAGATCAGGTCTCCTGTCCTGCCAGACAAAGCTGTGCTGTGAGACAGAGCTATGTAAATCTCACAACTATATGGACAGAAATAACAAATCATTTCTAACAGTTCCTTTATGTGCATTTTATCTGTGTATTTAGCTGGTTACTTGGTGTTCAACTTTAAAAAAGAAATGTCACCTAAATTTTGTCTGTGAGATTGGAACCATTTTTAGGATTTTATTGCAGTCATTGTCCCCAAGACAATAAAGTGAACTGGATATAATTAACAGGAATGCACATGGTAAAAAACTTCTTTTTTAGTAAAAAAATTAGAACCTCTGTCAGGTTGTATTTTGCTGTTGGTGCCCTCAGCAGGTCTACTTCCCAAGTGGTCACCTCAACAGAACAAGAGGAGAAATCAAAGAACACAGACTACATTAAAAAAAACTAACAGCTTTTGACATTCCACGACTGCTTTTTAAGTAATAACGTGACCCCCCTCCAACCATGATACTTCTGCCACAATGCCCCATTTTTCTGTAATCGAAGGCTACTCTTGCAGATTTCACCCATTCAAAACCTACCAGTGAAATTAAGTTTTGAACTATTGCAACAAGATATTTTGATATTCTATGACTGTAGATTGAAGTCTGTCTAGTAATAGACAACTGGGCAGAAGATACTTTCACTACTGCTTTAAGAGTGGTGGGGGAGAGAGGATTTGTCTGATGCAATGGTCTACATTTGTTTAAAATAAATAAATAAATAAGAAATACACTTTAAAAGAGGTAGGTACTAAAACCAAAGCGTTTCCTTTTCATTTTGGATAGAGCAGAGGATTGTTACACCACAACAGTTTTTTTTTCCATTATGGAAATTTCCATGCACATCCTGTCCTGTAGGTGCAAGGAGAAGTAAGAGGAAATCTCTCCAAAGAGAGACATGAGGCTGAGGCATGCCAGCCAAGACAGCGGGCAGGGTGAGAAGTAAGAGGGGCAGAGCCAGACACAAGATGAAGTCATGTGGGGGGGGGGGGTGTTTAGGGTGCCTGAGCTGAAGCTGAGGGGAATTGGAGTGTCAGCGTTCCTATCATTGGCTAGTTGTCTTTATTGATCCACCGGATGGCACCTAGCTGCCGTGGCCGCCGGTGACCCAATATAGGTACCAGGAACCTTTCATGGGGCACCCTACTGGCCTTGGGCCCTCAGGTAGTGCCTGAGTGCCCGAAAGATCAGTCTGTCCATGCTGCCAAGATATAAAAAGAGAATAAATCTCCCTGTCCCACTTTATTGCCAGCTTTAATTCCTTAATAAGACTTAGGTGCAAGTGGAACTCGAACTTCTCAGACCTCAGTGAACAAATACTTGTTCTGCCATCCACATACTACCCTGTTTCCCCGAAAATAAGACCTAGCGTGATTGTCAGTGATGACTGCAATATAAGCCCTACCCCCCAAATAAGCCCTACCCTGTTTCCACGAAAATAAGCCCTACCCTGAAAATAAGACCTACAAGGACTTTAACTAGGGCTTATTTGGGGGGTAGGGCTTATATTGCAGCCATCACCGACAACCACGCTAGGTCTTATTTTTGGGGAAACAGGGTAGGTATTGAAGCATGAATCAAGATGCCAGGTATCTGTTCCTTTGAAATCAGGCCTACAGCAGCAGTTCCCATATTTCAATATCTCATTGGTTCAATTAACTGTTGCTTTGATGTACAAAAGTGAATGAAGTGAACAAAATAAAGTTTAGTAATATGACCATACCTGGAGTTCTCCTTCCATAACACTGAGCAGCTTCACAAGATCATCTTTGGTTGGATCATTGAGCTTCCTGTTTTTCCTGTCACCAGTGTCTGTAGATTTACCATGTCTTTTAACGGTTCCAGAGACCTGCATGTCTCCCTCCTTATTTCTGTGCACTTTATTCCTGTTTTTGGCATCTCCACCGAGGTTCTCCTCCTCTAAGGCATTGCCATTGTTACAGTTTACATTGTGCCCAATGGTTGAGCTTTCTCCACCTTGATTTCGAGATCTCATGCCCACCTATGGTCCCAAAAGAGAAAAAAAAAATATTTAGCCAGAAGTATGCATAACATTATGCATGGGTCAATATATTTATTACCTGTCTTTTGCATATTCTGTGACAATAAAAATGTGTTCACCTTTTCATAATTAAATAAGTGTACTGTTGTAATCAGTTTATGGAAGAAAATGAGCTTGTTAGATCTTCCTCAATTTGAGCCCCAGATCTGTCTATTCTTGTCCGTCCCAGTGTTTTGACTAGCACCTGCACTTGTTACACCTCCACTGTGTCACTGCCTTAAACTATTCTATCAGCCTCGCCCTCGCACACCTGTTTCTGATCTCTTGTCAGCCTCCTGGTTATTTTTACTTCTGCTACTCTTGTAGGAAACTGCTAGAGTTCTCCATGTCAGAGTTTGATTCCGTGGCCTTAGTTTTAGATCCCCAGCTATCTCCATGTTCTTGGCTTGTCCTGCCTTTGGGATTCCTGTAACCATAATCATTGTACTTCTGTCTTGCTATGTGTATTGTCTGGTCCATCTTGTACATTATCTTACACCACTTCTCAGTACTTCTCTGAGTAACCCTTTTTCCTGATAGTGCCCCTTTCTAGCTGACTAGTATCATTTTACCTAAATGTTCGATATCATTTTATTTTTTTTTACCAGTCATTGCCCTTGGTTTTGTATCCTTGACTTTCATCTCTCTTCCCTACGTGTCTTCATCTGGTGGTCTACTGTGTAGGCATCTTGGTTTTGTATTGCTGTACTCTGCTCTACTATATTATCCTTGTGTATGTTCTTGTCTCACTATCTGATCTTGCTAGCTAGCCAATCCCAAGAGCCTCATACTTGAAGGGCGTATGGTATGCAAGAAAAATTAGGTAAGAGCAGGGGCGTTGCTAGGTCTACAAAAGATCTGTGGCTAGAGCCCATAGCAGCGTAGTAAAGAAAGTCATACACTTGTATATAGAGTAATATACGTGTGTGTGTGTGTGTATATCCCCAGAGAGCCCCCCAGTTACATCAGGGTCCCCAGAGAGCCCCTCCTTTCATCAGGGTCCCCAGAGAGCCCGCCTAACATCAGGGTCCCCAGAGAGCCTCCTCCTTACATCAGAGTCCCCAGAGAGCCTCTCCCTTGCATCAGGGTCCCCAGAGAGCCCCCCACTTGCATCAGGGTTTACAGAGAGCCCCATCTTACATCAGGGTCCCTAGAGAGCCCCCCTAACATCAGGGTCCCCAGAGAGCCTCCTCCTTACATCAGAGTCCCCAGAGAGCCTCTCCCTTGCATCAGGGTCCCCAGAGAGCCCCCCACTTGCATCAGGGTTTCCAGAGAGCCCCATCTTACATCAGGGTCCCTAGAGAGCCCCCCTAACATCAGGGTCCCCAGAGAGCCTCCTCCTTACATCAGAGTCCCCAGAGAGCCTCTCCCTTGCATCAGGGTCCCCAGAGAGCCCCCCACTTGCATCAGGGTTTCCAGAGAGCCCCCCTTACATTAGGGTCCCCAGAGAGCCTCCCCCTTAAATCAGGGTCCCCAGAGAGCCCCCCGCTTACATCAAGGTCCCCAGAGAGCCTCCCCTCCCCTTGGGGCCCCCTGCAGAGACTCGGGGCTATGGGTCCCAGATTCGGGGCTATAGCCCCAAAAGCCACCCCCTAGCGACGCCACTGGGTAAGAGGCTACACTATGTAGTCTCTACTTGCTCCAAAGGTTTTACTAGGTAACAATAGTGAACATTGCAATTACATATTTGTCAGTAATTGATAACCATGCTCTCTGAGGATCATAGGGGGCTTCTCATGTAGAAAATACTGACACATTTCACAGGACAATGCCTGCTTCCTCAGGGAGAACTGGCATACATTTCTAAGATTACAAACAGAGTAATGTGCATTATACAGGATCATGCATGGCTAGATCCCTCTCATACATAGCGATCATGGTTCATTGAATTTGGGGTCAAGATACACTATATTACCAAAAGTATTGGGACACCTGCATTTACACGTACATGAACTTTAATGGCATCCCAGTCTTAGTTCATAGGGTTCAATATTGAGTTGGCCCATTTGACAGATTCAACTCTTCTGGGAAGGCTGTCCACAAGGTTTAGGAGTGTGTCTATGGGAATGTTTGACTATTCTTCCAGAAGCGAATTTGTGAGGTCAGGCACTGATGTGGATGAGAAGGCCTGGCTTGCAGTCTCCACTATAATTCATCCTGAAGGGATGGGATGTGCAGGCCAGTCATGTGGACCTTGCTTTGTGCATCCCAGTCATGCCTAGGACCATCAAAATTTGTCAGCCTTGATCAGCAAAGTCCTACTATTTTAAAATAAAGATCTAAAATATAAATGCACATATGATACCAATAGGAATTCATAAGTACTATCAAGTTGCCATGCATCTAATTTACCTTAATAGAGCTTTTAGAGCACAGTTTATTACGGTATATAGCTGACTGTAGTTTTTTTAGATGACCGTGGCCATACAATGCCACACTGATCAAGTTTCGGCTGATTCCTGCTGCCTCAGACAAAATTTGAACAGCGTATGGCTCTGCCAGCACCAATCTATTGACAAAATTAATTTGTTCAATTGAATTTTGACAAAGGAGCCTATCGGAACATTGTCAACGGAACAGTGCCTGCATCCGGTCAGATGGAGTCACTGTTCGGGTATTCTGACAGCCACTGCTAGGGCTCTTTCACACAGGCAGCTAGAGGGTGGTAAAAAGAGACGAGTGAGCAGTGGTTTTACTGCCCTCCCCCCCAACCAACCAACTAAAGTCTGCCATAGTAGCCAAGCTGGGCTGTATACATGCCAAAGCCACAATGTTTTGCTTTTAGTCACCTGTAAAATGCACCCATTAGGTCAATGGAAATGTGCCACGACTGCAAGGCAAATATTTGGCCCAAGGTTTCAGTGCAATATTTTAATGCAAAATCCCCCTTGGGATTTAAAATAAAATATAAATTCAGTAGGCTACAAGATTGCCTCCTGAATGCTTTGAAGCCCTTGCTCTACCAACCTTTGTGCATGAATACACAGCAGATCACTTTTCCGATGGCGGTAGAAACTGCTGCCCATGTGAAAGAGCCCTTATCATTAATGCAGTAATCTGTTAGATGTCTTATGGTCGACATTCTGGCTGAGGAATGAAATGTATACGCGTATGGCCAGCTTGATTAGTCATTTTAGGCTGAGGTGTTAACAGAAGAGTGCTATACCAGATTACCCTCTCTCCAGAGTGATAGCTTCACACAGTAAGAACAGTTTAGACACAATCAAGGAAAAGTACTGATTGCAACTCTAGAAAACTGGTATTACTAGAAATAAAATCCCAATAGCCTATAGAAGGCCCCTTGAAAATTTTCAAAATAAACAACACTTTTTTATTGTCTTCTATACAATTAAATACCCGTTTGATCATCTTAAATGGTTATGTACATGTATAAATGTTTACTCATTCCTTTATTGTTGTAGCTAGAATTTAGGACTGATTCACACCAGTAGCTGTGCTGATTACACGTGTTGTGCTGTGACGACAGCACATTTTTCTTTTTTTGTTTGTTATAACTTTATTGAAATATCACAAGTGGTATTTTATTATTTTTTCTCTCTGTTTTCACTTGGTGATCTGGCCAATAACACACCTCTTGTGCCCCCACTCTGGATCAAGGTGCAAAGGGGTCACCTTTGGACAGCAGCGTTGTTAGTCTGAGGGGAGTGTTAGATGTACTAGCAAACTTTAATTCACGAATAAATTGCCGACCACCCTATAGCACATTTACTGCTACAGGGTGGCTGTGCTGCACATGATCACATATATATATGTGATCCTGCACTTCTGGGTATTGCGTGAGAGTGCGCACTGCCAGCGGCTCGCTCCCGCTGTGATTTTACACAGCAGGAGCTGATCAGCGGGTCCTGCAGACCCAATGTCCGCCGGCACCTGGTGATCGTTCGGTACACAGACAGAACCACAGTCTGCCCATGTAAACAAGGCAGATTACTATTCTGTTAGTACATAAAGGCATGGATACTGTGTTCCTGTAAAGCATGAACACCGATCCATGCCTTCCACTAGTAAAAGCACCTCCCCCACTACACTGAATCCCCAGCTAGGCACACATTTAACCTTTTAATCACACCTGATGGTAATCCCTTCCCAGCCAGTGTCATTAGTACAGTGACAGTGCATATCTTTAGCACTGATCACTGTAATGTCTGTAGTGTCAGTTAGGTGTCCGATTTGTCCACTGCAATATTGCAGTCCCGCTATAAGACGCTGTCATTACTGGTAAAAAAAAAAAAAATATCCATAAATATATCCCATAGTTTGTAGACGCTATAAATTTGTGCAAACCAATTAATATACACTTATTGGGATTTTTGTTATCAAAAATATGTAGCAGAATACATATTGGATGAAATTGAAGAAATATGATTTATTTTTTATTTTTTAGGTTTTATAGCAGAAAGTAAAAAAATAATAATTTTTTTCAAAATTAAGAGTTTTTTTTTTTTGCTTATAGTGCAAAAAAAAAAAAAAAAAACGCAGTGTGAATCAAATACCACCAAAATAAATCTCTATTTGTGGGAAAAAAAATTTTTGGATACAGTATCGCAGTGGCGTATCGCAAAAAAATGGCCTGGTCGTGAAGGGAGGTAAATCTTCCGGAGGGCAAGTGGATAAGTAGGTACAGTAACAGTTTTTCCATTTGGGATAAAAGTTTTACATAAATAAAGCTGATCATTGTAAGCATCCCTGTCAGTGGTAAATGGTTTGTCTCATCTCTGTAAGTGATACATCCGGAAGAGAGCTTGTTCTTTTTGAAAAACAACAGGCTTACTGGCCAGATTACCAGATGAAAATAGAAAAAGAACGAAAGCCTATAAAAGGAAACTAATGCAGCCACCACATCTAAGAATTGATGAGCTGCAATATAACAAATGTTTTCTTTTGGGTTTAATACCACTTTAAATAAACTAATATAAGACTATGCAATATTGTCACCTAAAGCCCGCTAAACAATTAGCTGTGTCATGGAAAAACACACACATTTGCCTATGTTTCCTGACAGGAAAGTAATTTGCTTAGTTTAGCTGCCTCATCAACAGAGAATAAATTGGCGGGAAGCCAAGCTGTTGTTTTAAGTGACTTACATAGCGAGTGGGGATATACATGAATACAGTAATTAGAAAACTGCATAGCATTTCCATTTTAGGAACCGGAGACTTGTCTTTGTGTAACCATGCGCTCATATCCTTATGTTGTCAGTGTAAGAACATCAAATAACAAAGCTTACCAAGTCATGAACTCTGCCAATTTATGTGTGTAAAACAATGCAATGTTTTGATGTGGGATGTCAGAACAGACTACAATAGAGGCACTGATTGTCTTCAATTACTATGAACATTATCACAGGTTTAATGTGTACATTTCAGCCCTTGATTAACAGTAGCAAACTTAGGGCATGTTTACACTAGCAGTAGCCCCTTGAAGAGCAATCCACTCTGGATCGCTTTTCAGAGGGCATTTGATAAGTGGTAAAGAGGCCTCCCTCCTCACTGCATATTTTACCCCTAAAAGCCTGCACCACTACGTGCAATGCTACCCGTTACAGGGCGTTTGCAGCACAGCCTCATTCACGTGATGGGGGGGGGGATCATTTTTTCAATGCATTATGGCCACACCATGAGTATACACCTGTTCCAATGCCTTTGCTGCTTAGGGGGGCAGTTGGCAAAAATGCAGTTCAGCCACCTCTTTTTACTGCCCCCCAACCATATGTATACACTAGGCCTTACAGAGTATGTAAAGGCCCCTTCATTATACAATGCTATAAATAATATTTTAATATGCAAACGAAAATGTCATTGATGTACCCTGTAATAAATGTTTAAAAAAGCAGCTTGTAAACTTTATTTCCACTATAAACGATAGTGGGAATGCATTATTCTATTCTTATACTGAATTACTCCTTGAAAGTAAGGTAATGATCGGTTTATAGACAACTTTCCCCGGTCTGCGATGGGGGTGTTTTGTTGGGTGTCCGGTCATCCGGGATTAACCGGGCCACATAGCCGGACCTTGGCCCTGGATGTCTGGGTACCTTTCTAGGACACCCTAATAGTAACCGACTTATCGATAATACTTTGATCTCTATATTTAAGTCTCTAATATATGATATATTATTAATATCTCCCTTATACAATTTATTTTAGATTTATCAATCATAATGATTATATTCTTCATTTATACTTATTGTTAAGATCCCCACTTTGCTTTCTATATTGTATCTAAACTACTGCAATCTTATATTAACTGTTTTTTTTTTTTATGAGAAGTTACCCTTTAAAATTTTGATATTGTTATACAATGTTAAAAATAGTATTGTTAATATGCAATGTTTCATTCTCAATAAATTATTTAAAAGGAAAAAAGCAGCTTGTAAACAAGTAAAAACAGAAGCCCTGCTCCAGGTAAAACTTTATTTTCTTTTAGACATGTTGGAAAGGTTAGAGTAGTGACATGAGGTCAGAAGGAGGAACCAGTGAGAACAGCGGGGAGCCCCGAAGATTGACACTCCTGGAAGTGTCAATTTCTTGGAGGACTATGAGTAATGGGAAACCATATTGGAGTAATGCTTGGCAATGGGAGCACCAGGAAAGGGAGTATTTATACTTTCCTTTTATGGTTAGCAAAGGTTTTAAGCACTCATTTAGTGTAGGTTTAACGTTCATTTTTAGCCTAAGGTTTGGGGTTGAGTGTTAGGAGATGGTCTAAAAGCCACCACCCTTTCCTCACCATATTGTACCCTGCAGATAAACTGCTATTCTCAGAACCCACCCAAAGTTGGAACCAGACCTTGAAATAGTAGAAAATCAGTTGCCTGGCTGGACCCTCAGCTTTTTTTTTTAGGTTTATCAATATAGGATCAGCATTGCAAGGGGGAAAAAGATCCTAAAGTATAACGAAAGGCAAACCTTTTTAGTCAGGTTTACCATTATCACAGAAAGTGGAAGAAAATCACACATTTTAGGTTGTCCTCAGAAAAATTTAAAAAAAGGGGAAATCTTTCAATGGAGACCCTGGTGACAACCGGGGATTCCCTAGATTCTGAGGTATTTCCTCCTACTTCCTGTTTTGTCCATTGGACAATAAGTGAAGGGAAATCTACCCAGTAGGACAAATATGGCACAAAAAAACTGACAAGGGTTATAACCCTCCCTTACGCCATCCAGAATGAAAAATAAACTTTTGTCTTTAGTGTTACTTAAAGTAAATATTGTATTTAGGTTCTGCTTTACGACATGACATTCTTGGGGGGAGGGGGTGAGCATTGGTGCAAATACAGATACTTTTTTGGTTATAAGAGGTCCATACTTAATTGCATTTGTAATTGCATCTGCATCTGTGTCCAACCATGCCAAACAGGGTCCCTGTGCAGTAGAGCACTCATATTGCCCCACCACTTAGAACTGGTCATTCACAACCCATATTAGGGTTGTTTTACCCATAATTTTATATATTTGGTTTATTTGGAGGCATTTACTTTCTAACTTACAGATCATCTCAATTCCAGTAATGTCACCAAGTTAGAGAAATGTAGCTGATTGACTGCTGGCTTACTTCACCGTCCTACCAGTGGATCAATATATTAAAATGTCCCTTTAATAATATGACTATTGAGAGCATCATTTTATTCTTGGGAATAGCAACCTACACACCTTGTTTTCCCATTACAAATTGTTTTTTTAGATGCTGTAATGTTCTTTGTACATGCCATCTAACCACGCCTGTGGACTGACAATTGTTATAAAGTCAGCAGGGACAGAATAATGTGTAAGCTATGCTGTGTACTTCTAGAACCAAGGAAATGTTTGTAGTGAGGGAGAAGACGGCTATGAGACCTGGCTTCCAATTAAAACAAATGGGATTCTCATTAGTCTGCAAATATAATGTAGATGAAATCAGGACAAAATATAGTAATTAGGAGCCATAAAAACACAAACAGGGTGGAAAACAAATTCCTTGTTGTTCTACACAGTGCAATCCAATAAACCCAGACTATTTTTTTAGGTTAATGTTGAGCAATATTCAAATACTAAAGTACAAGGAGTGTATCTTCAGTCTTATTCTTTTTTGGGAGTGGTCTGTTCACATCTGTAAGGATAATGCCTTTGTATGTCCTCATAACCTCAGTCTGAGGAGCCTGGATTTACAGTTAGCTTCCATGATAAAATAAAAGGTCACAGTCCTCTATCCTGCAGATATATATATATATATATATATATATATATATATATATATATATATATATATATATATATATATATATATATATAATCACCGACCACTTTAGTAGGTACACCTGTTCCATTGCTTGGTAACCAAATTGCTAATCAGCCAATTACATGGCAGCAACTCAAAGCATTTAGACATCTAGACATGGTGAAGACAACTTGCTAAAGTTCAAACCGAGCATCAGAATGGGGAAGAAAGGGTATTTAGGTGACTTTGAACATGGCATAGTTGTTGGTGCCAGAAGGGCTGGTCTGAGTATTTCAAAACTGCTGATCTACTGGAATTTTCTTGCATAACCATCTCTAGGGTTTACAGAGTTGGTAAAAAAAAAAAGAAAATATCCAGGGAGCGGAAGTTGTGTGGACAAAAATGACTTGTTGATGTCAGAGGAGAATGGGCAAACAAGATGATAGAAAGGCAACAGTAACTCAAATAACCAATAGTTTCATCCAAGGTTTGCAGAATACCATTTCTGAATGCACAACACATTGTACCTTGAAGCAGATGGTCTACAGCAGCCGAAGACCACACCAGGTGCCACTCTTTTCAGCTAAGAACAGGAAACTGAGGCTACAATTTGCACAGGCTCACCAAAATTGGACAATAGAAGATCGTAAAAACGTTGCCTGGTCTGATGATTCTCGATTTCAGTTGTAACATTTAGTAGACATGTGCACAGCCAAAAAAATTCGTTCGTTTTCGTTTTCGTTTCATTAGTTTATTATTTTTTTCGTTTTTCGGGTCATTCGTTATGATTGCGATTCGTAAATTCGTTCATTCGTAAATTCGTAAATGCGTTCATTCGTACATTCGTAATTCGAACATTCGTTCATTCGTACATTCGTTCATTCGTACATTCGTACATTTTTACATTTGTACATTTGTACATTTGTACATTTGTACATTCGTAAATTCGTACATTCGTAAAATCGTACATTTGTAAATTAGAAAATTCGGAAATTTGTAAATTCGAAGTTTGAAAATCCAAAAACCCGAAAATTCAAAAATCTGAAATAGTAACTAACTATTAAATTATAGGTATTGTAATTTCCTTTCAAACTTGACTGTCAGTGAACGTAACAAATACAAATTTAACCGAAGTTACGAATTATCCAAAACGAATGCTGCATCTAAACAAATGGAACAGGACAAATTAATAATCAATAATAATAATAAAACATTGTTATTATTATTATTGTTATTTATTATTATTAATTCATTACGTTCCATTCCGTTTTTTCGGATCATTCATAACTTCGGATAAATTTGTATGTGTTACGTTCACTAACAGCCAAATTTAAAAGGAAATTACAATACCTATAAATTAAAAGTTACTAGTAATTACTAATAGTTAAGTTATTATTAGTTAACTATTATTTCAGATTTTCGAATTTTTGAATTTACAAATTTACGAATTCACTAATTTACTAATGTACGAATGCACGAATGTACGAATGTACGAATGTAAATTGCGAATGTACGAATGTTCGAATGCCCGAATTTACGAATGTCCAATTTTATCGAATTTACGAATATTCGGAAAAAATTCGTTAAACGGGTTTTCGTTAATTCGGATATTCCCGAATTAACGAATTTGTCGAAATTCGTTAAAAAACGAATTCGGAACGAAACGAATTGCACATGCCTAACATTTAGATGGTAGAGTCAGAATTTGGTGTAAACAACATGAAAGTATAGATCCATCCTGCCTTGTATCAACAGTTCAGGGTGGTGGCGGTGGTGTAATGGTTTGGGGGATATTTTCTTTGCACATTTTGGCCCCTTAGTACCAACTGAGCATCATTTAAATGCCACGGCCTACCTGACTATTGTTGCTGACCATGTCCATCCCTTTATGACTAGTTTACCCATCTTCTAATGGCTACTTCCAGCAGGATAATGCACCATGTCACAAAGCTCAAATCATCTCAAACTGGTTTCTTGAACATGACAATGGGTTCACTGTACACCAATGATCTCCACGGTCAGCAGATCTCAATCCAATAGAGCACCTTTGGGATGTGGTTGAACGGAAAGATGGGTGGTGATTCACATCATGGATGTGCAGCCGACAAATCTTCAGCAACTATGCTATCATGTCAATATGGACCAAAATCAAAGGTTTCCAACACCCTGTTGAATCTATGCCACTAAGAATTCAGGTAGTTCTGAAGGCAAAAGGGGGTCCATCCGGGTACTAACAAGGTTTACTGAATAAAGTGGCCGGTGAATGTATATATATAGTATATATATATATATTGAGAGATTAGTATAAAATGGCAAGGGCAAAAGGCAGGGATCTCAGTGTAACAGTCCAAGCACACTTTTTCAGCATGCTTCAAGGACAGATTTTGGATAGGGGTTAATAATCCCATTTGTACATTACTTTCCACTAATCTTTGTAAAACTTTTATGAGGCAGTGTTTAATAAAACCATCCCTAACATTTCCATACAGAACAAGTGCTAGTCCTTCACATTTTCATGACCTTCAGACTAATGCCCCGTACACACGGTCGGACTTTGTTCGGACATTCCGACAGCAAAATCCTAGGATTTTTTCCGACTGATGTTGGCTCAAACTTGTCTTGCATACACACGGTCACACAAAGTTGTCGGAAAATCCGATCGTTCCAAACGTGGTGACGTAAAAC
This sequence comes from Lithobates septentrionalis, assembly GCA_037952835.1. Taxonomy (NCBI): domain Eukaryota; kingdom Metazoa; phylum Chordata; class Amphibia; order Anura; family Ranidae; genus Lithobates; species Lithobates septentrionalis. Next base: position 2,927,932 of record JBBDGP010000206.1, read on the forward strand.
ACGTACGTCGGGACTATAAACGGGGCAATGGCCAATAGCTTTCATCCCTTTATTTATTCTGAGCATGCGTGGCACTTTGTCCATCGGATTTGTGTACACACGATCGGAATTTCCGACAACGGATTTTGTTGTCGGAAAATTTTATATCCTGCTCTCAAACTTTGTGGGTCGGAAAATCCGATGGAAAATGTGTGATGGAGCCCACACACGGTCGGAATTTCCGACAACAAGGTCCTATCACACATTTTCCGTCGGAAAATCCGACCGTGTGTACGGGGCATAACAATGCTAGGGTCTGGAAGATTCCCATATTAAGTGATAAAAAACAGGTTAACTGACATTATGATAAATTAAAAACTGATGACAATATTGGCTGACACCCATGCCAAATTCTTTCCTAGATAGAAAACTTGGGAGACTTTATTTACAATCCTCCATGGTTTGATGATTCCCTACTGACCATCTGTCTTCAATATCCTCCTCCCCTTCCTCTATACCTTTGCACTCCTTCTCTTCTTGCGTCTTTTCCTTGCCCTCCCAGCCTTCCCCTTACCAATTCACTTTCTTTTTTCCTGTTGTAGTGTTTTATTTTTAGTCCCACTGCCTCTCTTTTCTGTATACTTCCCAAAACATATATACTGTATACACCTCTCTGCTTTGCCTGGATGACCACTATGACCTTGTTTTTCAGGGCTCCATATACTGTATATCTCTATAAAATTGTGCTACTGAAATAAAGAGGGTCTCTTACCTAATACACCCTGCAACATGTAGTCCATTCATTCTTTTTCTAGCCTTATCCAAATTTCTAGATTTTATTGACCCTTGTTCAGTTTTAAATGTTGTTGAATATTGCATACTGTATTTTGAGGCTTACAAACTCAACGAAAAACATACATTTCATTTTTACAGGCCAGAGGATTTCAGAAGAACTGTGCTTTGTAACTTTTTTGGTTACTTGCTCACAATAATTTAATACCCATAATTCATAACAACGTACAGTCCAATTGCACATTCAATCTCCTCAGTGGCCAGTAAGGGCACTCGCTGGACACTGAAATGGATAGACAGTCACTGACCACTAAATGGCAATTTGTGGAACATAAAGTCAGCAAAAGTCAGGCGCCAGTAACACAGAATATTACAATATGATTACATTTTTACAGCATTTCATTGGGGTCTAGTGCTTGCAGTGTGCTTTATTAAAAATATTCTGCCAACATTCTGTCATGAGTGTTTAATTAAAAATGTATTGATGTTGACCCTGTGCTAAAAGCACTAATCTGACATCACCCTTTGAGTTTTAACCTCATGAAACTGTGAAAATTGGTAGTTTTTCTTTTTTTTTTTTTTTTTATATTTTTTTATTAATGACAGGAAGTCCAATACAAAGAAATACCCATCACATGCTTGGGCATACAAGACATACATAAAATGTTATACGTTCCAGAATATACTAGGACAAAATATAAAGATATTTATGCAAGGCATGGGTGATCAAAAAGCATTAAGGCATATAATCTGTAACAGGACCTAATCCCGACATGTTTTTCGCTTATAAAAACATCTAAACATTAAAAGTAAAATGGAAAAATAGAAAGAAGAGGAAAAGCACAGAGATGAAGCAAGAGAGAATGAGGGGGGGGGGGAATGAGAGAGGGGGGGGGTAGGAGGGATGGGAAGGGTGTCTACCTCAGCCAGAGCATTGCATTTTACTATTCGAGCACATTACGCGTTCGAATCCATAATTTCCGCGTACGCCGCGGAATACTTGAAGGCGAACCACCGGGACCATATTTTCCTCCCTAAGTCTGATTTGTTTCTGAGGGAGAAGGTTAAATCCTCCATATAGTACGTGTGGTCTACCTCACACAGCCATTGGCGTAGGGAAGGTATCTTAGGAGTTTTCCAGACCCTAGGTATGAGAGCTTTGGCAGCGTTCAATAAATGTGGTGTGATGGATTTTTTATATGATCCCGTTGGTACGTCTGTACAATGCAATAATACCTGCCAGGGGTCATTAGATATCTCCGAACCCTGGATTTCCTTTATCCAATGGAGGATGGTAAGCCAAAAGGGTCTGATAAGTGGACAGAACCACCAGATATGGGCATGCGTCCCTCTCTCCCCACATCCCCTCCAACAGAGAGGTGAGACCTGAGGAAAGAGCTTGTGGAGTACAGCAGGAGTGTAGTGCCACCTGGTCAAAAGTTTATAATTAACTTCGGCTGTTTTCGAGGACATAGCTGATGCGTGGGAGAGTTGAAGGATAGAAGACTTCTGGGTCTCTGTTAGGGTCTTATGGAGATCCTTCTCCCAGTTGGGGAGGAAGCTAGGATATCCTGTAGTAGCCAATGATCGTAGAGATTTATAAAAATAAGAAAGAGGTTTCTCCACTGGGTGGTCATCTACAAAGGCTGTTTCAATCACTGTTAAGTTAGACACATTGCGCAGCGGCTTGGGGAGGGATTTAATGAAATCTGATAATTGCAAATATCTCCATTGATCCATAAGCGATGGGATCGGAACCGTTGTGAGCTTGGATATAGGCAAAATGTCAGAGTCTTTAGTGACTTGGTGTAGTAAGACTGAGTTCCCAAGGTTCCAGGAGTGTAATCTGGGGTCAATGTTCCCGGGGGGAAAATACATGTGACCAGTTATTGACATGAGGGGGGAGTTGCATTGCCAGGCGTGCCTCTTACAAAGTAGATCCCAGACCCGTAGGGTATAGCATGTGAGAGGAGACGCATCCCCAGATAGGTGCCTGGTTTTCTTCGGAATCCAAATTAAGGGATAAAGGTCAGAGCCCCCCAATGCCACCTCCAGCGACACCCAGAGTTTCGAATCTTTGTGGTATTTCCAGTCTGAGATTCTGGATAAAATGACTGCCATGAAATATTGTTTGATGTCCGGGGGAGCCAGACCTCCCTCCGCCTTTGACCTAGTAAGAAGCGACCTGGTCAACCTGGGGCGACGTCTACCCCAGACATATCGACAAATCATAGTCGTTATACGTGTAAAGTACTCTGCGGGAATTTGAAACGGTATCATTTGGAACAAAAATAGCAACCTGGGCAGTATGTTCATTTTTACCACTCCTATCCTCCCCAGCCACGAGTGTGCAAGTTGAGACCATTTTTGAAGATCAGATTTGACAGAGTTTAATATAGGCATAAAATTGGTTCGGAATAGAGAGGACAATGAGGGTGTAAGGAATATGCCTAGATATTTCATGGCTTTTTTTTGCCAACTAAATGGAAAAGATTCCTGTAGGTGGATCGCGGTTTCTCTGGGGACTGAGATATTCAGAATTTCGGATTTTGTCATATTCATTTTGAAATTTGAGATTTGGTTAAAGGTCGAGAAGGCCTGCATTAAATTAGGAAGAGTAATTCTAGGCTGTTGAATATAAAACAAAATATCGTCCGCATATGCGGCATATTTATGTTCAAAAGAGCCCACAGTAATGCCGTGTATGTTCGGATTATGTCTTATTGTTGATAAGAAGGGTTCTAGCGAGAGGGCGAATAAAATTGGCGAAAGGGTGCATCCCTGACGAGTACCGTTATGTAGTACGAAAGAATCACTTAAAGTGCCGTTAATTCTGAGTTGTGCTGTTGGATAATTATAGAGGGCTGCTATTTGGTTCAGGAAAGAGGTGCCCAGTCCCAGATGAGCCAGGGTCGCCATTAGGAACTCCCAGTCCACCCGGTCAAACGCCTTCTCAGCGTCCGTAGACAATAGCAGGGTGGGCTGGGAGGACCCACGCACATGTGCAATCAGGGAGAGGGTACGCAGAGAGTTGTCACGTGCCTCTCTTCCGGGAATGAAGCCTGTTTGTTCGTTTGAAACCCATTTTGATAGTAGAGGAAGAAGTCTATTGGCTATTAGTTTTGCGTACAATTTAGCGTCTATATTCAAAAGGGAGATGGGGCGATAACTACCGCAACAACTAGGGTCCTTCCCTGCTTTGGGGATAATAGTGATATGTGCGTGAAGAGTTTCTGGTCTAAGGGGGTCTCCAGAGGGGATTGAGTTAGCGTAGTTAGCTAGTCGTGGGAGCAGAATGTCCGCAAAGGAGCGATAATATGAGACCGTAAGCCCATCCGGGCCCGGAGCCTTGCCTGATGCCATGGCTTTAAGAGCTCTACGCAGCTCTTCCGTGGTGAATGCACCATCTAGGGTTGCCAACAAATCGTCTGCTAATCTTGGAAGTTTGGCCTGGGCAAGATAGTCTTGTATAGCCTGTTTGCGGGATACTTGGTCGGGTATATTATGTTGAACGTGGTATAATTGTTGATAAAACATTCTAAACTCAGCCGCTATTGCAGGGGTGTGGTGTACTAATTCATCTGTTCTAGATTTCATTTTAGCAATGAAAGTTGCAGCTTTTTTTTGTTGCAGAGAGCGAGCCAGTAATCTACCGGGTTTATTGCCCCATTCATACGTACGTTGAGCTATGATGCGGAATTGCTGTTTTTGTTCGGTGTGAAAGAGATTCTTCAAATCTTCTCTCTTTTTAGTCAGGGCCTCAAGCACCGGTTTTGCGAGGCCCGCTTTATGCTGTCGCTCAAGGGTGCCTACGTCCCGGAGAAGCTCTGCTTGCGGTGTCGCTCTCTCTTTTTTTTTTCTGGCCCCTAGTTCAATAAATTTTCCACGTATGAAGGCCTTATGGGCCTCCCAAAGTACTCCCGGGGAAATCTCCGGGCAGGCATTATCCCTGAAGTAATGTGCCAGCTCGCTGCTAATAGCAGCAGTATCAATGTCTTCCGTAAGTAACTGATCATTCAGTTTCCAGTTTACATTCTTAGTTGGGATAGATGGGATTTTTATCTGAAGGATAATTGGTGCGTGGTCTGAAAGTGTGGAGGTTTCTATCTTTGAATCTATGATAAGGGGGAGATGATGATGATCAATGAAAAGATAATCAATGCGCGAATAGGAGTGATGTAAGTGTGAGAAATGAGTATAATCTCTCGCCTTAGGATTGAGGATTCTCCAGACGTCCATTAACTGGACGTCGTGTAGACGCTTACGTATGAGAGTTAAGCGTCTATGCGTGATACAAGATGTGCCTGTGGACGTGTCAATAGGGGGCTCCAAGGGGGCGTTAAAGTCCCCTGACAGTAGAATACAGCCCTGGGCAAACTCTGTCAGTTTAGTAAGTGTGGCGGCCAAGAAGCCAGTTTGGTCTCGGTTGGGAGCGTATAACGTAGCGATAGTGCATGACATACTGCCCAGTTTGCCTCTAATAAACAGAAAACGCCCCGAAGGGTCGCTTACCATAGACTCGAACGTGAACGAGGTACCCCTGCGGAAGCCAATGGCCACACCTTTTGACTTGTGAATATCTGAAAGGCTGTAATACCACGTGGGGTACATTGGGGAAAAAAGTTTAACTGTTGTTGTGTGTGTCAAGTGGGTCTCCTGCAGGCAGACAATGTCAGCCCGCAGGCGATCCAGCTCTCTAAATAAATTGTGTCGTTTACCTGGAGCGTATAGTCCTCGGACGTTGAGTGAGAGTAAATTGAGCTTAGCCATTGACTCCGTCAGGGGGAACCCGCTCCAACCATTCTACGAGCCCATCGGACCTGAAGCAGACACCAGTAGAAAGGGTAGGGAGGGAATAAGACGGGACAAGGGAACACCAGGAGAGGAGAGAGAAGGGAGTAGGAAGAGCGAAAGAAGATAAGAAAAAAGGAGGTAGATTACCAAATTGCATCATCACAGTCACCACCCAATCTGTTCTTAGGTGGTAATCTGCACGCAGAACACTGCAGTGCATGATAGGGGCAAATCGCAAGCCCCGCACACCCGGGACCCCGACCCCTTGGGGGACGGGCTCACGAGTGCACGGGACCCCCCGACACCCCTGAGGGAGTGGGTCCGCCGCCCGGCACGACAAACAGAGAGCGCTCAATGTGGCGCGCTTGTCTGTCCCAGAGCCCCGTAGCCAGCACAAACAAAATGTTGTTATACAAAACCCGGGAAGCATTTTCTATACACTTCAAACTTAACCTTATAAAACAGTAAGCCAAGAAAACCCGTTAGAGTTAATGTCCCGGTAGCTTTCAACTATGTTTCTCTAAACGAGGGAGCCAAAAAAGTTCCATAACATCAAAAAAATGCGCGAAAAATTAAGAAAAATTAAAAGAGAAAAAAAAAAAAAAAAAAGAAGAGTTTTTTAGTAGGCAAGCACAAGAAAAACACTTCTTTATACGAATCAATAAAGGAAAACATAGATGAGAACAAGATCCGTTACAACGGATCAAATAGCTTAATACTTGCGGCTACCACAGAGGACATGATGTTGCAGGCCAGAGCCCGGATCATTTTGCATCAAAATGGGAGTCACCCCACTTGTGGGGGGGGTGATCCTGAAGAGCCCGATCTACGCTTGTGGTCCACCTTCTGCCACCGAGGTTCTGCTGAGGAGATAGGGGAAGGGATGAGATCTTGCCATCCTGGAAGCTCTGGTGTGGGTATGTTGAGATCCGAACAGAACTTTTCCAGGTCCTCTGGGAAGCGGAGTGTCACTGTCTTGCCCTCCTTATGTGCAATGAGTGATGCAGGGAACCCCCAGCGATAGTTAATCGATGCTGCACGGAGCTGTTCAGTTAGGGGACGCAGAGCCCTGCGTCGGTCCAACGTTTCCCTGGCTAGATCTGGGAAGAATAAGAGGGAGGCCCCGTCAAAGTCCAGTGGTGATTTTTCCCGGGCCTTCTTCATGATTATCTCCTTCTCCTCAAAGTAATGCAGCCTGCATATAACATCGCGCGGGACCTCTGATGACATGTTGCGGGGTCGGAGGGCCCTGTGAGCCCGATCTATTTTCAAAGGAAAGTCCGCCGCCTGACCAAGCAGACCATTAAATATACCCCGCAGGGAGGGGAGGAGGTCGTCATCTCCCGTGGCCTCTGGCAACCCTCTTATCCTGATGTTATTCCGCCTGTTGCGGTTCTCTTGGTCCTCGATCTTGTAGAGGGCCATTCTGTGTGCAATAGAGAGGGTGCGGGTGGTGTTCTGTAAGGCCCTAATGGCGGCCGTGTGATGATCCAGCCGTAGCTCTGTCTCCTCTACCCGCTCCAGCACATGCGCGAGATCCGACCTCACCGCGGAGAGTTCCTTTTTAATCGAGCGCTCCAGCCCCGAGAACAGAGAGGCTAGCTCCGTCTTGGTGGGGAGATCACTCACGAGGGCCGCAACCCCGGGATACTTGGAGGCGTCTTCTTCTCCTTCAGAGCAGGCCGAAGTGGCTGGGGAGTGTCTCCCGGGCTCAGGTCTATGGCGGGAGGCGGGGCACGAGCCGCGAGGAGAGCGGCCTAGTCCATCCATATCGAGGGAGTCCTCTGGATCGGCGGCCAGGTAGCGTTTAATGGATCCCGAAGGGGTTCCTTTTTTAGGCAGGGACTTGCCTGATCTCTTCCGCATGGTGTGGAGGTTTGGATCGGGTGGAAATCTCGGGTTAAGCCGATAAATAGTAGTGCCAGCGCCGGAGCTCAAGGAAGACACGTCTTTACCGCTGCATGCCGAAACCACGCCCCCAATTGGTAGTTTTTCTTGTCTCACGTGTATGTTTTATATAAATCTGAATTAAAGAAGCACTATTAGAAGTGACACCAGTGATAAATCCAGCAATCATGATTTCAACCTAATCTTGAATCCAATTGCTCATCTATGACGTAATTTATGTGCTTTAACTCTAGGCATTGTTCTCTTCCTTCATTCTTTGCTTAAAATACTACTATAGGTGTAATAACAATAAAGTATATGTAAAAAAATTATATCTTTGCTGTATCGTATTATATTACTAAAGAGTAGTGATAGTATACTAGTACAATTTAAATAGATATTGTTGACGATACAATAGTTTATCATGTCCCGCTTTTAAGAAAAATAAAAAGAGCTGATAAAGGGGTTGACTTGCTGTGATTGAAGTGCTGGTTCACACTTGTGCGATTCGAGAACCCTGCAAATCCAGTGCAGGTTCCCACATCGCACCTGAATCGCACAATGGTTCACACTGAGATATGCGAACCGGGTGTCAATGTAAAGTTAGCGACACCCCCAGATCGGTTCGCAGATCGCAGTGCGAACTGTAAAATGGTGCAGGAATCGGATCGCATAAGTGTGAACACCCATGTGATCCGATTCCAGTGCGGACCAAAAAAGGGGTCCTGCACCATTTTGGTGTGAATGCAATTCGATTTCAGCCATATAGCTTGTATGGCTGAAATCAAGAACAGAGAAAGGAAGACCAACTTTTTTAGGAAGAAAGCCGTGCCACGTCCAAAAGTACATAAACACAAGAAAAGGTTCCCCTGGGTGGACTTTCCCGGCACTTGCATAATAAAGAAAATTAGAAGTAGAAACTATAATACATCATAAAAAGATATATGTTTTATTCAGATTAGAAAATTACAAATATTAAAAACAGAATGGATATCACCAGTGACAGAGCAGTACTACTTAGTAAACATATTAAACAGTCAAACAATAAGCAATGGTGAAAAGAAACCAGAGAACTCTTTTCAAGCCCGACGCGTTTCGGGGTGTTTAATATTTCTAGGGTCCTTCTTCAGGGGCATGGTCGAAAAGAGGGGTTCATCTAAGTATATTGAAAAAAATATATGAGAATAAAAGTGTGTAGTCAAGGGTCAAATGATACAGAGGTTGTCAGTAGATATCCAATGGGGATTTAAATGATCCAATGATCACCTACCTGGAAATGTTCCATTAACTGCTTATAGGGAGGAGTTTAAAACAAAAAGCCACTAAGAAAGAGCAGGGCGTCGGTGGGCAATTAGGATGTAGTGGATATAAGTGCTGATATTAGATGGTATAAGCTGCAGGAAGATAAGCAGCAATCTCCATAAAGGAGTATGACACTGTGCCCATCCCGCCCGACCCGAGCATGCGCAAGCCAGAGCGAAATGCTGAGGTCACAGGAAGGCGCCCCTAAAAATGAAAAAATTGAAGTACCTTAGCAGGAGTTCAATGTGTATAAGTAAATAAATGCAAAAATGACAGACCAAATAGGTATACAAAGGATATGTATCTATATTTTTTATATTTTATAATAAAGTGCTTGCTGTCAGGTTTACACACATAAACAACAGAATAGTTAGGTCAGAATAACAGGAGAGGGACTGAATGCAAGTTAAAAAATCAAATACCTTAGGGAACTGGGGTAATAAAAATATGTATATATATAATAATTGTTGAAGCATATTAATGCATAATGGAGATAATTTCTAATTAGAAATATATAATGAACAAAGTATATATGTCCAAATGAATGCATACATCGTAAGAGATTTTATAATTAGAAGACTAGAGTACTTTGGACAAGATTGGCATAATGATGTATAGTCCGTATGTCAAAAACAAATGTGAAGCTAAAAAAGCCGTGTATGTAAATTCCTCTTAGCTTGCAGGAAGTGGAATGGAGCCATAGCAGGATTAGGAAGTGGTAAAGAGGCGAAAAACAGTACATTCATATAACCCAAGAAAAATGGATATTGGGAGGAAGACTATAATGCATTTGTAGTAATGGTCTTTCAGGAAAAAAATGAGAAAAAGAGTAAATGGACATACCTATAGGAGATGAAAATGTAGACACGGCCAACCACGCAATCCTGCATCCGGCATATGGAGCGCTTTGGCAGGGAATGAGTTGGGGCCGGTTTAAGTATACGGCGGGCTCCAATCAGCTGGCGTCAAGGAGACGCACAGCTGTGTGATGGAGGCCGTCAGCTGGGACGCCTAATAAAACCTCCCGAGGTGAGGGTGCGCGGCGCCGCCCCTACCGCGCATGCGCGAAGGCGCACTGACGTTGGAGCGACGTCGCGCACACCCGCCCCACCGACACGGAAGTGCCCTTCCGGCGAACTGGGCATGTTCGCCGGAGTGGCAACATGGAGGCGGTGGGCGTAAGGTGGGACCACGCCCAACGACCTCCATGATCGCCGCCCCAGGGAAACAGATCTGGGGCGGTTTTCCGTGCAGGGCAGCCGCTCTGGCTGCACACGCCTCGGGGGGGGGCGGGGGATGGGGAAGTTGGCCATAAAAAGAAGAAAAATATATATGGAAGTGAATGCATCTTAAGTGAAGTAGAAAAAGAGCCAAAAGAAGAATATGGGAAAGTGCATAGTGATGAATGTAGAAATTTGGAACAACCTAAGATGGTAGTAAATTAAAAAGTAGGTATATGGGAATTAAAACGTTTGCCCTGCTGGATCTCAGTGGCTTCAATAGATGTGTATGGAGAGAGGACTGGGACAAGTCGCAAAACATAAAATCTTGAACAAGGGAGGGCAGACAAAATCAAATATTAAACAATATAATAGTGAGGTAAGCAAAATCAGGTAGTATGTTCTCTTTGTACAGGACATTAAAATAGGCAGAAGCACCAACAAAAACATCCAATGAAGAATCTGGCATTGGACAGAAGACTTAGTCGCAAGATGGAGTGCAATTAATGCTGACAAAAAATATAAAACAGGCAGATGATATATATACAAGCAAAAAGAGGTTCCTGGAAGGGAACCAACCAAGCTGATTGTATGGATCCGATACACGGTTCCCTGGAAAATGCCGCTCGATATAATGTGATACACAATATAAAAAAAAAAAAAAAAAAAAAAATTAGGGCAGGGGGGTATGTATGGGGCCCGACAATCAGCTTGGTGTACAGAGTTAAATGTGATGCCACAAAAAAGGAACACAACAGATGGTGGGACCCGTATTAGAAGGTGGGTAAGAGGAGGGGAGGAAGGAAAAAGAGGGAGGGAAGGAAAAGAAAAAGGGAGAGAGGAAGGAGAAGGAAAGGGGGGGGGAAGAAAGGGGGGCTAGGAATGGATAGGAAAGGGGAAACAAGGAATTATTTTTCCATTCCCCCAGAATTGAAGCCTTCTAAAAAGGGTCTAAAGCAGACAGCCTCATTGAGGCCCGGGGGTGTAGTGGCCTTCAATAAATGAATCCATTTTAGTTCTCGCTGGAGTAAAATTTTGTTCCAGTCGCCCCCTCTGGGGTTGGGGTGTATGCGATCCAAAATTAAAAATTTGATACCGGGAAATTTGCCCCCGTGTACCAGGGCTACATGCCGACCCAGAGGGAGATCCGGGTCAGCTGTTTTCATAGACAGAATATGCCTGTATGCTCTTCGCCAAAATTCAAGTTTAGTCTTTCCTATGTAAAAGCAACCGCAGTTACACTGGAGTAGATAAACCACTCCAGTGGTCCTGCAGTTGGCAAAATGCCTAGGAAAAAAAGTTTTCCCATTAGGGAGGGTGGGATTTCTCTGGGTCAGCATGTAGCCACAGTAGTGACAAGCACCGCAGGCAAAAGTTCCCCTGTATTTACAATGAGTAGTTGTTGATCTAAATTCACTGTTGGTGATTTTATCCCCAATAGAGGTCGCTCTCCTAAAAGTAAAAGCGGGTTTTTCTGGCACTAAATGGCCCAGACTAGGGTCGAGAACCAATAAGTGCCAGTATCTTTCAATTATTCTTTTAGTTTGCTGATGTTGTTGATTATAGGTTGCAATGATACTCAGATGGCGTGTATCTCTTTGTTGTTTAGTAGAGTGGAGAAGCGTTTGTCTGGGTTTATCAGTTGCTTTTTTAAACGCCCTTTTTAGGGATTTGTGAGAGTATCCGCGTATTAGTAATCTGTCTCGTAAGGCAGCAGCTTCTTTAAGGAAAGTTTCATTATCTGTGCAGTTACGTTTGATCCTGATGTATTGCGAGTAGGGTATGGAATCAATTAGAGGTTTTGGATGAAAGCTAGCAGCATGCAATATGGTGTTGCCAGCCGTGCTTTTTCTAAAAAGCTTCGTAGAGAGCTTGCCCTGTCCATCTTTGAAGACTTCGATGTCTAAAAACGTTACATGAGTGTTGTTGAAGGACATAGTAAATGTCAAGTTGAAGTCATTCTTATTCATCCTGGATATGAACTGCTCGAGTACATCCGAGGGGCCCTCCCAGACGACAAAAATGTCGTCTATGTATCGATACCACCCCTGAATGTGGTTTGTATATTGAGTGATGTTGCCATCTAAAAGAAGGGTTTTCTCCCACTCCCCCAGGTACAGGTTGGCATACGATGGGGCACAACACGTCCCCATCGCTACCCCCTGCACCTGGAGGTAGTGGGAGCCGAGGAAGGTGAAAACATTGTGAGTAAGGATGTACTCGAGCAGTTCAATGATGAATTCGTTATAAATGGGATCGGAGTCAAATTTTTTTTGAAGTATATGTCTGATTGCTGCCAAACCCAGTTCATGTGGGATGGAGCTATAAAGCGTCTCCACGTCAATGGTGAGGAGGAGGGCTTGATCTGAAACAGACAAGTGGTCCAGGATTTGTAAAAAATGGCTAGTGTCCTTTACATAAGATGTCAAAGACACGACGAAGGGCCTAAGGTATTCATCAATCAATTTGCTAGCGTTGTCGCTTATTGAGCCCACACCTGAAATTATGGGCCTACCCGGTGGATCTGTCAGGTTTTTATGCACTTTAGGGAGGGCATAGAAAGTGGGGGTCTTGGGAAAGTTGTTTCTAACAAAGGTCCAGGTGGCTTTACTGATTATATTGTTAAGAAATGCAGAGTCAACTATCTCGTAAAATTCTTTATTATATTTCTCAACAATAGAGGCTGGCATGCGACGATACCAGTCCACATTGTTGAGAATTTTCTTACAAATCCTAATATAGTGCTCATTATCTAGGACTACCACATTCCCTCCCTTGTCAGAAGGTTTGATAGTGATTGTATTATTAGCCTTCAGAGAATCTAGCGCCTGTAGTTCTCCTGGGCTGAGATTGGAAGGTCCTTTCTTTTTTATTTTGAGTTTGTCTAGATCGTTGTTAACAAGTTTGAGAAAAGCTGCTGCATTCGGACATGTACTAGGTGGCGGGTACAAATCAGATTTTTTCTTTAATTTCGAGGCACCCGAGTGTGATGGAACAACAGGGTCATCTATTTGTTGGAGGATACGGGAGAGATCTATTTGATCAATCAAATCAGTTGTATCACTCTCCTCCAATAACGCCACAAGTTGGTCTAGGGCTCGATTTTCTTGAGGGCTACATGCTGACCCAGCTACATGCTGACCCAGAGAAATCCCACCCTCCCTAATGGGAAAACTTTTTTTCCTAGGCATTTTGCCAACTGCAGGACCACTGGAGTGGTTTATATACTCCAGTGTAACTGCGGTTGCTTTTACATAGGAAAGACTAAACTTGAATTTTGGCGAAGAGCATACAGGCATATTCTGTCTATGAAAACAGCTGACCCGGATCTCCCTCTGGGTCGGCATGTAGCCCTGGTACACGGGGGCAAATTTCCCGGTATCAAATTTTTAATTTTGGATCGCATACACCCCAACCCCAGAGGGGGCGACTGGAACAAAATTTTACTCCAGCGAGAACTAAAATGGATTCATTTATTGAAGGCCACTACACCCCCGGGCCTCAATGAGGCTGTCTGCTTTAGACCCTTTTTAGAAGGCTTCAATTCTGGGGGAATGGAAAAATAATTCCTTGTTTCCCCTTTCCTATCCATTCCTAGCCCCCCTTTCTTCCCCCCCCCCCCTTTCCTTCTCCTTCCTCTCTCCCTTTTTCTTTTCCTTCCCTCCCTCTTTTTCCTTCCTCCCCTCCTCTTACCCACCTTCTAATACGGGTCCCACCATCTGTTGTGTTCCTTTTTTGTGGCATCACATTTAACTCTGTACACCAAGCTGATTGTCGGGCCCCATACATACCCCCTGCCCTAATTTTTTTTTTTTTTTTTTTATATTGTGTATCACATTATATCGAGCGGCATTTTCCAGGGAACCGCTCGATATAATCGCCCCCCCCCCGAGGCGTGTGCAGCCAGAGCGGCTGCCCGGCACGGAAAACCGCCCCAGATCTGTTTCCCTGGGGCGGCGATCATGGAGGTCGTTGGGCGTGGTCCCACCTTACGCCCACCGCCTCCATGTTGCCACTCCGGCGAACATGCCCAGTTCGCCGGAAGGGCACTTCCGTGTCGGTGGGGCGGGTGTGCGCGACGTCGCTCCAACGTCAGTGCGCCTTCGCGCATGCGCGGTAGGGGCGGCGCCGCGCACCCTCACCTCGGGAGGTTTTATTAGGCGTCCCAGCTGACGGCCTCCATCACACAGCTGTGCGTCTCCTTGACGCCAGCTGATTGGAGCCCGCCGTATACTTAAACCGGCCCCAACTCATTCCCTGCCAAAGCGCTCCATATGCCGGATGCAGGATTGCGTGGTTGGCCGTGTCTACATTTTCATCTCCTATAGGTATGTCCATTTACTCTTTTTCTCATTTTTTTCCTGAAAGACCATTACTACAAATGCATTATAGTCTTCCTCCCAATATCCATTTTTCTTGGGTTATATGAATGTACTGTTTTTCGCCTCTTTACCACTTCCTAATCCTGCTATGGCTCCATTCCACTTCCTGCAAGCTAAGAGGAATTTACATACACGGCTTTTTTAGCTTCACATTTGTTTTTGACATACGGACTATACATCATTATGCCAATCTTGTCCAAAGTACTCTAGTCTTCTAATTATAAAATCTCTTACGATGTATGCATTCATTTGGACATATATACTTTGTTCATTATATATTTCTAATTAGAAATTATCTCCATTATGCATTAATATGCTTCAACAATTATTATATATATACATATTTTTATTACCCCAGTTCCCTAAGGTATTTGATTTTTTAACTTGCATTCAGTCCCTCTCCTGTTATTCTGACCTAACTATTCTGTTGTTTATGTGTGTAAACCTGACAGCAAGCACTTTATTATAAAATATAAAAAATATAGATACATATCCTTTGTATACCTATTTGGTCTGTCATTTTTGCATTTATTTACTTATACACATTGAACTCCTGCTAAGGTACTTTAATTTTTTCATTTTTAGGGGCGCCTTCCTGTGACCTCAGCATTTCGCTCTGGCTTGCGCATGCCCGGGTCGGGCGGGATGGGCACAGTGTCATACTCCTTTATGGAGATTGCTGCTTATCTTCCTGCAGCTTATACCATCTAATATCAGCACTTATATCCACTACATCCTAATTGCCCACCGACGCCCTGCTCTTTCTTAGTGGCTTTTTGTTTTAAACTCCTCCCTATAAGCAGTTAATGGAACATTTCCAGGTAGGTGATCATTGGATCATTTAAATCCCCATTGGATATCTACTGACAACCTCTGTATCATTTGACCCTTGACTACACACTTTTATTCTCATATATTTTTTTCAATATACTTAGATGAACCCCTCTTTTCGACCATGCCCCTGAAGAAGGACCCTAGAAATATTAAACACCCCGAAACGCGTCGGGCTTGAAAAGAGTTCTCTGGTTTCTTTTCACCATTGCTTATTGTTTGACTGTTTAATATGTTTACTAAGTAGTACTGCTCTGTCACTGGTGATATCCATTCTGTTTTTAATATTTGTAATTTTCTAATCTGAATAAAACATATATCTTTTTATGATGTATTATAGTTTCTACTTCTAATTTTCTTTATTATGCAAGTGCCGGGAAAGTCCACCCAGGGGAACCTTTTCTTGTGTGTGTGTATGGCTGAAATCACATCGCACAAACATCGCATGTGATCTGTACAGCAGTGTGGTGCGAATCACATGCGATGTCTGTCATCGCACTAGTGTGAACCAGGCCTAAAACTGGGGAGTGCAAAAGCTGGTGGAATTCGGCATAGAAACCAATTAGCTTTCAGGTTTTATTTCAAAGCTTAAATGAACAAGCTGAATTTAGAAGCTGATTCGCTTCCATGCACAGCTGCACCAGATTTTGCACTCTCCAGTTTTAGTAAATCAACCCCACTGTGTCTGGAATGATCCCCCATTAGAAATCCAAGCATTTCCCCTTCCCTGGCTTACACAGCTGAGGAATATTAGCATGATGGAGCGTCACCTGGGCTATGCCACTTGTCCATACATTTTTATGGGATCTTCACAATGAGTAGCATGGCAATGCTGATCAAGGTAATTCCAAGTTGGATTGGTTAAGGGAAGAGTAAAATCTTAAAGCAGTATTAAACCTTAAGGCTGGGTTTACACGAGTGGCGGCCCGTCCATTAGGGGCGCCCGGGCACCACCCCCTCTCTACTCGCCACCCCCTATATACATAATGGATAGATTCATGTATAGCATGCATCTATCAATGGCCGCTGGGCCTTCCCCATTCATGCATCCGGCCCCTTTCAAGGCACCGGGTGTATGAATTACAGGGGACAGTTTTTTTTTAAGCACCTGATTAGAGCCAGAAGCTCTAATAGGCTTCAAAATAGGGTGGGCTCAGGCCTGTGTGCATGCCTGTGTGATGCAAAATCACCAGGTGAAAATAGAGGGAAAAAAAAAAACGAATTAAGCCACCACATTTAAGGATTGGTAAGCTACAATATATTACATTTTTGGCTCACAGTTCAATACCGCTTTAAAGTTTTTTAGACTGTGGTTGCGACTGAACTTTAGAGCATCCACCCAGATTTGAGTAATCCTCTGTACTACCGAGTTACAAGTTCATTCAGTCTGATTATGTAACTGCAAGATGAGGAAGAAAAGTTTTAATGTCACACATCCCTTCACTTCCAGGATAATTTGATTCACCCTCATGTCTCTATTAAATCAGACTAAATACATTGGAGTTTACCTACTGTAGCTAATGCTTTCGTTTGACCATTCAAAGAAAAACTTCACTTTTGGTAAACTGTTTGTTATCTAATTCAATCTGCTGCTATACTTTTCCTGAAATATAGCATTCAGCATATAGTTGTTATGGCTGTGGATGAAGGGTTTATGCTTCCCCCACTATGTAGCTCATTTTGAACCTTTACCTGGGGTGTCAGGGGTCACTGGAGGACTGAGAACCTTTGGCCTGGTGGCCAATCACAACTGACCGTGGGTTAAAGAAAATGTACAAAGCAAATAGTACCATTGTACTGCGTTGATTGGGGAGTATGGCAAAAGGTGGATGATGTCCCACCATTACAGTGATACACCTTTTCACATCATATAACTTCAGCTTGCTTTGTAACGCTCTGCATTTGGTCACATGACATCTCAGAACTGCAAACAAGGTTAGTGCTGGAGGTCTTCCCTCTTCCAGACCCTGTGATCGCATATCTGAAAAAGGAGCAGGTAGCTGTGTGATGTCCAGCATGTGTCACTGACTCTGCACTGATGTCTGAATGATGAAATATGTCCATGGTCTTATAGAAACCAGCCCAACATATCCTTGGGGGGTATATGGTACCAGTCCTGCCATGTAAGGTCACCTGAAGTTTGACCATTGCTCTCTGTCAATAGGCTGACCACACAGACTATATGAAAAAAGGATACAGTAAGGTCAGGCATTTGGAAAAAACAACTATCAGTCTTCAGGTGAACACTAACTATTCCATTGCCTCACCAATGGGAGATCCTGTGTTTTTACTCCCTTTTAAATGTCACTTCCTTCTACCATGCAATAGAGAACATTCTTTATAATATTTATGCATAGAAAGGCATAGAAATATAATTTTTCTGTTTGTGTAATTAGTTCACAGTTTTATTTTCAGGCAGTATATATAACATTAGAGCTAATAATGACGTGATAGCACACAGACCCAAAAAAGAAAGGGACTTAAATGTGTCGGTAACCCTAAAAAAGTAACACGTTTTCCAAAATCATTGACTTGTAGGGATTATTTTTTTCACAGCAAATGTGGAGTTTCGCTTTAACAAGTAAATGGAACACATTTCCCAGCACATATTGGTTCAGTTGGGAAATTTTTGGATGATATCACAAATATTACATGCTGCTAACTAGTAATAAAAACTTTCCCCAAGAGCATTACACATGACTTCATGACTTCTAATTGCTTACAGAGACTATTCTCATTTTCTACATACAAATTACACTTTTATTTACTATTAAAAAATAATTGCAATATTTACCACCTACTATGCCTTAATTAGAGATATAACATGATTTTGGTTGAAACACTGTACTCTATGATGTCCATATGGGGAGACAAAGGTCATACTAAGTATAAGCAATGACATGTTTCACAGGGGATTCCAGTTCGAGAATTCAGTATGCTAGTGAGAGTTTAATTTCTTAAACATCTGCAGTATGAACATTGAGCTAGAACTGTATTGCAAGTTACAAGACACAAAAACTTTCTGCATTGTATAAATTGTGAGAAGTCAGATATTTGCTCCCTGTCATTTCTTTAAGTAATTGCAGTTGCATTTTTCACATTCTCAGTCTTAATAATAAGTAGCTTGTACTTTATGCATCCCATATGGTGACAATAGAAATACCTCAAGAGTAAAATAATGGATTTTAAATAAAATCATATATTTCTGTTGGAATTCCCACGTGTGCTATGGGTTAGGATCAAGAACATTTGTTTCCACTTTGGTGTACTACGACATAATAAGTATAAGTATGCTCAGAACTAAGTCAACGTAAATAAGCCACAGTAAATATGCCCATCAGTGCCACGGTGTATAAGACAGTGTATATATTAAATGGGCTAGAGTTTTGTGAAACTAGGGTCCTTGAGCAGTCTAGGATTAATAACTCACCTCACAGTCCCTAGATAGAATTTGTTCTGGATAAGTCACCATGATTATTGCACCACATCCCTTGATTTGAACGTATTGTTGCAGTTTGATGGGACTTTTTAGGTGCAATGCAAAAATGATCCAGTAGATTTCATTAAAAAATTCAAAATTTATTTTATCAAATGATTAAAAGAAGGTATTATATCCTCATAAAAACATATACAGTATGACTCATATGGTACAGTACTTATGTTTACAGCAGCCTTTATGTAGATCCCGACATGTTTCACCCTGAAACTGGGCTTCCTCAGGGGATATTATCCGCTTGGGGTCAAAGCCTTCTAATGAAAAGAGAATAGTTTCAGTACCAATGTCACATGGTAGACCAAGTGGTGTAGAACCAGTCATCTCCCCTCGTCTGACCCCCAATGGTCCTTTTTAATGGAGGGATTTTTCCCACTGACCATCAGCTTAAGGGGCATTCTCTGCATCAGACCCCAAGGTGATGGGGCATTCTTCCCACTGACCATCATTGTAAGGAGCTCCACAATGACTACAAATGTAAGGGGCATCCTTTCCACTGACCATCAAGTGGACCACCAGAGACCACCAATAGAAAGGTGTAAGTCTACCCCTGACCACCAAATTAAGAAGGCAATGCTCCCAGCAGAGAGACTACGGTTTCACTTATTATTTTCCACTTAATTTCATGATTATTACTGTATATAATTTGCCACATAATGCAAGGGGGTAAAATAATATGTCAAATACTGTAGGTATGCCACACTGGGGTGGATTTAGTAAGACTGGAGTTTTAAAAAAAAAACACTGTTTATTATTATATCTTATAGATATAATAATTTTGTTCAAAGGTTCCCAGAGACTTGAAAATTGTTTCAAGGGATCCTACATGGAAGAACCCTTGTGGCACAGATGTGTAAATCTTAGGATTGGATGGACAGAAATACATGTAGCGCTGACTCCCGTAGGAGCCACTGTAAATTTGCCCAGGTTCTTCCCAGTGGATTGCCGCAACCAGACACGCAATCTCAGGCACACTTTTCCTCAATAACCTAAAGTTGTTGTATTTGTTGTTTTTATTTTTGGAGAACTTGAATAGGGTTGAGGAAA
Organism: Lithobates septentrionalis; assembly: GCA_037952835.1. Classification (NCBI taxonomy): domain Eukaryota; kingdom Metazoa; phylum Chordata; class Amphibia; order Anura; family Ranidae; genus Lithobates; species Lithobates septentrionalis. The sequence goes on from JBBDGP010000206.1 coordinate 2,947,659, forward strand.
AACAAAAACTATGTACAGATTGAGGACAATTAACTCCTTTCTGAAAGGTTGAAGCAGAAGTCCTTGCCTATAGCAAGCTTTGACTTGGCTTTTAGTTGAAACAGTTTTAAACACAAACTCCTTTCTTTAGAGCAATAAGAGAATAGTCCCTCCACAAGGAATGAGATAAACTAAGCTCTTCAGGACACCGGCCCATGTCCACTTTGGTCAAACACACAGCTGACTCTCTAGCACAAGAGGGGTGGCAGCAGCTCAAAAATCTCTAAGATCTCTCACAGTATTCTGTACTCACAAAATGTCCAGGGACAGTTGGTTGCTTCCTTCCAACATCCGTGTGACACCTTTTTCCTGTGATACCAGACTAGATCCTCAGATGGCATCCCCCTCAGTCAGCTCTCTGTAGGCTCAGCATTCAGACAAGCACATGGCAGCATTGCCCTGGAGGGCAGTAGCCCTCCAAGCTGGACTAATCCTCTGCAGGAAAAGACCCAGAAGCTCAGTCTCTCAGTGTATTTATGCAGTTTCCCAGCAGCCTTCAGGGTTCTGCTCCCTAGAATTGGCCAGAACTGCATAAATATTTGTACTGCTGTCTGCATAACTCCACACCTATGTTCCAGAGAATTCTACCACTGTCTAGAAAGCAGAGGGAGTAAACAGACTGGCAGCAGCTGAGAGCATTGAATTGACCTAAATGAACAGTTGCACCGGTTACAGTTAGCCCACACTAATTACACCCACACTGGTTACATTGAGGCAAGCTAAATTTACCTAGCAAAAACACACACAGCTCCATTGAGCACAGTGAGCCAGCACTAAATCTAACTAATCCTAGCACCTCTCTAGGAGGGTGCTACATACAGATCATATGGAACCTAAAAGCCACTCTCAAATAGGAGTTTTATCTTTACTTATCTGCTTGTCAGGAGTTCAGCTTTAAGTGATATCCTAATTGGTTAACTTGTGTTAAAGTGTATCAGTAGCCAAAACTTTTTTTTTCAGTTTTGGATAGAATGGAGAAAGGTTGGAACATGTAAGGAAAATATGGTGCACTCTAAACAGTTTTGCAACCAAAGGGAAACAAGCCATGTAATAATAAAACGTGGATGGTGCCACCATCATGAATCTTCAAGTGTAGATTATCACCATCATATCATATGCTCAAGAAAAGAGCTATTTATTAGTTACAAGCAAGCAACCTTTCAGAGTCCTTACATAAGCTCCTTCATCAGGCAAACAGTGACGTTAATTTTTTATGTCAGCAAGATCAAGTAAGCCTGCAAAGCCGGGCTTTAACGCAAGCACTTGCACATGCATGTGTGTGTGTGTGTCTGTGTGCACAGTTCTATTCAAAGAACTGTGCACAGTCACACACTTGTGCGCAGGCGTGCCCATTTGTGCATCTCATGTTCTGTGCGCTGGCATGCACATAGCAGCTCCATGTGGGCTATTTAAGGCTGAGACCTTCAAGGCTCCAGTGCTAAGATATCTACAAATGTAACCTGGGAAAAATTGTGTGGGCCACTCAGGCTCAATAGGGAGGGGGTATATGGAGAGTGCATCCTCAGCTGCTGCTGACAGGTGATGGAGCCCATCCTGGCTCCTGCAAAGGTTCAAGAAAGGAAGGGTAACCCCTGAAAGTAGCACATCTATGATGTCCTACTGAAATTAATGGAGTGCGTTTTACCCTGCCCCCCCGGAGCTTAGTCAGTATAAATGTACTCTGACTTGCGATTTATTTCATCCTGATCTAATACTGACCCCTTTTGTTCCCTAATTCTTCTGTGGTTCTCCTCTGTCTGCTGACCTACTCCTGTATTGAACCTGGTATAATATTTGACTAAAATTTCTGCCTACCACTCTGGTACCTTATAGTCTGCAAATTGCTCACCCAGCCTGTCCCTGACTCTGTCTCTCCTTGGCAAGTTCCTGTACACTTCTCATTGGTGACCTGCATCTCCTGTCACATCCAGCCACGTGACCACATCGCTTATCAGTTCCAGTGACATCAGTGCAGTGGCATCCCTATCTACTGACCCTTGTACTACGCTTTTATCGCTGCACTCTATGGGGGAGTGCTTGGACTGGAATAAAAGATCAAAAACATTGCTTATTTATGACTAATAAATGGTCCCATTTTGAGTATATGTTGTGTTGGCAGAACATTACACTTGGGGAAAGTTTAGAACCCACCTCTCAGGATTTACTGCTATCTGGGGCTCTGCTAGCAAGATTTTGCCTTAATTTCTGTTCTGGCTATAACATTTTACCAAGCAGCAAGTAAGGGAAAATCTGCAACTTGTTTTAGAATTCCCCCTACTTTACTTGCAGTAAACCAAGCAAGAGTTCTAAACCTTCCCCACAATATCTGAAACTAAAAAAATGAATTAATGAAGAGTGTCACAGACGCTCCTTTAGAATTTTGTCACACCTCTGCACCAAAAGTTTTGATGCTTTCAAAATATTTATGTACCTGTTGGAAACAGCTACACAGTTCTGTTACATGGAACCTGAACTGTCCATAGCATATACTCTGTGCATGGCTCAACATTACATAGCCATGCAGACAGGCAGACGCATGGCAGATGAATATTGCTGTTGGCTGAGGGAGCTTGATGGAGAACTCTGAGACTAGTTGCCCATCAGGTATGCCTCCTGTATGATTGACAGGGGAAGATAGTGTGTGGATTTCATAGCCACTGTTCAGCACAATAGTGGCTATGAAATGGGGAACTATTCTCTCAGAGTTCCCATCAGGCTCTAAAAGTGACGCAAATAATCACATTACATTAATCTGTTAAGTGTCACAACTGTTACGGAAACTGTTGCAGTGTTTCATGAATTGAAGGGACCATAATGCCAGAAAAGTGTCATTAATACTTAATTGAATTGTTTTTTTTTTTTTAATCAAAGCAGATTAAAGCATTTAAAGCACACCTCCAGCCAAACATTTATTTTTTTTTCACAGAGAAGGGTAGGTTCTTACCACGGTGTACATCCCCCTTGGGGTGAAGACAGTCACCGCACCTCTTATCCCAAATGAATATAAGCAAAAAATAAATGTGACACAGAGATTCTAAACCTCTCCCACTGTGAAAAAGCACTGTGCAAAATCCCCGCCGGGAGAAGACGGTGATTATCGCTAGCGGCTATAGCAGCCACTTGCGGTATTTGCAAGCAAATCTGGCAGGCTGGTTGTACCCAAGTTGAATGGTTGATCAATTTGGTACATTCAGCCTGTCCATAAATGCTTTGACTCTCGGCTGGTTCCTGCTGAACCGGACCAGATTCGAACCATGTATGGCCGCCTTGGAGAAGTGTCTGGATTTGTTACTCATTGCTATTCAAGTTAACAAATTTTATTGTCATGTAGCACCTGCCTTGTGTAGGCCTTTGGCATGATCGCTATTTGATGTTATCAGTATCTAGTCAGCAGATTGGTATCTTCCTTTGTACCTGACATCTTTTATTTTGTCCATTGTGGATACTGCCTTGCTGTAAAAAAAATTAATTTGGAAAAATTTATATATATATATATATATATATATATATATATATATATATATATATATATATATATACTGTATATAAATAATGTTCTTGTCTTCCTAATAGGTCTGATATCTAAAGGAGAAAAAAAAATCTCTATCCATTAGAATGTAACCAAAAAAAGTATTTGTTTTCCAGTTTTCAACTATGTGTAAAATGTCATTGCATAAACACATTAATTATTAAAAACCAAAATGTATTTATTGAGCTAATTGTTAATAAATCAAGAGCCATTCACGTCTGAAAGGGAGATGCTCTAAGACAGAGAGCATGACAAAACTGCAAAGCAACAGTACATGGCACAAATTACTTCACTGACCAGACAGCACGTGTGCTGCAAAGAAACAATGTCTGAAGGGTAAAAGGTTAATAAAAATATACAGAAAATACACTGCATTAAATACAGCATCTCTAGCCAATTCCAGAATGGCACCATGCTTGTAGTCCGTGTCCTTGTGAAAATGGACAGGGAGAAGTTAGTGAAGAAGTTTCTTCAAGTTGTGGCCAGCTGAGTTAGATGAACAAAAAAAATCACCAAATTGATCTTTTATTCAGTAAATTAACTAGTCTTTGCCCTTCAACAGCCTTTCAGTATCCCTTTCTTTTCTATGCAAATACCCTTTTAAATGAAAAGTGGACCTAGTTTACTGAAGTGTGAATTGAGATGAAGGGAAGTGAACCTATGTCTTCTTGGTTAAATCATGAACTGAATCTTTGTACACTTCAAACCTCCAATAATGTTCAAGGAAATCTGAAAATAGAGTCGTTACAGCTGGATGTTTAAAGTATACATGGGTTCACGTCATTTCAGTGTTACTTCAGACCCAGGTTCACTTCACAACCTAATTTAACATTTTAGTAAATAAGGATCTTTATTTACCAAGTTATATGAAACAAGCAGCCATTACAATATCACATTACTTATTGGTGAACAGTTATTACTGAAACTTTAAATAAATGATAAAAATAATACAACATAATGTTCATACATCAGTATATTCAGTCATTGTTTTTTTTTTTTACATTCATGGTACATCTACCAGGCTCACCATCAACTTTGGTTAATTGTTGTGTGGTTGAACATTGTTGTTCTGGGTATATATGTTAGAGTTTTTCTTAAAGTGGAAGTAAAGGCAAATATACCTAAGATTTTAAAGTTTGCTTCCCTCCTCATACCCATGCTGCCTACAGTTTGTAAAATATCTCTATGTAAAAATATTTTTATATATGTGCTTTGATGTGATCATGTGATCTCTAAGATGTGACCCCCCTGTGTCACAACAGGGCTGAATTCCTAGAGTCGTAATGTCACCTGCTGGCATCCATTGCCACTTTGTTGTCAGTGGTCCCTCCCATCAGCTGCAGCAGTTGCTCACTTGGAGAAGAATCCAAGAATTGGACAATCCAAGAATTGGACAATAGGCATCATATACAGCAAATAAAATTTCTCAAGATTTCCATACAGATATCGCAATGGGCTTAGGTGAGATGTTCTAGTGCTTCAGTGGCTTCTATAGGTATTATTATTATGCAGGATTTATGCAGTACAAAGTGGAGGCAGACAGTACAGTTACAATATCATTCAATACAAGAGGAATCCGGGGACCCTGCTTGATATACACATCAATGTGTTTGGAGAGATTATGGTGCCAACCAAGGAAATTCCATCAAGGTCAAAGAAAAAGGCAGTAAGGCTAGTGGCTGCCATGATGTGCTATCTTAGCTTGGGTCCCCCATTGCTCCAGACACTACATGACATGCACCCTTTTTCCTTGCCATTGGCTGCATAATGGCATCCTTTAGGCTATTGTAAACTTTTTTTTAATAACAAACATGTTATACTTACACAATGGTTTTGCACAGAGCAGCATTGATCCTCCTCTTCTTGGATCCCCCACCAGAACACCTGCCCCCCCCCCCCCCCCGCTGGGTGCCCATCATAGCAAGCTGTTTGCTATGGGTTTGCTATGGGTACACTCATGTGGCCAACTCTTGAGACAGCTCTGTGTGTCCATAGACACAGAGAGCACTGCTCACCCCTGCCCCTGCTCCCTCCTTACTGGCTGTGATTGACAGAGTCTTATTTGCACATCGCTGGATCCAGATCGGGCTCAGGTAAGTATAAGGTGGGAACTGCACTCAGAAGGTTTTTTATCTTAATGCAGAGAATGCAAGAAGGTAGAAAACATTCAGCCTTAAGAACCACTTTAAATAAAGTATACAGTGGATTGGTATATATTTTCTTTCAATACTTATTATGGTCTGGACAAAAAGATACAACTTATTAAGAAGTGATAAGAGGAGTAGACTTTCTATCAAAAAGAATCAAGATAGCAGTGTGCATGCACGGTAGGACCCAGAATCAACAGTGAGAATTTTTAAAGTGGTTGTTAGGCCATTTGTATAAAAAGCTTGCATCCCCTCTGTATTAGAACAATAAGTTCCCCTGTGTATTATATCATAAATATGCTTAACCGTACTGATAACACACCATCTTCCTGCAATCAGTTGCCTCCTCTCTCCTCTCCTCTGCCCGGCTCACAGTTCCAGTGGGTGGGGCCGAGCACTGCCGCTGAAGTCAGCCGGGGAGGAGAGAAGAGAGACAAAGCCGAGGAGTCACAAGGAGTCACATGATTGCAGGAAGACACTGTGTTATCAGTACAGATAAGCATATTTATGATATAACACAGACACAGGGGAACTTATTGTTCTAATACAGAGGGGGTGGGAGCTTTTAATGTTAAGTATGAGAGCAGCAGGAGAGGGGGGGGCGGGCGCTGACACAAGCAGACAGTCAGAGAGGGGAGATGATGAATGAGAGGACACAAGAGACAGAGAGCAGGGGCTGCGGATGACAGAGGCACATTTGCTGACAACGGTGTCAGGGCTCAGCAGCCCTAATATATCGTGGTCAGCAACAGGGGAAGGGCATAGCCAGGCAGGATCAGACAGGTATTACAGGAGATACAGGGGGCCAAATGAAACAGCACAAGCGCTCTGCTGTATAACATGCTTTAAGGGAACAGGATCTGTTTTTCTTTGGGTTAACAAACGCTTTAAGGAGAGGCTGTGTGGTACCCAGCAGATTCCACACTAAAGATCTCAGCAGAACGGGGACATGTAAGTATGCTGAATTCAAAGGCTGCTAAGGATGGGCATCAGGCCCAAACAGAATAAACGCACTAATGCCCTGTACACACGACCGGTTTTGCCGTCGGAAGAAAACTCTGAAGGTTTTTTCCGACGGAATTCCGCTCAAGCTGTCTTGCATACAGATGGTCACACCAAATTCCGACCGTCAAGAACGCGATGACGTACAACACGTATGACGGGACAACACGTACGACGTCTCATATTTGCTTCAGAGCATGTGTCATTTTTGGTCCATCGGAACAGCATACAGATGAGCGGTTTTCCTGATAGGAATTTGTTCCGTTGGAAAAATATAGAACATGTTCTCTATCTAAGTCCGTTTGAATTTTGAACGTAAAAGGTCCGATGGGGCATAAACACGGTCGGAATATAGGATGAAAATCTCCCATTGGACTTTTTCTGTCGGAAATTCCGACCGTGTTTACGGGGCATTACCCTTTACTAAAAAGTATCTTTGACTATAAAGCAGGCAGCAAAGGTCTTTTGATACACATTCTACTTTTAGTTAAAATAATTACGTGATAAAATCCAACATCTTCATTCGGGCTGCCTTGGAAGACAAGACAGGATGTACATACAACCCTTTTTTTGACAGAAGCATTAAAGTATAACTAAAGGCAAAACATTTTTTTTTAGTTTTGGATAGAGTAAAGATAGATTAGAACACCTGTCAGTTTTTATTGCTTTCTGTGCCCCCTTTAAGGAGATTTGCCGTCTCATTTTGTCCTGTTTACCATTGACGTGAACGTAAAAGAAAATCCCAAAATTTGGGGTTGTCCCCAGAAAAGTAATAGAGGTGAAATGTTCCAATGGGGACACTAGTTCTGGTGACCTAGGGGTCCTTAAGGAATTGCCTTAATTTGCAGGGATTTCCGCTCACTTACTGTTTGGCTATGAGACAGGAAGTGAAGGAAAATCTCCACAATGGGACATGGATGGCTAAAAAAAATTCTGACAGGGGTTATAACTAGGGTTGTCCCGATACCGATACTAGTATCGGTATCGGCACCGATACCGAGCATTTGCCTGAGTACTTGTACTCGGGCAAATGCTCCCGAGCCTTCACCCGATACCTGGACAATCAGCAGTGATCGGTAAGTTACAAGCTTCTCCCCCAGGGGCTTTCAGCTGCTTTCGTGAAATTTATACAGCGGTGATCGGTGCTTGTAACTCTCCCACACATGATAACCACTGATTGTCACCGCATCCTCAGCTGACTCTGTCCATTCACATAACTGAAACATTGTAACCTTCTGTTATTACGATGTCTCAGTTTATGAATGGAGAGGAGCCGCTGTCTTCTCTCCATTCATTTTCAGTGCAGCTGAGGCTGCAGAGAAAGGGACTGGGAAATCTCTATCCTCAATCTCTTTCTCTGTCTTAAGGGGGAGATATCAGGGGTCTGTTAAGACCCCTGATATCTCACCAAAGCCCCCCAACAGGGCTGATAAAAAAAACAAAACATTAAAAAAAACACATATTGCAATAAAATAATAAAAAAAAATATTATTGTAAAAAATAATAAAAATGTAAATAAAAAGCACACAGACACCATCCACCCCCGCCCCCCCCCCCCCCCCCTAAAAAAAAAAAAAAGAAAAAAAAGAAAGCATTGCTAAAAAAAAAAAATACACTGTCACGTGACATTTAAAAAAAAGTATCGGTAATCGGTATTGGCGAGTACTTGAAAAAAAGTATCGGTACTTGTACTCGGTCCTAAAAAAGTGGTATCGGGACAACCCTAGTTACAACCCTCCCTTGCACTGTCCAAAATTAAACAGAACATTTTGCCTATAGTTCCACTTTAATAAGTGATTCAAAAAAGGTGAACAGTTAGGCTTTACATTTTTATAATCATTTCAAAGATTGTTTATTTGGAATTAAAATGTATATCAGAAATGTATTCTATCAGTCTTTTAAATAAATGCGTTTGCTTGTAAAATGCAAATGTAGATAGTAAATCACCCCTCTCTATGCAGAAACCTTTGCTTGCCATGTTTTTATATTAACAGCATTGCATTGTTTCACAGTTTGCACCAATGACAGACCTTTCACTGACAGGTGATGAAAGCGTATTTCCTGCAATATCATGTGATAAGTCTGGTAGATGATGAGTGTTTTTTTTTTCTCGTGTCTGGCTGACAGCTCTCAGAGGGTTAAGACAAGACAGGATATAGCAATTATGTACACAAATGAAAATTATTACTATGTCCTAATAACAGATGTTCAAAAAAAAAGAGCTCTGCCTATAGTACAAGAGTAGAGAAAATATAAAAATGAGTGCTAAACAATAGAGATGTAAGTAGCCATCCAATTCTAAAAATCTCAAGTGATGTGATTGTGTTAAAGCATTTAGTAGCAGGTAGCATGCAAGTCTTCACTACACGTAACTCCCAGAAATCTTGGAGTGTTTTGGTGAATTTGATGTGGGCTTACCTGATAAGAGACTAGCCATCTCGCTAGTCTGCAGGAGCATTATGCATTTGTCTATTATTGACAGGCTACAAGATCTTCCCATCTACAGTCCCTTTTTTTTATTTGAATGCTGTTTAACATTTATGACATCCAAAGTTTAACTAATACTCATTAAGTTGTCTGCATAAAATTTCTCTTGCACCTAAAATAATAAAATAATAAAAATAATCGTGACTCTCAGCGACTTTGATATCCCTTTTGGCCATCGTCCAGTTTAAAAAGGAAATGATTGAAAGCAGTTTCTGCAATCCATTCTCACACAGCAAAACATATGCGTGTTTTACATGCACTCCACAATAAATCTAGAGGTAATCAGACATTCACTTGAGAAATGTAAAGCTGCAAGGCATTTTCCTTTTTCAGGAAATATTTTTCATTTTAATTGTAATGTCAGAGGCTAAGCCGTATAAAGTGTACATTTTGTACACGCTAATCCATCTTCCATCATTGCAATAGAATATATAAACGCATCAGACTTATATCATGTAATAGGACCCCTAGGACTTCTCCTGGCATCATGGTAATGGAAGCTTACCTGTATCTGATGTCACTGTCCCCCCTTCTCTTTCCCTCTGCATTCACCTTCACTGAACTTCATCTAACTTTGCTTAGCAGAGCTTTGTGTTCCTGCGCACATTGCCACACCTACCATTATAACCCTCCTCTCCGTGATATGTGTTCAATCTTTGTTCCCTGGTCATAGTATGCAGACTTGCAGATGATGTATGAAAACTACATCCAGCATGTGAACAACAGCAATGACTGTTAATCATTTCTCCAGTGGGCTTCCTATGCCTCTGAAGAGTTCAGCGTTGTCATTTTTGTGGTCGTTTCACACTGTATAAATATTTTGCAGCATGATGATGTCACAGTGTTTCTGAATTGCTGAGAGTGATGAAGGCACCAAAGAATCATTTTTTTGTTTTACAGGCAGTTAATTATATGAATGAAGGGCCCTGACCTTCCTGGTGCTGAATAATGATCAGCTCATTGGTCTGAAAGGCTGCTTTAAGTTTAATAAGTTACTGTTTAACTATTGTGCTACTCTGACTGCATTGTGAACACAATTCTGCTTTTGTATAAGGATGTAAAAAAAAGTGTCTGTTTAAAGTCTTTGCATAATGTGGTGTAGTTGCATTTGGGATTTTTTTTTTTTTGCAAAACAGTTGGGGCATATTTACAAGAAAACATATTTTTACACTATACCAATAAACTATAAAAACCCAGTCAGTTCACTGGCCCAAAGTTATATTACACTTGTTTAACTCTCTTTTAGAAAAAACATGGTCCTTCTATAGGTTAACGTCATAATGTGCTAGTATGCACCATATATTAGCACATTATGACAGAATTATCTGTAAAGTGGATCCCACCAGCAGCAGGCTTCACCACTGGCAGGGCTTCCATCTTTCCGTGTTCGCATGCTCCAGCCGCTTCAATGGACATGATGATCTCACACATCATGGGAGTCATGATCGTGGAACTGTGCTCTGAATGGACGGCACACTCAAGTGTGCCGTCCATTCAGAGTGCAGTGTGCATGCACTGGTGAAGTCACTGGCTGCTACCAATGTAAATATCTCCTAAACGGCGCACGTTTAGGAGGTATTCACAGTACCTACAGGTAAGCCTTATTATAGGCTTACCTGTAGGTACAGATAAAAAAAGCACCTCATTGCAGATAAAATCAGCAATCAGGTAAGGATGGATACATTTTCACTTTATTTTGTCCAAGGAGTACACATGTTTCAATCAAAGCCAACGCTAACCCGTTTCAGCCTATCAAGGCCTTACTCTGTATAGAACACGTGTACTCCTTGGACGAAATAAAGAGAAATTGTATTCATCCTCACCTGTTTGCCAATTTTATCTTCATGGAAGGACCCTTGTTTTGCGGGGTGGAGGCCACAAGTCAGGCACGGTGAGAGCTCTTGCCAGCCCTGATTGCATGATTGGGTTGTAGTTCCATTATCTTGCATGTGTGTACAGATGAAAAAGCAGACTTGACTACTTCTTTAAGGTGGCCACATATCTTATATGATGGTCCTGGAGGTGGATTTCTGCATAACAAACATAGTCCATATCCTAGAGCCACAGGGCTGTCAGGAGAAGCACACAGCTACCCATGCTTCAGTGTTGATTTACTCAAAGCCAGTTCCCCAGAGTTCAGTGAATGTTATGAAATTTCATTTTTGCAAAGAATACCCAATCACTTGCAAGGAAAATAAAAACAACACAATTTTTGCTTACATATGATTGGATGATGAAAGTCAGCAGAGCTTCACCTTGACATATGAAGGACATAACCTACAGTCTCTTTCCCAACCTGTTATACATAATCTACAAACCCCTTTGTTCCCCCACAAATGACCTGACAAGGTTTTTTGGAGTAAAATGGCCTTCCGGCCTTTTTATTAACAATTAACGTAAATTAAAAAAATAACATTTTTAAATAACCATTAAAACTTATAAAACTATATACTTTGGGGTCTTTGAGGGCAACAACACACAACTTGGTCACTGCGACCAACTTTTAAACTTTAGGCCTCCAGTCACAAGCCAAATAAAAAAGAAAGAAGGACGGCGCCCTCTAAGTGCAGCATGTATGTTAAAAATATTTATTACAATAGATAAAAACACTCACATTTGAGTTGCTAAAAACCAGCATGTAAAGTAGTTTCATCCGCGTGCTCTCGGGGGATGTGGGTGTCACGGGCCAGTGGAGGGGTTCCTGGGATGTGAGTCCTGTAACCTGGGTCCTGGTAGCTGTTCCGGTGGTGCCGAGGGTCCTCAGAGCCTCCGGGCGGCCAGGATATCGGTCATGGATCCTCCGTGGAGCGCCGTGCTGACCTGCGTCTTCACTTCCGGGAGCGGGGTGAGGCGGGCGGTACTTCGCGTTCGGAGCATGCGTGCTCCTTCATCAGCTATGCTTAGCCTGATGAAGGAGCACGCATGCTCCGAACGCGAAGCACCGCCCGCCTCACCCCGCTCCCGGATGTATTTTAACATACATGCTGCACTTAGAGGGCGCCGTCCTTCTTTCTTTTTTATTTGTTCCAGAGCTTCTTCTAGCTTTTATACACTGGCTGCCTTCCATTTATTCAGCATCATTTTATCCTCACATGGACTAATACCCGAACTTGTTGTGAAACATTAACTACCACCATCAAGTTCCCCCTCTCAGGAACCCCCAACCCACCCCCTTCCCCCCACCATTTTTAGTTATATGTACTCGGCTACCTCCATTGTGCGCCATATTAACCCCTTGATCGTTTTTTTTTGTCTCCAGTCACAAGCCACCAACTCAGAGACAGTACTCAACCTTTCGTAGTGCCCTACCATTTTACCCCTTCCTGGTTAACCCCTCATTAACCGGAAGGTACCTGAGAACCCCATACCACAGATGGGTCCCAACCATGTTATATAGATATAACAGCCATCTTCTCTTCCTCCAAAGACCCACCGCTGCCCTGCTGTCTTGACAGCCCCCTTTTATACCTACCAAACCTCGAGAGGGTGGGCGGGAATCTCTTTTTCCTCCGCTCTCGAGTGACATCGCTTCCCCCTTCTACTCCAATTCCCTCACACCAGCGCCTTCCCGCTCCGGCCACCCCCCTTTTCTTAAAGGGGACAAATGTCTCTGCCAAAAATCATCACTGTGCTATGTCCACCCTGTCATGCTGTCCCTCCGTCTTTCCCTTTGCTCCTTTACTTTGGGACTCCCTAATTTACTAAACTCTGGGAATAATTTCCTCACAAATTGCAACTTCCTTTGCAAAGTGAACAGCCTATTTGCCTTTAGTAAATCAAGCCCATCACGGCTAGTAACAATGGCTAGTAAAGCCTGGAGCAGTGACATGACCCAAAGGCTTTAATGGCCCATCCATTGTCGGTGCTCGATCCTTCCCCCTAAAGCCTTGCTGGCTGACACAGGGAAGCTGCATTACATGATGAGACCGGAGCAGCCTGAATAGGTAAGTATACACATCTTTCTTACATGGGTTAGCTAGCAGGGGAGAGGGGAGGGGACAGTTTTAAACAAGTTAGTTATACACAGGAACCACACTTTAGAAGAAAGGGGGGAGGCTTAGCAATAGACAGCAAAGCTTATAATACCTGAACATATAATGATATATTTTATTATATTACAATGTTGTTTTATATTTTATAAAGGTTCTATGTTTGCAGCTTCATTAGGACAGTCAGGACGTGTTCATATAAAGCTCTGAAAAGAAAACAACATAAACTGAAGTGGAGTTAGAGTATCAACCCATGCAGTAGCTTAGGGCTCAGTGGATGCCCAGGAGCCCAGCTACAACCTTCATGCTCCTGCAGTAAACAAGTGAATAGGGCAGTTGGTCAAAGCTGTGTACCTCTCTGTCATTTCAAAAGAGATGATGCACTTGTAGGTATTTGGTGTCTGGTGGGGCGATGCTAGTACCGAAAATGTGTACCTGGTGACTTCTAGTGTGCCTAATACAATCCTTATCAATGGGATTGGAGGTGGGCAAAACTATGACATTGCCTAGAGTACCATTTTGTTCTAATCTCTCTGTCTTAAACCTCTTTAATGGTTTGGTAGTGAACTAAGCCAATGACATTGGAAATTTGGGTACGTTTAGTCGCTTTTTATTGTAATGTGCAAAAGAAAATTATTTTTACATTTATACCAAAAAATATATCCTTTTCTATCACAAGATGTAGACATAACGCTAACATGTCCATGAAATATGGAAACCTTTGAAAACATTTTTCTTTTACTAAAAATACATTTTTTATAATAGACATTTGGCAGCCACACAACATTTAACTACTTGCCTACTGGGCACTTTTACCCCCTTCCTGCGCAGGCCAATTTTTCGGCTTTCAGCGCTGTCACCGTTTGATTGACAATTGCGCCCCGTCATGCAGCACTATACCCATATGAAATTGTTATAATTTTTTTTCCACACAAATAGAGCTTTCTTTTGGTGGTATTTAATCACCACTGGGGTTTTTTTTGCTAAACAAATTAAAAAAGACCAACATTTTTGAAAGAAAAAAAACATTTTTCTTAGTTTCTGTTATAGAATTTTGCAAACAGGGAATTTTTCTCCTTCACTGATGTGCGCTATTGAGGCTGCACTGATAGGCACTGATGAGCTGGCACTGATAGGCTGCACTGATAAGGCTGCACTGATAGGCACTGAGGAGGTGGCACTGATGGGCTCTGATAGGCTGCACTGATGAGGCGGCACTGATAGGCAGTACTGATGGGCACTGATAGGCTGCACTGATGGACACTGATGAGGTGGCACTGATGAGGAGGCACTGATAGGCGGCACTGATGGGCTCTAATAGGCAGCATTGATGGGCACTGACTGGTAGCACTGATGGGCACCGATTGGCAGCACTGATAGGCACTGATTGGCAGCACTGATGGGCACTGACTTACAGCACTGACTTGCAGCACTGATGGGCACTGATTGGCATTACTAATGGGCAATGATTGGCACTGATAGGCAGTACTGATGGGCACTGTTAGGGCTGCACTGATAATCAGGGAACTGATGAACAGTGCCCTGATAATCAGTGCAGGTTTCCCCTTTCACACTAGCCAGTTACCGGCTTTCTCCTCTCCTCACACTGTGACAGTGTGAGGGAAGGAATGCCGGTAACTGACAATTGTTTACATCGTGATCAGCTGTGATTGGACACAGGTAATTATGTGGTAAAGAGTCACTCTCAGGCTCTTTACCCTGATCTGTGATCAGCTGTATCTGAAGGACACAGCAATCACAGAGCGTGCTGGGTGCGTGCCACAGCGGGGGGCGCGATCACGGGACAACGCCATATGACACCCTCCCAGAACTGGCCGACTGCGCTGTAGTCGCCATTTTTGCTATAGCGCAGTCAGCAAGTGGTTAAAGTGATATTAAAGCTGCCTAGAAAAAATAATAAATGTAGCTGAATATCTTATGTCACATTTTCTTCCTGTTCCGAGTTTTTTGCAGTTCCTACAGCATTACCAATCTATAAAAGTTTTCTCTGTTGAGTTTCCACCTAAAGGGTTTCTTCTTTGTCTGCAGTGTTTCCCTGGTGATAGCCCAATGTGCACGTTCCCACCACTGGTGCCTTGTGTGTGTAGGCATTAAATATATGTTCTGATACATTTTTTTTTTTCCTAATTCTGGATACTGTCAAATTTTTACTGTTTTCTGGGGCTCAGTTAGAGAGAGACTTATGGGGCGTACACACGGTCGGACTTTCTAGAAAGCTAGGTCCGACGTACTTGCCGCCAGACTTCCGGCGAACTACCGCCGGACTTTCTGAACGGCCGGACTTGCCTACACACGGCCGATCTTTCCAGAATCCGGTCTTCCCGACGGACTTCCGCCGGACTTTCAGAATGAACGGACTTTCCCACACACGGACAAGTCCATTCATTTTGAACGTGACTCGGGTACGACGGGACTAGAAAGGGAATTCAATCTCGCTGCTTTTTTTGGCGAGATTGAAACCTTGCGAGCCCCGTTGCAGGCATCCCAGGCCCTTAAGTCTGGTATGGAACTTTAAGGGGAACCCCTACGCCGAAAAACCGGCGTGGGGGTCCCCCCAAAATCCATACCAGACCCCGATCCGAGCACGCAGCCCGGCCGGTCAGGAAAGGGGGTGGGGACGAGCGAGCGCCCCCCCTCCTGAACCGTACCAGGCCACATGCCCTCAACATGGGGGGTGCTTTGAGGGAGGGGGCGCCTTGCGGTGCCCCCCACCACAAAAGCACCTTGTCCCCATGTTGATGAGGACAAGGGCCTCTTCCCGACAACCCTGGCCGTTGGTTGTCGGGGTCTGGGGGTGGGGGGCTTATCGGAATCCGGGAGCCCCCTATAATAAGAGGGCCCCCAGATCCCGGCCCCCCCACCCTATGTGAATGAGTATGGGGTACATGGTACCCCTACCCATTCACCTAGGTAAAAAGTGTTAATAATAAAACACAACACAGGTTTTTAAAATAATTTATTAAACAGCTCCGGGGGGGGTCTTCTTCCGTCTTCGGGGGTCCCTCCGGTTCATCTTCTCCCGGCGTCCGGTTGGTTCTTCTCCGCTCTCTCCGTCCTCTTCTCCCGGTGTTCCAGTTCTTCGGCCGGCCCCTCCGCTGTCTTCAGGTAGCTCTATTGCCAGCGGAGGTCCGGACTTCTTGTCTTCTCCAGATGTTGACACGACGCTCTCTCCGGCCTCTTCTCCCGGTGTCCCAGGTCTTCGGCCGGCCCCTCCGCTGTTTTCAGGTAGCTCTATTGCCAGCGGAGGTCCGGACTTCTGGGCTTCTGGTCTTCTCTTCTCTTCCCCCAGATGTTGACACGACGCTCTCTTCGGCTGGACTGGTCTCTGAGGGCTCCGTTGTGACTTATATAGGCAAGGACCCCGCCCCCATATGATGTCACAGTCCCTGGGCATGCTGGGACTGTGACGTTTTAGGGGGCGTGGGGGAAGAGAAGGGAAGAGAAGAGAAGACCAGAAGCCCAGAAGTCCGTACCTCCGCTGGCAATAGAGCTACCTGAAAACAGCGGAGGGGCCGGCCGAAGACCTGGGACACCGGGAGAAGAGGCCGGAGAGAGCGTCGTGTC
This sequence comes from Lithobates septentrionalis, assembly GCA_037952835.1. NCBI lineage: Eukaryota > Metazoa > Chordata > Amphibia > Anura > Ranidae > Lithobates > Lithobates septentrionalis. The sequence goes on from JBBDGP010000206.1 coordinate 2,964,437, forward strand.
AACATCTGGAGAAGACAAGAAGTCCGGACCTCCGCTGGCAATAGAGCTACCTGAAGACAGCGGAGGGGCCGGCCGAAGAACTGGAACACCGGGTGAAGAGGCCGGAGAGAGCGGAGAAGCACCAACCGGACGCCGGGAGAAGATGAACCGGAGGGACCCCGAAGACGGAAGAAGACCCCCCCGGAGCTGTTTAATAAATTATTTTAAAAACCTGTGTTGTGTTTTATTATTGACCCTTTTTACCTAGGTGAATGGGTAGGGGTACCATGTAGCCCATACTCATTCACATAGGGTGGGGGGGCCGGGATCTGGGGGCCCTCTTATTATAGGGGGCTCCCGGATTCCGATAAGCCCCCACCCGCAGACCCCGACAACCAACGGCCAGGGTTGTCGGGAAGAGGCCCTTGTCCTCATCAACATGGGGACAAGGTGCTTTTGTGGTGGGGGGGCACCGCAAGGCGCCCCCTCCCCCAAAGCACCCCCCATGCTGAGGGCATGCGGCCTGGTACGGTTCAGGAGGGGGGGGGTTGCTCGTCCCCACCCCCTTTCCTGACCGGCCGGGCTGCGTGCTCGGATCGGGGTCTGGTATGGATTTTGGGGGGACCCCCACGCCGGTTTTTCGGCGTAGGGGGCTCCCCTTAAAGTTCCATACCAGACCTAAGGGCCTGGGATGCCCCCCGCGCTTGCCGCAATGGGAAAATTTGCTTTTCCTATTGCAGTGAGCGCGAGATGCAGTAACCTGCTCCTCCGTCGTATCTGGCCCGTCGGACCAGCATACAGACGAACGGGCTTTCCGTCAGGAACTGAGTCCGGCGGAGTTACGACGTAAAGATTTGAAGCAAGTTTCAAATCTAAAGTACGTCGGATTTCCGACCGAAACGGTCCGTCGGAAATCCGATGGAGACCACACACGGTCGGATTGTCCGCCGGACTTGGTCCGGCGGCGTCCGTCGGACTTTTGCAGGTGAAAAGTCCGACCGTGTGTACGCCCCATTACACTCACTTCCTATCCTGCTGACTATGTTTTACCAGACAGGAAGTGAGGGGAACTTTTTAACAGCAACACAGACACAGATGGATTAACATACATCAAAATGGTTGTATATACAGTTGTGCTCAAAAGTTTGCATACCCAGAAATTGTGGCAGTGAAAATGGAAAAAATTACCGCTCTTCCAAAAATACTGTCTTATTTTTAAGGATAGTAATAAAATGAGGCCATTTATTATCACATAGTTGTTTGGCTCCTTTTTAAATCATAATGATAACAGAAGCCAGGAGAAGCCCAATATCAATATGTTGACAACATCTTGACATGCCTCGCCGGGCTTTTTTGTGGCATTGGCACATTAAAGGCTTCTTTCTGGCAACTCGAAAATGCAGCTCATTTTTGTTCAAGTATTGTTGTATTGTGCTCCTTGAAACAACCACATCTTCTTTATCCAGAGCAGCCTGTATTTCTCCTGAAGTTACTTCTGGGTTTTTCTTTGTATTCTGAACAATTCTTCTGGCAGTTGTGATTGCAATCTTTCTTGATCTACCTGCCCTTGCCTTGGTATCAGGAGATCCCAGAATTTTCTACTTCTTAATAAGTGATTGAACAGTACTGAATGGCATATGTAAGGCTTTGGATATCTTTTTATAACCTTTTCCATCTTTATAAAGTTCCATTACCTTTTTACGCAGGTCTTTGACAGTTCTTTTCTGCTCCTCATGGCTTCAGTATCTAGTCCGTTCAGTGCATCCATGCGAGAGCTAACTCATTGACTATTTATAAACATACACTAATCTCAATGTAACAAGCCACCGATGTTGGAAATTAACCTTTAATTGCCATTTTAACCTGTGTGTGTCACCTTCTGTGTCTGTACCAATGCCAAAAGTTCCAGGGTGTGTAAACTTTTGATCAGGGCCATTTGGGTGATTTCTGTTATCATTTTGATTTAAAAAGGGACCAAATAACTATGTGAAAATAAATGGCCTCATATAATCACTATCCTTAGTGATTTGGCATGATCAGTCCAATTTTCAATATCAATGACACAATTTCTTCCAGGGTATGCAAACTTTGAGCACGACTGTATTGCTACCTTTACATGTCACACATCTGCAGAAAATATAAATGTTCCACAGGAAACAGTGCCTATTTATATATAAGATTACACTTAGCGTTCCCTGGAACAAACACATATATGAACTAAAAACAATATGCAAGAAGAAAATAAACTGATGTGGTATATACAGTAGAAATAAAATACAACATTTTTATATGGGTAGATAACGACAGAGGGAGAGGGGTTGAATGACAAATGGATTCATGCACTTATCAAAAACTGTGCTACAATCTATACTTAGAATGTCTACCTAACAAGCCATAAATAGAAAAGAGGCGCAAAGGACTAGAAATGCCATTACATCATCTCTCTCAAAAGTCAGCATAATTAGATTTAGCCACCCAGAGATCCACAATCTTAGCCAAATCTTGGCAGTACTGTATACACAATTAAAAGAGGTCTACCACACACAGTGTTCATGTCATTTTACATGGCAGGAATGGTACACAACGTAAGTGCGCTCATTTATTTATAAAGTGATAATAACATGTTTAAAGCCTAAGTTTAGTAAACAATAAAAAGAAAAAATGCAGCACAAGGGACATTACTTGAAATAAACATTATGTGTCCTTTGTGCTGCGGGCTCTTGCATTAGTTAGGGTTTTCCCATAGAGGCATTTTTGGTGCATTTTCTGAAGTAGCACCAAAGATGCAGCATGCAGGACTTCTGGTGCGCTTTCAGAAAATGTATCCAAAATACCCCGAACTAATAAAAGTCTATGGGAAAGCATGGGTGCACTGCGCTGCACATGTGCTGCAGAGTAACTGCAACAAAGCAGCGTGAGAGCACGCTTAAAATCTTCCTCCCCTGATCTTCAACTACCCCTTCTGGTGCGGCGGGAGTTAATAGAGCCAAAGTATCCATCACAGTAAACCTGGTGGGTGAATGAAGTATCAGAAAAATAGAGGGGATACGACCCCTCTAAATTTCCTCCTTTCTGACAAATTTTGGGAGTAACTGGACTTTATTAGTACTCCAAAGACTACACATACATAATAAAAATAAAATCAACAAAATGTATTAAGAGACAATACATAATAAAAAGCATTAGCGCAAAAAAAAAAAAAAAATAAATGTCAAGAGCGTAACATTATCTTCCCCACATAAATATAGGTCCCCCTTAACCAATTACCGACCGTTTAACTGGGAATATACATCATTACTTTGACGTTTAATGCTGGAGTTATGGCTGCAGCTTGATGCTATAACCCCGGTATTGATTTTTCCCTCAGGTGCCAGGCTTTCTGCTAAAAGTGATCCGAGCAGCGAATCCGCCGCTGGATAATTTTAGAAGTGGCAGGAGGGACCTCCCACCGCTTTTTAGGCTTAGCTGGACGATCAGTAGCTCCTGGAACCAATCCGGCACTGGCGATGGCTGGTCACAGAGATGAGCAAAGGAAAGATGGCCTCTGCTCATCTCTATGGCCTAGAAGGACTGGAAGGCCCTAGCAACGTCACTACAGGTTCCCGTGTTCTGTCAAAATAGCCAATTCATCAAGATCTCCAATTATGTCACTTCAGGTTACTGTAAACCATCATTAATTGGAGATTTCGATGACTTGATGTTTTGACACAACACCAGCAAGCGTGTACACTCCGGTACATGAAGACAGGTAACGAGTAAAAAGTTGTCGCAGCCACAGAGGAGGTCATTTTGTTGGTTAGTATAGCAGGTGACTAACAATATCCGCTCATAATACCGTGTGCCTGTGTGTATAGAGTTGCCGGTGTTGTGTGAAAACAGCAAGTAGTCGAAATCTGCAATTACTGATGGTTTACAGTAACCAGAAGTGACGTAATTTGAGATCTTGATGAATTGCCTATTTTGAGAGAACAGCCGCACCATGTAAACAATGCCATTTCTTTTTTTATACACAAAGGATCACTTTTTTTTTTTTGATCTTTTGCTTTTAAAGGTAGAGAAGAGATAGACCCCAGATCTCTCCATAAAGAGGACCTGTCATGTTGTATTATTGTCGCAAGAGATGTTTACATTTCTTGCGATAGCAATAAAAGTGATACAACATTTTTTGTAAAGGGACAGTGTAAAAATAAAGAAAGTGTAATAAAATAAATAATTATAATAAAACATTTTTTTGAAGCTTCTCCGTCCCCACGTGCTCATGTGCAGTGGTGAACGCATATGTAGGTCACGCCCACATATGTAAACAGTGTTCGCATCACACACGTGAGGTATCCCTGAGAATGTCAGAGCAAGAGCAATACTTCTAGCACTAGACCTCATCTGTAACGCTAAACTGGTAACTTCTATAAAATTTTAAAGTGTCGTCCAATTTAACTGGAAAGCACTGAGGGCACTACAGGTACAACAGGAGCAAGAAAGATTATTATAATTATTTTGGCGGAGATAATATTATCTTATCTTTTAGACAAAAATTGTTTTTTGCAATAATGATTTTTATTATTTCTCACTCATTAAGTGAGTGCCTACTATACCTGCCCTTTGCGCACTGCTCCTCCATTCAAAGAAGCTGTGCTATAGTTTCAATGTATGAAACACAATCTATGAATGGAGGACAGGCAGATGATTGAAAGGTCTGCCTCCTCCATTCATAGATCATGTTTCATTCACAGAATGAAGTACAGAGTACAGCTTCTATGAATGGAGAAGGTGGACGGAAAGGGCAGGCATAGTCGGTCACTCCTGATGAGTCCCTGTGATATGTCCCTTGGCCCTATTAAACTCTGCCACACCAGAAGATTGAAGACAGGGGTAGGGGAGGATCAGAGGAGGAAGATTTCAACTAAAGCAGAGGCCAATGGCACAAGGGATAGATTGGTTTGATAGTAATGTAATGTGCCTTGTGTTGATTTTATTTTTTACGTTTTTGACAAAACTTAGGTTTTAATTATCAGCTGTGCAATGAATATGTACATATACATAAGGTTTCTTATACCGTGTACACATGGGTGGACTTTTTGACCAGACTGGTCCGACGGAACAAATCCGTCGGACAATCCGACCGTGTGTGGACTTCATCGGACCTGCAGCGGACTTTTTTAGTCAAAAATCAGACAGACTTTAGATTTGGAACATGTTTCAAATCTTTCCGCCGGATCTCCGCCAGACCCAGTTCCTATCGAGAAATCCACTCGTCTGTATGCTAGTCCGACAGACGAAAACCGACGCTAGGGCAGCTATTGGCTACTGGCTATGAACTTCCTTATTTTAGTCCGGTCGTACGTCATCACGTACGAATTCATCAGAGTTTGGTGTGATCGTGTGTAGCCAAGTCCGTTCGTTCGAAAGTCCGTCGGAAGTCCGTCAAAAGTCCGTTGAAAGTCCTTCGGAAAGACCGCGGACCTTTCATGCCGAAAAGTCCGCCCGTGTGTATACGGCATTAGTCTTCTGGGTACAAAATATGCTTGGGTCCCTATAAGCACAGAATTTCCTAAATGATACACGTAACCATAAATGTAACAGCTCATTTCCATTTTACTATTGAATGGTCAGAGGTAACAGAACTCAGAATAAAAGTTGAAAAGTTTGCTTAGTATATGTAAATATACTGAAATCTGCTGCAAATGGATAAACACCACACTGTATAACTACAGATAACCCTTACTTTTATCATTACCATCATTCACCTCCCTTTTCATGGAAGCATACCCACCTCTACCTAAGAACTGTACTTGAGTCACCTCCATCAAATCATTCCCCGCAGCTATTATCTTTTGTCCCACCTCCCCCCTTCCTTTAGATTGTAAGCTCCATGAGCAGGGCCCTCCTATTTCTTTTGTATTGAACTGTATTGTAATTGTACTGTCTCCATTGTAAAGTGCTGCGTAAACTGTATAAGAATAATAATACTTAAATCTGTTTTTGTTTTAGCTATCTGTGATCCTCTGTAAAGCAGCACTCTGGGGATGAGAGGGCCAGCACTCTGAGCTAATGAGGGGTTCATTACTTTGTACAATACAGTCAGGCCGGGTTCACATATGTGCGTCCGCGGGTTTGTGCCTGGGGTCCGGTGCGTGTCTGTTCAATGCTTCGGGTGCGATTCAGGTCCAAATGTTTGCCTGAATTTGCTCCTGAACCAGACACAAACATGCACAGGACCCTTCTGCAATCTGCACCACGGCTGCCCCGGACCTGTGTGAACCATCTCCATTGAGAGTCAGTCACACTCGCCTGTCATGCGAATTGGATGCAGAGAAATCGGCATCCAATTCACATATAGGTGAACCCAGCCTGAGTCTGACAAGATACATATTTACAGGAGAAGGAAGTACAGGGATATTTTATTTTCTGCTGCTCCTTCATTGTCCAATCAGCAGGCTGGAGAAGAGGTCACCTATCAGATGGGATACTGCATGTGTGTATAATGGTGATCTTTTTCACCATTACAATAAATTGGTTTAAATATTGGTAAGACCTTCAGGAATTCTAAAAAACTACAAAATTGTTTCCTTCTAAATGAAACTGTATTTCTTATCCTCTTCTCTTGTGCTATTTCTTAACTACCTGATATGCTCACATGTTACTAAGAATTCTATATTGAATTTTGGCCCAGTGTCTTCTTTCATCAGATCACACATGTTTAATCTTCCAAGGCCAATATCCTAATAATGTAATAGTATGTATTTATTATGTGTTACCCTAATAGCTGCTGTTGGAGATGTTCCATACTGTACTAACAAACATTCACTACTGTCTGGCTGAACTAATTCATATAAAACTAGAAATAAAGAAGAGCATAGCTGTTTCATAGCCATAGAAACCAGCCAAACTCAAATAGTTATTTTCCAATTGCTGGCTGAAGAGTTAAACATCAGACTGGCGACAGCTCCTTTTTTTTCCTATCAGACAGTTATTTGAAAAACTCAGCTTGCTTGTCAGAGTTACATGGAATAAAAAATGATGTAATCAAACTAAGTTAGTGTATTAGGAAACATTACATATGTAGGCTCTGCTTCATCCTGTGCAGTTTTACACCATATATTTTACTGCTTCTTCTCACAATGCAAGTGATTAGGTTGGCTGACACATTACAAAGAGTGTTCTCTATGTGTGGCTGATATCTTATCTCAGAAAATTTCTATGTTAAACTGCAAACTCAAAAAACAGCCCTAGCTGTATAGTACAACAGCATACATACTGTATACAAGCTTCACAAGAGGGGTAGGCCATGGCCTCAGAGCCCAACCTGTGAGGGAGCATGAGTCGGGCTCTTTCTGCTCTCACTAGAACAGAATGGCTGGTAAACCAATCCAGTCAGCATGAACAGGCTACCGCCAGGTCACAAATACAAGTAAGCTCTAAAGAGTGTCCATTTTTTATTGGGGACCCCCCGATAAATAGAAGTCAATTTTTTGTGTGCGACAGTCCAGGTCATAGCCAGAGACACCCTTTAGGGTACTTTCACACTGGGGCGGGGGGTGCGTTGGCGGTAAAGCGCTGCTAGTTTTTGTCAGTGAGCTTCATTGGCTTACTGACTCGTTTTAGTGGAGCTTTACCATAGTTTTAGCGGCACTTTTCAGGCCGCTAGCAGGGCGCTTTTAACCCCCGCTAGCGGGCGAAGAAAGGGTTAAAAGAGCCCGTGTTGCCGTGCTGCCGAAGCGCTTTGCAGGCACTTCGGCAGCGCTGCCCATTCATTTCAAGGGCCAGGGAATTTTGGGAGTGGTGTATACACTGCTCCCAAACTGCCCCAAACATCCTGCTTGCAGGACTTTTTTTCCCGTCCCGCAAGTGCACCACCCCAGCGTGAAAGCGCTCGGACTTTCACAACGGAGAGGCGCTTTTCAGGCGCCTTACAGGCACTATTTTTAGCGCTAAAACACCTGAAAAGCGCCTGAGTGTGAAAGGAGTCTAATGCCCCGTACACACGATCAGATTTTCAGACAACAAATGTTGGATGTGAGCTTGTTGGCGGAAAGTCCGACCATGTGTATGCTCCATCGAATATTTGTTGTCGGACTTTCCGCCAACAAATGTTGGCTAGCATGTTCTTTAAATTTTCCGCCACAAATGTTTGTTGTCGGACTTTCTGATCGTGTGTACACAAGTCTGTCGGACAAGAGTCCACGCATGCTCGAAATCAAGTACGAGCCAGAGATATAACTAGCATTGAGATATCATGTATGTCTTGTACGTCACTACGTTTGTAATTGTTGTCCAACATTTGTGTGACCATGTGTATGCAAGATAAGATGGAGCCAACAACCTTCGAACAAAAATCCACGGTTTTGTTGTTGGAAAGTCCGATCGTGTGTACGGGGCATAAGAGACTGACAACAGGCATGTACTCAATGTGACAGACAAGCTTGCGGCGCTCTTTAGTTATGATGTATTTTAACCAGCAGATGGCGATGGATATGCATATAACATTCTCCTCAGAGATACACCTGTTCAGTACCTACATAAAGAATTGTTTCACTGTTGTGGTCATTAGGAAGCATTTTTGTTTAACATTATATGAGCATACTCCTTTCTACAAATTTAAGTCTCTTAATAACGTGAATGTTAAAACGTGTCTACTGACGCATTTGTCAACTGCAGGAGAATATGCTGGCAGTCACATAACACTAATCTCATTTGATGCAGGTTAGATTACACCTCAGTGATCCGAGAAAAGGAAATGCCTTCAGTACGGGCTAATATTAAACTCTTAGTACACAGCAGACAACAGATGGAAACTGACTGATGGGAAAGTCTTTTTATAGAAATCATTAGATTGTGTACTTGTTGTGACCCCTTGAAATTTATGAGCATTCATTTTTTTTATTGGGAGGGGAAAGTAGAGAAGTAATCCAGTGCTGACGCAAGCGGTTTATATTACCGTTTTTCAGAGCATAACGATGTAAAATACGTAAATAAAGTACTGTAAATATAGTAAAATATAGTAAATAAAGTAACGTTAGTAAAAAAGCATTGATGGCCAGCAGCCATGTTTTATCGTTTACTAAATACCTATTCATTTCCTTTCTCTGATATATAGATGCTAGTGTATATGACATATAAATATCCCAGTGCATGTGGAGAGGTTGATACATTCAGATGATAACAAAGATTTTGTGGTATAATATAAGGATATTGGGCATCGCCTGAAGAAACAGTGTAGTGCAGGCACCTTATATGTCAGAGATATTGCTAGCTGTCTTCAAGTGACATTAAACAATACATAGACCGGATCCGATGACCGTGGCTGGCGGCCGTGATGTCCACGGCCACCCGCGATCGCTCTTTAGAGAGCCAGAATGGGGATCTGTCAATGTAAACAGACAGATCCCCGTTCTGACAGGGGAGTAGAGAGAGATCTGCTGTTCCTAGTGATCAGGAACAGTGATCTTTCTCCTCCTCCAGTCAGTCCCATCCCCCCACAGTTAGAAACACCTCCTTAAGGAACACTTAAAACCTTGATCGCCCCCTAGTGTTAACCCTTTCTCTGTCAGTGACATTTATACAGTAATACGTGGTTATTTTTAGCTCTGATCACTGTATATATGTCAATAGTCCCAAAAAATTGTCAAAAGTGTCTGATCTGTCTGTCGCAATGTGGCAGTCCTGCAAAAAATCGCAGATCGCCTCCATTATTAGTAAAAGAAAAAAATAATAATAAAAATGGCTTAAATCTATCCCCTATTTTGTAGACGTTATAACTTTTGCACAAACCAATCAACATTGCGTTTTTTTTTACCAAAAATATGTAGAAGAATACATATTGGCCTAAACTGATGAAAAAATTAGTTTTTTTTTTTTTTTTTTCGTTTTTTTGGATATATATTATAGCAAAAAGTAATAAACATAGATTTTTTTTTTAAATTGACGCTCTTTATCTGTTTATAGCGCAAAAAATAAAAACTGCAGAGGTGATCAAATACCACCAAAAGAAAGCTCTATTTGTGGGGAAAAAAAGGAAGTCAATTTTGTTTGGGTACAGGTTCGCATGACCACGCAATTGTCACTTAAAGGGACGTAGTGCCATATCGCAAAAAAATGGCCTTGTCATTAAGGGGGTAAATCCTTCCGGTCCTTAAAGCGGAGTTCCACCCAAAAATGGAACTTCCGCTTTAAGTGAGGGTGACCCCCTGACATGGTACATTTGGCATGTCATTTTTTTGTTGGGCGGGGGGGAGCGGATACTCTCTTTTTAGAGGCTTTCAGCTCCAACTTTCTCACGGGGCTCCGCTGCGTCAGAAGGAAGTTCACCTCTCCCCCTCCCTCCCTGCAATCTTCTGGGACATGTCACAGGTCCCAGAAGATTGCCCGGCCAATCATAGCATGCAGCATGGCTCGCGCATGTGCAGTGTGTGTTCGGCTGTGAAGTCACAGCCGGGCGTCCACAGTCAGAATGCCCGCACCGCGGAGAGGAGGGGGAGAGCAACGGGGCTTCGTTCGCCCGCATTGCTGGACCGTGGGACAGGTAAGTGTCCGTTTATTAAAAGTCAGCAGCTACACATTTTGACTTTTATATGGGTGGTACTCCACTTTAAGTGTTTAAGATAAAAAACCTTCTACTTTTAGAACCACTTTAAAGTTGAACTCCAGCCTTACCTTCCGTTCTGCAAGCTCCTCCACTCTACTGAAATTGCTTATTCTGATTTCACTGCACACTATAAGATTCTCACAGTGTGCATTATAAGCTGCAGAAAGGTGGATAGAGCTTGCCTCATTTCTTCACTGGAGGATAATCAGCATCATCTAGCCTTGTCCTATCTAATTGGACTGCCCCTGACCCATCTCTTTCACTGGATTTCAGCATCACATGTGGGTGATACCTAAGCCAGTCTGCATCTAAAAAAAGACTGCCCAAGAACACCCACTCTCCAGACTAACATCCACACATTAAGGCATTTTGATAATTGCGTAATTCCTCCCAAAAGCCAGCCCATTGTTTGTATCAGGGCTTAGGTCTCAAGAGGAGTACTAATGCAAGGTGCTGTGATGTTTTCAAGAAGCTATGTACAACACTCTGACAGCCCTTTCCACCAGCCATGATCTGTCTGCTTTGTATAGAGAAGAACTGAAAAAGAGTAAGGATATCAGTGGGTCTATAATGTACGTAATGAAAGGAAAACAGAGGGGATTTATTTCAATATGTTCCTAGCAAGTTGATGGAGGATGGCGGGGGCGGGGGGGGGGGGGGGGTGGGGGGGAGGCGCGAAAGGATGGAAAAATATAAGTGGGGGTGGCAATATAAGAAGGGATGGCAAAATATAAGCAAATTAAACTTCAGGTTTAATAAGTTCTGTCCTGGATCCTAGAGCACAGAGACTTTGTAGAGTTTTGGGTGGGATAAATCCTTCTTTCTTGTTAGCCTGACCTCATTGTCAGCTTCAGCTGTTCACAGGCCTTTATAAATGTATGTGAGTTGCCTGATCTAGCTGTCTGTCTCTCTCTCACTCTCTCTGCTGTTGAGGCCTGCTGCTGGGTGAAAAGGTTGAATACTGATACTAAAGAAGTACAGGTGCTGCCTGTTTGTTTTAGGAAACCAATTAGTGGGCACCCAGTAAAGGCTTGTTCACACTGCACTCTGTGATTCCTGCGCATTTCTGCGCAGTACAATTTTGTAGCCCATTCATTTAATGGGCTGAAATCGCACTGGAATGGAGAGAAAGTAGTGCATACTCTGGGACCATGCAATGGTGTGCCTGCAAACGCACTGTGTTTGTGATCTATGTTTGGGGTAACATCACACTGGCACCCACAGCAGATCACAAAGGCCGCGCGCTTTGAGCGTGGTACAGGTGCCTTTCCTGAACTGCATTCTGGTGTGAACAGTTAGTTAGTGGCTCAGATGAGCAGATGTTTTGCTTGTTAAATATGCATTTGATGTACAAAGCCCCCCTGCCCTGAAAACTGTTTGTTTGCCACCTTGCTGAATAAAAGTGCAGGACAAACCTGCTTTGTCTGTTTCTGGGTATCCCTGTCTCATGCTTGGTTTACCACTGCCATTGCCAGTTGAGCCTGCCCCCTTTATAACATTAACTTTTCATAACAGAAATTCACCATCCAAGCAAAAATGCTTACCCTTTCCAGAGACAAGCTATTCCCCCCACAATACTTAATTTCTATTTAGCAATCCCATGGACTTTCCTCCCCAAGCAAGAAGAAGAATCATATAACACACACATAGCTCCCAACTGTCCCTGATTTCGAGGGACTGCCCCTGATTTGGAGCAATGTCCCTCTGTTCCTCATTCCTCCTCATTTGTCCCTCATTTTGGTCTGATCTATATAGATGTTTTTAAAATGCACTTTTTATCTATCAAAAAGTGTTTTCCAGCACTAAACCTTTCATCTGATTTCTAAATTGCTGCATTTGTAAATTCCAAAAGCCAATATAAAGGAATAGTAGTGGTAAAAAAGCACTTGTGTGTTTAACCAATCGTTTTTTGTTTTTTTTGTACAATCCTCCTTTAAGGGGGTGTGGCAGGGGGTGTGTCCTATGCCTGCATGCTTTTGCTGATAGGTGTCCCTCATTCCCATCTCAAAAAGTTGGGAGGTATGCACACATCCCAGCCCTAGAGGGATGTGTGCTGTATATTTCCCAAAGGGAACAGAGACACAGAATCATGGATCTGACACATTTTAGTCCAGGAAGAGTTTGGAGATGCAACTGTTGGAAGATATGCACCCAGGAGAACTTGGCAGAAGGCTATGGCCCAGGCTAAGTAACATTGCTGGTCAGTGTTACACATATTAAAGTGTTACTAAACCCAGGACCCTGAATTCCCTATATATGGTCGCCTACAGTACACAAAACAAGGAAATGCAATTATTTTAGTACATATAAACTGCTAAATACCTTTTCTCATCAGCAGTATATAGCAGTCTTTTGACTTCTATCAGTGTCTGCGCCTGCACTGGTTAAAGCTTGTAGAAGGAGTTTTCCTTCTCCTCTGACTGTCCTATGACTCTGCATGACCTCTGACCATCTGTCTGGACAGTGCTTATTGGCCCTGTGCCTTTCACAGGCACCCTCCCAGAAATAAAACTCTCTAGCAATACACACCAAACTGAGCATGTGCAGAGTGTCCCCCAAGGCTCTGTAATAACAGCAGATGGATTGGGGACTTTAAAAGAAGGATAGGATCAAAGAAGACAGGATCAAACAACCTTTTTACACAAAGCGCAGGATTAACCCCTTAGGGTCCACAGTGAGTATAACAAGTATGCTTTACTGCATATACTGACTGATTTTACTGTTGTTGGTTTAGTAACACTTTAATTAACAACAGCATGGAGACACAATTGCCAATGAACCAGAAGACATTTAAGGATCTTTGGAGAACCAAGGTATCCTTTAGCTGAGGATTTAAGGCTAACAATAAAATTATTATACTGTACCTTTTTACAGGGCATGAAAAAAAGCAGTATCAATGACTTCAAACTTTGAATTGGGCAGGCATTCTAACAATGAAAAAGAATGGACTATGAACATCCCCAATTTTCAATCTTCAACTGTGCAGACTAAAAAAAGACTTTTGGGGAGGGTTGCAGTTCCACAGAAATCATCATAGACTTTCTATGTTGGACTGTGTAGGGAATCCAAGAATAAAAAAAAGGAGTATTTAAAAAACGAAGGAAGAAAATTGTGCAGCAGATATTCCATTCCACAGAGAATGTGACAGCAATATATATATATATATATATATATATATATATATATATATATATATATATATATATATATATATATATATATATAAAAATGTTTGAGGAACAGAAATAAAAAGATTTAAAGACTAAGGTTTTTTAGCATGTATGTGAGATTATGTGAATTATGACTAAAATACTAAAGCTGTGATACTACCCAAAACTGCAAAAGAGATTTATTGATTTGTCCTGCCATTTAAAAACCAAATAGAGAAGATATAACTAAGGAATTCAATAATTATATCTTGTATCTGTCCAGCAATATAATGGCCACTGCATTTAGCATATCTTCCAAATGTTGGAGTTGGGATAGAGCGATACATTGTAGCACACAAGATATAGGCAAAGGACACACCCCACTACACAGGCCACAACGAATTAATATAAAAAAAAGGACTGGTTAACCCAACAAGTGAGTCTTTTTTGATAATCCTTTCCTTTATATGTGCTTTCACAAAAAAAAAAAATCAAATGCAATAATTTAGAGGTTGGATGAAAAGTATAGCACATTTCAAAATGTTTATTAGTGAAATAGAGCACTTTATATAGAACTCTATACATCACACCAAAGAGGGACAACTAAAAACAGTGGCGGATGGTGCTCAAAATTTTTGGGGGGGCGCAAACAAACTGAAAAATTCTGAAAAAAAACCTATCAATTGCAGCCTCACTGTGCCCATCAAACGCCGCTACTGTGCCCATCAAACGCAGTCACTGTGCCCATTAAACACAGCCACTGTGCCCATCAAACGCTGCCACTGTGCCCATCAAACGCTGCCACTGTGCCATCAAACGCTGCCATTGTGCCCATCAAAAGCTGCCACTGTGCCATCAAATACTGCCACTGTGCCATCAAATGCTGCCACTGTGCCCATCAAATGCTCCCACTGTGCCATAAAACGCTGCCACTGTGCCCATCAAACACTGTCACTGTGCCATCAAACGCTGACACTGTGCCCATCAAATGCTCCCACTGTGCCATCAAATGCTCCCACTGTGCCCATCAAATGCTCCCACTGTGCCATCAAATGCTCCCACTGTGCCCATCAAATGCTGCCACTTTGCCCATCAAATGGTCCCACTGTGCCATCAAATGCTCCCACTGTGCCCAATCAAATGCTGCCACTGTGCCCATCAAATGCTGCCACTGTGCCCATCAAATGCTCCCACTTTGCCCATCAAATGCTCCCACTGTGCCCATCGAATGCTGCCACTGTGCCCCCCCGCCCGCCATCTACCCAGCACTTAAACTGTCTCGGTGGGGCAGCGGATGATCGCGGCGGGCAGCGAGTGCTGTTGCTCCTTCATGCTCCTCCATGTCCTGACTCCTCGATGTCTTCTCACGTCCTCTCCTCCCATCCTCTCCTATGATTGGACGCCTGATAGGCATCCAATCACAGCGCCTGTCATTTCAGCCAATCAGGTGGTGGGTAACAGACCCGAGCACCTGATTGGCGGAGAGGCGGATCAGTGTTAGGAAAGCGAATGTTCATTCGCTTTTCTAACACAGCTGTGTGAACTGCGAGCGCTAAGCATGGCGCTCGCTGTTTACTTTTTTGACGCCTATTAGAGCCTATGGCTCTAATCAGGTGCTTCAAAAACACCCCAAGCCGCTGTAGTTCAGGTGCCCAGTGCTTGAAAAGGGGCTGGGCGCCTGAATAGGGGGTGGCAGCGGCGGCCATGGATAGATTTATGCAATGCATGAATCTATCTATTGGTGATAGAGGGGGTGGCTGGAGAAAGGGGGCGGTGCCCGTGCGGCCTTATGGATGTACTGAGAAATGGAAATAGGGACTTTGGGAATTTAGTTCCAAAAAGGTGCCAATCCCCACAAGTGAGCGATAGTTGGAAACTATGAAGTTCATTTACTAAGTGGAAAAGGAGAAAAGTTGGGAAGGGGCTTTAGATGCACCAATATGGACACATAATTATATCAAATGTAGAAAAGTTTATTTGTACATACAAGTAAAATCAACGTGGAAATAAAAAACATGCACATACAATATACATGTTACATGAAATAAACAAGAAATTGCAAGGAATTCCATTCATCAAGTGAGCATCGCATCCCAAAAGAACATTGATTTTAATTGTATGTACAAATAAACTTTTCTACATTTGATATAATTACGTGTCCATATTGGTGCCTCTAAAGTCCCTTCCCAACTTTTCTCCTTTTCTATTTATTATTGGAATGTGGCACCCTTTGACACTTGGACAGCCTAGGCATTTCTGATAGAATTTGTTGATTTACTAAAACTAGAGGGTGCAAAATCCGGTGCAGCTCTGCATAGAAACCAATCAGTTTCCAGATTTGTAGTCAAAGCTTAATTAAACAAGCTGAAGTTAAAGGAGAAGTACAGCCAAAGCTTGTTGGCGGTACTTGTCATGTGGATCACAAGAGTGCAGTTTGTTCTGCACTCCTGTGACCCGTTTTCAGCCAACGGCAGGCTAAAGTTCGCTGTCTGCTGACGTCACAGAGCCGGTCCAGGCTGGGGAAAGATTACGACCACCCAGGAGCCTTCCAACAAGTCACTGAAAGTCTGAGCCAGCTACTCCCACTCCCTCCACAGCCCAGAGCTCCAGTGACCGTGTGGGCAGGGGGCAGAGCAGAGAGCCGGCGACTGACAGTCATTATCTCTCTGGTCATGGAGCACTGAGAGCTAAGCGATCAGTGGCCTTTGATCGCTCAGTTTTCAGTGTTAGAGCCGGCGGGGGACAGATGCAGCGTTGGACCGATGCTGCATTCACCTAGGTAAGTTTGGTTCCTAAAATAAACAATTCCAATATTTTTTTTTAAGCTAATTGGCTACCATGCAGAGCTACACCAGATTTTTCACTCTCCAGTTTAGTAAATCAACCCCAATGTGTTTTTGCACAGTGACTAATAATGGTGAGATAATGGCACTGAGTGAGGGGGCACCCCCAGCACACTATAACTGAATTTGAATGGTACTGATAATTGCAGTGAAAGTGCCCAGCATTGAACAACTTCTGTGTTCCTGCAGTACTCAGATTCTAAACCATTACTCTGGACACTTAATAAATCCGATTTATATACTACATATATTCTTTCCTGGCATGCCACTATCCCTAATACCATTTCTTATTTTCACACTATCTATGGATTCTCTGGAATGTACTACCTCATCACATCAAACTGTCCCCCGGCCATGATCCCTATAAACATTCTTGAAGATGTGCTTCTGCAAAAGAAATGTCCTAATGGTCCCTGACACTTTTATGCTTAAAAAAATAACAGAATGGGATTGATTTACTAAAGGCAAATACACTGTGCACTTTGCAAAGTGCAGTTCAGTTGCACTCTGCAAGAGCAGTTGCTTCAGAGCTTGGTAAATAAGCAGAAGCTATGCTGGCTTCCATCATCCAATCACGTGCAAACAAAAATGCAGTTTTTTTTTTTCTCCTTGCACATGATTGGGTACTCTTTTGCAAAGTGCACAGTCTATTTGCCTTTACTAAATGAACCCCAATGTGTTGATCACTTGTCTGTGCTCACCTTACATTTCCCCTTATGTCATACTGTAGTACTACATCATGCCATATATGTTGTGCACTTTACAATAGAATTTTCACTTTGCAAGGGGATTTCCAGGAGCAGACAAATGGTTTGATGCCATTAACATCTGGGATAGCCCTGTTGTACATTTTCACTTCATTTAATAGCACTAATGAGGAAATGCACATATAAATTGCAGCAGACTGAAATATCTGATTGCTTGCACTTTTTTCTGTACATCAATAAATAACACACATGTCTATCTAATGGCTAACATGTACTATACATGGCTAGAATTTGTATACAATAGACATATTTATTACACAATTTCTTACTGACCTTAAGAAGTCACAGCACTTCGATGCACGGTGGTGGGGTTGGAGCTATGGCAAACTAATAACTTTGTATTCCTGGATTGTTACAGCTACACAAATCCCTGCTTATTTTCTCTCATTTGTACATGGCTGCAGATTTGCTGCTACACCTGACTGCAGTACTTCCAGCTACAAATCACTGGTATGATCACCAGAAGCTGGATTTGATGACATGTGTAGCTACTAAAGCCGGGGGTTCTGCAGCTAGCTCCAGATACTGCAGAGACTCAGCCACAAATCCCTAGAATTGCTTTAACACAGACATTTTATTTACTGCAATTCATTTATTCCTAGCAGGAAAAAAACTAAGCTACAAAATTCTGCTAAAGAATCACTAATGTGACATGTCCCTATCTCTTCTATACAATGCGAATACCAATAGGGATGGTAAAGCATACCTCCCAACATTTTGAGATGGGAATGAAGGACACCTACTAGCAAACGTATGTAGGAATAGGACACACCTCCTGCCACACCCCCTTAAAGGAGAATTAACCAAATAAAAAAGGTTAATTAAATCCACAAGGGCTTTTTTTTTTTTTTTACCACTACTATTCCTTTATATTGGCTTTAAAATTTACAAATGCAGCAATTTAATTTAAACTGGATGAAAGGTTTAGCACTGGGAAACACTTTTTGAAAGATAAAAAGTGCATTTTATATACAACTATATAGATCAGACTAAAATGAGGGACAAATGAGGGGGAAAGAGGGACAGAGGGACATTGCTCCAAATCAGGGACTGTCCCTCTAAATCAGGGACAGTTGGGAGCTATGGGTAAAGCCCATGTGAACATTTGTGCATGCTGTGTAGGATGATTACTATAAGTTCAGAACTACTCAAGCAGCCCTTAGCATTGTGTCAGATATCACAAAGTATAGGTTTAATTAATAATACAGTACTGTGCTAGCATATGTTTTGCAATCCATCTGAAAGGTATAGTCATAATGCATGAACAGCAATGAATCAAAAGTTTTTTCAATAATTTTCTGAATTTTGAAACTGTAAAGGAAAACTCCTTCTAGACCATAGTCTCTCTAGTGCTCCTACACTTTCTAAAAATCTCTTTACAGGTCTGCTTTTTTAAAAATAAAAGTTGTTCCTGCCTTTTTTATATATTGTGTGACATGTCATGCTGATTCTGCCTTAATAGAAAGTTAAAATTTGTCATTCAAGTGAATAAGAAACATATACAATTCCACAATTTTTTAAAAAAAGCATGCTTTGTAGAAGTAATATTTAGTGAGTTACTAACCTGAAACAAGCATGTAACCAGTGATAAAACTTCTGCTCCGTTATAAAAACTGATGCCAGCAAGAGGTATAGTTTAAACCTGAATGGATGCTATGGACAACTTATTTTTTTTTCCTATTGCATATTATTCAAACCTCAGTACAAAAATGTATTCCTTCAGTAACAGTTGGTACGTAACCATAATGTGTCATACTAGCGTATAGTAATGTAGGTAAGATGTTAAAGCTGAAGTTTAGGTATGGTCTATTTTGCATAGTTATATTGTTTCAGCTTGGACCAATGTAAGTATGAATGTGCAACACTTGGCTATTCCCTGTAGAAGCTGGAAATCACTGTAGTAAGCACTACTACAGTTAGCGCTGATAGCTTCAGGGTCCTGTGCCGAGTGGCTGCCCTGCTGTTTAGTAATCGCAAGGGGTGTCAAGATCACTTAAGTGCTCCTGCTCCTCATGCCAGCATCCGGGTTTTGGCTATTGCATTCTCCCTGTCTGTGTCCACCTGCAAGGTGATATGGTCATAAGCAAGCCAAATGCTCTGTCCCTTGCTTGTGATAGTGAGTGATATGTGTGTTGTTCCTGATTGAGCTCCCTGTCTGTCTGCCCTGCTTTACTAGTTTGGATTTCCCTGTGTATAACTTTGGACCGGATTATTGGACTATTCCTTGAACTCAACCTGTCTTTTACCTGGACTGTCATATAACCATGCTACGTGTCTGCTAACTGCAAGTATCTCTTGGCTTTGCTCCGTTCGCATCTGCCCTAGTGTGGTGGCCAGCCACTGTAGCATTGTGTATAAGTTCTGGGGCACAACCAAGTACCGGTAGGCCTGCTTGCCTTAAGGGAAAGGGGGCTGCTATAGGTGAAGCACACAGTAGCTAGCTATTGTGTCTGACCACCTGCGTTGGGTAGACGTGACAAAGGGTTTCTTGGGTATCATTGAGAGAATGAGAGTATGCCTTGCAATTTTCTTAAGAAACACAAAGCGTTCTGTGATTGCATAAGGTGGAGATCATGTTGTCACTGCCAAACCACTTCACCTCCAATCCAATCAGAGAATGTTTTGGATTCATTGACAAAATACAAAGCAAAATACAAAGCATTCTCTGAATTCTACTGTTTTCAAAGTGCAGAAGGGCAGTCAAGCAGCATGGGACCAAGCAAGTGGAGGTCACTGAAGTAGCTGTGTCTACTACAGTGATTTCCAGCTTCCACAGGGATCTTGCAGGTATGGCACATGCATACGTTTTTTTCATTAAAGCTGGACCAATGTAACTACGCAAAACAGTCCATACCTAAACATCAGCTTTAAGGGTCCATGCACACTCAACTTAAAAAATGGCCAGTTCTTTTGTCAGAAAAAAAACCTCTCATATAGAGCATTTTTGTAAAGGCGTTTGGGAGGATTTAGCGATTCTTTTTTTGCCAGAAAACTGCTCTCAAAAACGCAAACCAGAAGGGGTTTTTTTTCTGTCTTTAAAAGCTAAGCTTAAAATATGCCTCCAAAGGTCCTAATGGAATGGATACGTAGGATAACATTGAGCTGCTTCTATAGGCTAAACACAAAACTCCTGTAGAAGCAACATTTTTTATAATCCCAGTGTGCATGGACCCTTAAAACGTTTTGGCCACCAAAACAAAGTTAGTTGGTAATTTGTTAAAAAAATAAATACAGATTCTAAACTGTATATAAGCATTATTAAAAAGGCAAAAGGAACATGTGGGAAAATATATGGGTGCCCACAGAAAACGAATAAGAAGAGTTCAATTATTTAAAGGGTTAGTTTCAGGGGCGTAGCTACAGGGGTCGCAAGGGTTGCAAATGCGACCTGGCCCCATCCTCCAGGGTGGCCATGTGGCTTCCCTGTACACCTAGATAGGAGGGACATGACATGATCAGCTGTCCATGTGAACAGACGTGCTCCTCAGCGCTCCAGTGACCCATCCTGTAGATTTTCCTGCCTCCATCGCAACCGCACTCCTCTGCCCCTCCACCCGGCTTCCTTCCCTCTACAGCACTCCCTTTACCCTTGCTTGATCTACTGCCATGACCAGGAGAAAGGACGGCTCCAACATTGCTGAGCAGGTCACACAAGTTGGCGGGGGTGCACTGCAGACTCTTCATAGTGGCTGCTCAATTAGATAGAAGGCGAGGGAGACAGCGGCAACCAAGCTGGGGTGGTTCACTCAGCTCCCGAGCACAGACAGGGAGGGAGAGGCCTCCCATCATGCAGCTAGCCTGTCACCACCTGACATAGCCAGACACCGGACCTTCTACTGCAGCTACAGCAGCTACTCACTCAGAACATGGCGACCGGGCCATGGACCTGTCCTGCACAGTGAGTACTGCCTCAGGCTGGTGGGCCTTCCAGAACATGCAGATGGCTCTAATCCCTTTGCATTTGCTGAAAAATGGCTGTTAGGTGTGATTTGATAGAAGGGGTGGCAGTATATAGAGGAACCAATGCCTTCCATGCAGCCCGCTTCTCCACTTCTCCCTCCCGCAGGCATTCAGCTGCTACAGAAGGAACATGGCGGGCATTGTTTCCTCTATATGCCGCCTCGCCATACCTCCTATCCAGGTCCTGCTGCCCCAGGCCCATGTGTATTCTCTTGGCCCCCTCACCTCCCCTGTTGCAGGGGGATGTGTCAGGATGCAGAGCAGGGAAGGGGCTGGTAAATATTCAGTTTGTGAATGAACGGGAAGCTCTTTACAGAGCCGTTTACTGTCCATTGATTCTATGCTTCTGAGGCTGCAGAGATGGAGATTGAGGGTTGTGTTCTCAATCTCCTTTCTTTGTCTCAAAAGGTGAAACATCGGAGGTCTGTTTAGATCCCTACTATTACCACCAAAGCCCCTCACCGGGCCTCCTAAACAAAATTGTGAAAAAAATCTAAAAAATTAAATTGTAAAAAAATAAAATAACAAAAATAAAAAATGAATGACACGAGCAGCGGAACTAATAGGGCCCTGGGATTCCTCCACTGTAAGGAGCCCCAAGACGGCAAGGAGGGGACGCGCTGCGGGACAGTAATACCGTAATGAGGGGTGAAACGACGGGAGTAAAGGGCCCCAGACCTGGAGGGAAGGGGCCCAGCTGGAGGTCAGCATGGTTGCTGGTAATGCCTCTGGTTAGTTCACGTTTACTAAAAAACTGCCAATCCAGATAAGGGACTTCTGAAAGATAAAAACAAACTGTGCAGCTTTGACTGAAGTTGAATAATACCCTTGCTATAGGTGTAGACCATTTACATACCTCATGAAGCCTGACTTGAAAACTCCCAGGATGTTGCTAAGCAATGCCCAGGTATTATTAGAAGAAAGTCATGGGATGCCCCATGACTAGGCTCCGAGGGGTGGAGTGAAATGCATTGGGGGCATGGCCTGGCAGGAGCCCAGGCTGAGTTTGTCTCTACCATAACCATCACAGGACACCGTAGATGTGGAGCACCAGGGATCCTTCCTCTCTTCCTTCTAGTGACTATACGAGCTGGGACGAGCTCCATCCCTTGCTGATACTCCTGCAGTAGATGCAGTATCACCCACACTACTTCCCACAGTGATTGAGTCTGAGCTGCACAGTAACAAATCGTGGGCCTAGGTACTACTGTTCATCTTCACCATTACAGGAGTGATCTCTCAAACCCTGAGCTCAGAGCTATTGTAAGAGGGGAGAGAAAAGGAATGTGAGGATGTTTGAATCAGAGAAAGAGCTCACTCTTGTCATGGTGAAGGTGAACAGTAATGTCTGGGCCTCTCTTAGCAACGTCCTAGCAAAGTCCTGAAGTTTTCAGGTCAGGCTTCATTAGGTACGTAAATGGCTCACACCTATAGCAAAAGCATTATTCAATTCTGGTCAAAGCTACACAGCGTGTTTTCATCTACAGACGTCCCTTATCTGCGTAGGCAGTTTTTTGGTAAAGGTGAACTATGCCTTTAAAGAACCATCACTCAATAAACTAGCAGAATCATGCAGTTACACTATAAATACTTTATCAAAATGTGGTGCATGTCTGGTAACCAATTCAGTCTTTGATATTAATCCAGTAAAGAACAAAAGGTTCCTATATCCCTAGGGAATATTTTTACCACATTGCATGTACGGTATTAATGGAGGAAACACACGTGCTTATTTAAGTACCCAGAGTATCATGTCTTAACAAGCACTATGCAATTATTACAGACATTTTATTGCAGAGTGAAAATATACTGACATAGCTGATAAAGCTAATGATAAGGTGATCACACAAATCTGAACAATATTTACACGGTAACTAAGGCTGCATTGTTTAACACACGCATGGATCTATACCAAAAGCCCTGTATCCGGGTACATGATATCATCTAACCTTTCATCTGGGAATTTAGCTTGGACTTCACAATAACTGTGGAAATTCACTTCCTGGAACACAATAGGTCTGTTTTAAGGCTGTACAGAGTCATCACAGCATGGAAAATAAGTGGCTGTGGATGAAAACCACGAAAATTACTTATGGAAGCAAATTTTCCTTAAAAGCTTTTTAAATATGTATCCTTAATTGTCCATGAAATCGTCGGGCCTGGAAAGTTGCTAATTTTTAACCTGAAGTTTTTTTTCTCCCGTTTAGTATAAAAAAAAAAACATTTGCAATTGGCCCAAAGTTTTAACATGTTTTAGGTTTTAATTCACATCTATATAACTAAAGGGGGGCATGTTGATATCACACCAATTAGGCCTCATTCACATGGGTGTGCTTAAAGTGATTGTAAAGGCAGAAGTCTTTTTACCTTAATGCATTCTATGCATTAAGATAAAAAGCCTGCTGTTTGCAGCAGTCCCCCTCAGCCCCCCCCCCCCCCCCAATACTTACCTTAGCCCCATCTAGATCCAGCGATGTTGCAGGAGTGTCTCAGATGCCCAGGACTCCCCTTCTCATTGGCTGAGACAGCAGGCGGCCCCATTGGCTCCCGCTGCTGTCAATCAAAGTCAGACAGCCAATGAAGAGAGAAAGGGGGCAGGGTGGGGCCACGGTCCTGTGTCTGAATGAACACAGATAGCTAGCTACTTGCTGTGGGGGCACTGAACAAAAGGGAGGGGCCAAGATCACCGAAGAGGGACCCAAGAAGAGGAGGATCTGGGCTGCTCTGTGCAAAACTAGTGCACAGAGCTGGTTAGTATAGACATGTTTGTTATTTTTAAACAAGACTTTACAATCACTTGCATAAAAATCCAAGTGAGGACCATGTTTTGACTGTGTGACTGAGAACTTTAAAAAATATCAATATTATCAGGTAGGAAAAAAAATGATGACAAGAAAAAAACACATTATAAAAATTTAAAATGAAATAATTTAATTAGTAATAATAATAACTATTTCTAACAATTCCTTAGCTTCTCCTAAACCACTACATAAAACATACTGTAGGGGTTGCTTTACTAAATGCAAATATCCCGTTCACTTTACAAGGGAATTTCCTTTTAGCTTAGTAAATCATGCAATCAAGTGCAAGTAAAATAGTGTTGTTTTTTTTTGTTCTTGCATGTGATTGAGTATACTTTATAAGGTTATTTTTTTTTACCACATTTGATAAGCCAAGAGAAAAAAATGACCTTTCTAAAGTGAACAGCCTATTTGCTTTTAATAAATGAACCCCATAGAGTTTATAAAAAAAAAAGTCATAGCTGGCATTAGCTATATGAGACCTAGGTGTATACACAGTACACCACCCATTGGAAAGCTTTTGGCTAGATTTGACCTCTTTTAAGCATTTATTAAAGTCATTACAACATATACAGTGGGCATAATTTTATTTTGCTGTCAAATTTCCATTTGCTTCAGAGGGAAACAAGATGCAAATCCTGAAATGTGTTCTGCCACCAGCAGAGATAAATCAGAAGCTAACAACGTGTAGTACATATTACACTTTGTTATTGCTGCTTCACTTAGTGGCTTAGGGTAAATATTTGACTATTCCAAAATGGCCACCCCATTGCTTTCTATATAGATTTCAAAGCAGACAGGATATGTAAAGGATCAGAAAGAGCATACATCCATCAGACACTGACATCTTAGTTCTTCTTAGGTAAACAGGGTAACATATATCCTATGTCCAATCCCTGCAATAACTCTTCTTTGCTTTTCCTTTGTACTGCACCAAACTGGCTGTTAAACTGATCCTCTGGCTTCATTTCAGTGGAATAAGGCATCCTCCATTCTGTCTTGAGGAATGGTTTCCTTTAAGATTGGTACATTGACAGGTAGAGCCACAGTGGAGCCCCACAACATATCTGACACAATACAAGTAAACCAGCCCAATTGTGTCACATATGCTGTGGGGCCCCAGTGTGGCTCTACCTGTCAATGTACCAATCTTAAAGCTAACCTTTCCTCAAAGAAGAATGGAGGATGCCTTGTTCTATTCTGTGATTCAGAAATAAATGAAGCCAGACAGTCAGTATACAGCCTGTTGGGTGCAGTACAAAGGAATAGCCAAGAACAGTTGTTGCAGGGCCTGGAATTTGGATGTTCACTTTATTGCCATGCAACATGTAAAAATTAAAGTTTAAGGCTCCCCCAACATGACAAGCACCATTCTTCTGCAGGCACCAATGTAACTATGCAAAAATAGACCATGCTTGACATTTTTTTAAAGAATAGATTTAAAAGCACATAGGGATGTTTCCTTTTTGCATACTATTGGCACTCACTCCTATAGGTCACATTTGTCAAACACAGGGCCCACAGGCCAAATCTGGCCCTCCAGGTCATTTTATGTGGCCCTTGCACCTCTCCTGCAGCTGCAGCATCCCCCTCGTCTGTCTCCGCCACTACCTTGTCTCATCAGCCGGCAGAAGAAAGGAGAACAGAACTCCTCCTCCAGATCCTGCACTTCTCTGTGTATTGGAGAATGCTCAGACAGAACACCATAGCAGAACCATTTTCTGTCTGAGCAGTCTCCAATAAAGTTTCTTGTGGATGATACTATGATGCCACCCTTCTTTTAAACTTACACCTCCTGGTATAGAAGTGTGAGTGGGCTCTGTACCGACCTGCGCCTGCCCTTCACAGGTTAAGTTAAGTTATTACTAAAACCATTAATAATTAAATGCAGAGGCAATTATTTAATATAATAAAAAGTAGATTAATTTATATAGTCTTACAGACATAACCAGCCCCTTGAGGGTAACCATAATGCTGATGTGGCCTGCGATAAAATTGAGTTTGACACCCCAGTTATAGGTGGATAGTCAATCACGACAGACATCATATACTTGACTAAAATAACATTAAAGAATACATATTTTAAAGGCATAAAACAGAATGCAGTCATGGTGGTGACATAGTTTAGTATACAAATATTGCAAACATGGCTCATAGGCAGTTAGTACAGAGATAGGGGGGCTGATTTACTAAAGAAGTTGGGATTCTTCACTGAAAAAATTGTGCGAATATTCACTTCAATTATCCAGTCATGTGAAAAAACACATTTTTGTTCACCTTGAATCCCCAGTCATGTGCAGATGTTTTTCACATGACTGAATTTTGACATCAGTTTTTTTTTCCGTCAAGATTCTCAACTTCTTTAGTAAATCAGCTTTATTAGCTTGTGTCAGCATAATCCACAAAACAAGACACTGTTTATATACAGCACTCATATGGGCCACTGTATCTAAAGGAAACCAGTCATGAAAGCAAAAGAGAGGCTTCTCTAAAGTTACCCTTAACAAATTATTTTCGATAGTTCTATGATAAATATAGCCTCTTGAATTTTACAGTAATGTGTCTGGATATAAGATATGCAGAGTCCTGGTTGTCTTTTTAATGTGTAACCCTTTTGGTCTGGTATGGGTTTTAAGGGGGATCCTTAATATGATCATTCAACCTGGCTGGTAAGAAGAGGATGGAGGGGACAAGCATGTGGCTCTTCCCCTCCTGAACCATACATGGCCACATGCTGTCAACATGGGGGGGGTTTCTTGTCCCCATGTTGATGAGGGCCTCCTCCCCTGGCCGGTGGTTGTGAGGGCCGTGGGTCAGACGTTTATTGGAGTCTGGAAGCCCCCTTTAAAAATAAGGGGGTCCTCAACAACTCCTCTCTTAATGAATGAAAAAGGGATACAAAGTAATAAAAAAGAAATCTAAAAATAAAGACACTGAAACATTTGACACATCATTAATAAAACAAAAAAGAGTTGTCTCTCATTGTAAATCCATCATCAATCATAATGAAGGACAACTCAATGAAATGAAAATCCAATGAATGCAGCACACACGACCAATCCTGATGGTATTGCTTGGCAAATGACAGCTCATTGACCTTCATATTTAAAAGGAAAGAGGAAGGGATAGAAGTGACATAATTGACCAAATACTGGATGTGTCACTGCTATCTCTGCTTTGCTTACATGACCAGAAATTCCTGGCCATTTAAGTCAATGTGCTGCTGATGGCGCTGGTTGCTAGGGATGCAGTAGGTGCCAGAACCCGCTGCTTTATTAGGAACCATTGACAGCGGATGGCTGTCATACATAGAAGTGGTAATAATACCGCTTTTATATATGATGCTCAGCTTTCGTCAGACAGAAGGGGCATATGGGCATAGGTCAGAGCGTTCATCCAGAAGCCTGAACAGTGAAAGTTCGGTCCAAACCTAGATTTATACTGAACCATCTGCTTATGCCTACCCTGGAACAAGCATGCAGAGGAAAGTCAGAGAAAAAAATCAAATCTGCTAATCTGCATGCTAGTTTTGAGTCAATGAGGTTGATTTATGAAAGACAAATGGACTGTTCACTTTGTAAGGGAATTTCCTCTTAGCTTAGTAAATGAGACAAAGACCTGCTGACTTTGATTATCCAATCATGTGAAAGCAAAAAAATATTTTTTCATTTTTCCTTTTACGTGATTGGGTATTCTTTAAAGGGAAATTTTCCAACATTCAACAAGCTAAAGGAAAATTCCCTTGCAAAGTGAAAGTTCTCTTACAAGATGAACAGCCTATATGCCGTACAGACCACAGGAGGCTGTTCTATCAGCAATGTCGCCATTCACAGAAAGCCTTTTATTTCTTCAATCTTTCTCTGATTGGATAAGGTGCCTTAATGTAACATTTATCTGATGTTTTGTACTATATAAAGGGATACATATATATCTTGCCAGGAAGTTGTCACTACAGGCCCCCCAATCATAAGCAGCAAATACATTTCCTGCTGTGCAGTCACATGTAAAACATACAGTACATATTTATTGTATATGTGGAGCTGCGGGATGGGGAATGCCTTGGAAACTTATGATTCGTGGTCTGCAGTGACAGCTTCCTGGTGGGAAAGCTCAGGCAGGTTTGGACTAGTATTCACTGAAAAGCAACACTGCACTCACAAACAAGGAACAACGCAACAATTTATAGTAAACTGTTTGCTGTAGTTCCTGAGTCTTGGGATTCAGTGTACACAGGGGACAGGCTCTGCAGTGTAACTCTTTTTCTTATCCAGTAAAAACTGGCTCTTTGGAAGTTGTGTGCAAAACATAGGGCAAGGTCAGTGGGTCCTGTGAGAGACTAGGCATCTGCCAGATGCAATGCCCTTCAATGGAAATTCAGAGGCACGTAGGAGGAACGGGAGGGGATGAAATGAGCAGCACAATTTTTCACCAATCACCACAGCCAGAAGCAGATAGGACAAAAACAGGAATGGCAGGGGTTCTGCTTTAAGATGATTTTTGACCCCCCTGGATCTCAAGAGACAAAGGGGGAGATTTAATAAAGCTGGTGCACACAGAATCTGGTGCAGCTGTACATAGTAACCGATCAGCTTCCAGGTTTAATAAAGCTGGATATACACTATACAATGTTCTGTAGATTTTTTCCTTCAGATTTACCAAAACCATATAATATGAGGTCAAACCTTAAAGCCTCGTACACACGATTGGATTGTTGGCCAACAAAACCGTGAACTTTTGTCCGAAGGGCGTTGGCCCAAACTTGTCTTGCATACAAACGGCAAGGAATTGCCAACAAATAAGAACGTGGTGATGTACTACGTTGTTTTTCAGCTCTTTAGCGCCACCCTTTGGGCTACTTCTGCTAATTTTGTGTTAGTAGAAGTTGGGTGAGTGTTGATTCACGCTTTTCATTTTGTGGTTTTCAGTTTGCGCTTTTCATTTCGTTCATCAACCAGACATGTTGCTGAATCAGAGGAGATAACATGTTTTTTATTTTTGGTCTTGAAGTTATTGCTTTGACATTGTTTTTTGGCTGAATAATGATTTTGATTTTGGTATATTTTCTATATTTTTGGATGCATAGAATGCACTTTTTGGTTAAGTGCTATTGGCAGATAGCATTTCTAATTTTATTTGTTTTCTTTTTTTTAATGCACTGTCATTTGAAGTGTTTTACTTCAAATGACAGTTTGGGAGTAGGCAGTTACATTTAAAAAAATACAATGTAAAATTGACAAGGGACACCAACATAGTTGTATCTTTGATCTTAAAATCTATGGGATAATGGTGTTGTGGTAACTTGCTCAAATATAAAAAAAAAAGCATAATAATATTATTCTATCACTAGAAAAAAAAAGCCTTTGAAAATTAGTTTGCAATAACTCAATCAGTATCATCAGCAAAGCAGCTTCATTATTATCCCATTAACCCCCCTGGCGGTATTCCCGAGTCTGGCTCGGGGTGAGATTTTAGTACCAGAAGCGGTAACCCCGAGCCAGACTCGGGATCGCATCGCTGGATCCTGGAAGACGTGACTTACCTTGTCTCCGGGATCCCGCGATGTTCTCCCGCTGTGTTCAGCGGCCGGATCTTCCGCACGATGCACTGTGTGCCCTGGCTTCCATTCCCTTCAAGCGTAGCGACGCAGGGGGTGGAACCGGCGGCAAATTCAAAATGTATAAAGCACAAACACACTGACACATTGTAATCCTATTGGATTACATTACTAAATAAAATAAAATAAAGTAAAATTGACCTCAGATTGCCCCCCAGTGCTTTGTCCAGTGCCCCTGCCTGCAGTTTTACTGTACTTTCTGTCTGGAAACTGCAGAGCGACCATGGCATCAAAAAAGCGCGCTTCAACCTCAAAAGCGGCATATGACCTGCTGGAAAACAGCGACAGCGAGACAGAATCGCTTGCAGAAGTGAGTGATAGCGATTCGTGGGGAAGTTTGTCATCAGGCACGGAAAGCGATTTCAGCGATGATCCTGCGACTGTGCCCAGCGAGACAGTTAAATACAAATCTACATGGCATTAAGGACACCAAACAAGACATTTGTCACTTTACTACCACTGTCGGAGGGTCCTTACAACAACCAATAAAAGCTAGATTTGATCAGCTATTAAAGATTAAAAAGAATATATTGTGTGTCCTGGTGCCTAAAACAGCATTTTACAGAAAAAAACTAAATTTCTCCAAGTGAAATATGTGGTAATGTGGAAATGGAGTAAAAGTCATGAAGGCAATTTAAACTAACAGATAAGATCCCTTCCACAGCTGCTGAAAGAATTATGGTTAAAATAACATATAAATAAAGGAAACAACTATAGGCTATGTAATGAGGAATTGCATGTTTTATCTCTTCACATTGTATGGTTTTATGTAAAACAGATGCTGTATATAGTGAATGAGAAGTGCTTCAAATTCTTATAACATGCAAGCATCCTGCTTGTCATGAGAGCAAATCTTTAAAAAATACACTTCTGTTGGTTCCCTAAAGATTTGCACGTATGCCTGCCTGTCATTCTGACAGTCACCCCGCAAAGATCATATGCAAACATCCGCCATACTAAAACGTCAATACATGTACATGGCTATGGCAAGGCATGCCTGCCACCCAAAATGTTACAACACATGGTGATTGATTCCACAGGTATCAAGCACAGCATTGTGGTATGGCAGGGAAATGCACACATGTGCCTAAAACATTGAGTGCTTAATGGAAGTTGGGAACGTAAAACTTCTGTAGAACCCTCAAGTTACTGCAGACATTGCTACAGAGCTTTGCGGAAGGAGCTGCATGGAATTGTTCCCATTAATGACTGTGCCTGCAGAGTTCCATTGCCAATGATAGAGACAATGGCGTGGGATAAATGGAGCCCCTGACAACAGTGGTGATTTTAGCTGTCTATATGTGGTGGGGATGACATTCTACCCTGACCACCAATGTAAGGGGCTTTTATCCACTGATAAAACACAATTTCATGGTATCAAACACAGGGGTGTTAAAATACTCCATGATTGACATATTTGTTATGCTTTTATTTATTATTATTATATTTACAACTTATTGATCCTTCTAAGTTACTGTGACTTGTAGATATAGTCATTTTTACTAGTGGTTCCCAAAGCTCTGTAGTGAAAAGGTTTTAAAAGGTTTAAAAAAACTTACTAAAGAGTGCAAGCTAAAAGGAAACAGTTAAGGTGGCCATAGACGAAGACCAAATATGGGCAGGCTGGTTGTACCCAAGTTGATCGGCAATCAACTTGGGTACAACCAGCCTGTCGGATTTTGAATGTGATTATTGCCAGTGGCTATAGCCGCTAGCAATAATCATTGTGGGGCAGCTATTGTGCTCTCTCCCGGTGGAGGGAGCAGTCCCGGCCTGGAGAGCACAATTGCTGCCCCACAATAGCTCCCCAATACTAATTGTGTTGATGGGGGAATCAAGCGATTTTCTTTCCTGCAGCCCGAAGTTGCAGGAAAGAAAATCGCATTGTCTATGGCCAGCTTAAGCAAGCAAAAAAAAAAAAGTACCTTTAGGCAAATGTTACAAAAATTGTTTAAAATACATACTTACTGAAAATGCATTATAGTTTCCTTTTAAGGCAAACTAGATTACAAGGAAGCAACTGCCCAGTGCTTGCTAATCTATAATTAGTCATAGAGATTATAAAAGCGAAAGAACACTTTATTGCGAACGGTCTCTTTATTTAAAAAATCAGTTTTGTTTTCAGAACATATCGAGAATGGTATCCTATATTTACTAAGATAAAATATCCTTTTTAATGACCTAGATAAACATTTGCAGAGGAAAGCTACATTGATTACAGAATTGCACAATCTCTTTCCAAGTTACATTTTATAGGTAGATTAGTTGAGAATTTAAATAATCTTCTCCTAGACAGCCCCAGCCTCTGGGGGCTCCATCTTGTTTCCTTTAACAAAACAGAGCAGGCTTATGGGGCCCATCATAACAAAAACATATCCTGACTTCAAAAGCTATTTTGGACTTGGCGTTCTACATGCTCATGTTAATGGTATGATGCAGCTGCTGCTTGTTTTATTCACATTGCTGACAGTTACAGCTGAGAGATAAAATTTGATTTCTCACCTCTAACCTATTGCAATGCTGACAACGAACAGCCATAGTGAGGTTGCCAAAAAAGCCTTCTGATGAAAACCGTGTAGCAGTGTTGCTACAGATCAATATTTCTTTTATCTCGTCTTTCAAAGTATGCATGAAAAGTCTGGCCTAATTTGTGTTTGCATTCAACAGAACTATATGGCAAAATATCAAGGCTGATAAAGTCTTCTATGACATTCTTTAGCTTTTGCTCTTCTTCACCACCAGCTTCATCCACTCTTGTTGATATGCTAATATCAATGTTGTATTAGGCATCAAGCTGCCCTAGTTGATAATTCTGTTTTGTATACCAATTTGTCACATCGTAATGTAATGCACAGACCGGATTGGTCATTAACAAGAACAGTAGCTCTATTGGGGGAGATTCATCAACTTTTGTGAAAACGGGGCTATTGAAAACAGAAAGCTGATTGGCTTGTAACGATACAATACTAATCTAATGTAAAGTCCAGCAAACAAAAGGAAGGGGAAATCATTCCATGTTTCTTGACCTACAGAGTCTTGTAAAAGCTCTCAAATTACTCTGCACTCCCACCATATTTCTTTTACTGGATTTAGCCCAGGTTCACACTGAATGCGGGTAAGAAATGTTGCGACTTTAGCTGAACTTGCACGATTTCAAACAGGCAATGCAGTCCGGCTTCGGTGGCTTGACAGACATCCGTGCAGGTTCATGCACAGATGTCTATTCAAATTGCTCCTGAAGTCGCCCAAAAGTAGTACAGGAACTATTTTTGGGAATCGGTGCGGCGATTCGGACGGTGCTATTGGCGGCAAAAGCCACTGATTTGGCATGCTATTCGGACCAAGGCGAACATGGGCTTAACGTCAAACATAGACGTGCACACAGGGTGTGCTAGGTGTGCTTGGGCACACCCTAATCACCCTGTGTGGTGCAGATTCCCCTGTCTAGACCCCTTAAATTTCACCAAAGCCCCCTAACAGGGCTCCTAAAAAAATAATAAAAAAATAATAAGAATAAAAACGACTGACACTGCCCTACTGACACCAATCTCTGCCCTACTGACACCGTCCATTGCTCTGCTGACACAGTCACTATATTTACACATGTGCACAGACGCATATACGTATGAGCTTTTAGGTGCACACCCTAATGCTATAGGCTGCGCACACCTATGGAGTCAAACATCTGGAAGTGGCCAAAAAAAAGGGGGGGGGGGATAAAGCCATAGTTTGTACATTTTGTGTCTTGGTGATACCACTTGTAACCCTGTTGTCTCAAGCAAAGTCAGCCTCTTTCCACAGCTTCCTTTTTGTGGGAGGTGTTGAAGGAGGTGCCACAACCTTCTCTGCATACTAGAGAACCCTGGGTTCTTGTAAGAGGGCCTCCCTAACCCTCTTGTATTACTTTGTATTGTAACTAGGTCTTCCTTTATTTTGTAAAGCAGTGTGCAAACTGTTGGCAGTGTATAAATCCTGTATAATAATCACTGAAATTACTGACATTTGTTTTACTTAAAGAAGCTTGGCTTTAACTAGAATGGCCTAGAAGAACCATATATCAACTATCTGTTGATAGAAAAGTCAAATTTCTGCTTCACACCAAATGCACACAAGCATATTATAATCAAGCAATTGGTAAACCAGTGTTAACAAGGTGGGTGCCTTTTATCAGATCTGTTGTTCTGACACAAGTCACTTGCAGAGCAGTTAACAATGACTTGATCATAATGGCACTTCAAACGTATGTTTCAATACAGAGTTTTGTGAGTTCACATCACTGAAGAGAAATGGTGACCTCATGTAGGGCACAAGTAAACCATATAATCCAGCAGCATAGACTTGCTCTGAGTGTTGAGCCTTGATTCTGTCTTTCTCCAGGTATGCCGCGTACACACAAGCAGAATTTCCGACAGAAAGAGTGCGATGGGAGGTCTTCATCATATATTCCGACCGTGTGTATGCCCCGGACTTTTTCCGTCGACGGACTTAGATACAGAACATGTTCTATATCTTTCCGACGGAACAAATTACTATCGGAAAAACGCTCGTCTGTATGCTGTTCCGACGCACCAAAAATGACGCATGCTCTGAAGCAAGTACGAAACGGAAGCTATTGGCTACTGGCTATTGAACTTCCATTTTCTAGTCCCGTCGTACGTGTTGTACGTCACCGCGTTCTGGACGGTCGGAATTTGGTGTGACCATGTGTATGCAAGACAGCTTGAGTGGAATTTCCGTCGGAACTCTGTCGGAAAAAACCTTCAGAGTTTATTCCGACGGCCAAACCGGTCGTGTGTACAGGGCATAAGAGTGCTTCTGGCCACTTTTGGCAATTTTGTTTGTAATTTAAGAACATATCAACAGCTTTCAGCCACAACAAATCATTATCTACAATTGAATCTCTGTTTCGAGTGACTGAATGACCAAATTTGCGCCATGTAGTGCTTTTGGTTGATTTCCATCATTTGATCACTCAGAAATTATTTCAATTTTAGCCCTTAAATGCAGAGGGAAGACCCTAAATTGCCAATAAAATAGACAATTCCACGTACATAAAAGCCAAAAGAACTTAGCTAAGGGTGATTTAAAAATGCTACACTTTGGATTTTCATGCAGTGATGGTTCTAGGGTTCATCACGTGTGACCATCTGTCTTGATTGGTTGTTGTCAAGGTATTTGAGTACTATGATTGCCAGAAATAATGCAAACAGCGTAGTAAATAGTTACCCC
The DNA here is from genome assembly GCA_037952835.1 of Lithobates septentrionalis. Taxonomy (NCBI): domain Eukaryota; kingdom Metazoa; phylum Chordata; class Amphibia; order Anura; family Ranidae; genus Lithobates; species Lithobates septentrionalis. Next base: position 2,999,361 of record JBBDGP010000206.1, read on the forward strand.
ATAAAATTGAAATTTTTATCCTAATTATGCCTGAACGTATAGTCCAATTATCACTAACAAGCATTGAATACAAGAGAAACAATGGAATGGACTACTACACACCCTATGAGTCCCCAGATGAAAATGTTTGGGATATAAGTGGGAGAGCCAGTTGTATTGTATGATTGTAAATGTATAATGTTGTATTTGATTTGTGATGCAGTATGAAAAAGTATTAAACCCAATTTAGGGCAACTACAGAGCATAGCTACCCTTAGCTATATTGCCATAAACTATTCTCAATGCACCTGCTGCACAATTTTCATCTCATTTCATATACACCAATTTGCCAGCTTAGAATATTTTTACTGATTTCACATTTATTTCATTTATTTTTTTACTTTTTTGAGCATATATCATATATACACAGTAATAAAGCTCATTTGTTATTGGAAATGATGCAATGATAACATCACCTGCAAGAAGAAATTGAATTTTCATGTTGTTAGAAAAACCCTAGATGTTCAGACAATTCAAAGCGGTTCCAAAGTCAAAACATTTATTACCTTAACGCATTCCCTGCATTAAGGTTAAAAATGTTCCACTAATCGTTCCTCTTTGACCCCAAACACTTACCTGAGTCCTAAGTCAATCCTGTGCCCACCTGCAGCCCCGCTCTCTTCTCTTCCTCTTCTCACAGATGACACAGGCAGGAGCCAAAGGCTGTCGGTCAAATCCTATAAGGAGGGAGTCGGGGCATGGCCGAGCCGCACTGCGTAACTATAGACACACACAGCCTGGCTTGGGAATGCGCCCACATGGGTGCCTCCTCAGCACACGATTTGCTGGGGGGGGGGCATTCGGAGGAGATGGGGAACAGACAGTGCTGGTGGGGAAGAGGAGGTAAGGACCGCTCTGTGCCACACTACTACACAAAGCAAGTAAGTATAAAGCCGTGTACACACAACCGGACTTTTCGACCAGACTGGTCCGACGGAACAAATCCGTCGGACAATCTGACCGTGTGTGGGCTTCATCGGACCTTCAACAGACTTTTTATGTCGAAAATCAGACGGACTTTAGATTTGGAACATGTTTCAAATCTTTCCGACGGACCCGAGTCCGGTCGAAAAATCTGTTCATCTGTATGCTAGTCCGACAGACAAAAAAGGACGCAAGGGCAGCTATTGGCTACTGGCTATCAACTTCCTTATTCTAGTCCCTTCGTACGTCATCACGTTCAAACCAACGGACTTTCGAATGGACTTTAGTCGGTTCGTGTGTGGGCAAGTCCGGTCGTTCGAAAGTCCATTGAAAGACCGTCGGACATTTGATGCTGAAAAGTCCACTCGGCATAACTTTTTTTATTGTAAGAAAAAAAATGTGCCTTTAGGACCACTTAGAATTGGAGGGTACTTTAAAATGTAATTAATTGCCAAGAAGGCCATGAAGTAAGTATTTATTTGAAGGCAAAGTAAATATGATACAGCTCACCACCAGATTCTTATTTTATGTTCTCAGATCAAAGAAAAGTATAATATTATCTCTTGATAATGTGGCAACATTTTTTTAAAGGGAAGATGAAGAATATATATATATATATATATATATATATATATATATATATATATATATATATTCTTCAGCACCAGTCTTTGACAAATCATTCTCTTTAAACACTGTACAAGGGTTGCTATCTAATCACTGGTAATTGTCTCCAGGAGAGTACAGCATCCAGTGATTTCAGTAATAGTATCCAGAAGAAAACTTAAATAAATGGTACAATCAGAAAAAATGATTTTGTTCCACTGAGATCAGTGCAAAGCTATTTGAGGTGACCCAACATTACTCATCACAGGTAATCAAATGAGTGTAAATTGTTTTTCAGACAAGCTGCATCCCCTGTAAACCGAGAAAGAAAAGGCTTGTCCATGAAATGATAAATGTCTTTTTGCATATTTGTTTAGCTTAACTGTACATGGAGCATACCTAACCCTCCTGAACAAAACTGTTTTATATTGCAGCTTACTGGGTCTTAGAGGCGGTGACTGTATTAGTTTTCCAGTTTTTGTCTCCTATATTTTTACTTGTTGATCCTAACGGTTACACACAGCCTGTCCTGGGGGGGGGGGGGGGGGGGGGGGGCGACAATACTCATTCATTGTGCTGAATCTATGGAGGACCAGCATTGTAACCCTGGGATAGGATGTGCTTTAGGACTACAGAATACCTCTCCTCCCCTCCCCACGTCTCCATAATACTTGGATGAGGGAGTGGTGGTTGTTCTGTAGTTCACAGAGAGAAATAAACAAGTCTGTTATCACTGCTTGAGATAACACAGCAATTTGCATAGGAAGTTGCCCGCTTGCTTGATTTCTGTCAGAATCAACAGATATTTTTTAACTTTTTAAACAGAAATAACAATCTGCTTTCAGTTGTAAAATTGTAATGTATGTTTAGTTAGCACTTGGCTGCCCAGGTTAGAGGGAAGGAGTTAATGTTCCTTGTCACTTTCCCTGATCATGCTTGTGGGCTTTTTCTGGGGTCCGGCCTCCCTACCATGTGATATAAAACAAAGAAGGTTCGGGTCCCAGGGGGGCTAGAAAGCATGCACGAGAATGGGAACCTTGCTAAAGTCTGCTGGGACCTTGATGATCCAATACCCATGGACTTCTCCATCTGAGTTCTGCCAAAAATGGACTTTACCCAAAAGGACTTCACCTATGCAAGTACGCTGGGGCAGCCACAGTTAGATGTAGTTAGGAGACGGGTGTTTATTCATGTTATACATGTTATGCTGAACTTTCAGTAAAGTTGTTTCATCTGCTTTGAGCCTGGTCTGAAGTTATTCAAGAGGTGCATGTTAGGTCCTGGCATATTCCTAAAGAACCTGGGTCTGTTAAAAGCACTATGGTACAAAAGGTAAACTCCCAAGGCAAGGGAGAGGAGGTAAAGCAAAATCAATGGATGGTGCTGCGCTCTAATTGATATCAAACAAAAAAATTACTGTAAAGTACTAAGTAACTATTTATAAAGTGCTAAATGTCAATTTCATAGATAATAGACTCCAAAAAAACACAATGTAAAATGATATTGAACAATCTAAGGTGCAGAGTGCTCAAAAATACACAAGTGATGAACTTCCAATGTACAGTAAAGTGCAAATAATACAAAGAAATAATATCCAAAACGATGCTGTCCTTAACAGGATAAAGTGCTAGTGCCAAACCAAAGGAATTAAGTCCAAAGTGGGCATAAGTCTTTCAGACGAATGCTGGTGAATTAGTACAGAAAAATATAGATCGCTGGATTCCAACTAACACTCTCTGTGAATGTGATGATGTGAAATAGGTAATTTTTTTGAGTGCAGTCACACCTCAGTGTGCAATGGCTCCACACCTTAACGCTGTAAGGTAACAGCATAAAAGTGGCCAGTGGCAATCTGGAAATCCGGGATCCTGCAGTAGGTCACCCTAAGGATTTCTTAAAGGCGACAGTATGTATGGAACCTGGTGTCTTAGTGCTTCTCATTAGAAGAGTATATCTTCTTAATATGGGTCAAATGACGGTGAAAATCCTCACAGATGGGCAAATCAGTTGTATGAAGAAAGAGAACAGGGAACCCAAATCGTGAAGTATATAAAAACTGGGTATTTATTTTAATTACAGCCAAGATTGGTACTCACATAAAAGCAGATATGTCAAAGTAAAACAAAACAAGCAGTGAGCTCGCGGCCTGACGTCACTTCCCGTGCCCGTCTATTCCGGCACGTATTGCCACAATCACATGACTTCATCAGGGACTGCCATCTGGGAGGATTTTCACCGTCATTTGACCCATGTTAAGGAGATGTACTCTTCTAATGAGAAGCATCCACTAGGACACCAGGTTCCATAGATACTGTCATCTTTAAGAAATCCTTAGGGTGACCTACTGCAGGATCCCGGATTTCCAGATTGCCACTGGACACTTTTACGCTGTTACATTACAGCGCTAAGGTAAGGAGCAATTGCACACTGAGGTGCGACTGCACTGAAGAAATCACCTATTTCACCACACTCACACAGAGTGTTAGTTGGAATCCAGCACTCTATATTTTTTCTGCACTAATTCACCAACATTCGTCTGAAAGACTTATGCCCACTTTGGACTTAATTCCTTTGGTTTGGCACTAGCACTTTATCCTGTTAAGGACAGCATCGTTTTGGATATTATTTCTTTGTATTATTTGCACTTTACTATACATTGGAAGTTCATCACTTATGTATTTTTGAGCACTCTGCACTTTAGATTGTTCAATATCATTTTATATTGTGTTTTTTTGGAGTCTATTATCTATGAATTTGAACATTTAGCACTTTAAAAGTAGTTACTTAGCACTTTACAGTAATTTATTTGTTTGATATCACTTAGAGCGAAGCACCATCCATTGATTTTACGTTATTCCTTTTTTTGGCTGGTGATTGATTTCCGGTGCTTTCTGCAACTAAGTACCTTACTCGTTCTAGTTTAGGTAGCACGGGAGTACTCATTTTATTTAAGGGAGAGGAGGTAGTTGCCACAAGTAATCGAAAAAAGAACAGTTTCACCAAACAGACGTTTGGTGTGGTATCTGGTTAGGTTACAGGTCCTCGCAGCTGTCTGTCTTCTCTGGTCCCTGGGAGCAGACTAGCATTATGGAGGTCTAGGACCTGATCACTAGGTACGGAGATCGAAGAGTTAGCGTTGGACACGTATGAGATCCATGCTATGTGTCCAGCGGGGTTTCATTCTGTTACTGGGAGTGAGGTAACAGAGTTACGCTGGTCTGGTGGAGTGAGCAATGGCTCTGCATGACCCTCCAAATGCAACACATACATCAGTACAAAGTGTAGAGAAATGGGATGAAACATCCTAACCAGTTAGCGACTGCCCCACGCAGATATACTGCAGCAGGGCGGCCGCTCTGTGACAGATCACGTACCTAGTATGTAATCTGCCACTTCCGGGTCTGGGGCGCGTGCACCGCCGTTGACCCACTCCCACTTTGATTGGACACAGAGGGAGCCAATCAGCGGGTCCGGCGGACCCAAGGTCCACCGGGACCTGCCGTTCATTCCAGAGATCAGCTGAACGACGGTCTTCCTGTGTAAACAAGGCAGATCACCATTCTTTGAGATGGGAAGACTGAGATCCTGTGTTTCTGCTAACCAGGAACATGGATCTCTGCCTTCCCACAGTAAATGCACCCCCCACACAGTTAGAAAGCACTCCCAGGGAACACAGTTAACCCTTTGATCACCCCTGATGTTAACCCCTTAACTGCCAGTGTCATTAGTACAGTGACAGTGTATATTTTTAGCACTGATCACTGTTTTAGTGTAACTGGTCCCCAAAAAAATGTCAAAAGTGTTACTTAGTATCTGATTTGTCTGCTGCAATGCCGCAGTCCCACTATAAGTCGCTGATCGCCACCATTACCAGTTAAAAGAAAACATAAATAAAAATTCCATAAAAATATCCCATAGTTTGTAGACGCTAAAACTTTTGCGCAAACCAATAAATATACGCTTATTGGATTTTTTTTTACCAAAAATATGTATCAGAATACATATTAGCCTAAAATGATGAAAAAATAAAATTTTTTACATTTATTTATTGGATATGTTTTATAGCAAAAGTAAAAAATATTGTTTATTTTTCAAAATTGTCGGACTTTTGTTTGTTTATATAAAAATCTATTCGTGGGAAAAAGGACGTCAATTTTATTTGGGTACAGCATCGCACGACCATGCAATTGTTAGTTAAAGTAATGCAGTGCTGTATTGCAAAAATGGCCTGGTCAGCAAGGGGGGGGTAAACCTTCAAGAGCTGAAGTGGTTAAGGAGGAACTCCGTACATTAGTATTGCACACAAGTGGCTCATCTCTGAGTCAAGGGCTGCCTTAATGTTTGATTCTCCACATGACCGCAGCCTCCACCTGGTCCTGGGCTTTGGTGAGCACATGAGGTGTTACCCCACGTGCACGGGTGCCTACAACTAGGCCAAAATTACATTAGATAGAGCACCCTGCTCACTCTTTTTCAGTTAATGTACTAAGTTGCCTTTATAAAACAGCACAGAACACCCAATGATGAGGTATAGGTTTCCATGTCTAGTACACAAAATCTATTTTTATGTGCATAAAGGTCTATTTCTAAGTGTGAATAGAGGCCATCAGGCTTAAACATGACACTTTCCAAACTTTAACAGAAATACCCAAAGGGGTAGGGAGGAAAAAAAACATTCCCTTTTAATTCATCATTTTGTTTTATTTCCCCTGCATTTTGTTGATCAGGGTAAAAAGGTAGGGGGTAAACAAATGTACTATGTCAGCAAATGGACAAATTGCTTGCCTCCCTCTGGGGCAAGTGAGTGTATATATATATATATATATATATATATATATATATATATATATATATATATATATAGCAAATACAATTGCTACACAAATCATATTGTGATTGAATGTTATTAAGAATTTTCAATCTGCAGTGGCATAATTTTCTGTAAAATGCAATGCAATATGGCAACCTGGAGGTATGCTGTACACAGGTGATGTACTGGTGCACAAAACAACCCCCCCCCCCCCCCAGAAATGTAGAGTCAGATTTTGGGCATCCCCTGCACCAAAAAAGTAATTTTGGGCCACTTTCCTCATTAGAACCCTGCAACTGCAGCAGCTGCTTGATAATTATAAAATCACTCCCATTCCCATTCACTTAGAACATGGACACAGACAAACAAACAGCTATTTCTTCAGAAAAACAAAAGGTAGGAATCTGCAGCAAAGTTTGTTAAAATCCCTGCAATGTACAGGGATTTTTTCTCAACAAAAATGGCGCTGCTCTTTAGACATATTTGTAATGAATCAAGTGTTATTTAGTATATGATGCTCAGCATAAACTATAATAATATTACTGTGCAGTTAGCTGATGTGTTGTCATAGTAGTAGTAGTAGTAATAGTATATTCACAACGTTCTTATCAAGCTTATGCTGTTTCTATTTATTTTGCTTTGTGTGTAATTAGGGATGAGCCGAACACCCCCCAGTTCGGTTCGCACCAGAACCTGCGAACGGACCGAAAGTTCGCACGAACGTTAGAACCCCATTGACGTCTATGGGACTCGAACGTTCGAAATCAAAAGTGCTCATTTTAAAGGCTAATTTTCATGGTATTGTCCTAAAAAGGGTTTGGGGACCCGGGTCCTACCCCAGGGGACATGTATCAATGCAAAAAAAACTTTTAAAAACTGCCGTTTTTTCGGGAGCAGTGATTTTAATGATGCTTAAAGTAAAAAAAAAAAAGTGAAATATTCCTTTAAATATCGTACCTGGGGGGTGTCTATAGTATGCCTGTAAAGTGACGCGTGTTTCCCGTGTTTAGAACAGTCCCTGCACCAAATGTCATTTTTAAAGGAAAAAAATCTAATTTAAAACTGCTTGCGGGTTTAATGTCATGTCGGGTCATGGCAATATGGATGAAAATCAGTGAGACAAACGGCATGGGTACCCCCCAGTCCATTACCAGGCCCTTTGGGTCTTGTATGGATATTAAGGGGAACCCCGCACCCAAATTAAAATAAGGAAAGGCCCTATATACTCTGAACAGCAGTATACAGGCGGTGCAAACAAGACAGGGACTGTAGGTTTGTTGTTAAGTAGAATCTCTTTGTAATTTTGAACGGGTACATTTTTAACGTGTTTAGCTCCAGCCAAAAAATCTTTTTTAAGCTTTTTGGAAAACATAGGGAAGGGTTATCACCCCTGTGACATTTGTTTTGCTGTCTTTCCTCCTCTTCAGAAGATTTCACCTCACTTTTTGTCCCAATGAAAAATGTTTTTTGAAAATTTGGGTTTTTTTGTGGAACAAGGATTGGAAAGCATCAGTGGAAAGGAGAAATTTTTTTCCCATATTAACTCTTACAGGAGAGAATTTCCCTTCCTAGGGGTAGATTTCATCTCACTTCCTGTTGTCTCCTTCCGTTTGCAAGTAGGAGTCGTTTGTAAGTTAGATGTTTGAAAGTAGGGTCCTGCCCTATATACTCAGCAGAAATTTGGGCCTTAGGTGTTGCTGTGGCCACAACACTGTAAGCCCTCACAGGGCCCTGCTGTGAAATATTAGATCAAGAATTGTAATTACATGCCCCTGTTGAACAGGAGCTGAAAAATTAGGCCTTAGGCACTGGTGCTGGTGCCACAACACTGCAACCCCTCACAGACACTCTAGTTGGAACGCAGGAACGAGCCCTGCTGCAAAGTATTGCATCAAAAATTGTAATTACACGCCCCTGTTAGACAGGGGCAGAAAAATTGGGCCTTAGGCACTGGTGCTGGTGCCACAACACTGCAACCCCTCACAGACACTCTAGTTGGAACGCAGGAACGAGCCCTGCTGCAAAGTATTGCATCAAAAATTGTAATTACACGCCCCTGTTAGACAGGGGCAGAAAAATTGGGCCTTAGACACTGGTGCTGGTGCCACAACACTGCAACCCCTCACAGACACTCTAGTTGGAATGCAGGAACGAGCCCTGCTGCAAAGTATTACATCAAAAATTGTAATTACACGCCCCTGTTAAACAGGGGCTGAAAAATTGTGCCTTAGGCACTGGTGGTGGCGCCCAGAACCAAAAATGTTCTTACAAGCTATCAGCGTGATGATTGAGGAGGAAGAGGATAATTACTCAGGGATAGTCACTCAGCATCAGCATAGGCAGTCTTTGAAGGGATCGGAGATTTCAAAAAAAATTATTCGGTTACATCAGCATCAGGTGCTTGGTAGCTGGTGGTGATCCAAGACTGATTCATTTTTATGAAGGTCAGTCGATCGACCGAGTCGGTGGACAGACGCACCCTGTGATCGGTTACCACGCCTCCAGCAGCACTGAATGTGCGTTCCGAAAGAACGCTGGATGCAGGACAGGCCAGTAGCTCAATTGCATACTGTGCAAGCTCTGGCCAGTGATCCATCCTCAAGACCCAGTAATCCAGAGAATTTTCGGTGGGAAAGGTGTCCAAGTCTGATCTTGCCCCTAGGTATTCCTGCACCATGTAAAACAGACGCTGGCGATGGTTGCTGGAACCGATCATACCTTGGGGCTGCGGACCAAAAAATTGTCTGAACGCATCGGTCAGACGGCCACCTTCTCCACCGCTCCTTCTTTGACTGACCGAAGCCTCAGCAACACGTTGTCCAGAAACAGGAGTTTGTAACCTCCCAGTCTCTGGGAACGCGTTGCACAGACCTTTCTGCAAGGCCTCCCGAAGATGTTTCATCCTCTGCTCCCTCTGCGATGGCAAGATAAGGTCCGCAACCTTACCCTTGTAACGTGGATCAAGGAGGGTTGCCAGCCAGTATTGGTCCTTCTCCTTGATACCACGAATACGAGGATCCTTACGCAGGCTTTGCAGGATCAGGGAGGCCATGCAGCGTAGGTTTGCTGAGGCATTCGGTCCGGAGTCCTCTGGGTCACTAAGGACGACAACGTCCGCAGCCACCTCCTCCCAGCCACGTACAAGTCCATGTGTTTCTTGGGACTGATCCCTTAAAGACTGCTGCTGATGCTGAGTGCCAGGCTCCACCTCCATACTGACACAATCTTCCTCCTCCTCCTCCTCCTCGTCCTCTTCCTGTGTGATCGGCGGGCACGCAGGAACACTGTCTGGATAAAGGGGGCCTTGAGAGCTAAGGAAGTCCTCCTCTTCCTGCCTCTGTTCTGCCTCAAGTGCCCTGTCCATTATTCCACGCAGCGTGTGCTCCAACAGGTGGACAAGGGGGACAGTGTCACTGATGCATGCACTGTCACTGCTCACCATCCTCGTGGCCTCCTCGAATGGTGACAGGACAGTGCATGCATCCCTGATCATGGCCCACTGGCGTGGGGAAAAAAAACCAAGCTCCCCTGACCCTGTCCTGGTGCCATAGTCACACAGGTACTCAATGATGGCCCTCTGCTGCGTGTGCAGCCGCTGCAGCATGGCCAACGTTGAGTTCCACCTGGTGGGCATGTCACAGATTAGGCGGTTCTTGGGCAGGTTAAACTCCTTTTGGAGGTCCGTCAGCCGAGCACTGGCATTATATGACCGGCGGAAATGCACGCAGACTTTCCTGGCCTGCCTCAGGACATCCTGTAAGCCCGGGTACCTGCCCAAGAACCGCTGCACCACCAAGTTAAGGACGTGAGCCAAACAGGGCACATGGGTCATTTGTCCCTGTCGGAGGGCAGAGAGGAGGTTGGTGCCATTGTCGCAAACCACCATTCCTGCCTTAAGTTGGCGTGGCGTCAACCACCTCTGAACCTGCCCCTGCAGAGCTGACAGAACCTCTGCCCCAGTGTGGCTCCTGTCCCCCAAGCACACCAGCTCAAGCACCGCATGGCATCTTTTGGCCTGCGTACTTGCGTAGCCCCTTGAACGACTACGGAGCACTGCTGGTTCCGAGGAAGAGGCCATGGAGGAAGAAGAAGAGGAGGGGGTGGAGGAGAGAGGTGTGTCACAATCATTAGCATTTTGGAGGCGTGGTGGCGGAACAACCTCCAACACTACTGCACCTTGTCCTGCATCCTTCCCAGCTGCCAGCAGAGTCACCCAATGCGCCGTGAAACTTAGGTAACGTCCCTGTCCATGCCTGCTGGACCATGAGTCAGCGGTAATATGCACCTTACCGCTGACCGCCCTGTCCAGCGAGGCATGGACATTGCCTTCCACATGCCGGTAGAGAGCCGGAATCGCCTTCCGTGAGAAAAAGTGGCGTTTGGGTACCTGCCACTGAGGAACCGCACATTCCACAAACTCACGGAAGGGGGCAGAGTCTACCAACTGAAAAGGCAGCAGTTGAAGTGCTAGCAATTTTGCCAAGCTAGCATTCAACCGCTGGGCATGTGGATGGCTGGGAGCAAACTTCTTTCGGTGGTGCAGCAGCTGGGGCAGGGAAATTTGCCTGGTACAATCTGACGTCGGTGTACTAAAAGCAGATTGCCCACAAGTACTTGGCTGTGACACACCTAATTCTACACCTTCATTCCTCTCACTGCAGGTCTCAGAGAGGACTGGAGGTCTAGTGGGGTTGGAAATCTCAGCTGATGAGGAGCAAGGAGAGATCCTCTTTGTTCTTTGGTGTGGGTCTTTTAGATACGCTTGCCAACGAACTGCATGGCAGGTCAACATATGTCTGGTCAAGCATGTGGTACCCAAGCGGGAGATGTTTTGGCCACGTGAGATACGCTTGAGACATATGTTGCAAATAGCAGCGGTGCGATCTGATGCACTCGTCTCAAAAAAGGCCCACACCAAAGAACTTTTTGAATAACGCGCAGAGACTGCAGCGCCCTGCACATGTGGAGCTTTGGGGTGTGATGCAGTCAATGTGCTGCCCTTAGGCTGGCCCCTGGAGGGCATCCTGCCTCGTTGGTGATGTGCCGCCTCCTCCTCCTCCTCCTCCTCTCTCCTATCAGGCACCCACATTGAGTCAGTGACCTCATCATCCCCTCCCTCCTCATCACTGGAGCAAACCTGGCAGTATGCTGCAGCAGGGGGAGCATGACTGCCAGATTGCTGTCCTTCTTGGGCACCCCCTCTGTCCGTGCTCATGTTACTGCCTTCATCGAGCTCAGTATCATCATCAGAGCCTTCCAAACGCTGGGCATCCTCCTGGAGCATGTACCCAACACTGTGGTCAAACAGTTCGAGGGACTCCTCAGGAGGACATGGTGGGGCTAGGGAAGGAGTCACTGATGACATTGAGCCGAGGGAAGAGGCCGCTGCTTTGCCAGACAAAGTACCCTGGGCATGGGTGAGAGAGGATGGGAAGGATGAGGACGGCTTGGTCATCCACTCGACCAAGTCTTCCGCATGTTGCGGCTCAACACGGCCAGCTGCCGAAAAAAAGGCCAAGCGTGTCCTATGGCCACGTGCTGATGAGGATGCACCGTCTCCACGACCAGAACTAGACACAGAGCCTGCTTGCCCTCTCTTATTGGCTTGTGACTGTCTGCCTCTCCTTCTTGGCCTTCCAGACATACTAATGGCCTGTAGCTGCACTAAGCTGGGATATATATATCTATATATATATATATATATATATATATATATATATATGTACTGATACTGCAGCTAGCAAAATCAACTGCTTGCCTGTAGTATGAGAACACCACCAACCTTCTACAGGTAGCTTTAGCTGAACACTGTGAGGTGGACGCACCCCACTAACTTGTAGGTTTAGCTGAACACTGTGAGCAGGACGCACTGCACTAACTGTAAATAGTCTAGCTGCCTGACCGTGGTACTAATAGGATCAAAAGAACACCAGTAATTTTCTTCAGGTAGCTTTATATACTGTAACAAGACAAGCCTGCCTGTCAGTAGGAAGATAACAGGAACGGATCTAGCTGAACACTGTGAGCAGGACGCACTGCACTAACTGTAAATAGTCTAGCTGCCTGACCGTGGCACTAATAGGATCAAAAGAACATCAGTAATTTTCTTTAGGTAGCTGTTAATACTGTAACAAGACAAGCCTGCCTGTCAGTAGGAAGATAACAGGAACGGATCTAGCTGAACACTGTGAGCAGGACGCACTGCACTAAATGTAAATAGTCTAGAAGATAACAGGAACGGATCTAGCTGAACACTGTGAGCAGGACGCACTGTACTAAATGTAAATAGTCTAGCTGCCTGACCGTGGTACTAATAGGATCAAAAGAACACCAGTAATTTTCTTTAGGTAGCTGTTAATACTGTAACAAGACAAGCCTGCCTGTCAGTAGGAAGATAACAGGAACGGATCTAGCTGAACACTGTGAGCAGGACGCACTGCACTAAATGTAAATAGTCTAGAAGATAACAGGAACGGATCTAGCTGAACACTGTGAGCAGGACGCACTGTACTAAATGTAAATAGTCTAGCTGCCTGACCGTGGTACTAATAGGATCAAAAGAACACCAGTAATTTTCTTTAGGTAGCTGTTAATACTGTAACAAGACAAGCCTGCCTGTCAGTAGGAAGATAACAGGAACGGATCTAGCTGAACACTGTGAGCAGGACGCACTGCACTAAATGTAAATAGTCTAGAATTTAACAGGAACGGATCTAGCTGAACACTGTGAGCAGGACGCACTGCACTAAATGTAAATAGTCTAGAAGATAACAGGAACGAATCTAGCTGAACACTGTGAGCAGGACGCACTGCACTAAATGTAAATAGTCTAGAAGATAACAGGAACGGATCTAGCTAAACTGAATACAGTGTATATATATATATGCAACACCTGGGATGCATATATATATACACAATACACTGTAAGTGCAGCTAACTGACTGACTGTTCTGCCTAATCTATCTAACTCAAATCAAATGACACTGTCTCTCTGTCTATCTCTTTCAACGCCGGAACACACACTACACAGGGCCGCCGTGCAGGCGGCCTTATATAGTGTGGGGCGTGTACTAAATCCCCTGAGCCATAATTGGCCAAAGCCTCCTTGGCTTTGGCCAATTACGGCTCTCTGTTCAGGCGGCGCTGTGATTGGCCAAGCATGCGGGTCATAGTGCATGCTTGGCCAATCATCAGCAAGCAATGCACTGCGATGCCGCAGTGAATTATGGGCCGTGACGCGCCACACGAATTTGGCACGAACGGCCCATATCGTTCGCAATTCGGTGAACGGGCGAACAGCCGATGTTCGAGTCGAACATGGGTTCGACTCGAACACGAAGCTCATCCCTATGTGTAATATATGAAATTTTGTTGTGGTAAAGGGACTCTTACATTGGTAAACTGCAAAAGATCCATTCATTTTAGGGAATAATATCAGAATATGTTTTACCTTTGCCCATATTGACATAAGTATATTCAAAACCTCTCAGTATTGTGTAATCATCTTCAAGCTCAATTACTTTTTATAGATGGTGTGCAAGAGGCATAAAGGAGACATGTAAAAGAGCTTCTGATTGGCTAAGTGTTGGCGCACACAAAGAGTACAAGTCCCTGCCCTACTTCTTCTCGCTAGAACAACACCCCACCTGAAGCCCTAAACATCCACCATCTTGTACCCAACTCCTTGCTAGAGGCCTTCCCATGACATTTCCAGTCATTAGCCTTTAAATTCCAATAAAAGGAATGTCCACACCAAAGGCGTTTAGTCTATGCACTTTACTTCAGAAGATGGCAATTACAGTCACATCACATAGACATACTATCCGAAATCACATATAATGGACAAACCACAGCAGTCACATTTGAAAGCAGCATAAAACACTTCTCCCTTCAGCCTCCTTCCCTTTAACAGTCATTCTCCTTCCCAGGGTTCTTAGTACTCACTCAAAGGGCTCTGGCTTGACTTTGGCTATATGTGCCCAGATCACGACTCCTTTCTTGTCGATCCAGAGACAGGTACATGGCCTGCTACACCTCTACCTCCAGTACACTACTCCCAGGTCTTCCGGGGACAGACAGATTTTTGCTACCTGCTATAGCTTCCACCACAGACAGGATGACTACTGTCGGCTCGTCTAGATGCAGAAATATCACACCCTGTCCTCCAGCCCTGTCCAGGGCCCCTGCTCTAGATGACTACATCTGCATAATTTGGGGTATCTGGCTCCCATGCCCCAACATGCCCCAACATGGCTTATATATGGATACTGACTCACTCGTGACATCACTACAGGAGGGCTCTAACTAAAAGGGACCTAGCACCTGATTGCTTCTCTGTCACCACACATTTTTCTGGGACAGAGCCAACTAGTGGCAGACTAGCTAACTCCACCTGCTTACAGACTATCTATGTCAAACTGGAATGCCCATCTGTACACAGGGGTGTTTTTTTAACATTTCTATTCCAGTGATTTACCAAGTTACATACTGTATGCAGACTCCCCAACATCAAATATGGGATAATGTAATTAGAGTAGTTCTAAAGCTTTCACACCTCTTATCCTGTTCTTGGGCAATCAACATTTGTCTTCACATATTCCATAATGATTGGATTAAGGTTTCTGTGCTACCTCTGTGGATAAAAATGCTGAGATGTGTTTCCTTACACTCATTAGACTTGAAGAAGGGGCTTGGAAAAGCTATGAAACAATTTTAACATTACAGAACAGGTTCAGTTGAATGTGATTAAAGATGGCCCTACACTGTTATTTATTTTGTTCAGCCAGGAGGCTGAATGGAACCCCCCCACACACACACACACACACACACACACACACAAAATTCCTCCATTCATACAAACAAGGTGGATGGAGCAGCCTCATTGACTTGAATGACTGAGTTTGACAGGCAGTGCCTTATGTCAGTATATTGTGTTGAATTTGCCATGGCTTCAGCATGTTGACAGCCCCTCCAACTGTTTAGCCTTTAGGTGGGTGACCAAGGACAGTAAAAATGCCTAAGAGCTTGACCTCCGGCACTTAGAGCTAACCCCTACCTACTCAATATTATCCTGTTCAGTGAAAAAAGCTGGAAATGGGTGAGGCTTGAAGGAACCATTTACCTTATATTAGGAAGAGCAAACTCACTGCATTTCTCAAGTAAACATTTTTTTGTTTTAAGTGCATGTAAACTTTGACATTTAAACTTCTCTTATCTGGTCCTTTTTGGTCCGAAAAAAAATATACCATTGAATGCATTTTTAAATACATTTTTTAATCAATTCTTTATTCATTTATTCATACAAAGAGCAAATACCAATGTGTATTGCAGATAGAAATTACTTTTTCTGTGCAGGTAAATTAATACAGATATATGAGGTACTCATAAGATGCAGAAATCTGTTGGAGACAACCTAACAACCTAGACCTGGAATATACCCTTCACGTCTTGTTCACTGATGTAAGGTAGTGTAGAATATTGAAGGCACATAGGCAGGATCAAATAATAGAAGGATACAGTTTAGCTTTGTTTTTATCTAACATTGAAAGGAGGTGTTAGGTGAGGGGAGAGATAGGGTGGCAAGGGAACAGGGAAAGGGGCAGTTTGGAAGTCACAGGTATTGTCGTAAGAAGGGAGGAAGGGAAAGGAAAAAAAGAGGGGAGGAAATATAATTAAAACCAGGGGCGGCCCATTCATTAGGGGCGCCTGGGTACCACCCCCCTTACCCACGGTTGCCCCGTCTATCCATGCACCTGGCCCTTTTCAGGACACTGGATGCATGAATTCCATCAGGGGGGTGGGGGGTGTTCAAAAATAGGGTGGGCTTGGGGCGCAGAGTATTGCTCTATGAGCCCACCCAGGTGTGTTACAATAGCGAATGAATATTCACTATTGGAACACTGATCCTCTTCCCAGCCAATCAGGAAGCGGGTATAAGACCCGTTTCCCGATTGGCCAAAAAGAGAAGCATCCCAATTGGCCACCGAGGAGGAGGGAGGAAACGGAAGCCGTGAAGAGCAAGGGAAGAAGAAGCTGCTGCTGCCGTGATGCAGAGAGCAGGGGAAGCCGTGGGTGAAGCCCAGGCGCTGCCCGCCAATAGATGGGACCCGACCGGGGGGGGGGGGGGATGGTGGTGTCACTGTTTGCCACCTCCCCAAAATAAATTACCACCGGTCACCAATTTGTTTCATCTGTCAGATAAGTACTAAAATTATGCCTTTTGATCCTGCCAGTAACTAGTGCCCTGATAACTCGCTGTGCTCTTTCCATGGTATGGAGAAGAGAAGGAGGGCTGTTCTGTAATCCTATGCTAGGGTGACAATGCTGCTTCTCCATAGATACAGTACATTGATTCACTCTAAAATGGGAAATGAGTTTTTGTTAGAATCACCGGGTGAAAACAAAGGAGCCCGAGAAAAGAAAGCCATCACATCTAAGAACTGGTGGGTTGCAAAATGTTAAATATTTGTTTCTTGGATTTAGCTATGCTTTAACTTAAGACATGTTCATTTTATGGTGAGGAAAATAATAATCAGATGTTGATGCTGGCAGGTGAGCAGATAAGAGAACCAACTAAAGCATTGACACAGTTTGCCATTCCATGATTAATATTAAATGATACTATGTGATTAAACATATTTTTTGCAGTGGGTATAAGCAAGATTCTATTTCAAGTTAAATAAAAACCCGAGCAATAATACATTAAACAATTTTATTAGTTAATATTACTCACGAGTGTCTGGGAAACAGTGCAATTTTTTCTGAATCTTTTGGACAAGTAAATGATACTGGCAGAAGCCTTAAAGCACTGGTGATGTCAAGCAACAACAATTCACTGTCACATATTGATTCAATTTAAACTTTGCAAGATAGAACAATGAGTGATTTATTTAATTTACAATAATGAATTTCCATGTGATGCTGACATAAGTAAAATTGTTTGCATAACCAGTGCATTTTTATTTACTAATAAATCTAGTTGTTTTTTGTTTTTGTTTTGTTTTTTTTTATGAATGAGTTATTTTAGAAATCCGGAGTACAAGTTTCTCTCTTTGAACATTGATCAGTGACAATAATTCATAGGTGGATGCTGAGCATTTATACATGTTAAAAATACAAACAAAACATCTGCAGTGCTCATTGAAAGATGGCACCCATACAACATTTCTCCTATGCTTAGAAAAGTTTTACTGTAATTGCAGCGCATGCACAATTTTCTACAAAAAAGAAAAGGCAACAATCTCCTGATGGTTACTAAGATTGTCCAGCAAGTTGGAAACTCCATACAGATTCATGCATACCTTACTTAAAGTGGTAATAAACTCAAAAGCAAACATTTATTATAGTGCATATTATAATTCTTTTTTAGGCTTTCTTACTTTTATTCCACTTTGGTGATCTAGCCAGTAAATCTGTTGTTGTTTTTTTTTTTAACATAACACGCTGTCCTGCAGGTGTAGCGGTTGGAGGGATGAGACAAACCATTTAACACTGACAGGGTGCTTACAATGATCAACCCTTAATTATTTATGTAAAATGTTATCCCAAACTGTTGTAACTGTTTCAAAAGTGTTAGCTGCAGTTTGGCTTCAATTTTTTTAAATTTGTATCTAAATATGCTAGTACATCTAAAACTCCCCTCCCTCCCAGACTGGCAATGCTGCTGCCCATAAGTGCTCCTGTGCTCCTCCATCCAGAGTGGAGGCACTCAAACACAAGAAGTGTTTTACCAGCCAGATCACCAAGTGAAAACAGAGGGGAGAAAAAAAATGAATGTAGCCACCACATCTAATGATTGGTAAGCTGCAATATATTTAATTTTTGGTTTGGGGTTTAATACCGCTTTAATTATCCTACTCCTCAGTCTTGATTCCAATACCTTTGTTAAGCTTTTCTGCAGTGTAATGGATCAAAGTCACAATTTCCTGCCACGGGGACCAGACCTTTTCCCCTGCTCATTATCCTGGAGTTGGACTTTAGAGTAGGGCTCCATCAAAAAGGTCTTTGCTTCCTAACCCCCCTCCGCTGCCCTATTTGCCACCTTCTGTGGGGGAGGGGGGAGTGGGTACCTGTTTTTGACAGTTACCCATCCCCACTTCCGGGTGACCTCGCCGCAGCAAGGTCCCCCAGAAGTTCACCCCCCCTCCTCCTTCCTCCGCCGCCGCTTCACATATGTGCAGTAGGGAACTGGCTGTGAAGCCGCAAAGCTTCACTGCTGGTTTCCCTCACAAGGAATGGCAGCGGCAGCACCCAAGAGCTGATTGAAAATTCAGCTGGGGTGCTGACATCGTGGGATCCCTGGACAGGTGAGTGTCCTAATTTTAAAAGTCAGCAGCTACAGTATTTGTAGCTGCTGACTTTAACTTTTTTGGTGGGGGGGCTGGAGCGCCTCTTTAACCATTTTTTTTTCTCATCATTGACTATTTTTGTCAATATCTTTAGTGAGGGTACTAACAAATTCTTACAAGAGGGCCTAGCTTTATCATCCAGTGCAACATTTCGCCTTCTGACTGTATCACCGCTGATAATGCAAGTCAATGAGAATGCTCAGAAAGTGCCCTGTGAGCATTTGGGATGTGCTTATTCAGCCTGAACTGTCATATTCACAGCATCTGGAGAACTATTTATTATCCCAGAGTGCACAGAACTTTGCTCTGGCATCAGAAAACTTTTAATAGTGCAGAAAAAATGTTATGTTAGTGCTATGTAAATATGACCACTTAACATAATATAAGAACTCTGCAACTGAACCCATAGCAAAGAGCACTAACATCTAGCTTTGTTTCCTAATTATATATATTATCACTGCTATAGTTTAGATGACTTTTAGGGCTCATTCACATCAAATTCATATAAAAGTGTGTGCGTTTTCATGGAAAAATGCACACACAATCACATGCATTATGAATATTTTTTATGTGTTTTACTTGCATTTTGATGCATTTTTAATGTATTTTTTGTTTGCAATTTTATAACTCATTTCCTGCTTTGTAGAGCAAAGTGCACTTATCCTAAAGGCCACAACACAATTAGAAGAAAGCATACTGATATTTTAGTGACAAAATTATGTGCCCAAAATTCAAGCCGTCCCCCTTCCCCATAAAAAAACAAAAACAAATCAACTGTCTGGTGGAAAAGGATCTGGTCCTGAAGGTCATACGTTATTGTAGTCAAATAAAAAACAATAGTAATGGGAATTAAAAAAAAAAAGTTCCTGGAAATGTTGAATGGTGTAAATCTGTCTTTCTTTTTATACACACACATCATATTTTGTGCCTTGTGTTGTTTTGTTAACTAAATAGCCCCATTTGGAGCATTGCCATATTGTAGTATAGCACTCAGTCAGCCATAAAGCCCTTCACGGTTGGGAAACAATGAATGACTAAACATATTACTTGCTTTTAAACACAATATAGGGAAAAGTTGCAAGTGAAACTGCAGCTGTAAAAATACAATGATTTCAGCACAGTTGTCAACACATATGTTTCCCTTTTTTCTTTTTCATCCACTTTAGTGTTTATGCTTTTAAGGCAACATGTAAGATGTAATCTATAATCAGACTTTCTGACAAACATCTTCTTGATGCTATGCTTAAGGAACACAAATTTCCTACTACTTTAAATATATATTTCTTACCAGGGCTTTTTTTCTCAGAGAATAGGTACAGGAACTCAACCATGCCCACCACACACACATACCTACCAAATGGCATCAAATAGTAGCTCTTACCTCTGCATACAACCCCTCCCTCCACTGCCCTCATCTTCTCCCCCCTCCTTAAAAGCTCCACTATCTGTCATATATCTTACCTTTGTTGCAATATTAAGCTGAAACACCTATCCGCCTGTAGTACCTCCCAGCATACTATACTATACTACAGTCACTTGCAAGGGAGATTATGTAGTAGGAGCATCAACAACTGGTCACCAGGGAAAAAATGGAGACCACAGAGGGTGCAGCCTACCACGCACCCTCTCCTGCCCATGACTGCACTGAACCCTGGTCACCTGTTCTGTATCTCCCTTGTCCCTGTCCGGCACTCAGTGGGATCTGCACAGGAGTTCTGACTTGTGGGAGCTACTGGGAGATAAGCTATCACTTGTAAACGCAGAAGCTGGACTTCAGTGTTACCAAGTGATAGTGGTGAGCAGGGAGCAGAAGACCTGAGCCAGAGGTGGTGGAACTGAGTTTCCCCTAGTT
The DNA here is from genome assembly GCA_037952835.1 of Lithobates septentrionalis. NCBI lineage: Eukaryota > Metazoa > Chordata > Amphibia > Anura > Ranidae > Lithobates > Lithobates septentrionalis. The sequence continues at coordinate 3,019,939 of JBBDGP010000206.1, forward strand.
CCTGCTGAAAAAAAGCCCTGTCTCTTACAAAAAAATTGCTATCCTCTTTTAGACTTGGTCTTTGCAGAGTCCTCTGAATCAAGGTGAATCATTAGCAGTGAAGTTTGGAAGACTGAATATGAAGATGAAAAATGTTTAAAATTTTGTATTACCCACTTCAAAATTGGACTGTGACACTCCCTTCCAGTCCAGACCATTTTTTCGTTTTCAGCGCTGTCACACTTTGAATGACAATTACTCAGTCGGGCAACACTGTTCCCAAATTAATTTTGTATCATTTTTTTCAGACAGATAGAATTTTCTTTTGACTGTATTTAATCAACACTGTTTTTTAACTTTATAAAGGAAAAAAGGCCACACATTTTGAAAAAAAAAAACAGTTTGACTTAAGTTTCTGTTATAAAACTTTGCAAATAAATAGTATTCATTCGTCATACATTTGGGCCAAAATGCATTCTATTACATTTCTTTAGCGAAAAAAACAAATCAGTGTATATTATTTAGTGTGTGGGAAAGCTATAGAGTCTACATACTATGGTATATTTACTATAGTGATTTTTTTTGAAGTTGTAAATTTTGTCACAATTTTTTGGAAAATTAAGAAATTCAATATTTTTTCACAAAGTTGTAATTTTAACAAGTTATTTCTCACACAAAACATGGGTATACATAAAATTGCACCCCATATCACATTCTGCTGCTAATCTCAAGTATGGGAAATATCATATGTGTGAGACTTTTTCGCAGCCTGGATGCATAGATGGGCTCAAAGTCCAAGGAGCACCAGTATAAACTTCATGCCTGGTTTTCTGACTACATATCATATTTTTTGAGTCCTTGAATTGTCAGGACACGAGAAACACCCACAAATTGACCACATTTTGGAGAGCAAACACAGCAAGGTATTTTGTGAAAGGCATAGTCTTTTGAAAATGTCAGTTTTTGAAAAATGCGGGAAAGAAAATGAAAATACATTTTTTAAACAAAATTGTCAACTAATAAGATATTTCTAAAACACAGCATAAGCATACTTAAGCCTTGTACACACGACAGGAATTGTGTGATGACAGGCTGTTGCCGGAAAATCCGACCGTTTGTACGCTCCATCAGATAATTGTTGGCCAACTTTCCGTGGACAAATGTTGGATGACAGGTTTATAAATTTTCCGCGGACAATGGTCTGTTGTCAGATTTTCCGAGTGTGTGTACACAAGTCCGTCGGACAAAAGTCCAAAGTACGAACACGCATGCTCGGAAGCAAGGACAAACCAGAAGCGCTTGGTCTTGAAAAACTAGCGTTCGTAATGGAGAATTCACATTTGTGACGTGGTAAATTATGAAATCTCTAAATGTAATGCACATTCTCTTCTTCTTTAATGGGATCATAATGAAGCTGCTTTGCTGGTGATACTGACGGAGTTCTGCCAAACGTATTTAAAAAGGCTTTTTTTTCCTAGTGGTATCAAGAATAATATTTTTTTTTTCAAGTTACCACAACACCATTATCCCAAAGTTTTTTTATATCACAGATACAACTATGTTGGTGTTCCTTGTTAATTTTACATTGTATTTTTTAAAATGTCATTTGAAGTAAAACACATAATAAGTATTATTCTACACAATTTTTTTATTCTGCATTAAAAAAAGAAAACAAAGAAAATTAGACATGCTATCTGCCAATAGAACTTAACCAAAAAGTGCATTCTATGCATCCAAAAATATAGAAAATATACCAACCAAAAAAATAAAATAAAAGCCTCATGCATGTGTCCTGCTTCTTAATATAGGGGGTCAACAATGCCAAGAGTTGGTGAAAGCAGGGGTCCATCATCCAGAGATAATTCCGAAAATCATCCGGATTATTCTCCTGGAGCTCCCGCAGCAAAGGCATATGACATAATTGGTCACGATTAATAAAGCAACCAATTTTTGGTCCAAGAAATCCTCCTCCTCCTGTTCCTGGACTGGGCTTGGGTCAAAGCAATAACTCCAAGGCCAATAATAAATAACACGTTCTCTCCTCCGATTCTGCAACATGGCTGGTTGACGAATGGCCATTCAGAAACTAACTGAAAAGTGCAAAATGAAAAGCGCAAATCAACACTCACCAAACTTCTACTAACACGAAATTAGCAGAAGAAGCCCAAAGGGTGGCGCCTGACAATTGAACTTCCTCTTTGTCGGCTCATAGTACATCTAGTACGTCACTACGTTTGTGTTTGTTGGCCGACAATTCCTTGCCGTTTGTATGCAAGACAAGTTCCTGGCCAACGGACAAAAGTCTGAGGTTTTGTCTGCGGAAAATCCAATCGTGTGTACGAGGCTTTAGAATTACAACTCAAAACATATTCTGCTACTCCTCCCAGGTATGAAGATATCACATGTGTGGGACTTTTTCATAGTCTAGCCACATGGTGGAGGCCAAAATCCAAAGAGCACCTTCAGGCGTTCTAGAGGCATAAATTACACATTTCCTGACTACCGGTCACATTTTGGAGGTCCTGGAATGGCAGGACTTTAAAAACACACACAAAATTAACATATTTTGGAGAGTTAAAACCCCAAGGTATTTGAAGAGGCATGGTGAGTCTTTTAAAGGTTTCATTTTTATGCCATACCTTTTTTGAAAATGGGAAAGATAATTAAAATTATTTTTTTACACAATGTTGTCAGTTTAATAAGATATTTTTCCTACGCATGGGCGTACTTAGAATTTCACCCCAAAACAGAAAACACATTCTGTTACTCCTCCCATGTATAGGTACCACGTGTGAGACTTTTTCAATGTATGGACTGATTATGTACCGGACATTGTATCTTGTGTATCACAAAAATAAACCAACACTGTATAGAAAACAATGTGCTATAATGGTTGCCTCTGTATGAGTGGTCAGGGAATATTACTTACTAGTGTAGCATCACCTATATCGGTCCCCATTCCCATAAGCCAAGCAATCCTAACTTACTGGTATGTGGCTGCCCCAGGAATGTCTTTTTACTGGCCAGAAAGTATGGGAGAATAAAAAAAGGAAAAACAAAAGAGTTCCTGTGGTTCCAGTAGTGCAGCTGTCAACAGGGAATAACTGGGACTGATGTCTCACCAGAATGTAATCAGTGGAACGTGCGGATGGGTCAGTTCAGGCGGGAGGCTGAGACACAGTCAGCAAGCAGGCAAAGGATTTGTCCAGACAGCAGACAGAAATAAGATCAAATACAGGCCAGGGTCAGTATAGAGGGCAGGCAGAGGCAACACTGCAATTGTATGGCAGTGATCAGGAAAACTATAGCTGGCTTTTACTGGCCTGGTGGGACTGGGACTGGTGTGGTGGGATCAAGGACACTGTTGCTGGCTTACACTGGTTTGGTTGCACTGCGACGGGTGTGGCAGAAATCAGAAAAAACTGTTGCTGGCTGCACTTGTCTGGTGTGGTGGTGATCAGGAACTCTGTTTTTAGCTACACTGGTCTGGCGACACTGTGACTAATGTGATGTTCATCGGTGACACTGTGACTGGCTGCACTGTTAGGGCTCGTTCATATGTGAGGTTGGTGGAGGATGGTAAAACCTTGTGTTTGAGACACGGTTTTACCATCCCTAACCTCTACCTTTAGCTGCAAAGGCAGCGGCCGGGGTGTACACATGCCACAGCTGCAATGCTTCGTAACTGTGGCAGTAAATATACCCCATGTCACTTTTAGTAGATGTAGCGCCCTGACCATTGTAACCCATTCAAGTGAATAGGGGAGCTTGTGTGGGGTCCACAGGGTTAAAGCAATGCCTCCTCATTACCTTTCCTATCTCTCACTGAAGAGTGATTCTAAAACGTCTTCAGAGAGCATGGCACATGTCATGGTGTCACATTTGGGTGGGACATTGGGACTGGTGTGGTGGTGATCAGGGACACTGGGACTGGTGTGGCAGTGATCAGAGACACTGGGACTGGTGTGGCGGTGATCAGAGAGGCTGGAACTGATGTGGCGGTGATTAGGAACACTATGTTTTTTTCCTACATACTGTCACCAGAGCAGTGCAATGTCTTTATGGTGACATTTTACTGCTGTGATGGTGACCAGAGACAATACATGCAGTGATATCAGAGCATCCAGCCATTGTATATGATCACCAGCACAGCAGTACAATGTCACCATAGTGACACTGCACCTACTCTAGTGACAGTATGTAAGCTACCACACTGAACCATTGGTAAGCTGCAATATATTACATTTTTGTTTTTGGGTTTAATACCACTTTAATGGCGCTGGGTGTCACTCAACCTGGAAGACTGAGGTCTTATGGTAGAAAGAAATTACTATGGGAAGCAGCACCACAGAGGATCGTAAGATTGCATCCGGAGATGCTTTTTTTTTTTTCAACCATGGCTGAGCTATTCATTTTTTTAATTAAGAGCCAAAGTTGAGCTTTACCCTATACGCAACCACTGTATAATGTTTGACTATCAAAAACACTTACGTGAGCTATGGGCTTCTTACGTGGATACTAATTCTGGAACACCAACATTACCTATACTAAAGGCAAGTAGCCTTAACAGCCTTGTCCTGGAACTATTTTATGAATAAAGATTGTTTTTGTCATAGGATTCTGAGACAGGTTCAAAACAAATGATTCTAGAGAAACCTTCACGGTTTTGAGCCCTTTTTTATCTTTAATTGTATAGGTTTTTTGGAACTAAAGGTTCATTAAATAAACATTTAACACAGGGTGTAACAATGACATATTCACTGAGAATTATGGATTTTCTAAGAGAACACAACAGGAGCTGACGTTTTTAGACACTCTCACTCTGATTGAAACTACCTATAAAGCTTTTTGTAAGTGTGGCATGACTTGAATCTGGTGTATTTTTTTAAGTTGGTGTTTCTGCTCTTTTACCCCAGTATCTCACCTATTTTTTGTTTGTAGCTATTTAGGGACTCATCCCCCACCATCCAGAGCTGGTGCATTCATATGGGTTAGACCTCTTGCATTTGATACTCCTGTTTGAGCATCTACTTTTTCAGCCGTAATTTCAGGTGTTTTTTTGTACGCATTTGCGTGTAATTATGCACATTTTTGCGTATATGCGTTTGCGAATTTTCGGGCAAATTTATTCTCGCATTCTTGTTCTGCACAATATGCAAATGGACATTTGGCCTTAGGCCTCTTACATATGGCAGCTTAAAAAAGCTCAGTATAGCTTATTTTTTTACTGAGCTAAAATACAGCCCAATCATTGTAATGTGCCTATGCATACAGGCGCGTTAACAAGCGGCGCGTATTCTTCAGTAAAAAAATATAGAAAAATCTGCATTTTTGGTCAGTAAATTACTCCTATATGTTCGCTAATGGCCATTATTTACAATCTGCAGAAGAAGAACATGAGAATAAGTTTACGCGAATGCATATGCGTGCAAATACATGAAAAAAAAGTCTGAAAAGGTAAATACTTAAACAGGAGTATCGTGTGCAAGAGGCCTTATGCCCCGTACACACGGTCGGATTTTCCGATGGAAAATGTCCGATCGGAGCGTGTTGTCGGAAATTCCGACCGTGTGTGGGCTCCATCGGACATTTTCCATCGGATTTTCCGACACACAAAGTTTGAGAGCAGGATATAAAATTTTCCGACAACAAAATCCGTTGTCGGAAATTCCGATCGTGTGTACACAAATCCGACGGACAAAGTGCCACGCATGCTCAGAATAAATAAAGAGATGAAAGCTATTGGCCAATGCCCCGTTTATAGTCCCGACGTACGTGTTTTACGTCACCGCGTTCAGAATGATCGCATTCTCCGACAACTTTGTGTGACCGTGTGTATGCAAGACAAGTTTGAGCCAACCTCCGTCGGAAAAAATCCTAGGATTTTGTTGTCGGAATGTCCGAACAAAGTCCGACCGTGTGTACGGGGCATTAGTCCGAACTGATTCTTGCAATTAATTCACTGTTTGTTCTGTGTTTTGAGCTAGGCCCTTCTGTCATACAATATATCTTCTGATCCGACCTGGCTTCAGTTTCTGTTCCTGTTTGTATATCTGTATTGGCATTGACCTCTGTTCTGATGTGTTTGTATGTGTATCCTGTTGCAGCTGTGAATGGCTGTCTGTTTCTCTCTGTCTGTCTACTCTAATTTAGCAAACACTTTGTTCCTGACTGTTCTCATCTGCGTTCAGGTAGGCTATCCCACGCCATGCTTCCCCAAGCTATCCTGCCATACAAATCTATCTGCACTTTCAGCAGACCTAAAAAATACCAGGCAGCCTTGCAAGAGCTCCTAAGCACCAGCTGGCAACACAGTATGCAGTATTGTTTGATGTGGACTTGCACCTGCTTCCCTATGTGTCTTCGCTCAGATTATTATGGCTGTTCTGCTTTCTGCTGTGCTCCTATCACCAGGTCCTTTCACCCCAGGAGTTCCCAAGGTCTCTAGATAGAGCTACCAATTCCCTGTTGTCCATAAGAGAGTCATCTGGTAGAGGAGGGGGATAAGCGATTGCTCTGACTCATTTGTTTGTGTGTTTAAATTGGAGCTTGAGCTATTGAGTTATGTAAAACAACACACATTTTTCAGCAAAGCAGGGAAGGATAACCTGAAAAGTACGTACAGTAAAAGGGAGTCTTGAAGTCTACCTGCAAACTAGACTTGAAAAATATTTATATGCAGTAGTTCTTTTTATCTGACAAAGAAAAAACATATTTTAATTGTGCTTTAGTTGTGCCCATAATAAAAATAAATAAAATATATATATAAAATGATGAAACATTCCCATTAAGAATTTGATATCTCTTATCGGTATAGACTTAAAGTAGAACTAAAGGCAAAAGTTTTTTGTTTTTTTTTTTCATTTTGGCTAGAATAAAGGTTATATCCCCTGTCAAGTCTTCTTTTTTTGCCATCTGTGTCCCATTGGGGAGGTTTCCCTTTGCATCCTCATACACAGCCAAAGCAGGAAGTGAGAGGAAATCCCTTGTCACTAGGGTCATCAAAACTAGTGTTCCTCTTTTGAAAAAAAATCCCATCTATTACTGTTTTGGGGACAACCCAAAATGTGGGATTTTTTTTTTTCACTTTTACGCACAGTGATAATGATAAATAAGACAAATAGAGAGGCTGAATCTCCCTAATGGGTGTACACTAGACCAGAAAAACCTGACAGATGTTCTAATCCCTCTCCATTCTGTCCAAACCTAAAAAAAACCCAAAAAAACTTGCCTTTAGCTATACTTGAAGTTGTGCATTTTATGGGGTGAATTTACTAAAGAAAGTACTAATATAGTTCTGTTAACTTCAACAATTCAATTCTGTGTAGTGGAAATTTCCATTTTTCCCTTTACTTAATTGAGTAATCAAAGTGAGCAGAGCTTTCCTGGGCAACAATTTTCTCCTTGAGTAAATCATCCCCTAAGAATGGCATAAAGGGGCGCAATTCATTTGTTGCCATGCACGTGGGTTTGCGGCCACCCCCTCCCCTTTCCTTTCCCTAGGAATATTTGTTTTTTATTACCGGTAATTAAAATTAAAATGCTTATTTTACATTCATAACAATAAAGTGCCGCGGCCATTATTCAAAGCCATACTTTTGTCTTAATGTTTATTTGCTTGGGTGGGTTTGGGGTTTATATGGCCTACGATCCCACGTTCTATATTTTGTTGACTTTGTCCAGTTACAACTGACTGCTGTAACTGTAGAGGGATAATACTTAAGGTTATATTTTTTACTCTTAGTTAACTCCACCGTTACATGTGATGATGCCAACTTATTTACACTTATTTTCTGACATGAACAAGATAAAAATACTTCCTGTCCTTCAGACAGATGAGAACACTAAAGCCTGTAAATCCCACTAACTTGAACTTCATATGAGTTTTCTGCTTCATCTGGTATATTTTGGCTTCACAGTCTATGCTACTTAAGTGGGCCAGTAAATTATCTGGCCATGGCTACATAAACATCTATTAAAAAAAAGTAGGAGCTCATATTATGACGTTAGTCAGCAAAATAATATATAAAACACTTGTGATTGTTTCAGCTGTAGTTTAAGCAAAAAAGTAAGCTAGTGCCCACAATAACGTCAAGTTTTAAATTTCATTCTTCTTTAGCTAGAAAAATGAAGTTTGGTATGTGACTGGTTGCTATAGCCATTGTTTGCTTGCAGGGGCAGTACCATGGGAAAGCAAAGTATGGCACTTGCCATGTGCACCCCTGCTATAGGACATTATTCCTATCACTAGAAACCAAACAACTCTAATGCCCTGTACACATCATAGGATTTTCCGACAGAAAATGTTCTATAGGAGCTTGTTGTTGGAAATTCCCACCGTGTGTAGGCTCCATCGGACATTTTCCATTGGAATTTCCGTCACACAAAATTTGAGATCTGGATCTCAAATTTTCCGACAAAAATATTTGTTGTTGTCGTAAATTCCGATCGTGTGTACACAATTCCGACGCACAAAGTTCCACGCATGCTCGGAATCGAGCAGAAGAGCAGCGCCGGCTATTGAACTTCATTTTTCTCGGCTCGTCGTACGTGTTGTACGTCACCGCGCTCTTGACGTTCGGAATTTCCGACCAACTTTGTGTGACCGTGTGTATGCAAGACAAGTTTGAGCCAACATCCATAGGAAAAAAAAAACATGAATTTTGTTGTCGGAAAATCCTATCGTGTGTACAGGGCATAAAAGGGGATGTTACTGCTTGTACGGGTGTACCTAAAGTCTTTTAGCACCTTTTTTTTAAAGCCCCCTACATTCACATTTATTTTACCAGGTCAAATCAAGCCAAATTATCTGTTTATTTACATCAAATTGTTAGATTGGCTAGTTGTTATTCTTGTAATGCAGCAATATGGTTTAAGAGCAATTCATAACAGAAGTGATATATGAAAGGAATGTGTATGTTCTCCCTATGTTTGCATTGTTTCTTCTAGATGACGCAGTTCACTCCCACAACCCAGAAAACGGTATTGACATTGAGGCAAACTGGCATTAACACAAACTGCATGACTGTGATGGTGACAATAGTCTGTGTATTATGGGCACAGGAACTAATAAGAATCATTTTATATACGGTACTCTACGAATCACTGTGGCATTGTTGACCCTGTTGATTTGTATATATGTTTAAAAAAATAGTTAAAGCTGTATATATTCATTAAAAAAATAATTAAATCGTTATCATTAAATGCATTTAGTATGCTTAAAGCGGACCTTCATTCATTTTTTCATCTTTCCATCTATTAAATCTTGTGCCCTTGTTGTTTTAACTTTGAATAATAAAACATTTTTTTTTCTGCCACTAAATACCTTATACAGCCCACCTCCTGTTTCTTGTCTGGTAAAAAGCCTAGGCCTATGACATCATGCACAGCTCTCTCTCATTCTCGTGAGAGTTTGCCAGGAAGGGGGGGGGGGGGTGAGTCATAAGAGGTCCAATGAGTGCTGCAGGGCTGCAGAGCTGGAGGTGTGCCTCTGTGTGTCTGTGTAAATCCAGGAATTGAACAGACAGCCGCTTTAGCTGCCCACAGTTAAAATGGATGCAGCCAGACTCTGGAGGGAGATTTCTGCAGCATATTTGGCAAGTACAGAATCACAGTATATATAGGATAATATGCAAAGTGGTTGGAGGGAAGCTTTAGGATGGCAAAGATGTTTTTATTACATATTAAGTGAGCAGACTGCAGTTCCTCTTTAAAGTGTTGCTAAACCCACAACTGTAAAATCAGTCTGTATTTGCAGTAAAACATGCTTGTTATACTCACTGTGGAACCTAAGGGATTAATCCTCTGATCATCTTCTTCTTCCACAGTCCCCAATCCATCTCCTGATAGAACAGAGCCTTGGAGCAAGTTACACATGCTCAGTTTGGTGTGTATTGCTAGTGTTGTTTTCTTGGGAGGGTGCATGTGATCAGCACAGGGTCAATCAGCACTGTCCAGACAGAGGGTCAGGGGTCCTGCAGCCTCATTGGACAGTCAGAGGAGAGTGGAAACTCCTCCTACAAGCAAAGTCACAAGACTGCTATAACTGCTAATGAGTTTATATTTACTAAAACTATTGTATTTCCTTGTTCTGTGTACTGTGGGAGACCAGATATAGTGATCGCAGGGTCCTGGGTTTAGTAAGACTTTAAGTGCTATTGTAATTTATTCCTAAATTTCTAATTAGCTTCCTGCAATTCTCTGAACAGCAGAATCCATACTTGGTGAGAGAGGACTAGGACCTGGGCTGGAGAGGGTTTGCTGCATTATGCAGACTGAGGCCTGCCATAGACTGTTCGAATCTCGGCCGTTTCAGCAGGAACTGGCCGAGATTCGAACCATGTATGGGCAGGCTGAATGTACCAAGTTGATTAATCGATCAACTTGGGTACAACCAGTCTGCCAGATTTTGCATGTGATTATTGCTAGCGGCTCCCCACCGGGAGAATACAAATGGCTCGGCGAGAGGATTCCCCTGTCAACACTGTGTTGATGGGGGAATCGAGTCAATTTTTTTGCTGCTGCCAGTGGTTGCAGGAAAGAAATTAGCTTTGTGTATGGGCTGCCTAACACTAGCAATGTGCTAGCAGGAAGAGAAAGGTGAATGTAGTGACGATTCATCAGTGTGCTATTGCTTCTTCCTTCCTTCTGATCAACAGGCTGGAGGCAGTAGAAGTCCAGGATCTGACTATGCATTGTGGCAGTAGTGTCCAGATCATAAGAATGGCTGTACAGAATTATGAATCTTTTGGCAGGCCCCATATATGTTTCCAAAAGGTATTTTAAGCTTTCTTCTTGGAGCTTTAATTCTAAATAGAATATAATCTGGCTTGAGTCTAAAAACATAAATTTACTTAAATGCACTGTAAACAGAAATACGAAGATCTGTCAAGAAATTATTTGTTAGCAAATGAATACTCTGATATAACAAAACTATGGCAGATATGCAGTTGGCTACAGTGAATTTCAGCTATTTCCTATTTTTAGGTTGTGTGTTGAACAAAGCCAAGAGGATCCTAACATTAGAGAGGTATTTCCCTTGCTGGACACTTGTTAGCAGGAGTGGAGATTCACAGGCCTGTCTGGCCTCAGAAACAGAAATAGAATACCCCAGAGACAGATGTCTATGTACACTGACTGGTGCAGAGAAGGCTGTTAAAACAAATGTGTAACTCAGAATGGAAAACAATGTACCACAGCATAGGATAGATATATGATAATGGTAGAATGATGGATGTCACGCTGAGCTTATATGTGAATCACGAACCTTACTATTTACAGGATATAACATGTCAAAAGGAATATATCATGATATGCCATGACATACGATCTATACTATCTGTAGAAGATTGCCTGGAATTCTGAAGACCAAGGGTTGGCAAGATGAGGGGGCTTTCAGGAATTTCAGGAATTTTAAGCTATTCATAAATGTATTGCATTCCATTAAAATGTAATTATATAGAGTCCTTTATTTTATGTTGGTTTATCTTTATTAGATTTTTAAACAATTATCCAACAACTATGGCAATCACTTAGTCATGAAAGTTTGCATTACATTTTTATAAGAAAAAAAAATATCCATTGCCCATCCACTCATTTTATATTGGAAATTTAGACATCTATAAGTAAAAAACTTTAATAATAATGTATAACTATTACTGTATATTTAGCGTTAGGCCCCATCAATGTTTAAGCTAATTTTCTGGTGGGGGGATAGAGTTTTTTTTACAATTATTTTTAGGCCAATAGTTAAAATGCAAGAAAATATGCAGAAAAACTTGGGTTTACCAGGTGCTCCTATAAAAATCTATTTGAGACAAAAAGTGAATATAATGTAAATCTTATTCCCAGTACACACGATCGGATTTTCCGACAACAAATGTTAGATGTGAGCTTGTTGGCTGAAAGTCCGACCGTGTGTATGCTCCATCGAACATTTGTTGTCGGACTTTCCGCCAACAAATGTTGGCTAGCAGGTTCTCAAATTTTCCGCCAACAAAACTTTGTTGTCGGAATTTCCGATTGTGTGTACACAAGTTCGACGCACAAAAGTTCACGCATGCTCGGAATCAAGCAGAAGAGGAGCCGCACTGGCTATTGAACTTCATTTTTCTTGGCTCGTCGTACGTCTTGTACGTCACCGCGTTCCCACATTTGTAATTGTTGGCCAATATTTGTGTGACCGTGTGTATGCAAGACAAGTTGGAGCCAACAACCTTCCAACAAAATTCCACGGTTTTGTTGTCGGAAAGTCCGATCATGTGTACGGGGAAAAAGTGTCAAGCATTAGGTCACTTCTGGTGAAGCTTCCAAATGCTCAGCGGACACAGGGCCTTTAATATAGCTAGTATAAATACTTGATGCTGTGTTCATGTTAGCTTCTTATACTGAAAAACACAGGCTGTGAGAGAAAACAGCATTTGAAGTCAAGAATCTACTGCTTTCCACAGTGCTGTAAATCTGATACTAGGAACATGTTTACACGTTCCTTCAAAACATATGTTGGGGGAAAGATGACTAAGGAAGCAGAATGTCAGCAGGCTTTTTTTTTTTTCCTATAGACACCCATCAGATGTTGGAGTACCATTACCATAATTTCAGTGATCGAAGGAAGGGTGTGGAACACTGCTTATTAAAGATGATTGCTTCTATAAAAGTAACGCTGCCCAGACAAGTTACAATCTGATTGTAAAATATCTATTAGAATTATCAAAACCTATGTAGCGTGAGGGCCTATGTAATAGAGTATAAATAGAATAGATTGTTTAGGTGGGCTCTGGCTACATATTAGTTGGTAGGTCCAAAGAAGATTATATGGAAATTGTGCAATGAGACTGTAACTGTAGAATAAGTCCTGCTTATGGTAGGACATATGTGTGGCATGTAACTGGGATCGTGGCATTACGATTTTAATCTGGAGCCCTTCTTTATGGTTTTCACAGCTAGATAAAGAGTGGACAACCACAGGAACGGAGCAACTGCTTAACCCAGGATCTTAACCCCTTGGCGCTGACAGTATGCAGTTATGTGACCTCACTGGACTGGGCTTTTTTCTGTGGGCTGCATATCTGCATATCTGTCTCACTGAGAGCCCCGGGTCCTGTATTAACGTCCGGGACCTGGAAATCACGGTTCCAGGTCACTTGATTGCTGTGATAGCCTCTGATTGGATATCACAGCGATCAGTCATTGTGAAGCCCGCCCCTGTGTTTCTCTCTGTGTGAATGGAGAGAAAAGATACATTGTATAATTCTCTCTTCTTGCAGAGAGAAAAAAAGTATATGTAAAAAATAAAATATTAATAATAAATAATAAAGAAAAAAATAAAGAAAAAATACACAAATCAATGTTTGATCTAGGTCAGTGCCAGGCTTACTGTTTGGGTCAAGTGATGGTCAAAGGTCAAGGCCAGGGTCAAAGGTCATGATCAGTATATTTTGGACATTTTTAAAATTAGTATCAATGTCAGTTAGCATCAGTCTCAGTGTGTTTTAGGTAGGATAAAAAAAAGCAAAATGCACGCTATTGTTTCTGGGCTGTACTATGAGTACAAACAACAAATATCATACACATATGTGGTATCACTGCGATTGTTGGGAGCCCTTACTCCATCATTAAATGTTTTGAGAGGTTTGTTTGAAATCACATCTTAAAGCAAGCATTCCTATTGATCTGGATAAGTATCAGTTTGCCTATCGTGCAAACAGTTTCACAGATGATGCAATTTCTATTGCATTGCATACTGCCTTGACACATCTTAAGCACTCAAACACATATGTTAGATCTGGTGTCTAATACTATTATTTTGAATACAGGGGTACCACAGGGATGTGTGTTAAGTCAGGCCCTGTTTACATTGCTTACGCACGACTGTACTTCCATACATGCATCTAACACTATAGTGAAATTTGCTGATGACACCACTTTAGTGGGACTCATACAAGATAATCATGAGGAAGCTTATAGGCAGGATCGTGTGTACACAATTCCAACGCACAAAGTTCCACGAATGCTCAGAATCAAGCAGAAGAGCCGCACTGGCTATTGAACTTCATTTTTCTTGGCTCGTCGTACGTGTCGTACGTCACCGCGTTTTTGACGTTTGGAATTTTCGACAAGATTTGTGTGACCATGTGTATGCAAGACAAGTTTGAGCCAACATTCGTTGGAAAAAAAACATGGATTTTGTTGTCGGAAAATCCTATCGTGTGTACAGGGCATAAGGCTTCTGGTCAATTTCTGTCATTGTACCATTGAGAGTATTCTTCTCCACTGCACTGTAGTGTGGTATGTCAGCTGCAGGGCAGAGGATAAGAAGTGCCTGTCTCGTGTGGTGAAAACAGCACAGCGGATCATAGGAACAGAGCTACTGAATTTGGACACAGCATATGCCAGCTGATTAAAAAAGCGGGCAAAAGCTATCAGTAGTGATCCAACCCACCCAGGTTACAGTGTGTTTGTCCAATTGCCATCAGGGAGAATATATAAGACATTTAAAATGCATACTAATCGCTTAACGTATAGTTTTTCCCTAGGGCTGTATAACCAGGTACAGCATTTTAGGACTGTTATGTGGAATTATAATTTTTTAAATAACATTTTATATTTTGTTATATTTTAACCACTTCAGCCCCAGAAGATTTTACCCCCTTCCGGACCAGAGCACTTTTTGCGATTCGGCACTGTATTGCTTTAACTGACAATTGTGCAGTCGTGCGACGTTGCACCCAAACAAAATTGACATCCTTTTTTTTTTTTTTTACCACCTTTTGGTGGTATTTGATCACCTCTGCGGTTTTTATTTTTTGCGCTATAAACAAAAAAAGAGCGACAATTTTGAAAAAAAATATTTTTTACTTTTTGCTAAAATAAACATCCCCCAAAAATATATTAAAAAACTAATTTTTACCTCAGTTTAGGCCGATATGTATTCTACATATTGTTAGTAAAAAAATCGCAATAAGCGTATATTAATTGGTTTGCGCAAAAGTTATAGCGTCTACAAAATATTGGATAGTTTTATGGCATTTTTATTATTATTTTTTTTTTTATTAGTAATGGCAGCGATCTGCGATTTTTATCGTGACTGCGACATTATGGCAGACACATTGGACACCTTTGACACTATTTTGGAACCACTGCCATTTATGCAGCGATCAGTGCTATAAAAATGCACTGATTACTGTGTAAATGACACTGGCAGGGAAGGGGTTAACCACTGGGAGGCGATCAAGGGGTTAAGTATGTCCTAGGGAGGGATTCTAAATGTGGGGGGGATGGGCTTCCACTCACATGACAGCAAACACTGCTCCCGATGACAGGGAGCAGTAATCTCTGTCATGTCACAAGGCAGAATGGGGAAATGCCTTGTTTACATAGGCATCTCCCCGTTCTGCGGCTCTGTGACACGATCGCGGGGAGACCGGCAGACAGTCCCGCGGGCACGGTCACGCTATACGCGGCGCTAGCCCCGCCAATTAAAGGGGACTTACAGGTATGCCCATTTGCCCACCACTGCCATTGTGCCGACGTATATCGGCGTGCAGCGGTCGGCAAGTGGTTAATAGATATGTGGGCATGTGCTAGGAGTATGCATGTGTGGTTTTGTTGAGAAGTGTTATTGCTGTTGTAAAGAGCATCCTGATAAATGTTGTTGTATGTATACAATGACAATTAAGTATATCTTAATCTTATTCTTTACCCTTAGGCGTGAAGGGGTTAAAGACAGTGGCGATCACTGTAGTAGCAGGAACTACTACAGTGATCTCCAGCTTCCACAGTGATCCCTCAGGTCTGGAATATGCATGCTTACATTGGTCCAAGTCGGACCAATGTAACTATGCAATACAATCCATACCTGGAATTCAGCTTTATTAGAAACATCAATGAATCATTTGATCAGTATTATTCTTTTTTGTCATATGATTTTCAACGCAGAAAAATTTTAGGTTTCACAATTCTTGGCCACTAAATTGGTTGTTTTGTGACCTGGCCAGCTTCAACATTCAAGCTTTCGATTAGTTATGATGGCAAGCAAACTATTGTAAACCATAAAAACAGAATTAACCGAATCCCAAATGGGAAAATATTTGCTACCTAAACTATTTCTACTTCAGTGGACAATGTAGACAACTTTATCTTCTTTATAGTGGTGGTGAAATCAGTGTCATCCAAAATCGTGGGAAATAGGTCTTTTTTTTCTTTATTGTGTCCCCATGGTTGTTAAAATAGAACTGTATCTTTAAACAAAAATCAAGATTTCCAATACCTTTAGTGAAAAAAAGTTTCTTACCTTCCTGTTCTCAAGAATCTGTAGACTCTTGACTCTCTACAAAGCCCATTGTAAAATACTGCCAATTGCTGGGTGCTGAGATGATATACCTCTCGAGGCCATGTGGGAGTTACACCATCCCAGGTCAGCCAATCAAGATGCAGAGCCTGATAGAAGATGCCTCATCACCAGAGAATAGGTCAATTTAGTTCCGCTTTAGAGTAAAAAGCTAGTCAGAGGGGTAGATTTACTAAAACTAAGGAGTGCAAAATTTGGTGCAGCTCTGCATAGAAACCCATTGATAATGTTAGCTATGACGAAACGCGTCTGAAGAGGTACGTGCTGACGTCACCACGCTGTCTCGTTGAGGAGGATGGGACTTGTTTGCTTATGCCGGCCGGCTTCATATTCCCATGCGAGTTGTTTATCCTTTGTTTGTAAGTGCATTTCCTTTATTTTAACCACTTCAGCCCCGGAGGATTTTACCCCCTTCCTGGCCAGAGCACTTTTTACAATTCGGCACTGCATCGCTTTAACTGCTAATTGCGCGGTCATGCAATGCTGTACCCAAACGAAATTTGCGTCCTTTTCTTCCCACAAATAGAGCTTTCTTTTGATGGTATTTGGTCACCTCTGCCGTTTTTATTTTTTGCGCTATAAACGGAAAAAGACTGAAAATTTTGAAAAAAAATGATATTTTCTACTTTTTGTTATAAAAAAAATCCAATAAGCTCAATTTTAGTCATACATTTAGGCCAAAATGTATTCGGCCACATGTCTTTGGTAAAAAAAATGTCAATAAGCGTATATTTATTGGTTTGCGCAAAAGTTATAGCGTCTACAAACTAGGGTACATTTTCTGGAATTTACACAGCTTTTAATTTATGACTGCCTATGTCATTTCTTGAGGTGCTAAAATGGCAGGGCAGTACAAAACCCCCCCAAATGACCCCATTTTGGAAAGTAGACACCCCAAGGAAATTGCTGAGAGGCATGTTGAACACATTGAATATTTATTTTTTTTGTCCCAAGTGATTGAATAATGACAAAAAAAAAAAAATGATATATTGCTCACACAGGCCATAGGCATATGTGGAATTGCACCCCAAAATACATTCAGCTGCCTCTCCTGAGTACGGGGATACCACATGTGTGGGACTTTTTGGGAGCCTAGTCGCGTATGGGGCCCCGAAAACCAAGCACCGCCTTCAGGATTTCTAAGGGCATACATTTTTGATTTCACTCCTCACTACCTATCACAGTTTTGAAGGCCATAAAATGCCAAGATGGCACAAAACCCCCCCAAATGACCCCATTTTGGAAAGTAGACACCCCAAGCTATTTGCTGAGAGGCATGGTGAGTATTTTGCAGCTCTCATTTGTTTTTGAAAATGAAGAAAGACCAGAAATTTTTTATTTTTTTTTATTTTTTAAATTTTCAAAACTTTGTGACAAAAAGTGAGGTCTGCAAAATATTCACTATACCTCTCAGAAAATAGCTTGGGGTGTCTACTTTCCAAAATGGGGTCATTTGGGGGGGGGTTGTGCCACCTGGGCATTCCATGGCCTCCGAAACTGTGATAGGCAGTAAAGAGTGAAATCAAAAATTTACGCCCTTAGAATGCCTGAAGGCGGTGCTTGGTTTTCGGGGTCCCGTGCGCGGCTAGGCTCTCAAAAAGTCTCACACATGTGGTATCCCCGTACTCAGGAGAAGCAGCAGAATGTATTTTGGGGTGTAATTTCACATATCCCCATGGCATGTTTGAGCAATATATCATTTAGTGACAACTTTGTGCAAAAAAAAAAAAAAATTGTCTCTTTCCCGCAACTTGTGTCACAATATAAAATATTCCATGGACTCGACATGCCTCTCAGCAAATAGCTTGGGGTGTCTACTTTCCAAAATGGGGTCATTTGGGGGGGTTTTGAACTCTCCTGGCATTTTATGCACAACATTTAGAAGCTTATGTCACACATCACCCACTCTTCTAACCACTTGAAGACAAAGCCCTTTCTGACACTTATTGTTTACATGAAAAAGTTTTTTTTTTTTTGCAAGAAAATTACTTTGAACCACGAAACATTATATATTTTTTTTAAAGCAAATGCCCTACAGATTAAAATGGTGGGTGTTTCATTTTTTTTTTTCACACGGTATTTGCGCAGCGATTTTTCAAACACATTTTTTGTGGAAAAAACACACTTTTTTAAATTTTAATGCACTAAAACACACTATATTGCCCAAATGTTTGATGGAATAAAAAAGATGATCTTAAGCCGAGTACATGGATACCAAACATGACATGCTTTAAAATTGCGCACAAACGTGCAGTGGCAACAAAATTAATACATTTTTAAATACCTTTAAAAGCCTTTACAGGTTACCACTTTAGATTTACAGAGGAGGTCTACTGCTAAAAATACTGCCCTCGATCTGACCTTCGCGGTGATACCTCACATGCATGGTGCAATTGCTGTTTACATTTGACGCCAGACCGACGCTTGCGTTCAACTTAGCGCGAGAGCAGGGGGGACAGGGGTGCTTTTTTTTTTTTTTTTTTTTTCTTTATTATTTTTTTGCTTTTTTATCTTATTTTTAAACTGTTCCTTTCATTTTTTTTTTTTAAATCATTTTTATTGTTATCTCAGGGAATGTAAATATCCCCTATGATAGCAATAGGTAGTGACAGGTACTCTTTTTTGAAAAAATTGGGGTCTATTAGACCCTAGATCTCTCCTCTGCCCTCAAAGCATCTGACCACACCAAGATTGGTGTGATAAAATGCTTCCCCAATTTCCCAATGGCGCTGTTTACATCCGGCGAAATCTAAGTCATAAAATGCTCGTAGCTTCCGGATTCTTAGGCCATAGAGATGTTTGGAGCCACTCTGGTCTCTGATCAGCTCTATGGTCAGCTGGCTGAATCACCGGCTGCTTTCTCAGGTTCCCTGTTGAGACAGGAGAGCCAGAGAAAAACACGGAAGACGGTGGGGGGGGCATTCCCTCCCACTGCTTGTAAAAGCAGTCTAGAGGCTAATTAGCCGCTAGGATTGCTTTTACATGAAAGCCGACCGCTGGCTGAAAAGAATGATACCAAGATGATACCTAAACCTGGAGGCATCATTCTGGTATAACCACTCAAAGTCGTGAATGGCGTACCTGAAGACAAAAAATGGTTAACAATAAAGCACAGTAAACAGTAAAGTATAAAAAATTGCATACCTGAAAAGCAAACATGATAAAACATAACAACAATAAAACATTGCAGAATAGAACACAGTAAAAAAGAGCAGAACAATAGAGAGAGAATAGAGAGAGAAAGAACAATAAAACGACAACTATTTTTTTTTTTGTGTTTTTTTTGCAAACTTGTAACTTTTATAACGGTAACCGGTTCCAGGTTCGGGTCTCTCAAAATGCGATGGCATCTTGGGAGATCCTGTGAAAGTGTGTCCTAGTCTGTGCAATGCTGTACCCTACGCTAATACTCAACTAGTGCATGGTAGCGTTCAAAACATTCACCAATGCAAAGACCAGGATTGTCAGGACAGGAGGGACAATAATAGCGGGTGTCACGCCTATATCCGCGCTTGCTGCAGACACGACATCTATTTTGGGGGGGTTTGTTGGGTAGGGGTACTCGGGAGGACATAAAAATGCCTCTCATGCAGCCGACTGCATTTGGTTGGGGATGTGAATGGGGGAAGTACGGGCGCTGCAGAAGCGGTGGGTTCCCAATTAGGATTGGCGAATGCAGCAGGAAGGGCACTATGGGCACGACGGGCCTGTGTTTGTCTTTTTGGTGGCAGCGGGACACTACTTGTGCTTGCCACCTCACCAGCTTCAACTGCACTTATGGGACTCGCCACGTCACCAAGTGTTACTGCAGTGCTGGTTTGACTACGACCGGGGTGTACTAGGCCGCTGGCGCTTGCCAGTTCACCAAAACGCTACCAAAAAAACTGTTAGCGATCGCAGGGATCAGGCCTGACTCTGCGAACGCTGCAGTTATGCGTTTAGTGTTTTGTAAGTGACAGTGATCGATCGATACTGCACTTGGGTGGGCTGGGCCGGGCGGAGGGGCAAAACGCGGGTGCTAGCAGGTATCTGGGCTGATCCCGCTAACACTGCGTTTTTGGGAACCCTAAACTGCTGGGACGCTAGTATAGATCTGATCGGATCAGATATTGATCCGTTCAGATACTATACCACTAAGGGAGGTGTACGGTGCGTGCGTGGGTGTTAGCGGTACTGGCACTAACCTGACGCTGCCTGGGGCTGGTGCTTGCCAGTTCACCAAAACGCTACCAAAAAAAACTGTTAGCGATCGCAGGGATCAGGCCTGACTCTGCGAACGCTGCAGTTATGCGTTTAGTGTTTTGTAAGTGACAGTGATCGATCGATACTGCACTTGGGTGGGCCGGGCGGAGGGGCAAAACACAGGTGCTAGCAGGTATCTGGGCTGATCCCGCTAACACCGCGTTTTTGGGAACCCTAAACTGCTGGGGACGCTAGTATAGATCTGATCGGATCAGATATTGATCCGTTCAGATACTATACCACTAAGGGAGGCGTATGCTGCGTGCGTGGGTGTTAGCGGTACTGGCGCTAATCTGACGCTGCCTGGGGCGACGCATATCACCGCCGGGCGATCAGGGGGCTAAACCTTTATTCGGTAATAAACGGCGGGTGCCCTGACACTATAAAAAATAAACGAACTAACCAGCGTCACCCGTAACACTTATACGGTGATCAGTGGTGAAAGGGTTAACTAGGGGGCAATCAAGGGGTTAAAACATTTATTAGGTAGTATATGGGGGTCCCTGTCGCTATAAAACGCTGACGGCGAACCTAAATATTTACGTCCCTAACTAGCGTCACCAGCGACACTAATACAGCGATCAGAAAAATGATCGCTTAGTGACACTGGTGACGGGGGGTGATCAAGGGGTTAAAACTTTATTAGGGGGGGTTAGGGGGGTACCCTAGACCTACAGGGGGGTAATACTCACTGTCCTAACACTTCTAACTGTCACAAACTGACACTATGCAGTAATCAGAAAAAAAAAAAAAACCCTGCTTGGTGTCAGTTTGTGACAGGGGGGGGGTGATTGGGGGGGGATCGGGGGGGGATCGGGGGGCGATCGGGGGGGGATCGGGGTGTTTTGTGTGCCTGGCATGTTCTACTGTGTTGTGTAGTGTTGGTGCACTCACTCACACGTCTTCTCCCCTCGGCTCTGGAACGGAACTCCCGAGCCGAGGAGAGATGACATCACATCCTCTGCCTCTGTGTACTATACAGAGGCAGAGGATGTTTCTCATTGGCTGGGAGCGATCGCGAGGGGGGGGGCCACGATCGGATGGCCTCCCCCTCATCTTTGATCGCTGCCAGACAAAAGCTGACCGCTGCTGGCCCGCGGGAAGGCATCACGTATCAGGTACGTGATTTTGCCTGCCCGTGCCATTCTGCTCACGTATATAGGCGTGAGGCGGTCGGCAAGTGGTTAATAAATCAGTGTTGATGATATCACGCCATTGGTCTATATACTGTATATCTCTTTTGGGTTATCATCTACTGGCAACTATGGCTCCGTGAGACCATTTCCCTCGTTTGCTGAGCGATTGATCTATATATCACACAAGTTGTTTCCTGAAGTATACCGTGGCTCAGTTTCCTGTTGGTGCAGTTATTTACTCAGCTTGATTTAACGTCTGGTAAGGAGGCTCTCTGTGTGGTGACGGTCCCACTTTATTTGATTCATCCACTGGGTGGATGTTTGTTTTCCTATTGGCTATATTCTACATGCTCTCTTCCTATTTAAATCTGGTAAGGAGGTCCTCTGTCTGGTGAAGGCACATCTAGTGTCATTCTATCCACTGGGTGATCATTATATCCTTTTTTGCTCACGTTTGGTTGCTCACAATGTGAGTGTCATTATATCTATTTACACATTTAATTTATAATTTTGGCGGTATCACGCTATGTACACATTTCTTGTTTACACATATAATACCTTTGGAGTTGATGCCAACCCATGCTGAAGAGTTTGTGAGGTCTACACTTCATGCTGTATTAATCATCAACCCAGGCTGGGGTATTAGCCACTTGTCTATTTGGCTTACTTTCTGGTAAGCATGCATTTCTTATGATTCTTCTGTGAAGAACATTTAGTTCATTTCGACTGCTGAGGCATCTGGAATTTTTTACATGCAAATGTTTTTATGCAATTGGACTCTTATAGCGCGTTTTTTTCTTGCTTGTTTACCTATAATATCCACTGGGTGTTTAGCAGAGCACAGGTTTTCCCATTGACACGTGACTTGTTACAAACTTGAGTCTCTGCAGCCACCCCTACTCCTAGACCACATTTATATATATATATATATATATATATATATATATATATATATATATATATATATATATATATAAAATATATATATATTAATATATTAAAATATATATTATATATATAAGGCAGGATCTGCTTTTAGAAGACATTTTTTGTTACTTTCACGGTTTAAATGTATGAGTGAAAACCTAACAACAATTTGACGTTCCTTACTATATGTCAAAAAACATTTTGTAACCATAAAAATAAATATTACATCTTGTGCTGGTAACTTGGTTTCTGCTAGATGTAAACACAAGCCAATCTCTCAGGACATTACATGGTACATTCTGTCCAACGCAAGAATCTGGATTCACCTCCAACTGCCTGCTGAGAAGTAGCAACAAGGATTCCCAGTCGTAGTTTACATTACACATTCTTCTCACTACTCCTTTCAAGTGTAACATCGACGGTAATACCAGTGCCAGATATTGATTAATGTCACAAAGCACAAATATGGAGCAAATTGTAACTGATTTGACATGCATTAAAATACAGATCTGTAGAGTCAACAGGTTCCTGTGTTGCCATTATGATTTGAGCTTTCATGTTGATAAAAAGAGATATTAAATGTGTATATTCTTTAATGATTTTTATAAATCCTACTTTTAGACTTTGCTATAGTTGATAAAAATTGATACCCATGCTGCTTTAATATGCACTAAAATATGCCTTCTCCAGAAGCAAATTGCAAATGGATTTGTATTAGAGCAGGTAATCACTGTAAAGCCAAGCTTCAACAAAAGGACTAGATGAATGTCTAGGATCACCCGCGCATTGACCAGTAGGACTAACCTGTTCATTATTGCAGCATGCTTGCTGGAGGGCAGGATTATTATGGACTCCCTGCATAGGAACCATAAATGAAAAAAAAACAAAATGGGATTTTTTCCGGTACCAATTTTTCCTTGTCAAAAGAAGTTTATTGAGTATACAATATTATAAAGATACATAAAGTAAGTTTACAAGGATCTATAAAGTAAGATCATTGTTTTACAGTAGGGTTTATATAGGTAAATATCATGAAATTTCAAATATTAAACCTTGGGTTCACGTAAACCTAAATTAAAGATATATATCATTTCCTTAGTTACTTTTGTAGGTATTTAAATGATTTATACCTACTATACATATTGTTTACAGGTAGAGTGTATATAGGTCAAATAAATTCTGATAATGAGCTTTAATCGTAAGGTGGAGAAAAGGAAAGAGAAAGAAGAAAGAGGGTAGAAAGGCAGAGGTATGGTCCACAAGGTTGTCCCGCTCGTCAGTTTATTATTCTTTTTAGTTCTCTTTGAAGCCTTAGAATGGGTGTCTCTGTAAGTCATTTAATCTGTTACCATGGCAACAGGACAGAGTCATTGAAATTTGACAGGAACTGTTGTTTTATCCAAGGATGCCAAAGTTTTTCAAATTTTGGAATTTGATTTTGATCGATGGCTACCATCTTAGCATGGGACATTGTATTATTCATTCTGTGAATTGTTTCTGCTAGTACCAATGTAGGAGATTTCCATGCCTTGGCCACTGTTTGTTTTGCAGCCGTTATTAGTTGGATCATAAGTTTGAATTGAGAGAGTGTTAACCATTCCGGTTTTAGATTAAGTAAAGTTATATATAGATCTGGTTGTATTATTTTTTTAAATATTTTAGATGCAATCACAAAGACTTCCTTCCAGAAGGTTTGGATTACTGGGCACGTCCACCATATGTGTAAATGTGTGCCTATTTCTGGGCATCCTCGAAAACAAAGAGCTGAGGTATTAGGTGAATATTTTGCCACTCTAGCAGGTACAAGGTACCAGCGAGTTAGGACTTTATAATTTGTCTCCAGTGCTAAGATGTTGGGTGAAGATGACTTAGCTGTGAGCCATATGTTAGACCAGTCCGTGTCTTCTAAAGTTCGTCCCAGGTCCTCCTCCCACCTCTGAACGTAAAAGGGTCTATTAAGATTTACTACTCCATATAATTGATTATAAAGTGATGAAATTGTACCTTTAGCAAATGGATCTTTTGTACAGATTGATTCAAAAATGGATAATTGGGATAATGGTGTATCCCCCTTTAGGAATGGTGTATAGAAATTTTTGATTTGGAGATATCTAAATATCTCAGAGTTTGGTAGATCATATTTTTCTCTAAGCGATGGGAATGAAAGGAATGATTTAGATGCTATGAAGTCATTTAGTGTCTGAATGCCTGATGTTGTCCAAGCTTTAAAAGAATTTGGGTAGATCCATGCCGGATAAAAGGCCGGATTTCTGATAAAAGAAAGGAGAGGATTGTGTGGAGATTGTAACTGATATTTGGTTTTTAGTTTATCCCAGAGAGATAAGAAGTGTTTAGTTATGGGATTATGAATTTTAAAGCGGTCTTTAGGATCAAGCCATAACAAGTTTGATATTAATAGAGGGTCATTTTCTGAAGCCTCTATAAATACCCATAATGGGATTTCCTGTTTTGCATGGTATTTGGACAGACTGGCCAAATGTGCTGCTCTGTAGTAGTTAGTAAAATTAGGGTATCCCAGGCCTCCTTTATTTTTGGGAAGATGTAGTGTGTGTATAGGTATACGTGGTTTAGAAGAGCCCCATATAAACGAAGTTGCTCTTTTTTGTACTATTCTCAAAAAATAGGAAGGAATTGGAATAGGGAGGACTCTGAATAGATAAAGCAATTTGGGTAGAATAGTCATTTTGATTGCATTAATCTTCCCTATCCAGGATAAAGGAAGTTGCGACCATTGTTTTATTAGATTTGTGATCTGTCTTAATACAGGAGGATAATTGGTTGAGAATAAGTCAGAATGAGATGCTGTTAAATGAATTCCAAGATATGGGATTGATTTTTCTGCCCATGTGAATGGGAGTGCAGCCCTAGCCGGGATCAGTTCCATGTTTGTGAGCGAAATATTAAGCACTAGGCATTTCTTAGGATTAATCATAAGGCTGGATAGGGCTGCAAATCCATCAAGAGCTGGTATTAAGTTAGGACCAGAGACTTGTGGTGATGATAGAAAAAGTAATATATCGTCTGCAAATATACATAATTTGTGTGTAATACCTCCTACTTCAATGCCAGTTATAGTTTGGTTTGTTCTGATGTATTGGGCCATGGGTTCGAGTATAAGAGCAAATAATAAGGGAGATAATGGGCAACCCTGTCGGGTACCTCTTTCGATATTAAAGGCATCAGATTTGTATCCAGCATATTTTATATAGGCTTTGGGTTTATTATATAATGCTTTGATCCATGTTAAAAAGTGGGGTCCAAAACCCCATTTTTGTAATGAATATTGCATATATTGCCAGGATACTGTGTCAAATGCCCTCTTAATATCGAGAGATAGAAAACATAAAGGGATTTTCCGTTTTTTAGCAATATGTGCCAATAACACTGCCCTGCGTATATTATCGCCTGCCTGTCTATTTGGCATGAAGCCTACTTGATCTCTATGTATTAATTTTCCTATAATTCTATTGTGGCGTTTTGCTATTATTTTTGCTAATAATTTAATATCAAGGTTTAACAGAGAGATAGGCCTATAATTCACACAGGAAGTATCATCAGAAAGGGGTTTTGGGATCATACAAACAATTGCCATTAGTGTTTCTTGCCGAAAAGAATGTCCTTCTAGAAGTTTGTTAAAAGTTTCAGTGAGAATGGGAGAGAGTATTTCTGAGAATGTTTTATAGTATAAAGCCGAGTAGCCGTCTGGGCCTGGTCTTTTGTTAAGTTTTAGGTCTTTTATGGCGTTAGCAACTTCATCTATAGTTATAGGCTCATCCAAACTGCTTTTTTGATTCTGAGACAACTCAGGTAAGGTTATTTTTGAGAAGAAGGATTCAGCCTCTGTAGGATTAAATTCATTGTTTGTCTTGTATAAAGTTGCGAGATGTGAGTGAAATTTATGGACTATTTTAACTGTATTACAAGTATAAGCATTTTTTGATAATTTTAAATGTATTGGTTTGAAAGATTTGTTAGTTGAATTTAATGCCCGAGCCAAATATGTACCTGGTTTGTTTGTATTCATGTAGAAATTGTGTTTGGAGCGTTTGAGGGATTTATCAACTGACTCAGTGAGAAATAGATCGTATTCCAATCTCGATTTTTCCAGATGAGATTTTGTACTCTGAGATGGATTATCTTGGAATGATATGTAAGCTGCATTAAAATTGAGTTCCAGTTTTTTTGCTAGATTTTTGCGTTCCCGTTTAAATAGTGCCATTTGTCTTTGTATTGTACCACGCAAGACAGGCTTATGAGCTTCCCACAGTGTTATTGGGGAAATGTCTGTTGTATTATTAATTGATATGTATTCCTTTAAAGCTTGTTCAATGGCCATCTGATTTAGTGGTTGTTTGAGCATTATGTCCGGTAAGTACCACGTTGGGTCATGCGCTTTTGGTATGGCTGAGGCTATAGTAGTGTATACTGCATTATGGTCAGACCACGGAATCGGAATTATATCTGATGCAATAATTTCTGGTATCATTCCTATTGTTAGAAAAATATGATCTATTCTGGTGAAGGTTTGATGAGGGTGCGAGAAATAAGTGAATTTCTTTTTCATTGGGTTACTTTCTCTCCACGAATCTACCAGATTGTATTTGGAAAGAAGCTGAGAAAAAGGTAATCTAGAGGTTATTTTGGATGGTGTAAAAGGTGATTTATCTAGAAATGGGAGGAGGACCTGGTTCGAATCCCCGCACATTATCACTGTTCCTATTTTGTGTGTATTAATCACTTGTAATATATGTGAGAGGAATGGTGTAGGTTGTTTGTTAGGAGCGTAGTAGGAAATCACCATGATTGCTGTATCCATTATATAACCCATGAGTATCAGGTATCTACCTTCTGGGTCTTTAATTTCTGATGATAAGGTGAATGGTGTGGATCGGTGAAATGCAATTAGAGTACCCCTTTGTTTGGTACAGGCAGAAGCCGTGTAAATTTGTTGATAAAAAGGAGAAATATATTTTGGAGTAGAATCTTTGGTGAAGTGTGTTTCTTGGAGGCATACTATGTGAGCCTTCTTGTTATGGAAAGTACGGAAGGCTTTGGTCCTTTTTTGAGGGACATTTATTCCCTGAACATTCAGGGAAAGTATATTCAGTGGTGCCATGGCAACAGATCAAATAGTTTTGACTTACTTTTTGTTATGCAGAGCTGACTGCGCAGATCAACCTGTGTGGACTGAAGAGATGAAAAGATAGAAAAGAAACCAGTGAATTCTGGAGTAAAGAGTAAACAAAAAACATATGAGATTAGATGATACATTGTATAAATTATTTTTTGCAAGTAATCACAATTTACCCGTGAAAGAGAATAAATATCTCTCTCAGGGGAATAAGTTCGTCACACTCCCACATAATATGGTTGGGAGAATGAGGAGGGCTAATGGGGGTACACGGATCTTCCGCTTACAGGAGAGAAGTGCTATGTCAAAAGACATCAAAATGATGATTCATTAATTGGAGTGCAGAATATAGTTTTTGTTGAAATTATTTATTCCAGGGTGGTTGTATATGGTTAGTCTTGCCCTAGGCTAAATAATTCAGTTAGAAAGGTACTGTTAATAACTTTGGTATTGATGAAGATAGTTTGAATTATTTTGGGATTTTAACCCTTTTAGAGTAAACAATTACATATTTTATTCATATGTAACTGTTTAGATATGTTAACTCATAAAATTGAGCTTGTATTGCTTCAGATTAGAATAAACAAAAACATAGTTCTAGCAACTAGTTAGGTAATAATATATTTGTTTTAAGAAAAGAAAGAAAAAGCTTCCATTACTTCTGGATTATTGAACATATTTGTCCTAAAAAGTAATAAATCTATTGTTATTACCTGAAAATATATAACTGAACAAGAATTTCCTTATTTCACTTATATATTCTAAGGCTATATGAATCAGAAGTAATAAGAAATATAACTGGAATGTAACATGATCCCACACAGTGTGTGACTATCAGAATGCAGTTACATTCAGTTATAAATACAGTTTTTTTTATAGAGAACCATCTCTTAGTATAATAAATGAAGAGATATCAGGAATTAGGATGTCAGTCCATTGAATCTTCTTGGTCCATGGATGATGTGGCATAACGGCCTCTTTTGTGAGAATGATGATTCCCATTTTGTTCTGAAATTTTCTGGGTGTTGCCTGAAGGTGAAGATGATGCCATTTTTCTGCGTGTGGGAGAGTTGCTGCTTGTGGGTTCTGTCAGATTTAATTTTAAAAGGGTTTGTTGTAGTTCATCTGCTGATCTGCTTCTGTAAATTGTACCTTGGTAGTTAAATCTGACTGAAAAGGGGAAGCCCCATTGATACATAATGTTGTGGCGTTGCAGTTCCATTAGTTGGGGTTTCATGGACCGTCTTTTAGTAATAGTAAGTTGGGATAGGTCAGCAAAAATTTGATAATTGTGTCCTTGAAAAATAAGTTCCTTTTTTTCTCTTGCAGCAATTAGTATTTGTTCTTTCGTTCTGTAATAATGAAATTTTGTGATTATATCACGTGGGGGTCCATCTTTCTTTTTGGCTGTGAGGGCTCTGTGTACCCTGTCCAGTTCTAAACGTTCAATAGGGATATCTGGCTTTAGTTCTTGTAATAGAGCAGTAATAGTAGATTGCAGGTCTGTCACAGTTTCAGGTATTCCCCTTATGCGCAAGTTTGAATGTCTGGCTCTATTTTTGTAATCTTCGAGCTTAGTTTGAAGTATTAAATTCTCTTCTTTTAATTGTTCCAATTCTGTTATATTTTCTTGGGTTGTAATTTCAATTTCATCCATTTTTATTTCTAAGGCTGCGGTGCGGTTTCCCAGCTCTCTTATTTCTTTGGTTAGGCTGTTTGTTATTTGGTCTGAGGTTTGTTTTAAAGCCTTATGAAGCATCTTTTCAAATTGTAATAATATTACTGGGGATACTGAGGAGGCTTGTGAAGAAGTTTGTGAGAGGATTTGTTTTGTATCTGACTCAAATGGAGAGTCTTGCTGTGACATTTTCTGTCTGTGAGAGCGCCCTGATGCTGTATATTGTGAGGTGACTGGAGCTGCTTTAGTTGCAGTGAGTGCCTGTGAGCTCTTTGTGAGGTAATTTTTATTTCTGCCACAGCTTCCTCCCAGTACCATATTTCCTGCCCAAACTTTCACAGTTTGTTCCCTGGGGCAAAAAGGTTCAAATGGATACCTTTTGAGCCTGCAGGCTCCGCTTTGTCCTTCTCTTCTCTCCTCAGCGGTGCAGAGCTCTAACAATGCATGTCTGCTCCGCTAGGCTCCGCCCATGCACCTCCGGTACCAATTTTTCAATTCATGCAACTCATTTTTGATATAATATATATTTTTTAATTGAATAAAAACCGATATTGAATAATAAAAGGTTATGTACACCACAGTATTTTTAACTACTTCCTATTGGACCCCATCAGAGTGGCATATACAGTACGTTCGTTCAGAAATAATTTTAATCTGCACAATATTTCTTAAATAACAACCAATTTCACATGATGGGATATCCAGTTCTCTACATGTTTCTTAGACCAACAGTCAACTTCTTTAGGAGATATGAAAGTAAAAGGATCTGAAATATATGTTACACCATCGTTATAACCTTTTTATTATTTACTATTATTTTTAATAATTTATTATTTACTGTCCGTTTTAATCAAACTTTGTCAAATAAAATAATTATGGCTTTTTAAGTCAAATAATTAGCTGAATTCACTGGAAAATTGGTACCTGAAAAGTCCCTTTTCATTTTTTTCATATATGATTAAACAAATTAACAGATAAGCGCCATATATAAACATATACTGTGTGTATATATATATATATATATATATATATATATATATATATACACACACACATATATACAATATATACTGTATAATATATATATATATATATATATATATATATATATATATATATATATATATATACAAAACAAACAGTACACACAAAACACACTTACACCAAATAGATTAAATAAACATATAGCTTATGAATGTGGTAATTCAAAGACAGCAATATAAAGTGTGATCAGGGTCATATTTCCGACATGGTACTTAACAATGGCCAAGGCAACAGATGAGTCAGGGGTAACATTTAAGGCATGATATTTATTAGTTGTGTATTTTTTTCTTGACTAGCAACCTCTGACAATGCCCCTTTCACACTGCTGTGACTTAAAAGTCGCACAATTTTACCACGATTTTGACACGATTTCAGGGAATGCCTGTGTAAACTTGCGGTCTATGGACCTCAACTCGCATGAAAGTCGGACCAAAGTAGTACAGGGACTACTCTGAAGTCGGCACGACTTGAAGTCGCACATATATGAATGGTTATCATTGGAAATCATGGGGAACAACTTGTCATGCGACTTTGCAGTCCCAACTCGCAGGACAAGTCGCACAAGTGTGAAAGGGGCATGCCAAAGTCGGATCAGTTAAGGCGATCATCCGACTTTGATCCGACTTCAATGATATTGAATGGGCTGAAGTAGGATCAAAGTCGGACCAAAGTAGTGCAGGAACCTTTTTCAAAGTCGGACTGACTTGTATCAGTTAAGGTGGCTCTCTAATAGGAAACATTAATTTCCAGACGTCATGCGACATGTGCTCACAATGTCGGAGCGTTTGTCGCACAAGTGTGAACCCGGCCTAAATCAGAAGTGCAATAAAGTAGATAGTATACTTCTTTACAGGGCAACAAGCGCCAGTATGACCTTATTGCAGGATCCACTATCAGCTCATGGGATAGAGCTGCAGTAAATATGGGAGGGATCCTGACAGTATTGTTGGGATCCACATGTCTGTCTGATTGACTACCTGGCTCCGGCTTTCAGGGAGCAGCTGAGAGCCGGAGCCAATAGAGAACACTGGATAAGTATAGCAGAGGCAGTGACTGACAGTCACTGCCCTTGGGTGCAAGCAGACTAATGCCCCGTACACACGGTCGGACTTTGTTCGGACATTCCGACAACAAAATCCTAGGATTTTTTCCAACGGATGTTGGCTCAAACTTGTCTTGCATACACACGGTCACACAAAGTTGTCGTGTGATGTGTGATGGAGCCTACACACGGTCGGAATTTTCGACAACAGGGTCCTATCACACATTTTCCGTCGGAAAATCCGACCGTGTGTACAGGGCATTAGAGTTAACTAATCAACATCAGGTAATCACTCAGCTCATGGTCTTGAAAACTGGGTGGGACTGCTACAGTGTCTCATGGATGCTGCAGACAGAGGTGATCATGTATTTTTTTTTTGTTAACCTGCTCCAAACATCTCCTTTGATAATGGAAGTTTGGACATTGGAGTAAAAGAGCTTTTTCTGATGGCAAATATATATATTATAATACAATAGCAAAAATATGGAACCGTAAGCTTGTAAAACATGAGAATCACATAAAAGCACTTTAAAATACAGTAAATACTGTAGCAATAGGGTTGATTTACTAAATCGGGGAGTCGGGGAGTGCAAAATCTGGTGCAGCTGTGCATGGTAGTCAATCAGCTTCTAACTTCAGATTGTTCAATTAAGCTTTCAGAAAAAAAAAAAAACAGGAAGCTGATTGGTTTCAATACAGAGTTGTACTAGGTTTTGCACAGTTTTAGTAAACCAACCCCAATGACTTACATAAACACACTATCCATTTCATCTACAGTGGGGACGGAAAGTATTCAGACCCCCTTAAATTTTTCACTCTTTGTTTTATTGCAGCCATTTGCTAAAATCATTTAAGTTTATTTTTTTCCTCATTAATGTCCACACAGCACCCCATATTGACAGAAAAACACAGAATTGTTGACATTTTTGCAGATTTGTTAAAAAAGAAAAACTGAAATATCACATGGTCCTAAGTATTCAGACCCCTTGCTGTGACACTCATATATTTAACTCAGGTGCTGTCCATTTCTTCTGATCATCCTTGAGATGGTTCTACACCTTCATTTGAGTCCAGCTGTGTTTGATTATACTGATTGGACTTGATTAGGAAAGCCACACACCTGTCTATATAAGACCTTACAGCTCACAGTGCATGTCAGAGCAAATGAGAATCATGAGGTCAAAGAAACTGCCTGAAGAAAAAAAATTCTGCTGCACTTAAGGTTCCTAAGAGCACAGTGGTCTCCATAATCCTTAAATGGAAGACGTTTGGGACGACTAGAACCCTTCCTAGAGCTGGCCGTCCGGCCAAACTGAGCTATCGGGGGAGAAGAGCCTTGGTAAGAGAGGTAAAGAAGAACCCAAAGATCGCTGTGGCTGAGCTCCAGAGATGCAGTTGGGAGATGGGAGAAAGTTGTAGAAAGTCAACCATCACTGCAGCCCTCCACCAGGGCTTTATGGCAGAGTGGCGCGACGGAAGCCTCTCCTCAGTGCAAGACACATGAAAGCCCGCATGGAGTTTGCTAAAAAACACCTGAAGGACTCCAAGATGGTGAGAAATAAGATTCTTTGGTCTGATGAGACCAAAATAGAACTTTTTGGCCTTAATTCTAAGCGGTATGTTTGGAGAAAACCAGGCACTGCTCATCACCTGTCCAATACAGTCCCAACAGTTAAGCATGGTGGTGGCAGCATCATGCTGTGGGGGTGTTTTTCAGCTGCAGGGACAGGACGACTGGTTGCAATCGAGGGAAAGATGAATTCAGCCAAGTACAGGGATATCCTGGACGAAAACCTTCTCCAGAGTGCTCAGGACCTCAGACTGGGCTGAAGGTTTACCATCCAATGAAACAATGACGCTAAGCACACAGCTAAAATAACAAAGGAGTGGCTTCACAACAACTCCGTGACCGTTCTTGAATGGCCCACCCTGACTTAAACCCAATTGAGCATCTCTGGAGAGACCTAAAAATGGCTGTCCACCAACGTTTACCATCCAACCTGAAAGAACTGGAGAGGATCTGCAAGGAGGAATGGCAGAGGACCCCCAAATCCAGGTGTGAAAAACTTGTTACATCTTTCCCAAAAAGACTCATAGCTGTATTAGATCAAAAGGGTGCTTCTAATAAATACTGAGCAAAGGGTCTGAATACTTAGGACCATGTGATATTTCAGTTTTTCTTTTTTAATAAATCTGCAAAAATGTCAACAATTCTGTGTTTTTCTGTCAATATGGGGTGCTGTGTGTACATTAATGAGGAAAAAAATGAACTTAAATGATTTTAGCAAATGGCTGCAATATAACAAAGAGTGAAAAATTTAAGGGGTCTGAATACTTTCCGTCCCCACTGTATGACTTTACATCAACAGAGACTTCAATAGCAGAAAAAAAAACCAAGCAATGTTCTGCCTAGTACCAAATCCACCGAGTGATGTTGTATAAAAAGAAAAAAAGGACACTAGTTCACAGAAGAATTCCACTGTTTTATTTGTATTTTAAAAAATTGTTTTGGAAGACCAGAACCCTTTCCTACTAGAAAAAAAATGTGCATATTTGTGCGATACCGCCATAGTTAAACTAGGCTCTTGCAATAATTTAAATATTTGCCTGATGGTTATTACCTAAAAACGTATTAAAGATGAGCAGGCAGGAGCCTGGAAAAAAACAGCCCCTGTTGTGCATATAGATCTTTTTCTTTGTAAAACGTATCTTGAGTTTAACATGACACTGTATAGATGCTAGGCAATGACTCATAAGCAAATGTATCAAATACCACAATGCAGATTCTCTGCTCACCCAATGCAAGGGCTTAAATTAATAAAGATGTTTCAGCATAGCCATGCAAACCATCTTTCTAATGCAAATATGGTGTGAAAATAAGTAATATCACATGCAAACTTACCATTTATTTTAAGCGAATCTCAGCCTAAAATGAATGGTAAGCATATTGTATATTCAATGTGTAGTGCTAATGGCAGTGGCAGTATAACATTTTTCAACAGTAAAAAAATATATTTGTGTTTACTTCTAAACATAAAAAAACCCTAATCCACACATTACATTACTTGAACCACATGACATTATCTCATGTGAAGTGCTCCTTGATATACCAATACAGGCAGTCCCCAGGTTACTAAGAAGGTTCTGTAGGTTTGTTCTTACATTGTAAAATTTAGTAGGTAAAGAAAAGTAAGTAAAATTTGTATGCAAGTTGGAACAGGAACTCTTCCAGAGCTAAATTTTCCTTCCTAGGGGTAGATTTCCTCTCACTTCCTGTTGTCTCCCTCCAATTGTAAGTTAGAGTTGTATGTAAGTCAGATGTTTGTAACTCTGGGACTGCCTGTATTAGTATGCAAACCTACAAATTGCAGCTTGGTGATGAATCAAACCATAAGAGGTCTACTTAAAAGTGTTTTCACCCAAAAAAAAAAACATTTATCATTTATCAGAACATTTATTTATCATTTTTCTAATTGGTCTTGTGTGAAAACATTTATATAATGACCCCCAAGTGTTAGTTGTTTTTTTTTTTTTGGTATTTTGAGATTTCAACAGCTCCTCAAAACTGAATTATCATGCATCAGATGAGAAAAAAACCTGTGTGTGATCAGCATTGCTGTAATTCAGTGGTTCTCAACCTGAGGGTCGGGACCCCCTCGGGGGTCGAATGACGATTTGCCAGGGGTCACCAAATCCTGGGCTGTTCCTGAAGCCCACACAGCTCTGCCAGCCTTTTTGTGGCAGCCCAGCAGGGCTGTCCCTGGAGCCTGTGGCCGCTCAGCTGGGCTGTTCCTGGAGCCCGCGACCGCCCATTCAGCCTCTTCGCAGCCACCCATTCAGTTGACGGCATGGCTGGGGGGGGCAGAGACTAGAGGTCAGCTGACTGGTGAAGAATGTTAAGTGGGTGGGGCTGAAAGAGACCCCATCTCCTGGTTTCGGCATAGGTGTCACTGCTATGAGACACCACAAAGTCGGAGACACAGTGAATCTGGAGACACAGTAAGTAACACTACCTGTGATTATAGTTGCCGTTAAAAGTCCCCACTACAGCTCTCAGATCAGCACCTAAGTTAGCTGATCAGAACTCCCCCAGTACTGCCACTCATCCCATTCCCCCCAGCAAGGAGTAAGAGAAGGAATAAAAATAGAAAATGCATGGAAGGGAGAGGAAAAGAGGGGGAGGAACAAAGAAAAAAGGAGAGAAAGAATAAGAGAAAAAAGAAAAATGGCTACAGATATGGGGGAAAAAAAGAAAAATAGGATATAGAGAGATAAAAGGGAAAGAAAGAATAACAAAAGAGAAAGAGTGGTACATCCTAAAATGTACCATAAGGGGTTTTAATACTGTACAAGTGGAAGGGAGTGACTCGGGGAGCGCTAAATGTCCATGGGTTAGGGGCGCAAATTACTTGTCTTGCCTTGGGTGCTGACAACCCACGCTACGAAAATAATTTTACTATTAGGGGTCCCCACAACTTAGGAAATTTTATCAAGGGGTCACGGCACTAGAAAGGTTGAGAACCACTGCTGTAATTGACCATGACTGCCCTGGAGAGACAGAAAGAGTAACACATGAATAGGTACTTCCAGCAGCTAACTAATATGGCCGCTTTCATATCCTATTGTCCTAGGCGACTGATTATCTTTGAAAGGCAAGCAACATACACACTAAAGCCTGGTACACACAATGTTTTTTTTTGATCTGACGTTAGTACAGTGATCTCTTCCGCTGAGCTGTTGTGTTCTGACAGGGGGGTGGCCCCCTCCCTCCCCCCCCGCCAAAACACTCTGATCAGTGCTCTCAGCCATTGGCTGAGAGTGCTGATTGAATGGCTGAGAGCGCTGATCGGGAGCCAGTCGGTTGCTGGTTATCCAGCATGCACCTCCGACAGAAGCCGACCAAAAGGCTGGCTTCTTTCGGACCAGCTGGGATACACATGGGCCAAATGTTGGATGGTTTTTATTGAACCGGCTGAAGTCACCCGGCATTTGGCCTGTCACCCGGCATTTGGCCTGTATGCCCTGTACAGGGCTTTACTTGTGATCACCTTTACCACATTTCTTCTTCCTTGATGTTGCTCTACAATCCTAACACTGTGTAAGCTCTGTGTCGGATAGTGTTGGAACTTACACAGGGTTCATGAAATCACACCATCCATTTGGACCTAGTTATTGGCTGCTAGGCCTGAGCGCTGCAGGGAGGTCACGTGACCCCCTATTCTCAAAAGTATTGGGTATTTTACATTAGTTCTCTTGGCACAGCAGATTGGTGAAGGTGTGCAGGGAAGGGGAGTCAGGGGATGGGCTTTAAAGTGAAACTAAAAACACCTATCTTGCCAAGGAAGCAGCCATTTAATAGCTTGACAGTTTGGTTGAGAGTGCAACCAATGTGACAGCTACATTCCCGACACGTGCCCAGAATGGAACTGGTTTTTGAAACTGTTAAAACAGTGGGTTTAGTTTCGCTTTAAGGTGACTCTGTCCCTTTGCTCCTAATGGGAAAGTGACAGATGAAAGATGACTATATTTAGAGAGAGTCTAAGCCTCATGGCTTCCCATTGCCCTCCCCATTGCCCTCTTAACAGAGAAATACAGTCAGTGAATGAACTAGTGAATGAACAAAGCTTTTTTTCCCATAGGCTATAAACCCTTGCAAGTCCACCTTCTCTCTGGAGTATTGAAGAGCTGTCTAATGCATGCTGCAATTTTGGGATACAGTCATCTTCTGATCTAAAGTCTGTGTTGGGGTTACAGGCAGGATGGGAGAAAGAGTAGGACAGTGGGGTTTACATATTCTATAGCTAAAGATATCTCCTAAAATTACCTCCCCCTAACCCTCCCTCTAATGAGAGAGAGAGAGAGAGAGAGAGAGAGAGAGAGAGAGAGAGAGAGACTGAAAGAGAGAGAAAGAGAGAGACTGAAAGAGAGAGAGAGAGACTGAAAGAGAGAGACTGAAAGAGAGAGAGAGAGACTGAAAGAGAGAGACTGAAAGAGAGAGAGAGAGACTGAAAGAGAGAGACTGAAAGAGAGACTGAAAGAGAGAGACTGAAAGAGAGAGAGAGACTGAAAGAGAGAGAGGGAGACCCTGACTATAGTTTCCCAGATGCAAATGGTCAGAAAAGATTTCCCTTTGAAAATGCTCGTAAACAAAAACATTCATTAACCTCCCTGGCGGTTTTCTCAGGGTTAAAATTCAGCACCATTAGCGGTAACCCCGAGCCACACTCGAGATTGCATCGCAGGATCCTAGTGCCTCCTTACTTACCTTGTCCCCGGGATCCTGCGATGTCCCCCGCAGTGTCCGCGGGCTGTGTCCTGTTCCGAAGCCTCTCTGTGCCAGGCTCCGTTCCCTGCGAGCGTCGCACGGGGGCGGAGCCTGGCGGCAAATTTAAAAAAATGTAAAAAGCATAACACATACAGTACTGTAATCTTACAGATTACAGTACTGTATGAAATCATTTCACATCCCATTTGTCCCCAGTGCTCTGGCCCATGCCCTGCATGCAGTTTTATATTGCATATACTGTTCTTTCTGCCTGGAAACTGGAGATTGTCCATAGCAACCAAAAAGTGTCCCTTTACGTCAAAAATGGCTTTAGACCAGCTAGAAAACAGCGATAGTAAATTAGAACACTTGCAGAATATTGAGCGATAGTGAATCGTGTGGAAATTTATTTTATTACTATTTATTTTTATTTTTTTTAATTATTTTTTTTTTTAAATTATATTATAATTTATGTTTTTGTGTTTCAAACTTTATCATACCCGGGATATCTACTAGACTCTTGTTTGGACAGATTTAAGTGTGTTATTGTTAATAATTACAGACCTACAATATAAAACGCCAAATTTCCATGCAAAATAATTGTACCGCTTTCAGCACCTAAAATCAGAAAGAATCATACCGCCAGGGAGGTTAACGCCCCTAAACGCGGCATATAATGTGGCAAAACTGACATATTTTAATTTCGGTTACTAGCTGTCAAGTTACAACGTTCATAAGAGGTTTTCAAATGTCCCGCGTACATGAAGCCTTACATGTATATCACATGTATATCTGCTGTCTTCAGCTTTATATATTCTTTAGAAAGTGCACATCATGTTAGAGATTTTCTCTTCCTGTTCAGCACTGGGAGTGTAGTCTTGGTATACAGCCAAGACAGCTGATTGGAGGAAAGTCACACAACTCCTCTCCACATAGGCAAAGACTTGCAGAGCTGTGCTGTGACAAGTCAAGCTCTCTGCTAATCTATTTATAGCAACCTCCCTCAACACAAATTTCAGGCTGGTTTTATCTTGGTTGAAGGAGAATTTGTCAGAAGTTATAATGCTGATAACAGAGCACCCAAACAGCAGAGACACATGGGACTCAGGGCTTTGGAGAGAGATAAGAAAACACTACAGATATATGTGCTTAGGTCAAATTTCATGAATCAGGTTTACATCTACTTTAAGCACTCTCCCTAAGTTAACCTTAACCTAACAGTTAAAATAAACTCCTGATCCTATCACTAACCTAACGTTAAAATATAATTCCTTACATTAAAGTAACCCTTGTAACAAAATACTTACATTAGCCTGCTGTGGTAAAATCTGCAACAAAAGATAATAGCAGTAAACACTAGGTGCCTATTTCCTGGCTTTGAAAACAAATTACCTGATTGTGGGTGCCTTGCTCTTTAACTATTCAGCGCTGATCAATTTTAAGTAAATATGATGAGTCATGTGATCAGGTTTAAAGGTGGAGGAGGTCTAAATCATTAGAACTTTGCTATATGGATAATTTATTGCCTAAGAATCAATCCTACTCTCTAATAACTGGTAACAATCTTTAGAAACAACAATTTCATTCTACACATTTTAGAGGGACCATGTGAGGTCACAGAGTGTTATAAATTCCTATAATAGGTCCCTGCTCTCAGTGTTTCAACAGTTATTCCTTGTTTGCTACCAAGCATAAAATCACTGGTGGGAAAGCATTATTGGCTGTGCAGCAAAATGTAAAGAAAATCCAATATGTTGATTCACAACTATAAATACACTATATTACCAAATGTATTGGGACACCTGCCTTTACACGCACATGAACTTTAATGGCATCCCAGTCTTAGTCCTTAGGGTTCAATATTGAGTTGGCCCACCCTTTGCAGCTATAACAGCTTCAAATTTTCTGGGAAGGCTGTCCACAAGGTTTAGGAGCGTGTCTATGGGAATGTTTGACCATTTCTTCCAGAAGTGAATTTGTGAGGTCAGGCACTTATCTTGAACAAGAAGGCCTGGCTTGCAGTCTCCGCTCTAATTCATCTCAAATGTGTTCTATCGGGTTGAGGTCAGGACTCTATGCAGACCAGTCAAGTTGGTCCACCCCAAAATCCCTCATCCATGTCTTTATGGACTTTGCTTTGTGCACTGGTCCAAACCATTTGGTGCAGGGGGGATTATGGTGGGAGGTTGTTTTTCAGGGGCTGGGCTTGGCCCCTTAGTTCCAATGAAGGGATTTTTTTAAGGCGTCAGCATACCAAGACATTTTGGACATTTTCATGTTCCTAACTTTGTGGGAACAGTTTGGAGATGACCCCTTCCTGTTCTAACATGACTAAGCACCAGTGCACACAGCAAGGTCCATAAAGACACGGATGAGCAAGTTTGGGATGGAGAACTTGAGTCCTGACCTCAACCCAATAGAACACCTTTGGGATGAATTAGAGCAGAAAATGCGAGCCAGGCCTTCTTGTCCACATCAGTGCGTGACCTCACAAATGCGCTTCTGGAAGAACATTCAAACATTCCCATAGACACATTCCTAAACCTTGTGGACAGCCTTCCCAGAGGAGTTGAAGCTGCAAAGGGTGGGCCAACTCAATATTGAAACCTACGGAATAAGACTGGGGTGCCATTAAAGTTC
The DNA here is from genome assembly GCA_037952835.1 of Lithobates septentrionalis. Lineage (NCBI taxonomy): Eukaryota > Metazoa > Chordata > Amphibia > Anura > Ranidae > Lithobates > Lithobates septentrionalis. The sequence continues at coordinate 3,060,392 of JBBDGP010000206.1, forward strand.
ATGTGCGTGTCCCAATACTTTTGGTAATATAGTGTATGTAAAATAAATCACCCAAAAAATCTTGAAAGCATGAGAATACCTTTAAAGTCTGGTTTTCTTATCATATAAATGCACTTTTAACTTTTGCATTGTTTAAATATTGATGAAACCACTCAACTATTTGGTCATTGACTAACAGCCATATCCCTTGGCACCTGTTGTATAACTTTTCTGCACACTTATCTAGCAGCAGTATGGTAAGGATTCCTATGTGGTCATGTCTGGAATGTGAAAGCAAAAACACATTATGAGAGCAGCACTTAGAAGAGCAAAATTCTTCATTGCCTTGCATTACTCTCAGTGAGCACATAATAACATAATGGTACAATAGCAAGTTTTTTTTAAATGCAGAGTGGTTTGGAATTATATGCTAAGTGTTTCCCAATGGATGGATCCACTTCATTTTGCCAAAATCAATTTGTTATTACATTCATAGGAAGAAAGGATACTCCCTTCAACAATGCTTGTATGTCATTTTTCACTAACAAGCAATGATACATGTTTTGTATTATGTATTAGGAAAGGCATAATATTTGGTTTCTTGGCAACACTTAAATGCTAAATGTGTAGGTATAATTTACTTTATGTTTGCAAAATATTGCAATTTAATTCTCATACCTTTAGTTTTGAATGTACAACCAACCTGTGAACAAGAGAGCTGTTTTTGTTTATACTATGACATCAGCTTCATTAAAGTGATACTAAGCACACGCTGCTTAATTTACATTATCCCTTCTCTTTCTGTATGTGGATAATAGCACTGTAATTATTTTAGTAGCCTCCCTGGCGGTTTTCCCGAGTGTGGCTCGGGGTTAAATTTCAGTCCCATTAGTGGTAACCTCGAGCCACACTCGGGATTACATTGCAGGATCCTGGTGTGGCGTTACTTACCTTGTCCCCGGGATCCTGCGATGTCCCCCGCTGTGTCTGCAGGCTCTGTCTCCTCCAAAGCCTCTCCGTGCCAGGCTCTGATGCCTGCGAGCGACGCGACGCACGGGGGCGGAGCCTGGCGGCAAATTCAAAAAAATGTACAAACCATAACACATACAGTACTGTAATCTTACTGATTACAGTACTGTATGAAATCATTTCACATCCCTTTTGTCCCCAGTGCTTTGTCCAGTGCCCTGCATGCAGTTTTATATGATATATACTGTTCTTTCTGCCTGGAAACTGGAGATTGTCCATAGCAACCAAAAAGTGTCCCTTTATGTCAAAAGTGGCTTTAGACCAGCTAGAAAACAGCGATAGTAAATTAGAACAATTGCAGAATTGAGCGATAGTGAATCGTGTGGAAATTTATTTTATTATTATTATATTTTTTTTTTTTTAATTATTTATATTTATTTATTATATTATAGTTTATTATATTTATTATATTATAGTTTATGATCTTTTGTTTCAAACTTCATCATACCCGGGATATCTACTAGACTCTTGTTTGGACAGATTTAAGTGTGTTATTGTTAAGAATTACAGGCCTACAATGTAAAACGCCAAATTTCCATGCAAAATAATTGTACCGCTTTCAGCACCTAAAATCCGAAATAATCATACCGCCAGGGAGGTTAAAAAAACATCTAAGTACCTTCTGTTCTAAGCAATATACATCTGTGATATAACCCAGCTCTTTCCCAGCCTGTCTGTATGGAAACAGTGGCAAGAGGAGCTTCTAGTCCTCTGGTGCTGGTCAGATGTTAAAAAAAAAAAAACACAGCCTTTGGAATACGGAGTAAGAATAAATAATATTACTAAAACTATTTAAGTTGTCATACAAATATATATTTAAAATCAAATATTTATTATTTATTGGCAGTAACATGGTGTGGGCGGATTTCTGCCAGTCACAGGCTGTGACATGTGCCTCCGCCTGTGTCTTAGAATAACAGGGAGGCAAAGACTCCATCAATCAACATGTAATATCCCACCCCCATTGTGTTTAGCTTGTTAATGGGCATGGAGGAGGAGGGAGGGAGTGGGCTGTCATTTTCTACTGTGTATACACCCTCATGTGTGACTCTATAGACACATGGGCTGCTCGGATGTGACGGGGAGGAAATGCTAACAGTAGAAATACACTGACAAGTAAGCATGTGCACTAGCTCCCAACACTGCTCTGCAAAAATGCAGTGGGGACATGGACAGGAGGAAGAGATAGAGGACAGCAGGATCAACCAGTTTTTTGGGGTTTTTTTTGCAGAATACAGAAAACAAATCTCATAGTGACTGAGTAAGTATGAACAGCATGTAATACAGCATTTATTGGTAGTTTTTATGATGTGGGTTTAATGACACTTTAAATGCTCAAACAAATGGGGTGTACTTTTTGAAGGTTTAGAGTTGGCTTTATGAGTTGTAATGTATCGTCTAAGAATGCATATGCCAATTGAAGCATATATTTCATAATGATGCTCTAATTTGAACATGTTAATGTTACTGTTACCAACAATACCATCACACGACCAACCTTCCAGGTCCCCCAAAGCCCAGGGAAGCCCTAATCCCATGCCAGAACTAGTTCAATAGCAAGTGCTTTTGAGTAGGGATGAAGTTCAGGTTACCATGGGTTCATAGGGAGTTTTGCAGGTTTGAGGTATGCATTCTCAGCAAATTTATTTGCAAATTCGCCCTGAAGAATTTTTTTTCAAAATCATAATGCATGGCATTGCCTTTGAACTATGTCCAGCAGGCTTAGAATTGCTAATAAGGGGACTTTAGGATAAGCCATCAAAATCACTATAAAAGGGAGGGGCAAGGAGCAGCCATAAAGTCAGTGTATTGAAAGTTGCCTTTAGGGAAATGATAGGTAAAGCTGACAAACTGCATAGGAAGAAAATAGAATCAATTAGCAAACTGTACTTTCATTCTGATTGATAGCTGTCTGGGCAATCAACAAATTTGCTGCCTTTTTTTATTTTTAACAATGGGAATTTTTTGTCTTTATTTAACTTATTTTGGAGGCTTATTGTTTTTTACTTTGTGTTAACAGGGCCTTTTTAAATTTGGGGTGTTCAAAGCTGAGCATTCGCCTGCTAATGATCCTCTCTTCTTAGTGCTGCATTTTGTACACACCACAAACCTGTATCATTTAAAGAAAAATAAACTAAGTGCAAGAACAATGTGCACTTAAACCACCTCACATTATATTAGTCACATTCATTGCATCCCCATAGTTAAAATAAAGGTTAGGCACATTGAGTGGGACTATTGTCCCTGATTAAAACGGTTTTTCTACTGACCAATTTTACATTGCTGTGTCCTGGGTAGTACCTTAATTCTTGTAGTAAAATCCCTGTCTGTGTTCTTTGGGGGGGCCTGGGCGCTGTCTACCAGAGCCCCATCTTAATCCAGCAATATTGCACAAGAGAGTCAGCTGTCTGGGACTCTCCCTCCTCATTAGCTGAGACAACAGCAAAGTGCCGTTGGCTCCCGTTGCTGTCAATCAAAGTCAGTGAGCCAATTAGGAGAGAGAGGGGGTGGGGCCAGGCCGCGGCTCCGTGCCTGAATGGACACAGGGAGCTGCGGCTGGGGTGCTCCTATAGCAAGCTGCTTGCTGTGGGGGCACTCAACAGGACAGAGGGGCCAAAGAGGGACCTGAGAAAAGGAGGATCTGGACTGCTCTGTGCAAAACCATTACACAGAGCAGGTAAGTATAACATGTTTGTTATTTTTAACAAAAAAAAAAAATCAATACTTTAGTATCACTTTAAGCTTTGTAATTTTTAAGCTAGAAACTGATGTGTTTCTATGCACAGCTGCTCCAAATTCTTTATGCTCCAGTTTTAGTAAATTTCCCTCTTTGTCTCTAGTAAATTTGGGCTTTACCTTACGCATTAAAATTGTCCTGCAGCTGGCCAATTTTACTTATATATGTCACCTGCAGTCCTTTAATAAAAGGAAATAATAATAATAAAAAATGTACAAAGTTTATTACACAAATATTTAAAATGACTAACAAATAGACATTGATATAATTTGATTACGATCACATCACATCATCAGTATTCACATATCAAGCATGTAAATACAATATAACACCCATAATTGGTTGAAGCATGTAATGAACAGTTCATGAAGGCTTAAGGCTCTCTATGCGTTTCATGGGGCAGTGCCCACTTCTTCAGGAGCCAGCCCAGAAATAATTTTTTGTATGGGTATATGTCAATGTTGACTGAATCAAAAATGAACAAAAAAGTGTAGATCACTTGGCATGTGTGTATTGGCCACAGGATCACAATACTATGGAGGAGATCCATAGAAATGGTTCCAACCGAGAGCTGGTGTAGGAGGGACCCGGGGGCAGATAACAAAAAAGTTGCAAAAAGCCCCTGCAAGGAGGTGGCCAGCCACAAAGAGGGAGCAGCACCACAACCACTCAACAGCATGCAAAAAAGATCCTCCAACTACCCCAATCTCTTCCCAGGCTTTCCTGTTATACCTACTCCCTCCCGTCCGCTTCTTCTCCTCCCAGATAACCTTGGGTACAGTAGTTTTTTCACCCAGCAATGGTAATGGCTCCCCTATTGCCCAAACTACATTTCCCAGAATTCTGTGTTCTAAGTTCAAACCCAACAATAAGCATATCCGCTGTTGCCAACTTGTGGAAAAAAAAGTAGCATAGTTTAGTAACATTAATTCCGGTTAGGCTAACCTGAAATCTTTTTGGATTCATACCTTCGTTAGTGTGTGCACTTCCTTTCTGATTGACCACTTAAGCCCCGGATAATAGATATCCCCAAAAAATATATAAAAAAACATTTTTTTTCCCTCAGTTTAGGCCGATACGTATTCTTCTACATATTTTTGGTAAAAAAAATCGCACTAAGCATTTATTGATTGGTTTGCGCAAAAGTTAGAGCGTCTACAAAATAGGGGATAGTTTTATGGTATTTTTATTAATAATTTTTTTTTTTACTAGTAATGGCGGCGATCAGCGATTTTTATCATGACTGCAACATTATGGTGGACAGATCGGACACTTTTGGTGCTATTTTGGGACCACTCACATTTATACAGCGATCAGTGCAATTAAAAATGCATTGATTACTGTGTAAATGTGACTGGCAGTGAAGGGGTTAACCACTAGGTGGCACTGTAGGGGTTAAGTGTGTCCTAGGAAGTGATTCTAACTGTGGGGGGAAGGGGCTGTATGTGACATGACACTGATCACTGCTCCCGATTACAGGGAGCTGTGATCAGTGTCAGTGTCATTAGGCAGAACGAGGAAATGCTTGTTTACATTTGCATTTCCCCGTTCTTCCTCTCCGTGAGACAATCGCGGGTATCCCCGCGGACATCGAGTCCGCAGGACCCACGATCACGCTCACAAAGCTCCCGAACTGACAATTCATTCAGCTGTTAAAGGTTATCAGTTGCAGTTGTTTATGCCCCACACTCAGTGTGATAAAATCACAGGTATGTGGGCTGGTATTATGACCAATAGTTCCACTACAGTTTGCGCTGTCTTCCCAGTCTTTACGCCATATATGAAATATAACAATTTTAAGCACTTCAATACATGGCACTTATACCCCCTACCTGCCCAGACCAATTTTCAGCTTTCAGCTCTCTCACGATTTGAATGACAATTACTCAGTCATGCAACATTGTACCTAAACAAAATTTTTATCGTTTTTTTTTTTTTCACACAAATAGAGATATCTCTTGGTGGTATTTAGTCACCACTGGGTTTTTTAATTTTTTTTGAAAAGAGCAAAAATTTTGAAAAAAAAACCCTTTTTTTAGTTTCTATTATAAAATTTTGCAAATAAGTCATTTTTGTTCATAAATTTGGGCCAACATTTATACCGCTACATATCTTTGGTAAAAATAACCCAAATAAATGTATATTATTTGGTCTGTGTGAAAGTTATGAAGTCTACAAGCAATGGTGCAAATAATTAAAAATTGATCACACCTTATGTACTGACGGCCTCATTTCTTGAGGGCCTAAATGTCAGGACAGTACAAATACCCCCCCCCCCCCAATGAGCCAATGAGTTTTTGGAAAGTAGACAGTCCAAGGTATTTAGTAAGAGGCATCGTGAGTTTTTTTTAAGTTTTTTGAAGTAAATTTTTCCCACAATTCTTAGGAAAATTAAAAAATGATTTTTTTTTAATTTTTTACACACAATTGTCATAACAAGTTATTTTTCACACACAGCATAAGCATACTTCCAATTACACCCCAAAATACATTCTTCTACTCCTCCTGAGTATGGCGATACCACATATGTGAGACCTTTCTACCTACAGAGGCCCAACATGCAGGGAGCACCATGAGGTGTTCTAGGAGCATAAATTATACATCTAATTTTATTCCTACCTATCACACTTTGGAAGGTCCTGGAACAATAGGACAGTGGAATTACCCACAAAATTACTCCAATTTGGAAAGCAAACACCCCAAAGTATATATTTTGAGGCATAATGAGTCTTTTGAATATGTCATCGTTTTCCAAAAGTTTTTGGAAAACGTGGAAAGAAAATGAAAACTTATTTTTTTTACACAAAGTTGTCAATTTATAAGATTTTTCTAACACATAGCATGTACATAGCAAAAATTACACCCCAAAATACATTCTGCTACTCCTCCAGAGTATGGCAATACCACATGTGTGAGACTTTTGCACAGCCTAGCCACATAAGGAGGCCCAACATACAGGGAGCACCGTCAGGCGTTCTAGGAGCATAAATTACATATTTAGTTTCCTGACAACCTATCACACTTTTGAAGGTCCTGGAGCACCAGGACAATGGAATTACGCATGAAATGACCCCATTTAAAAAGCAAACACCCCAGCGTATATTCTATGAGGCGTGGGCTGGTGACAGGTACTCATGTACTCTGATGAGCTGGTGAAAGTTACTCGGAAACTCTGATGGGCTGGTGACAGGTACCCAGGTACATTGATGGGCTGATGACAGGTACTTGGGTACTATGATGGGTTGGTGATAGGTACTCAGGTACTCAGATGGGCTGGTGACAGGTACTCTGATGGGCTGGTGACAGGTACTCTGATGCTGGTGACAGGTACTCTGGGGCTTGTGACAGGTACTTTGGGGCTGGTGACAGGTACTCTGATGGGTTGTGACAGGTACTCTCATGGGCTGTGGCAGGTGCTCTGATGCTGATGACAGGTGACAGGGCTGTGGCAGGTACTCTGATGGGCTGTGATAGGTGCTCTGATGCTGGTGACAGGTACTCTGATGCTAGTGACAGGTACTCTGGGGCTAGTGACAAGTACTCTGGGGCTAGTGACAGGTACTCTGGGGCTGGTGACAGGTACTCTGATGGACTGTGACAGGCACTCTGAGGCTGGTGACAGGTCATCTGATGGGCTGGTGACAGGTCCTCTTTATTTGTGGGGCAATCAGAGGAACATCACTGTACTGCAACACATCTTTCTTCCAGGTCTCCTCCTCTTACAATGAGAATAAGAACCCGGAAACGGCACTACAGGCATTTGTTTACAGTTGTGACCGGCTGTGGTGACAGGTACTTGGGTACTCTGATGGGCTGGTACTCGAGTACTCTGATGGGTTGGTGACAGGTACTCAGGTACTCTGTTGGGCTGGTGACAGGTACTTGGGTACTCTGACGGGCTGGTGGCAGGTACTCTGATGGGCTGGTGACAGATACTCTGATGGGCTGGTGACAGGTACTCTGATGGGCTGGTGACAGGTACTCTGATGCTGGTTACAGAAACTCTGAGGCTGGTGACAGGTACTCTGATGCTGATGACAGAAACTCTGGGGCTGGTGACAGGTACTCTGATGCTAGTGACAGGTACTCTAGGGGTGGTGACAGGTACAACGGGGCTGGTGACAGGTACTCTGATGGGCTGTGACAGGTACTCTGATGGGCTGTGATAGATACTCTGAAGGGCTGAGATAGGTACTCTGATGCTGGTGACAGCTACTCTGATGCTAGTGACAGGTACTCTAGGGGTGGTGACAGGTACAACGGGGCTGGTGACAGGTACTCTGATGGGCTGTGACAGGTACTCTGATGGGCTGTGATAGATACTCTGAAGGGCTGAGATAGGTACTCTGATGCTGGTGACAGCTACTCTGATGCTGGTGACAGGTACTCTGGGGCTGGTGACAGGTACTCTGGGTCGGGTGACAGGTACTCTTGTGGGCTGTAACAGGTACTCTGAAGGACTGAGATAGGTACTTTGATGCTGGTAACAGGTACTCTGACGCTGGTGACAGGTACTCTGGGTCTGGTGACAGGTACTCTGGGTCGGGTGACAGGTACTCTTGTGGGCTGTGACAGGTACTCTGATGGGCTGTGACAGGTACTCTGATGGGCTGAGATAGGTAGTCTGATGCTGGTGAGAGGTACTCTGATGCTGGTGACAGGTACTCTGGGGCTGGTGACAGGTACTCTGGGTCGGGTGACAGGTACTCTTGTGGGCTGTAACAGGTACTCTGAAGGACTGAGATAGGTATTTTGATGCTGGTAACAGGTACTCTGACGCTGGCGACAGGTACTCTGGGTCTGGTGACAGGTACTCTGGGTCGGGTGACAGGTACTCTTGTGGGCTGTGACAGGTACTCTGATGGGCTGTGACAGGTACTCTGATGGGCTAGTGACAGGTCCTCTTTATTTGTGGGGCAATCGGGGCACATCACTGTACTGCAGCACATTTTTCTTCCAGGTTTCCTCCTCACACACTGAGAAGGAGAACCCGGAAAGGGCACTACAGCCGTTTGTTGATATTTGTGACCGGCTGTGATTGGACACAGCCGGTCATGTGGTAAAGAGCAAAATGCATTGGCTCTTTACCCTGATCGGGGATGGGCTGTGCACGGGCGGCGATTACAAGCACAGCACATGTCACTGGCTGTGATTGGACACAGCCGGTCACGTGGTAAAGAGCCATTGTTATTGGCTCTTTACCCTTATTGGGATGGGCTGTGTCCCGAGGGACATGCCTCATCCTCAATCGCCGCATGGTGGGTGCCCGGGGGCCTGCAGGACCAGCAAGGACCGGAGGACATTATATGACGTCCACCAGGAGGGAGGAGATGTTCCTGATGGTGTCATTTTACCATGGCCCGGTATGGAAGTGGTTAAAGAATAACTCCAGTTTTGTTGAGAAAAGAAAACATTCCCCTCGGGGTGATCTATGTACATTGCATGGATTTTAACAAACTTTGTTGCAGATTCCTACCTTTTGTTATTCTGAAGAAATAGCTGTTTGCTTGTCTGTGTCCAAGTGGATGTGAATGGGAGTGATTCATAATTATCAATCAGCTGCTGCACTTGAAGGGTTCCAATAAGGAAAGTGACCCTTTAGATGTGATTTCCCTTTGGAAGCATCTCACCAAAAATGATATTTTTCTTGCACAGGGTGCCAAAAATATGACCTACTTCTTAGTGCAGACTTCTGAGGAAATCAGTGAGCCAATCATGCAAGCAGGAAATTACATTTCCATTTGTCTACAGTAGGTTGCCATATTTCATTGCATTTTACAGAAAATGACAGAGCTGCAGATTTAAAAAGAAAGGTAATTATTAACCACTTGCCGCCTGCCATATAGCAAAATGACGGCGGAAAGTGGTTTCAATATCCTGACTGGGCTTCGTATGACATCCTCAGGATATTAGGCCACTGAGCGCCCCCGGTGGCGTGCATCGCAGCGATCGTTGTTGCGGGGTGTCAGTCTGACATACCGCAACTGCGATCTCGATAAAGAGTCTCTGACGGAGACTCTTTACCACGTGATCAGCCGTGTCCAATCACGGCTGATCACGATGTAAACAGGAAGAGCCGGTGATGGGCTTTTCCTCACTCGCGTCTTTCAGACGCGAGTAGAGGAGAGCCGAACGGCTGCTCCTCTGACAGGGGGGGTCTGTGCTGATCGATTATCAGCACAGCCCCCCCCGAGGATGCCCACACTGGACCACCAGGAACGCCACTAGGACCACCAGGGATGTCACCACAAGGTATGCCACCCTAGACCACCAGGGATGCCAATCAGTGCCCACAATGGATGCCAATCAGTGGCCACAATGGATGCCAATCAGTGCCCACAATGGGCATCACTGATTGGCAGGCATTATTGTTTGGCACTGATTGGCATCCATCAGTACCATACATAATAGTACATCAGTGCCAACTATTAGTGTGCATCCATGCCCATCCGTGCCGCCTATCAGTGCCCATCCGTGCTGCCTATCAGTGCCCATCCGTGCTGCCTATCAGTGCCCATCCTTGCTGCCTATCAGTGCCCATCTGTGCCACCTATCCGTGCCCATCGGTGACACCTATCAGTGCCCATCCATGCCGCATATCAGTGCCCATCAGTGCCGCCTATCAGTGTCCCATCAGTGCCGCATATTAGTACCCATCAATGCCACCTCATCAGTGCCACCTCATTGGTGCCACCTCATCAGTGCCCATCAGTGCCGCCTTATCAGTTCCCGTCAATGCAGCCCCATCAGTGCCCATCAGTGAAGGAGAAAACTTACTTGTTTACAAAGTTTTGTAACTGAAACAAAAAAACATTTTTTTTCCCAAAATTTTTGGTCTTTTTTTATTTGTTTAGCAGAAAATAAAAATCGCAGAGGTGATCAAATACCACCAAAAGAAAGCTCTATTTGTGGGAACAAAATGAAAAAAAAATTAGTTTGGGTACAGTGTTGTATGACCGCGGAATTGTCATTCAAAGTGCGACAGTGCTGAAAGCTGAAAATTGGTCTGGGCAGGAAGGTGTATAAGTGCCTGGTACTGAAGTGGTTAAGAACATCCAATTACAATATGGCTTGTGTAGCATTTATATATGCTATATTATTTTTTTACTTGCTATTTTTCCCACGAAAGTGGAGTTACCCTTTAAATATTTTAAGAATTTTAATAAGCAGTATATAAATCGGTTCTGTAAAGCAGTCCATAGTGACCAATCAGAGTTATTGAGATGAGAAAACAATACAATTCTGCTATTAGCTGCTTTATCTATACTTTATAGAATAAACCCAAATATGTTATCTTCATAATGACAGTTGTGCACATCCTGATTTAGATGCCATGTTAAAATTCTGATATGAACATTATCATGTATTTAGACAAGATATTGTTTCTACAGGTAAAAGCATATAACATTTTAAAGCGACATGTAAGAATATCCTTATTCTCCACAAATAATCCATACTCATCTACTACTTAATGGCCTTGTAATCTATTTTTCATGACATTGTTTCTTACTGTGTTTCTTTGCCTATTTGTAACATTCTCTGTAAACACCCAAACCTTTGCCTTTCCTTCTCACTTCCATATGTTTGGATAAGCAGTTCATGTTTGTTGCGGTCATGTACAAACTACAAATCCCATAGTCCAAAGTCCATAATCCCATTAGGTCCCTAGGCCATGGTAGCGAGCAAGAGAGGGTGGCTACATTCCTACAGTGCGACTTTAGAAAATGAACGCAGTCACCCCCCAACAGGAAGTATACAGTATATATACATGTACACACAAAAAATGGTGAGCTGCACCTATTCCATTTTAGGCGGTCCGTGCACTTTCACTTAGTGGGCTCCCATGCACTGCCAAACATGTAACTCCAAATAGATGGATGAGGCACAGGTACTCTTGATCTTTTTTTTTTTGTATTATTTACTCTTGTATAACACAAGGAACATTAGGGGCAAACAACTGTTATGGGCATCCCACTGAATTTTAGAAAGGGTAGGGATGCCCGAAACAGTCATTCAAATTTTATTTGTGCTATACAAGATTAAATTGGGCGGCACAGTTGTGTAGTGAGTAGCACTCTTGCCGAGCAGTAAAAAGGGGTCGCTGGTTTGAATGCAAACCACGACACTACCTTTCCAGAGTTTGCATGTTCTCCCTTGGCCTGCATGGGTTTCCTCCGGGTACTCTGGTTTCCTCCCACACTCCAAAGACATGCTGGTAGGTTAATTGGCTTCTGTCTAAATTGGCCCTAGTATATGAATGTGAGTTAGGGACCTTAGATTGTAAGCTCCTTGAGGGTAGGGACTGATGTGAATGTACAATGTATATGTAAAAGTACTGCGTTAATTGACGGCGCTATATAAGTACCTTAAATAATAATAATAATGATAAGAATAATAATAAGGATGAGCAAGAGAGAGTACCTGTGCCTCATATTGTCTATTTATATATATACAAATATTTAAAAAAATATTAAAAAAAATATTTAAAAAATTATATATATATATATATATATATATATATATATATATATATATATGTGGACAGCACCTGTAAGTAATGCAGTAAATGCCAACAAACAGAGTCCTGCCCTCCAGGTACAATATGTAGAAAAACGTCCAAAGGTGGCTGCAGTGTATGGGAAATGTATTAAAAAGTGGAATAAAAAATACAACAATTTGTCAATATCTTGTAATGTTTTGATATTTTCAATAAATATGTTGCAATCCCCTTTGGACATATGTATATACTGTATCTATGAATATGTATATATATATGTGGACAGCACCTGTAAGTAATGCAGTAAATGCCAACAAACAGAGTCCTGCCCTCCAGGTACAATATGTAGAAAAACGTCCAAAGGTGGCTGCAGTGTATGGGAAATGTATTAAAAAGTGGAATAAAAAATACAACAATTTGTCAATATCTTGTAATGTTTTGATATTTTCAATAAATATGTTGCAATCCCCCTTTGGACATATATATATATATATATATATATATATATATATATATATATATATATATATACACATACACACACACACATTTCTTTAGATAACTGAAATACATTGATATCAATAATTAATAAAATATATACAAAATAAAATATCTGCGTTTTAATATTAATGTAAAAATTTGATTGCCTTACCTGGAAGTTTAAACAGAGACCAGAGATGAGTTTGTGACAACAGCGGTTTGGTGAATTTGGGTTCTGGTGACTTTTCTTGAAAAGCAGAGAATGTCTGTCAGAGGGAAGAGTAAACCTGTGTGCTATTTTCCATTGACAGGGTATCCAGCAGACAGCCTGCACCGCTCTATCAGCTGCTAAGCTGATCTTGTCCAGTAAATGTAGATATCCCAGTCAGTGAAGGAGGAGGTCACACATGCTCCCACCCAGTGTTTTTGGATGAAAGATTTTTTTTTCCCCCACCTCAACTGTTGCTAGGTGTTGTTGCAGCTTGGCGGTATGGTTCTGAGATAATGTTTCCTCTCTTTTGGGCTCCTCAAACTCTGTTAGACTGCAGACTTTGTTGAACAGTCTCTGGTGTGCTAAATTTAACTGGTGTTCTCAGCCAGTCAGGCTTGTCAACAGCTGAGCAGCCTGTAGCATTCTTGTTGCTGTTGTAAAACAGCTCCAAGTTATCTGTGGACTCCCTGTGATACTGCCCAGTGAGCTCACTCACAGTCTTCAAGGAACTATTATTATAACAAAGCACAGTCACGTTATCCCTATCTTTAACATGTTCCCTGTTAAGAGCGCCTAGGAGCATAGCTCACAGGTTATTTCATGACTCGCTCATGTCAAGTGTCAAATGATTCATTGACACCCAATTGAATTTAATAAGATACTACAAAAGGTTCATTCTATGCCAAACATGCATAACAATCTGTGAAAAAATTGCTTTAAAAATCATTTTATTAAAGGCAACCTTTGTAAACTAAACCGGTTTGACGTATGTAATCATATGAATGGGTCCTGATGCTTTAAGGCCCAACTCATGGGGTATCAAAAAATCTTCACTTACTCAATAGTTTAGGGGTAAAATAATGAGGACAAATACTTACCGTATTCCTCACATCAATGGGGTCCCTCCATGGCTACAACTGGTCCCTCTCAACTGCCTCTTAAAAGCCCCCAACCCTTTCCAAAAACGCAGGGGCACAACAATGCATCAATGTGAATATGTTCTATAGGAACCCATATTAAAAAAAAATCCCTGCATTTCTGCGAAATGCAAAAAGCATCGAAAAACGTGAATGTGTGTGAATCTAGCCTAAAGCGTGTTTCCACTTTTGCAGTCACATTTGAGAAAACACCACTATATGTTTGCTAAGTGTTCGCATTCACACCTGTTTTTTTTATCAATTATTTTGTATTTCTTACCTTTTGGATGTTTCCAGGAGGAGCTGTCCTGACTGACTGCAAGGTCTTTTAAATGTTAGAATGAGGCTGTCCCAAGTCTGTCCTCATTTACATACAATGCAAGAAGCCCAGTCTTTAAACCTTTAACCTTTGTTAGGACAGACATGTTTAAGTAACAAACATTTTATACTGACCTGCTTTGTGTAATGGTTTTACACAGAGCAGCCCCGATCCACCTATTCTTGGGTCCCCCTGCTGGCACTTCTGGCTCCTCCTTTTCTCTGAGTGTCCCCATAGCAAGCTGCGAGTTCTATGGGGGCACTCGTGCGTGCTGACTCTCTAGCCACGCAAGACACACAGAATGGGCTCGGCCCCGTTCCCTCCTCACTGGCTGTGATTATGAGCTACAGAGCTGGGAAAGCAACCACTCTCGTGCACATCGCTGGATTGCGATCGGGGTCGGGTAAGTATTAGAGGGGCTGCAGGGAAAGCTGCATACTGAAGGTTTTTAAAAAAACCTTCAGCCTTTAGAACCACTTTCAGATCTGCCTACACAGTACAGACAGGGTTTATTTTAGTGAACACAGCTGTCCATTCCTATCTCATAAACAAAGAGAACTACCTAAGATTTTCCTTGCTGGAGAGTCCAGAATAAAGCATCTAAAAAAGGTAAAGCTGCCATTTAAAATATTTTTTTTTGCTGTGCTATTTTTAAGTTATGCTATGTAAAATGCAGACATGCAATGGCGTACTTAGGGGGGGCAGAGGGGGCCCTGACCCCCCCAACATTATGCTGTGCCCCACTATGTGCCCCCCCCCCCCATTAAAAAAATTTTTTTTTTTTTTTACAAAAAGGCAATGTCTAAGAGAGAGAGCGTCTCCAGTCAGCTCCTGCGGGTGATTCCTCCCCCTTCCTCCCCCTTCCTTTGCTTGCTGACACTGCATAATGCGAGCCCTCACACAACCAAGGCCGCCCGATCTGCTCCTTCCCCTGCATCCTCATTGGCAGGGAGAAGAGCGAGTTTCAGGAAGGACTCCACCAGGACTCTCAGTTACTGAAAAAACAGACTGATTTCTCCCATCCTTAGGACAGGAGAACCAGCCTGTAAATTCCAAGAGATGCCAGACCAGCGCTGTCAATAGCAGGGGCAGGACAGCAAGAGGAGGCTGGGGAACCCCACAGTGGCAGAACACCAGGGCCCCGGTGGCAAGACAACCTTTACAACCCTGATAGTTCTCCCACTGCTTTGGACCCTTATATTTTCTTGGTATGCTGGTGATATATATCTCTTGTTTTCGACCACCCTGGGGGGAGGGGGCAATACAGTAGGAAGGGAGCTCACTGCAGAACATGTGAAAGGGCCAATGTGGGATCGTAGTAAAGGGCCCCAGGATATATATATATATATATATATATATATATATATATATATGTAATTGCATTTTATAGTTGCCCCCCTACTTTTGTCCCTGTCCCCCCATGTGCCAACCCTAAATATGAAAGCTGGAGACGCCACTGCAGACATGTAAAAAAAAAGTAGGGGTCATGCCCGTTTGGCTGTAAAAGTGGAAATTCACTTTGCTGAGGATGACTCTGTTCACAATTCAGCCTCCTCAGCACACAATACAGGGTTAATGTCCCTCATTTGGAGGAGGAGGTGCCTTTCGTGCAGCCTTAGTTCCACTTTTTGATTCGATATGTACATCTCTATACAATATGTACTATTTTACTATTAAAAGTGTTAAGATGCTATTAGCTTTTTGTTTAACCTCTATTTTACTGCATTTGTTATTTTTAAAAGCAAAAATAAAGGAAAAAGGATGTCGTAAAAGCACTTGTGATTTAGTCAATCATTTTCTGCATTTTAGAACTTTGTGGTCCATGTAACTGGGGATGTGGCAGGAATACATAGCTCCCAACTGTCCCTGATTTCGAGGGACTGTCCCTGATTTGGAACAATGTCCCTCTGTCCCTCATTCCACCTCATTTGTCACGCATTTTGGTCTGATCTATATAGCTGTATATCAAATGCACTTTTTATCTATCAAAAAGTGTTTTCCAGCGCTAAACCTTTCATCCAATTTCTAAATTTCTGCATTTGTAAATTTCAAAAGCCAATATAAGCGAATACTAGTGGTAAAAAAAGCACTTGTAGGTTTAACCGATCTTGGTTTTTTATACAATTCTCCTTTAAGGGGGCATGGCAAGGGGTGTGTCCTATGCCTGCATACTTTTGCTGATAGGTGTCCCTCAATCCCATCTCAAATAGTCTCCATCCATAGACCAGAGCTTCAGAAAGAGGAGGAACCAGCTGTGGAGCCAGCTGGAGCGGGGATACGGGTAGGTAATAGAGCCAGCACTATACTCCCCTAGAGATTATTTTTACAATTATACAGGATTTATATAGGGCAACAGTTTGCGCAGTGCTTTACAACATGAGGGCAGACAGTACACTTACAATACAATAGAGTAGGAAGCAGAGTGCTCTGCCCATTAGAACTTACAATCTAAAAGGGAGGGTTAAGTGATACAAAAGGTAATAATGAGCATTTATCTGTTGCAGTGAGCGCAAGGGTGAATTTTCCATATTGCTAGAGTTAAAAAAACATAATAATTTGTTATTATGGATGTAAATGGGGCTAGGCATGTTTTCTCATTACATACGCTGGTTTTTATTTCTGTTTTTGAGCTATACACAATGCTTCTGCTTTTCAGTTTCATCTCACAGTGCAAGTTTTTGAGTCAATCAACTGTTTCAAAACAGTGCGCTCTGGGATTGACTTATTAAAGGCAAATAGGCTGTTTGTCTTGCAATGGAATTTTCCACAGAGCTTAGTGAATGTGGTGAAATTTCACTTTGCAAAGAATAGCTAATCATGCACGATGACAACAAAAAATGTTGCCTGCACGTTTGGATGATGGAAGTCAGCAGAGCTTCTGTCTTCACCAAGTTCTTGGGAAAATTACTATGAGTGGTACAACTTCCCTTGCAAACTAAACAGCTTATTTTACTTTAATAAATCAACCCCTATGAGGCTGATAAAATATTATTTATGATTTATCATTATTTTGAGTATTTGCGTCAAGCCACCAAATGCGATAACTTTTGGGCAGCCAGTATCTGTTTGGACACTGAATTCACTCATAGTCCATTATTACTGCCTCCAGCTCTGAAACTAAAAAAAAATGTACCTCAGTACCAGCCTAGGCTGGAGGAATAGCCTTCAGCAGCCTGTTCGTTTTACCCATAATCCCCTGATTATAGTTGCAATACTTTGCAGGATCAAATGCAAAAAAAATAATACATGCACGTTTTTTTGATCGATGTGGATGCATTTATACATTTTTGCAAAAGGTGGAATATTGCTTTAACCAATTCAGCCCCGGAAGATTTGCCCCCTTTGACCAGGCCATTTGACCGGCACTGCGTCGTTTTAACTGACAATTGCGCAGGCGTACAACTTTGTACAAAATCAAAATTGATGTGCGTTTTTCCCCACAAATAGAGCTTTCTTTTGGTAGTAATTGATCACCTCTGCTATTTTTATTTTTTGCGCTATAAACAAAAAAAGAGCATCAATTTTGCTATAATAAATATCCCCCAAAAATATTTTAAAAACAAATTTCTTCCTCAGTTTAGGCCAATATGTATACTTCTGCATATTTTTGGTAAAATCTGTCTGTTTACATTGACAGATCTCCGTTCTGTCTCTGTGTGGAGTGCTCGCGGGTGCCTGGCGGTCATCGCGACTGCCGGGCACACGCATGAGCTCCAGCGGCGCTCGCGCGCCCCCTAGTGGTCTCAAAGCGAGCCGACGTATAGCTACCATGGTTCGCCCAGGAGAGCCAACCTGCCACAGTATAACTGCGACGGCGGCTGGTCGGATAGTGGTTAAAGAAGAATTCCAGGTATAGATATTTTATACACAGTTGCATTGGCTTGATTCAATGTAGCTATGTACAGTATATACCAAACCTGGACAATGCCCCTGGAAGCTGGAAACCACTGAAGGGATTGCTTACTTCCAGGTCCCATGCTGAGCGGCTGCCCTGCTGCAGTCAGAAGTTTCAGAACACAGAAGGCCGGCCATTTGAGCAGCATTTATGCTTTGCATTTTCTGAATCAACACAAAATGTTCTCTGATTGGACGAAGTGGAGAGGTGGGGCAGTGATGTCACACTCCCCACCTTGTCCAATCAGAGAATGCTGTGCATTCATTAAGAAAATGCAAAGCATTCTTTAAATGGCACCTATGTTGAGCGGCCAACTTGTGTTCAGCAGGGCAGTCACTTAACATGGGAAGCAGAAGGAAGTGGAGATCACCGGAGTAGTGGTGTCTACTTCAGTGATTTCTAGCTTCCAGAGGCACCGGCCAGATATGGTATATACTGTACTATACATACAGTATTTACATAGGTCCAAGCTGGACCAATGCAACTATATATAAAAATAAAAAATAGTGCTGCGCTGCTCACACTTAAAACATTTTTTTTTGGGGGGGGGTGGGGGGACCACCACTCCCCTCCAAAAAAAAAAAAGAGAGAAAAAAAAAAAGTTTTTTCAGTAAATAACATACAGCCCCCCCTAACACGTGTATCAATACAAAATAGTGCAAAAAAATTAGGTGATAAGGTGTATACTCATAATACTGCATATACACATAAAATGTGACAATGTTGAATATCAATATACACTTTACAGCCGTACTAATACCTGTGTAATAATAGAATAGCAATGGTGATTATTTAATGAAGTGTTCTGATGAACTGTTGATTTTTTTTCTGATTTGCCCTTATTTTCACTCATTCACTCTATTTATGTACTAGTGGGGCAAAGGGGTGTTTATTGAAGTTTTTTTGCATTATATTTTTTTTTATATGTGGTTAGTTGATCTCACTTAATTAATCATTTGGGTGATTATTTACATCACTATTCCTATTCTATTATTATAAAGGTGTTAGTACATCTCTTGTGGGTTTAGTACTGTGAGTTAGGCAGCGCAATAGATGTTTTTCCTTTCCTTCATGTATAAAATATACCATACTTAGAATTCTTCTTTAACTTATCTATCAATATATTTGTTATTCTATATTGCAGTATTGTGATCTAGGCATGCTTGCCAGGTAGCATAAACAGTAACGGGATCATCATTACAGCTTGGTCAAGTACCAACCTCCAGCCTATCAAATGGAATTGAGCATCTTCACACTGATGAGGTCCTCATTCCTCTGACACTGCTCTGTTCTCCTCCAAGTTCCCAGTATTAGATTATCAGCACCGCACAATACATTACAACCTGTCAAATTATATGTGGCCTCCCGGTGATACTGTCCGGATCACACTACTATTGCTGTCTTTCACAGTCTGAATGTAGCTGGCCCGAGGATTACTGGTAAATGAAATAAAGGAGAGTTCAGGTATACAGAAGCTGTATTTAATAACACGTTTACACACCTGCATTAGATTGCCTTAAAGAGGAAGTAAACTTCCCTGGATTGTTTGCAGGGCTTTTTTTCAGTGGGAACGCGGTGGAACGCAGTTCCGGCACCTCCAGCACTAAATGCATGTAAGGTGTGTGCTGGAGGGTCTATTGATGCTGGCTGCTGGGGGATCTATTGTCACTGGTGGGGATCTGTTTTTGTGTGGGGGATCTATTGTTGCTGGGGGGTCTTATGTTGCTGGTAGGAATCTACTATTGAGGGAGAGGTCTATTGTTGCTGTATGCTGATGGTTCTATTGATGCTGGCTGCTGGGAGATCTGTTGTTGCTGCTGGGAGGTCTAATGTTGCTGGGTGGATCTTTTGTTGCTGGAGGTGGTATTTTGTTGTGGGTGGTCCATTGTTGCTGTGTGTGTGTGTGTCTGGGGGGGGGAGTCTATTGTTGCTGGGATGGGGTCCATTGTTGCTGGGGGTGTGTATTGTTGTGTGAGGGATCTATTGTTGCTGTGGTGAGGTCTATTGTTGCTGGGGGGGCCTATTGTTGCTGGGGTCCATTGTTGCTAGGGGAGTCTATTGTGTTAGTGATCTATTGTTGTTAGGGTGGGGTCCTATTGTTGCTGAGGGGACCTATTGTTGCTAGGATGGGGTCCATTGTTGCTAGGGTGGGTCCCATTGTTGCTGGGGAGAGTCTATTATTGTGTGAAGGATATATTGTTGCTGGGGTGGGTTCTATTGTTACTGGGAGATCCATTGTTGCTGGCTCCAGGGGATCTATTTTACTGCTTTTCTTGTTATTAGATAAGAGCAAATTCCATACAAATTATTTAGCACCACAAAATGATACTTGGGGCAGTGCTGGGAGGTGGGTAGGGGGTGGGACCAAGGGCCGGTGCTCAGAGGAGCGTAGGGTGCGTAGACAAGGGGGAACTCAGAAGGGGGGAGTTCCTGCACCTATTCTCTGAGAAAAAAAGCCCTAACTGTTTTTACCTATAGGGAAGCCTATAATAAGGCTTCCCTATAGGTATTGTAAATATGTCCTAAACTTGCACCGTTTAAGAGATATTCACTGTAAACTGACTTCATCGCGCATGCGCTCTGAAGGAACGGCCACCTGTGCCTTTTCTTCAGAGCTCTGTGCCGTGCCCGGCAGCTTCCGCGTGCATGCGGACCCGGAAGGAAGATGAGCGAAGACAGATGCGGCTTCCAGTGGTGACATTGAGGGCTTTGTTTGCAGGTAAGTTTCACATAATGTGGTAGTATGCAATGCATACTAGCCAGTGGTGGCCCATTTATAGAGGGCGCACAGGCGCCGCCCCCTCTATCCATGCGTTTGGCCCCCTGATCTACATACAGGGAAACCGGACCATGGATTCCAATGGGGGGGGGGGGTTTGAAGAATGTGATTAGAGCCAGAGGCTCTAATAGGCTTAAAAAATGGGTGGGCTCGGGGTGCAGAGCACTGCGCTCCGAGCCCACCAAGTTGTGTGACAACAGTGAATGAATATTCACTATTCTCAAACTAATCCTACTCCGGCCAATCAGTAAGCGGGTTATGAGGTCCGTTTCCTGATTGCCAAAAACGCCAGGCGATCCTATTGGATGCCTAGGAGGAGGAGAGAGGAGAGCAGAGAGCACAGCCGGAGGAGAAGACCCGCCAACCCACCAGCTGCCACTGAATTGGCTCACCCACAGCAGCGCTCCCCGGCTCGGACAGGGGAGGGCTGGGAGATCGGAGTGAGAAGGTAAGGCGGCCATCCGTCGTCTCGCCCCAAATTATCGAGCACCGGCCGCCACTGATACTAGCACATTATGGCTTTACATTACAGGTCTGAAAAAAGAAAAAAAAGAGGCAGCATTTACTTCCTCTTTACAAGGGACATTACTTACTGTCAGTAGAATGTGTCCCTTGTGCTGCTGGCTCCTATGTAATCCTCCCTCATTCGCGATCCCCCCTTCCCACCATAATCTTCTAATGCAGCTGGGTTTAAAAGAACCAAGGGAGCTGTAACAGGCACTCATCAAGAGTACCCGGCTATGCCAGCTCTTTCTGCCCACCTCCTCTATTCAAACTACAGCTTCTATAAATGAAACATGATCTGTGCATGGAGGATGGGCAAATGATTGAAAGGTGTGCCCCTTCCATTCATAGATCCTGCATGCTGCAGGTTGGGCACCAGGATCTAAGAGCCTGCCTTGGAGATGCAACAATTAGTTAAGCCTGGTGCCAATATAATTCCTGGCTATGTTCATAAATGTCTGACACAGATCCCCCCAAACTGCAGCCTCTCCTATTTTTTGACTTGCTACAAAGTTACAATGTTGTGGTCTGATACCTGGGGAAGAAGAGACTCAGGAAATGCTTCCTCCTGCCTCAACCAGAATGATGAGATCGCATAGAGGTTGATTTACTGTTCACATTGCAAGGAAAGTTTCACTCTGCAAGCATAGGAATGTATTCAATGTATTCATTAGGAATTAGGACCGATTCACACTGCAAGCCAGAGCAACAGGAGCAATTCACCTCTCTGACCGCTCTGTGTCGCCTGCTGCGCTAGGGGGCAGCGTGGTGCACAATTCAGGGCATTACAAAGCTTCATATTTTTTTTGCTTGTTTGTTTGTATTGTATGAGCTTTATGTTAAAGTGTACAAAACATACATTTCATTCAGTGCAATGTTTACGATTCAGTAAAACAGATCTGTCACCCCCCATATAGTGTAATTTGGCCCTTACTGAAAATGATACATTGAAACAAGAATCCTGGGGTTCTAAACATATATATTACCATCAACATCTCATAGAGATAAGGTGGCTCCTGCTTGGTGACAGGGTTACCGCTGGTGTACCGAGAGGATTATGTTGCTCCACTGAAACCATTCCTGGGGGTTTATATTTGCAGTCACTGACACCAGTGTCGGAGGTTGTCATTGTAATCACTGACACAAATGTTGGGGATTCTTAAAATTGACTGACTAATTATTTATTTTTATGACTGATACTGTAAAACAGATTTTTTTATATATCTTGCACTCTGTTTCTTCCAAAAAAAGATTTCAGCATGCTCTGTTCAAAAAGGTACCTACCCCTGCTTTAAAAACTATGTGGCCACTATGAATGGAGGCCTTTCCTTCATGTCTTTTTTTTATTTTCTTGCCTGCTTGAGCCTCCAGTAATCTCATTAGACTTTTGTAAAAAACAAAACAAAAAAAAAACCGATGCAACATTTGAATAAACACGAGCAGCACAGAGACTGTAATGGGCTATTACGGCTTTATTAGACATGAGGGTTGTGCACCAGGACGTCAGAGTTCTTTATTATGCATCTGATAGCAAGACTGTAAATTGCATGTCTAGGCTAATCACTGTACACATAATGAACAATGGAATAGCTTTCCAGCCAATGTCCATGATCTAACACCAGATACAAATCTTCACTGCCCTGAAAATAATAGGAACTAAAGAGGAAATATGATAGGGGAAACCCGAATAATTTAAGATACTTTGATAGATACAGATAGAATGTATACTGTAATGCTGGCCTTCAGAAAACATAAATATGAGTAATAAATAATAATAGCTTGGCTTCTGTGTTGGATTTTAGTTTGACTCAAGATACAGTACTTGTAATCATAGCTGGGAAAACATTGTCTGCTGCTAGAGTAGTTCTCAGAAAAGTATACAGAATAAGCATAGACACCTCAGTTCTGGGTTTTGGTTATTAGAAATTGAAAAATTGAGGTGTTGAAGTTTGTAGGCTTTAGAGACTTGTGAAATATTTAATCAAGAGGAAAACAATGAGTAAATGTAAAAAAAATAAATAAAAAAAAATAAGGTTGTATCTATAAGGTATTCATTTGATTTACGTACGTCTATGGTTGTTACCAGGGCTTTCTTTCTCAGAAAATAGGTGCAGGAACGCAATCACAACCCCCTCCTTCCAGGGGTGCGTTACGTGCAGAGTTCCAGGGTGCGTTTGGTACATAGTACTGAGTTTAGGGATTCGCTATGTACAGAGTACTGGGGTGCACTTGGTACATAGTACAAAGTTTAGAGATGCACTGTATGCAGAGTTCCCGGGTGCGCTTGGTACATAGTACAGAGTTTAAAGGTTCGCTATGTGCAGACTTTCGGGGTGCACTTGGTACATAGTACAGAGTTTAAAGGTTCGCTATGTGCAGACTTTTGGGGTGCACTTGGTACATAGTACACAGTTTAGGAATGCACTACATGCAGAGTTCCGGGGTGCGCTTGCTACATAGTACAGAGTTTAGGGATGCACTACATGCAGAGTTGGGGGGTGTGCTATGTACAGAGTGCAGAGTTTAGGCTTCGTCCACAGCTGCTTACCTCTGCATCCCCCATCCACATCTCGCTTTCACCCCTCATCAGCTCTGACCTCTGCATGCAACTCTCCCCTCACTTCACCCATATTTCACCTCCCCCCCCTTAAAAGATCCACAATCTTCCACATAACTTGCTTTTGTTGCTGAATTAAGCTGAAGCACCCAGCAGGCACTAGTACCTCCCCGCGCATTGTAGGTGACTCCTCCTCTCTCACTTGCAAGGAGATGATCTAGTGGGGGTGTCGGCATCCGCAATGCACCCCAGGCACCTGCATCTCCCTTGTTATCCTCCTTTCTCCCAGTGGGAGCTGCTCAGGAGATCAGATCTGTGGGAGCCATTGGGAGACAAACCATCACTGGTAAACACAGAAGCCGGACTTCTGTGTTTACAAGTGATAGCGGTGAGCAGGGAGCAGAGGGCCTGAGCCAGAGGTTGTGGAACTGAGTTCCACTAGTTCCAGCTGAAAAAAAGCCCTGGTTGTTACCATGCTTATAGCCATAAAAAATAAACATGCTCTGTAACTGTCTCATCTGCATTATGCATTTCAACCAGCAGATGAGTGCCCAGACTTTAAAATTCAGGTTGCAAATATGGGAGATGCCACTGGTGATTTGGTTTTGAATTTACATCCTCTGGGGCTGTCTCCCTAATGCCGCGTACACACGGTCGGACTTTTCAGCTACAAAAGTCCGACAGCCTGTCCGACAGACTTTCGACGGACTTTTGGCGGACTTTCGACGGACTTGCGGCGGACTTTCTAACGAACAGACTTGCCTACACATGATCACACAAAAGTCCGTCGAATTCTTACGTGATGACGTACACCGGACTAAAATAAGGAAGTTCATAGCCAGTAGCCAATAGCTGCCCTAGCGTGGGTTTTTGTCCGTCGGACTAGCATACAGACGAGCGGATTTTTCGACCGGACTCGAGTCCGTCGGAAAGATTTGAAGCATGTTTCAAATCTAAAGTACGTCGGATTTGAGGCTAAAAAAGTCAGTTGAAAGTC
This sequence comes from Lithobates septentrionalis, assembly GCA_037952835.1. Taxonomy (NCBI): domain Eukaryota; kingdom Metazoa; phylum Chordata; class Amphibia; order Anura; family Ranidae; genus Lithobates; species Lithobates septentrionalis. The sequence goes on from JBBDGP010000206.1 coordinate 3,085,293, forward strand.
CGGAGAAGCCCACACACGATCGGATTACCAGCCAGCTTTAGTCCGTCAGCGTCCGTTGGACTTTTGTAGACGAAAAGTCCGACCGTGTGTACGCGGCATAAGGCTTGCCATACACATAAAGATTCCTCTTGTTCAACCCAAGTTTAACTGTTTAGCATGGATGAAAGAATATCCAGTTCCGGTTACTGTATTCATGCAGCCACGCCATCAGTGGCTGCCTGAATACCTGTGCAGTGACTACATCTGATAGGCTGCAGTTAATGTTTGGCTGATAATTTTCCACCATGGCTAATATTGAAATGTATATGGCAAGCTTTAACTTTCCTTCATTACTTCATTGATCTGAGTGTCCCATATGTATGTGCTATTTCAACATCACCGACTCAAAAATATCAAACATAGGATAACTGACCCAGAGCTAGGCCACCCCCTGGCATATATACTAATCAAGCAACCCCTTCCTGCCTTCCCACTTTATCATCCTTGTTTCTAAGCTCCAGATGTGGCTGTATCAGAGTTTACAGGGCCACGGTTTGGGTGTTTGGGTCCGCTCACTTAATTCCTTTGGGCTCATTTACACTTGCTTCGGCTTCAACACACATTAACGGCTAGTTTACACTCGCTTCAAAACAAGGCTTCGGATAGGCTTTGTTAAAGCTCTCTGAACACTAGTCAAAGCTTCTTTTACTAAATTAAATGGTTAGCTTACAGTCTTGTTTACACCTTGCTTTTGCTTTGCTTCAGCTTCGCTTTAAAAATTATACCCCATGTAGCTTTAGTGGTGCTTTAAAGGGTCTTCAAAGCCTCCATAGAAGTCTATGGTAAAGCTCGCTTGAAGCCCCACTGAAGCCCCACCACAGCCTCATCGAAGCCTCACGAAGCCTCACTGAAGACCCACCAAAAGCTGATCAAAGCCCCATCGAAGCTTCACCAAGGCCTCATCGAAGCACCAAGCAAAAGCAAGGTGTAAACAGGACTGTTATGCCTCGTTTCCACTGAGCGGATCGGTTCGGTTCGGTACGGTACGCTATTTTGGGTGTTTCCACTATGAAAGCGGCCCATGCAACTGAACCGAACTGTTCCATTCAGGGTCCTGCTTCAGATGTGGGGCCATAGAAAATGGAACGGTTCGGTTAGGGCAGAGCTACAATACATTACACTGATTGGTGGACGTGTGACGCCATGACGGCATTTTTTCTAAACCCACGTATGGCCCCTGTCGGTCCGACTTGCAGTGGAAACGCAAGCCTGAATAGGCCGGACCATTCTAGGCCTTCCAAACCGATCCGACCCGAACCAATCCGCTCTGTGGAAACGAGGCATAAGCTAACCATTTTATTTAGTGACAGGAGCTTTGACTGGCGTTCAGAGAGCTTTAACAAAGCCTGTCCCAAGCCTTGTTTTGAAGCAAGTGTAAACTAGCCGTTAAAGCGAGGGTCCACCTATTTATGGTTTTTTTTTTTTGGAGTTCATTCACAAACTTTTCTTCTCATGATTATCTACTCACATGTTCTGTGTAATAAGTCCGCCTGTTTCCGATTTCGTTGTAAAGAATAACTTATAAAATTCACTGAAGGCGGTTTCCATCTTCATTGTGGGCATTTGAAGCCCACAAGCATGTATTTCCTGGATGCGGTGAATGCTGTGCTCCCAGCATTCACCGAGATGTTGTGATGACACTGTTGCACAATGCATGCTGGGAAGCCTGAGACTAGCTCCCAGGGGACTGTGGGAGGTCTGGGAGAGGCTAGAAACACGCCTACTCCCATGGGAGGAAAACCAGGAAGTGCTAAGAAGATTAGAAAAAAAAAGGTAATTACGGCGATTTAAATTTTTTTACACAGCATGTCAGCATCTAGGCAAGGAAGAGAATGCATAGAGATAATGTTCAAAATTTGGGTGGAACCCCGCTTTAATGTGTGTTGAAGCCAAAGCACGTGTAAATGAGCCCTTATAAAAATATGGGTAGGTAGACTGCAAGTGCAGTTGCTCCAGAGTTTAGTAAATGAAGGGAAGCTCTGCTGACTTTATCTATTTTGTGCAAGGAAAAATGCTGTTTTTTTTATTTTCCTTGCTTGTGATTGGATATTCTTTGCAAAGTGAAGCGTCCCCTCATTTAGCTCTGGAGCAAACCCCCTTGTCGAGCGCAACTGAACAACTAAACCCCAGTGTATCTTTAAAAATATGTAAGCAATAAGTAAGTAAGGCTACGCTCACAATTGTGGAATGCGGCAGTGCATGTGCTGCATTGTTTGCTGAGTGTTTTCTCGCATGTTACCAGGCATTGTGGTGGGACAGGCCATTCATTTACCTACAGCATCTAAATCTTATCAAATAAGTACATAATCCTTTTTTTTATAAATCACACCAAAATGCATGGTGCTTTTTTACCATGCGTTTTGTTGTATGTTTCTCACACACTCCGGCAAGATGCATTTGGGTACCCTTAAGAATTCATGGTACTGCTGTGCACCTGCTAAAGGAATGTGCGTTATGTTTTGCGCTGTGGGAAACCATGCAATTTGTAAGTTTCTGTATCACACAAATATGATCCTAGCCTTAGCAAGATGCTGGAACACGTGGCTGCTCACAGTAGGCAAACTAGATCCCTACACTGAGGCCAGCTTAATTTCCTGCTGCGGGGGGTGAGTCTTCATTTCCTGCTGTGGGGGGGGGGGGGGTGGATCTTACTTTCTTGCTGAGGGGGAGGTGAATCTTCATTTCCTGCTGCAGAGAGTGAATCTTTATTTCTCTTTGCAGGGTGAATGTTCATTTCCCACTGCAGGGGTGAATCTTCATTTCCTGCTGCGGGGTGGGATCTTCAATTCTGCTGCGGGGATGAATCTTCGTTTCCTGCTACAGGGTGAGTCTTCATTTCCTGCTGTGGGGTAAACCTTCAGTTTCTGCTTCTGGGTAAACCTTCATTTCCTGCTGCAGGGTCAACCTTAATTTCCTGCTGCGGGGTGGGACTTCATTTCCTGCTGCAGGGTGGAACTTAATTTCCTACTTCAGGGTGAATCTTTACTTTCTGCTGCAGGGTGGGACTTTATTTTCTGTTGTGGGGTGAACCTTCATTTCCTAAATCAGGATCAGTCTTCATTTCTTGCTGTGGAGTGAAGCTTAATTTCCTGCTGGGGGGGTGAGTCTTCATATCGTACTTCAGGGTGAGTCTTTGTTTCCTGCTGCAGGGTGAGTCTTCATTTCCAGCTGTGGGGTAAACCTTAATTTCCTGCTGCTGGGTGAGTCCTTATTTCCTACCTCAGGTTGAGTCTTCATTTCCTGTCTTGCGGGCGAATCTTAATTTCCAGCTTCGAGGTGAGTCTTCATTTGCTGCTGCAGGGTGAGTCTTTATTTTCTTGCTGCGGGGTGAGTCTTAATTTCCTGCAGTGGGGGTGAGTCTTCATCTCCTGCTGTGGGGTAAACCTTAATTTCCTGCTGCAGGGTGAGTCTTCATTTCCTGCTGCAGGGTAAACCTTCATTTCTTGCTTCTGGGTAAATATTAATTTCCTGCTGTGGTGTGAACCTTCATTTCCTGCTGCGGAGTGAGTCTTCATTTTCTGCTGTGGGGTGGGACTTAATTTCCTGCTGCGGGGTAAATCTTAATTTCCTGCTGCTGGGTGAGTCCTCATTTCCTGCTGCTGGGTGAGTCCTCATTTCCTGCTGCTGGATGAGTCCTCATTTCCTGCTGCGGGTTTGAATCTTCATTTTCTGCCTCGGGGTGTGTCTTTTTTTCCTGCTGCGGGGTAAACCTTAATTTCCTGTTGTGGGATGAGTCTTCATTTCCTGCTGCGGGTGAATCCTAATTTCTTACTACAGGGAGAAATGATGCATCCAAGAACAAATATAATACTTGTTGCCAATGCCTTTACACATTTATCACTTTTTTATAATTTTTTTGGTGTACATTTTTCATTGAAAATGGCATGCTGACAAGTGTATTTTGAATTTGTAATATCTAATTATGTTTACAAGTAATTGCTTAACTCCTACCAATGATAAATATATTTCCATGCTCCACATTTACTCTCCTTTACCATCATATCATGTAATTTCATCATAATTGTTGCCTGGATACAGTTTATGTTTTGTGGGTCTGTACAAACCAAGAAGTTCTGGGAAGCATAGGATTATTTTTTATATCACACAAGAAGCCTAATCTGGTGACATCTGACATCTTCTAGCTCTTATATAGTCATGGTGTATTTATTTGGAGCTCGCTGAAGGAAACCAGAGTCAATGCCAGATGTAATGAACATTTTCTACAATCCTTTAAGTAAGATGGTTTCCAGAATTCAAACAGCTAATATTTCTTTGCAAACACAAAATTACACATTTGTGCTTAACAGCAAATATTATTGTCTCTATGTCTCATATTACTCACAATGTGAACACTTTATATTTTTATATGCTGTTACTAATTTTCATATTTGTATGCAATTGTTTACACAGAAGAAAGAATAGTAATTATAATAAAAAAATAAAAAGAACAATAAGGTATTAAGACATATAGCAGAACTTGGATATAAGAAAAGACTGCGTGGGATTCAAGTCTATAAATGGGATATTTATGATGGTAGACAGCATATCCAAAAAAGGAGAAATGTATTACACTTAAAAATCAAAGGCAATTAATCTGAATTACTAAGTGTTCATGTTTTTGGAGAGCAGCTAAAACTGTCACAGACACTGAGAAAATCCAGCTGGCCCAAAACTGACCTATGAGTGGATGAGGCACATGCTAGGCCCGATTAATTAGAATGAAAATTGATCATCAAATATATTACTTTGTACTGTAGATGTTGTGTATCTGCAGTGCCAATTACTATGTTATCTTGTATTTGTATCTTTTCTATGCCATGATCCATAATGATACTTTGTATACCAGGAGATTTGCTCTTGGTGATCCAACGTTGGAAGTTTGTTGTTTCACAGCCCTGGGAGTTAAAGAGTTAGGGCGTTGGGGAAAAAAAAAAGTATCCCTCTCATTAAAGCCCCCCTAACACTTAATTCTCACCCACCTGATTACTAAAATCTAATCTAATTGGGAGAATGAGCGCTAAACACCCCTTAACACCACATAATTAACCCCTTGCCGTACCTGTACGTTGCCCTTTAAGACGCGACATTGTAGGAGTCCGCAGGAATACCGTCTCACGGAGAGAAAGAACAGGGAAATGTTGATGTAAACAAGTATTTCCCCGTTCTGCCTAGTGACACTGACACTGATCACCGTTCCCTGTGATCGGGAGCGGTGATCAGTGATCGGGAGCGGTGATCAGTGTCGTGTCACACGTAGCCCAGCCCCCCCCCCCCCCACAGTTAGAATCCCTCCCTAGGACACCCTTAATCCCTGCAGCGCCCCCTAGTGGTTAACCCCTTCACTGCCAGTCACATTTACACAGTCATCAGTGCATTTTTAATCGCACTGATCGCTGTATAAATGTGAATGGTCCCAAAGTAGCGCTAAAAGTGTGGCGATCTGTCCGCCATAATGTCGCAGTCATGATAAAAATCGCAGATCGCCGCCATTACTAGTAAAAAAAAAAAATATTAATAAAAATGCCATAAAACTATCCCCTATTTCGTAGACGCTATAACTTTTGCGCAAACCAATCATTAAATGCTTATTGCGATTTTTTTACCAAAAATATGTAGAAGGATACGTATCGGCCTAAACTGAGGGGAAAAAAATGTTATATATTTTTTGGGGATGTTTATTATAGCAAAAAGTAAAAAATATTGCATTTTTTTCAAAATTGTCGCTATTTTTTTGTTTATAGCGCAAAAAATAAAAACCGCAGAGGTGATCAAATACCACCAAAAGAAAGCCCTATTTGTGGGGAAAAAAAGGACGTCAATTTTGTTTGGGAGCCATGTCGCATGACCGCGCAATTGTCAGTTAAAGCGACGCAGTGCCGAATCGCAAAAAACACTCTGGTCTTTGGGCAACCAAATGGTCGGGGGCTGAAGTGGTTAAAGGTTAAAGTAGAACTAGTGGTATTTTTTTGGACAAAGAAAGGGGGGGTTATAATATCTAAAACAGGAAGTGATCCCTCCAAAGTGAGAAAATCTCTGGTTGTCACCAGGTTTCCCCTCTATTCCTGTTCTGGTGACAACCCATATTTGGGATTTTCTTTCAGTTTCACTCTCATGGTAAACAGGACACAAAAGTGAGGGTGAAACTCCAAAGGCAGAGACAGCAATAAAAATCTGACAGTTATTCTAATCCCTCTCCACACTATCCAAAAAAAGTGTTACTGAACCCACAACAGTAGAATCAGTCTGTATATGCAGTAAAGCATGCTTGTTATACTCACTGTGGAATCTAGGAGGTTAAACCTCTGCATTGTTTAATAAGGCTGTTTGATCCTGTCTCCTCTGATCCTTCCCTTCTTTTACCAATCCATCTCCTGATAGTACAAAGCCCTAGGAGGCCCTAGTTTGGTGTGTATTGCTAGAGAGGGTTTTTTTGGTGGGAGGAGAGTGCATGTGTTCAGCACAGGGCCAATCAGTACTGTCCAGACAGATGGTCAGGGGTCATGCAGCCTCATAGGACAGTCAGAGGAGAATGAAAACTCCTCCTACAAGCTTTAACCAGACAATCATAAAAGTCACAAGACTGCTATATACTTCTGATGAGAAAAGGTATTTAGCAGTTTATATTTACTAAAATAATTGCATTTCCATGTTCTGTGTACTGTGGGAGACCAGATATAGTAAATGCAGGGTCCTGAGTTTAGTAACACTTTAAAACAGAAGTAAAGCAATTGATTTAACAGTTTAAAAAACAGTTACATTCCCGGCATGCCGGGAATGCTGACTGTCTCATTGGTTGTGCTCTCAATCAAACTGTCAAACCATCCAATGGCTGGTGTCATAACTGATCACATGTGCAGCATCATGGCAGTTGAAGATTAAACAGAGGCCAAGGTGGCAGCTTCCTTGGCTGTAAACGATAGGAGGGTTTATTTCCACTTTAAATCTGTTCCATGACACTTCACCACCTAACCTCAAAACTCCTAAAGTGAGTTCTTAACATTTAAAAAGGAACTAAACTCTAATACCCAATGTTGACTATTTTTAACCCTTTTACACCCCAGTAACCCACATGTGCAGTGGCAAAAAGCTGGACTTTAGCACCCATACGCTGTACATATGCGTTGTTGGGCAGGCAATGTTTATAGTATGTGCTGAGACCGAACTGCCGAAAACGGATCTTGGTCCCAAGAAAACATCGGTAGACTGTGAGACTGGCTTCCAATCATGTGACCACTGTGACAGCTAATCACAATTGTCACTTGATTGTCGGTCCTTCCTGCCCCCACCCCCGAGCATTAAGAACTTTTAAAGCAGATGCAAGGGAGGGAGGTAAGGGGCTAAGCCTTATGATGCTAACATTAGTAAATATAGTATATAGATAGGAAAGTATATTACATTTACTTGTTTTAACTACTTGCCGCCTGTAGGACGTCCTCGGGCTGCAGTGGTTATACCAGGATGTTGCCTGCACCTACAGGCATCACCCAGGTAGGACATTTTTCAGCCAGCGATTCTCTTTGTAGCAGAAGTTATTCGAGTGGCTATTACTTCTGAGGGTGGCAGAAGGGTGTACCACCCCCCCTCCCATCGCCGCCGTTCATCCCTTGTGATAGCAATAAATTTATTCCAATCCAATGTAATCCAAAAAAAAAAATAAGTGTAATAAATAAGGTTTTGTATAAAATAAATAATAATAATAAAAAAATTGAAACCACCCCTGTGCCCCCATACTTACGTGTAAATGCGAACACATATGTTACTCCAGCACGCATATGTAAATGGTGATTGCACCAAACATGTGAGGTATTGTCGTGAACGTCAGAACGAGAGTAATAATTCTAGCACCAGACCTCCTCTGTAATTCTAAACTGGTAACTGTAAAGGCGTTTAAAGCGACTTCTATGGACTTTAAGCACTGCAGTTTGCCCCAGATATTTTGGCTAAATATTGTGATTGTTTTCACTTTATTCATTAAAGTGTATTTTTTTTTTATTGCGTTTGAAAAACCACTGCGCAAATACCGTGTGACATAAAAAATTGCAACACCCATCATTTTATTCTATAGGGCCTCTGCTAACAAGTATGTATAATGTTTGTGGGGTTTCAAGTAATTTTATAGCAAAAAAATGTAGATTTTTACATGTAGGAGCGAAGTGTCAGATAGGAAGTAGTTAAACGTTTTTGTTTTTCATTTCTTCAGTTACGTCCTGGTTTCCAGGCCTATTGTCAGCGATGTGCTGGCCATAGCGCGGCCAAAGCTCCAAGACAAAGTCCAATGCACATGCGTGGTCCTGCAGGTGTCCGTCTTGCCGAGCACTTGCGCACATATTCTCACGCAAATGTGAATGCCTATGCGCACATGTGCGTGTTAGCCATTAACCTCCCTGACGGTATTCCTGAGTGTAGCTCGGTGTTAAATTTCAGCACTATTAGCGGTAACCCAGAGCCACACTCGGGATTGCATTGCAGGATCTTGGTGCAGTGTACTTACCTTGTCCCCAGGATCCTGCGATGTCCCCCCGCGGTGTCTGTGGGCTGTGTCCTCCGCCCGATGCCTCTGTGTGCCGGGCTCCGTTCCCTGCGAGCGTTGTGATGCACAGGGGCGGAGCCTGGCGCCAAATTAAAAAAAAACTGTAAAAAGCAAACCACATACAGTACACTGTAATCTTACAAATTACAGTACTGTATGAAATCATTTCACATCCCTTTTGTCCACAGTGCTTTGTCCAGTGCCCTGCATGCACTTTTATATTATATATACTGTTCTTTCTGCCTGGAAACTGGAGATTGTCCATGGCAACCAAAAAGTGTCTCTTTACATCAAAAGTGGTTTTAGACCAGTTAGAAAACAGCGATAGTAAATTAGAACACTTGCAGAATTGAGTGATAGTGAATCGTGGGGAAATTTATTTTATTATTATTATAATATTATTTTTATTTTAAATTATTTATATTTATTTATTATATTACAATTTATGATTTTGTGTTTCAAACTTCATCATACCCGGGATATCTACTAGACTCGTGGTGGACGGATCTAAGTGTGTTATTGCTAAGAATTACAGGCCTACAATATAAAACGCCAAATTTCTATGCAAAATAATTGTACCGCTTTCAGCACCTAAAATGCGACATAATCATACCGCCAGGGAGGTTAACACTGGCACCAAATGGCCTATATAATTGCAGCAGGTGCACTAGCACACTGCTGTCTGATCTGCAGCGTTACCCGTATACCAGTTCTGTGATCTGTGCTTGATTCTTGTGTTTGACCCAGCTTATCCTGACCACATTTTCTCTCCACCTGTCCTAACTTAGGCTTGCCTTAGACTTAGTTTATCTCTGCTCATCTGCCTGATTCCCTGTTGCAAACCTCTGTCTGCATCTTGACCATTCTCTGCCTGTCATTTATGCTTATACCCGATCGTCCGTTGCTGACCTGGCTTGTCTGACCCTACCTCCAGTTACCAATCTGTCCTGCTCTGCCTAGTGCCTGGTGATCCTGGTCCTCCATCTGCTGTGTGCTGCCAGCCTTCCTGCATCCGCTGCTTCAGCTATCCAGCCCAACTCTGCTGATGCACCTGCCACGCACCTCAGTAACCAACGGAAGATCTTACAGGCACTCTTACCTCACCTGGCTCTCGCAGCCACTGTCGCAACATCAGTGGTCCTTGAGTCAGGGCTTTACGAGAGGTCTCCCTCTACATGTCAGGGCCGGCTCTGCCAGAAGGTACATTACACCTAGGCAAATCATGTTATACATCCCAGGTGTCTTTAGGAGAGAAAGAAAAGTTTACACAGCTAACCAAACCCTTCTGTCTGCATGCCTGAGCTAAGGGCAGATGGATCCCAAGAAGTAGGGCAGCACTACTCCCAATGAATCCCAACCACGACCCTACCTGCCTGGAGTTTGCATGTTCTCCCTGTGCCTGTGTGGGTTTCCTTCGGGTACTCCGGTTTCCTCCCACATTTCAAAGACATGCTGGTAGGTCGATTGGATCCTGTCTATATTGGCCCTAGTATGTGTATGTATGAACGTGAGTTAGGGGCTTAGATTGTGGCAAAAAGAGACTTTGTCCCCCAGGAACAACAAGGGTTTTAAAGCAGCATAAAACTAGTACCAAGGTGTAGAGGTATTATATCGTTTATTAAATATATGACAATGGAGTAAAAACCATGAACTGTGTAAAACACATTAAAAGCGCAAATACATGTACAGGGCTACATCTGAAATAGTTTTACATAACAGGTGCTTGGATAGTTCTGACGCGTTTCGACCCCATCGGGTCTTCTTCAGAGGAAATGCATGCACTGTTGAAAAATTACATATATATAAAATGATAGCGGTACAGAAATGTACGACTGTGTATGGAGATTATCATCAAAGTTGTAAACATAATTACCCAATATGTTCGTGTAGCCGGGTCTCATAAATCTAAGGCTTTTCAGAAGGGGGCCTCTATTGGTTCGGTCCCCACCTGGAGTCCCCCGGACGGCCACCACCCCGATAGAGGGGAATCAAGCAGCAATGGTGTAACTTACGGTGAACTACACAATGGAGGTACTCCACAACCGGCACGCGGCACGTGTGGGGCAGCGGCACCTGTGATCCAAACATCATGCAATAGCATCAATCAGGGTTTGAAAGGATATAAGAAATATTCCTATTTTATATAGACGTTATTTGAGTCATCAGTTAATGATACTCTCAATTTCATCACATTTGTTTCATATGGGGTGCTAGCCCAAGTGTAGGAATAGTTTAAGTGGATATCCATTAGATGATAAAACATATGATTATGTGTTAGAGGGTAGCCAAAGGGATAGAAGGAGGGGGGAGACGGTGAGGGGGGGAGGAAAGTGGGGGATGGGGGGGGGGGAAGGAAAACCTCCCCACGCCCCATCGTGTCCGGCAACGGAGCGATATCTGAGAACCTGAGCCGGGTCATCGATGCCTACCTCCAACCTCTTGTCCACTCCCTGCCCTCCTTTGTTAAGGACACCATAAACTTTCTGCAAATTCTTGACAACCTTGACATCTCGGACAATTCCATCCTTGTCACGATTGACGTCGAGGCCTTGTATAGCAGCATCCCCCACGATTTGGGGTTAGCTGCTATACACAAAACCCTCCAGTCAAGTCCACTTTTTGACTCAGACACGAAGGATTTCATCCTTACTGGCCTCCGATACATTCTGTATCACAATTTCTTCAGCTTCAATCATTCCCACTACCTCCAGGTGCAGGGTGTAGCAATGGGGACCTGTTGTGCCCCCTCCTATGCAAACTTGTACCTGGGGGAGTGGGAAAAGTCCCTCCTAGGCGACGAGGGTCTCGTCGAGTACACTGGCCACATTTCTCGGTGGTTACGGTACATCGACGACATCTTCGTCGTCTGGGAGGGACCAGAGGCCAAACTCATGGACTTCTTTAACCAAATGAATCTTAACCACTATGGCCTAAAATTCACAATGTCCCACAGTCGAGAAAACGTTACCTTTCTGGATGTCCTAGTAAAGGCAACCCACGAAAAGAAACTTACCACTACCCTGTACCGCAAGAACACCGCTGGTAACACGGTGCTCGAAGCCTCTAGCTTTCACCCGACAGCATTAAAAAATTCCATCCCCTATGGGCAATATCTGCGCCTTCGGCGCAATTGCTCCACAGACGTACTTTTCAAAGAAGAGGCCGGATTCCTCCAGGACCGCCTCTTGTCACGTGGATATAGTAGATCTTGCTTGAAAAAGGCATATAATAGAGCAATGCAACAATCTCGGGCTTCCTTGTTACACAAACCCAAACCACGGGATCTCCCAAATACCACCCGCATAATTATGCGCTTTTCACGTCAACATATCACCATTAAAAATATCCTGCAGAAACACTGGAGTATCTTAACTGATGACCCCACACTACAAGCTCTCCTTCCAAAACAACCCTCTATAACCTTTAGGAGGGCTATTTCCCTTAAAGACATGCTTGTCAAAAGCGAATTTAAAGATCAACAAAAAAGACTCAAACAACATCATATCATTGGATCTTTTCCATGCGGCCACTGTACTTTCTGTCCACTCATAAAGAAAGCCAAATCCTTCCACCTTCCCAATGGGGAATTTTTTAAGCCCACGCACTTTGCCAATTGCGAAACTCGTGGGGTGGTATACCTTATGGAGTGCGACTGTGGTGCCTTTTACATTGGCAAGACCAGGCAAGAACTGAGACAACGAATATCTAAACATATGTACAGTATGGAAATCGGAAACAGACATCTTCCCATTGGAAGACATGCTGTTTTCGAACACAATTATGAAGTACCTAAGGTAACTTTCACAGTACTCTATAAGGCCAACATACCACACAGAGGCGGTGACTGGAATAAGATCCTGCTCCAAAACGAGCAAAAATGGATCTTCCACTTACAGGCCACATCACCCCCGGGACTCAACGAGTCAATCTTTTATGCTCCTTTTCTTCGTGGTTTTGTCTCAGGCAAAACGCAGTAAATGGAATGCCAGTGTATACACCACCCTGTGGTCGCTTCGTTTCCAGGTATGGGTACCATGTTTCACGTGCTGTGCTGCTGCTTTCTTACAGGCACCATTGCATGTGAAATATGTTATCCCATCCATGGATATGATCCTATATGCAACCTCCTATTACAGACATTGAGGATGCATGTATAAATTAGATCTTTGCTGTATATTGGGAAGGATTGTTGTGATGATACCACATTTACCCCATGAGTGAATCCCATTTAATTCCAGTTCTTGGTATATTTCATCATAATCAGGTTGTTATTTGATATGTTTATATTTTTTTCTATGATTAAAATGTGATTAATTCTTGATAGTATATTGTTTTGCTCACTGTTTGATGTCACGTATAAAGTCTATTTAATACTACTGCTAGGCTTTCCTCTCATTATGCAAATCGAATCCTGGGCTCCCGGTCCGGCCATCTTCCCCCTCCGGGGGGTTTGTCAGCACCATGGTGTTGCTTCCTGGCAGGGTGAGACAGGCGCAGTTCTGCGCCTACATACACGCCCATCAGGGGAGTGGCTCCCCCTGTGACGTGTTCTCTCCCTGCCAGCGGCGTCCCGAATCCTTCCGGGCGTAACATCCGTGTCTGCGCGCGCACCATGGAGCGCGCGCACACACGTGACGTCATGACGCCACGTGTTTACGGCGGAATAGGACGGCGGTGCCAGGATTAATCCCTCGGAACGCCGGGGGAACTACACCGGAGGGCTGACTATGTCAGCCAGGTCCCTGTACTGGTGGGCGGGCCCGATGGGGCGGCGTGCACCTGTGGCTCCTCCTCGGCAACCAATCGACAGTATATGCTGGATACTTAAAGGTGAGCGGACTCATTTGGAATCCTCTCTCTGACCTCCATTACCTCCATAGGAGATACAGCTCTATCCGTGCTTCCTCATCTCAGGTAACACTGCACTCCCTACGGCATCACTTTCACTCCACACTTTTACAGACTGTTTTTTCACCCTCTTCATTTTTTCATTACAGGCTTATCTGCACATATCCTCTATACAGGCTCTCATTGATCACCTGTATAGAGCCTCATCCATGTTGGATACATAAGGTACACCACCATGATTTCCTTTTATCACCTGGTCTCACAGTCTTCACATCCCTCACTTCCTGCTTTCTCACTATCACTTTTATTGTCATTGCAATTGTTTTTGTTCTTGTGTTTTGTTCTTGTTTTTTTGGCATACTTTTTCACCACCTTTCACTACTCCTATCACCATGTCTTTCTCACTCCCTCATCTGGTCTCATTTCCTCCTACCAATTTCCTCTTTTGGTAGCCATCCCTCGTTTCTTGCCCCTTCACCCTGCCATCCCATGTCCCCCCCTTCCAGTGTCCGCACCATCTTCCCTCCCCCTACCCCTCCCATCACCCACCACATCCCTTTCCTCACTTCCTTTCCCTTTGACTTTTCCTCCCCCCCCGCCCAAGTTTCCTTCCCCCCCCCTCCCCCATCCCCCACTTTCCTCCCCCCCCCCCTCACCGTCTCCCCCCTCCTTCTATCCCTTTGGCTACCCTCTAACACATAATCATATGTTTTATCATCTAATGGATATCCACTTAAACTATTCCTACACTTGGGCTAGCACCCCATATGAAACAAATGTGATGAAATTGAGAGTATCATTAACTGATGACTCATATAACGTCTATATAAAATAGGAATATTTCTTATATCCTTTCAAACCCTGATTGATGCTATTGCATGATGTTTGGATCACAGGTGCCGCTGCCCCACACGTGCCGCGTGCCGGTTGTGGAGTACCTCCATTGTGTAGTTCACCGTAAGTTACACCATTGCTGCTTGATTCCCCCCTATCGGGGTGGTGGCCGTCCGGGGGACTCCAGGTGGGGACCGAACCAATAGAGGCCCCCTTCTGAAAAGCCTTAGATTTATGAGACCCGGCTACACGAACATATTGGGTAATTATGTTTACAACTTTGATGATAATCTCCATACACAGTCGTACATTTCTGTACCGCTATCATTTTATATATATGTAATTTTTCAACAGTGCATGCATTTCCTCTGAAGAAGACCCGATAGGGTCGAAACGCGTCAGAACTATCCAAGCACCTGTTATGTAAAACTATTTCAGATGTAGACCTGTACATGTATTTGCGCTTTTAATGTGTTTTACACAGTTCATGGTTTTTACTCCATTGTCATATATTTAATAAACGATATAATACCTCTACACCTTGGTACTAGTTTTATGCTGCTTTAAAACCCTTGTTGTTCCTGGGGGACAAATTCTCTTTTTGCTATGTAATTTGGGGTGTGCAGCCCATTCCTTTCCCTAGTGTCTCCCCCTTTGCTTCAAGGGGCTTAGATTGTAAGCTCCTTGAGGGCAAGGACTGATATGAATGTAAAATATAGTTGTAAAGCGCTACGTAAACTGTTGTCGCTATATACCGTAAATACTGTATAATAATAATAATAATAATAATAAAATATACTGTATATGTGAAGCACTGTGTAAATTGATGATGCTACATAAGTACCTGTAATAAATAATAATGAATGCTCTGGCCTTACTCAAGATGGCCATTGCCAGAAATTCTGGGAGGGTAGATTTTACAAAGAGATTCCTATGCAAAATAAAGCATGGAGACAAAGGTGGGTGAGTTTGCTTTGAATATTAAAAATAAATAAACAGCATTTTCAGATACGGTTCCCACGATAAAATCTGGACCTCTGAGCGTAATCTACCTAACCTCTAATTAAAAGCTGTATAATTAAAGAAGACATAGAAGTTAAGAAATTCAAAGCAGTAGAAAAAAGGCAAGATATAGAGTAGAATAGGCCTAAATCCTGTAGGAAGCCAATGCCCTTCCGAGCTGTAGACATAGGCATGCGCAGGGGGTGTGCCGAGCGTGCCAGGGCACACCCTAATTACCCCGTGAACCAGGGCCACTGATAAGGCAGTACAACCGGCCCTCCTGTACTGGACCCAGGTCCTATCAGTTCAAAAGGAGGGCTTGAGCACCTGCAATGCAGGTGGACAGGCTGTACTGCCTTATTGCAGACACCAATCCTCTTTTTTCTCCCCCTGCAGCACTGCCAGATTTTCCTCATCTTTCTTCCTCAGCAGGGGGATCAGGGGAAAGGGGCTGGTAAATATGTAATTTACTGGCCCCTTCCTTGTCTAAATGAACACAGTGAGCGATCGGTACCAATCGGTCCTGTGTTCATTCATCACTGAAGTATAGTAAACTGTGTTTACTTTGCTTCTGTTTGTGAATTGATAGGAAGCCTGAAAGTGCTTCCTATTCATTCATCTGTGCAGCTGAGGTTCAGCCTTAAATGTGAGACATCAAAGGTCCATTTAGACCCCTGATATTTCACCAAAGTCCCCCCAACAGGGCAATTAAAAATATAAAAAAAGTAAAAAAAACAAATTCTAAAATATATTGCTTTGATCTCTATAATTTCTGCCATGGCAAAGCATCACAGCCGTGGCATGTGCATACCCCTAGCAGGGTTTGAACCACATATGTCTTACAAGTCTAGCATTCATTTTTTACTTGGTATTTTAAAGTACTCCCAAGCACATAACACGCAGGGATGAACATCTATGAAGAGATAAAAATGTATGGACTTCAGTTTGGATTTAATTGATAAAAACAGCTCAAATGCAAACGTATACACGTGTATAGTATAAATCTACCCCTTAAAGCTGAACTCCTGGTATAATTGTAATTGCATACACACATTGGCTCAATGTAAGTATGCATATCTCATACCTGAGGGTTCTACTGGGAAAGCTGACAATCACTGTAGTAGTCAACCCTACTAAAGTGATCACCATAATCTTCCTGTCCTGTGCCATACAAGGCATTCTCTGATTGGATGAAATGGAGAGAATCCCGTCACCACCCCTCCTCTCCACCTTATCCAATCAGAAAAATGGCTTGTATTAATTTAAAAAAAAAAGGCTTTGTGTGAATGGTAGTGGTGTTGAATGAGCAAACCTCTGTGGTCAGTGTGCTGTGGAGCAACTTGATGGCCCTGTCACCACAGAGTGCCTTTTGTTTTTTTTTTGTTTTTGTGAATACAATGTGTTCTCTAATAGGACATTGTAGAGAGGTGGGGCGGGATGTCAGAAAATGCCTTGTATTCCTTGAAAAAAAAAAATACAAGGTGTTTGGTGAATGGCAGTGTGGCTGAGCGAGCAACCCCCTCTGGACAGTATGCAGTTGGGCACAGGACCTGGATGATCATGGTAATCACTTTAATAGTGCTGACTACAACAGTGATTTTCGGCTTCCACAGATATTTATAATTACATTGGTCCAAGCTAGACTTACCTGGAGTTCAGCTTTAAAGTGGAGTTCCACCCAAAAATGGAACTTCCACTCTTCTGGGACACGTCACAGGTCCCAGATGATTGCCCGGCAAGTCACGGTGCGCCGCGCGGCTTGCGCATGCGCAGTGCATACCCGGCTGTGAAGCCATGGCTGGGCGCCCATAATGACTATGCCGGTGGGGAGAGGAGCAGGGCTTCGTTCTCCCGCATCGCTGAACCCTGGGACAGGCAAGTGTCCGATTATTAAAAGTCAGCAGCTGCAGTATTTGTAGCTGCTGACTTTAATTCTTTTTTTTTTTTAACCACTTCCGGACCGCCCACTGTATATATACGTCCTTTTTTTAAAGATGGATATCTCGGTAACAGCAGCAGCTGCTGCCACAACTGAGGTATCCATCTTTAGGGCCGGCGATTCTGTACACGATAACGGTGGTCTCTGCGGCGGGTTCGCCGCGAAATCACCATTATCAACGGCGGGATAGGTGCCACCCCTCCTCCCACCGCTCTCCCGCACCCTCCGCTGCTTACCGGAGCCGTCGGTAGCGGCGGAGGCGATCGGGTCGTTTCCCTTCCTCAGTATGGAGACGAGTGAGGCTAAGATGGCCCCCACCCGTCTCTATACCATAGGACGGCCGGAGCGATGTCATTACGTCAGCTCCGCCCACTTCTCTTAAAAGGCACAATTTTTTTGTGTCATTTTTTTAAACAACTTTTTTTTTTTAGTCTAAATATGAGATCTGAGGACTTTTTGACCCCAGATCTCATATTTAAGAGGACCTGTCATGCTTTTTTCTATTACAAGGGATGCTTACATTCCTTGTAATAGGAATAAAAGTGATCCAATTTTTTTTTTTTTAAACAGTGAAATAATAAATAAAATAAAGTAAAATAAATAATAAAAAAAAAAAAATTTTTAAAGCGCCCCATCCCGATGAGCTCGCGCGCAAAAGCAAACGCATACGTGAGTAGCGCCCGCATATGAAAACGGTGGTCAAACCACACATGTGAGGTATCGCCGTGACCGGTAGAGTGAGAGCAATAATTCTAGCACTAGACCTCCTTTGTAACGCAAAACATGCAATCTGTAGAATTTTTTTAAACGTCGCCTATGGACATTTTAAAGGGTAAAAGTTTGACGCCATTCCACGAGTGGGCGCAATTTTGAAGCGTGACATGATGGGTATCACTTTACTTGGCGTAACATTATATTTCACAAATACGGTGCAAAAAAAAGTATTGCAATGACCGCTATTTTATTCTCTAGGGTGTTAGAAAAAAAACAATATATAATGTTTGGGGGTTCTAAGTAATTTTCTAGCAAAAAAAAACTGTTTTAAACTTGTAAACACCTAAAATCCAAAACGAGGCTGGTCTTAAAGTGGTTAAGCGGCACTCTGCTTTAATGCTAGAAAAAACATTTGAACACAATGGGATTGATTTACTAAAACTGGAGAGTGCAAAATCTGGTGCAGCTCTGCATAGAAACCAATCAGCTTTCAGTTGTTTTTTTGTTTTTTTTTGCGCAAGCTTAATTAAACAAGTTGAAGTTAGAAGCTGATTGGCTACCATGCACATCTGCACCAGATTTTGCACTCTCCAGTTTTTTTTTTTAACAAGAAATCACTCTCCTGTTTTAGTAGACCAACCTCCAATGTGACACTTCTAGGCACCCAATCTATAATTTAGCTGACAATATTTGGGCATGCTTCACTATGTTGTACTCTGGGGGTATAGCAAAAGAAAGGTAGGTATAGCATTGTGATAATAAAGAAGTTTTCCTTGCTTTCCCCTGCAAATATATTTGCAATTATTTCTTCATTTTTTTGTGCATTTCATTTACAGAAGGTTTTAGAGAACGCTACATGATGATTCACTCAGTTAACATTTTTTCGTGTGACAACGTTAAATAGTTGCCTGTAAAAAATGTTTGGCTGATGTTGCTGAGATTTGGATTTTTGTTAACATTTAACATATGTACTTTGCTATGTAAACATTTATACAGTGAATGATTCAAACAATATATGGTCCTGACAGATCTTCTGCATTTCCCGACAAATGAATGCTGTCTACTTCCTCTTGTTTTTTAAACATTTTGTCTGGGAAATATGTTTAACAAAAGCAATGAGGCAACATTTATATCCTAACGGGAGAGAACGCTATCCTTTCTGTTCCTCATGTTCATAAAACAGTTAATAAAAGTTATTTCCTCAATATAATAGTGTTCATCCCAGACATACTGCTTTTGTAAATAGATGTGCATAGTTGTTTCGTTTCTGTTTTCCAAAAGGACACCTGGATGTTAGGTAGGTAGATTTTGGTTGTTATAGTGCTGAACTTAAGCTGGATACACACTATACAATTTTCTTTAGATTTTTCCCTTTAGATTTACCAAAACTAGGGTTGTCCTGATACCACTTTTTTAGGACCGAGCACAAGTACCGATACTTTTCTTCAAGTACTCGCCGATACCGATTACCGATACTTTTTTTTAATGTTATGTGACAGTTTTCAAAGCACAATACAGATTAGGTGGCACTGATATGCAGCACTGATGAACACTGATAGGATTAGGTGGCACTGATATGCAGCACTGATGGCGGGCACTGATAGGTGGCACTGACAGGTGGCTGGCACTGATAGATGGCATTGACAGGTGACGATGGCACTGATAGATGGCACTGACAGGTGGCGATGGCACTGATAGGTGGCACTGACAGGTGGCGATGGCACTGATAGATGGCACTGACAGGTGGTCGATGGCACTGATAGGTGGCACTGATAGATGGCTGGCACTGATAGATGGCATTGACAGGTGACGCTGGCACTGATAGATGGCACTGACAGGTAGCTGGCACTGATAGATGGCTCTGACAGGTGGCTGGCACTGACAGGTGGCTGGCACTGATAGGCGGCACTTATGGGCATTGGGCACTGATAGGTGGCATTTATGGGCACTGATGGGCAGGTGTAGTGACACTGTCATGCCATGAGGAAAGGCTGCTGCAATGCCCATCTTTGTACTCCTTGCACTCGGCCGCATTAAAAGCAGCAGCGGCCATCTTGTTACACCCAGCCTGAACTATATGGGCTGGGTGTAATAAGATGTCTGCTGCTGGCTTACTGCAGCCGAGTGCAGGGTGTACCAAGATGGGCGTCGGGATGTCCAAGCGCTGACGTCAACACGGAGCGTCACTTCCGGTGTTCCGCCCACTGACTTCCGTTTGCGCCGAGTCGCTTTATTGCTCTCCTAGGTATCAGATCTGGCATCGGGAACATTTGTGCGAGTACAAGTACAAGCAAATGCTCAGTATCGGTCCCAATACCGATACTAGTATCGGTATCGAGACAACCCTAACCAAAACCATATGATATGAGGTCAAACCTTAATGTTTTCAATTTGAATGCAATCTGGCAGGCCCTTGTACTACATAATTGAAGGTAAATCTAAAGGAAATCAGACAACCAAAGTTGTATAGTGTATATATATCCAGCTTAATAGCCTAAGACAGTGGTCTCCAAACTGCGGCCCTGGGGCCGGATACAGCCTTTTGTTTGCCTTTATCTGGCCCTTGGCCACTGTTCCTCTCACTGATACAAGAAACCATGAACAGAGCACTATTCTTACGACTAATACCAATAATGGGGCACTATTGATCTTTTATTAAAAGAATCAAGCAACCAATTTTATACAAAAGTAAAAAACAAAACCATAGTACAAAACTTCAACAGAAATCCAAGGAATACACATCCATGTTCAGAATATATACAATATATACATAATCCGTTACCAAAACTATTTACATAAAGCAGCAGAGAAGGCCTAAGAGGCACAACCCATCACCTATGTACGCAGCCATTTATCAAAAATTAATCCAAAAAAATAATAATCTAGGGTGATAAGAGACAGACAGCCACACCCGGGAAAGAGACTCCTGGCAGTCAGGGAGGCTTGAAACCCCTCCACGCCTTCAACCAAGCCCCCTGACTCCGCTTGTCTCTCTCAAGTACCCGAATCTTCTCCACCTCATGCAGAATGTCATACACCACCACCTGAACAGGAAGGATTTTACGCCGAATGCTGACCTGACACCGTGCGTTCCAAGTGAAATAACGGACTACTAGGCTAACTAGAAAAAGTGTATCTAAACAAAAAACCCCACCAGTATTGAATGCTCCATACACCCACTCAGCATAACCCAGCCCGGAGAGGAAAGGAACACCAAGGGCCCGCCCCACCTGTTTGTACACCTCTATGTTAAAAGGGCAATGAAGCAGAAAATGGTCCATAGTCTCCTCCTCACCTGCACATTCCTCCCGAGGACAGCTACGATCCACCCCACTGCGGAATTTCAAATTGCCCCTAACATAGAGCCTCCCATGGAAGCACATCCAGGCCAGATCCCTGAATTTAGGAGGTACTCTGTCCAAATTAATAAGTCTTAACCCTGCCCTCAAAACTGGGCCTGGGCAATCCCTTAAGGCCAGTGGGTCATGAAAGACTTCACTCAAGACTCGACTCATAAGGACTTTCCTCGGAACCGATCTGAGATCTTCAGCCGACAATCGCCACTGCCGTAATAACTTCAGGCACGGAGCGACATAGGCTGGTAGCTGACCACGATGACCCCTGAGATTCTTCACTTGGCCACCTTCTTCCCAAAGTCGCAGAAAAGGCCTAAACCAAGATCTAAAAATGCCTGCCCATCCAGGAGGTTCCACTGCAAGCATATTACCAATATTAAACTTGAGAAAAAGCAGTGAAAAGAAAAGAACTGGGTTGACCATACCTAAGCCACCCTCCCTCCTGGATAGATAGGTGACATTCCTCTTGATGGGGTTCAGTCTGTTCCCCCACAACATCTGGAAGAACACACTACTGACCCTAGCATAGAGAGACACTGGCAAGATGCAGACAAAGCTGACATACAAAAAGATCGGAATCAGGTAAGTCTTAATCAGATCAACCCTTTCCCTCATAGATAACTTCCATTTCTTCCAGCTGACCACCTTAGTATTGGCAATTTCCAGTCTGCCTTCCCAGTTTTTGAGGCCATAATCGCCGGGTCCAAATTCAATGCCTACAATCTTAATTCTTTCCTGGGGCACTGGAAAGGTGTCCGGGAGATCAAAACCCTCACCTTCCTTTCCCATCCAGAAGACTTCACTCTTTTCCTGATTGATCTTGGAGCCTGATGCTTCAGAATACCGTGATGTCAGAGAGACCACCTCCTCTGCTTCATCCGCCCCGGTGACAATCACTGACACATCGTCCGCATAGGCAACAACCCTCAAAGGCGGCTCACCCGGGAGACCCACTGGTACCCCACACAACATGCCGCTCTCTAGCCTCCTGATGAAGGGGTCGATTGCAAACACATAGAGCAGGGGACTCAGGGGACAACCCTGGCGCACCCCGGAGCCAACTTTAAAGGACTGCCCAACCCAACCATTAACAAGAGGAAAGCTTTCTGCCCCCTTATACAAGACTTTTAACCAATCGACAAAACCACCCGGCAGACCGTACTTACTAAGGAGCAACCACAGGTACTCATGGTTGACACGATCAAAAGCCTTTGCCTGATCTAATGTCAGCAAATACTTTCCCCAGCCTGCAGCCCTGCATCGCTCCAAGGCCTCCCGGACAGCTAAAACCGCTGTGAAGGTGCACCTACCCTGGACCGAACAGTGCTGATGGCGAGAAAGCAAAGACTCTGCTACTGACGATAGGCGCCAGAAAAATATCTTTGCCAGTATCTTTCTATCGACATTAAGAAGGCTGATGGGGCGCCAATTCTCAATCATCGAAGGATCTTTACCCTTTGAAAGAAGAATCACAGCCGAGTGCCTCATGGAAGGGGGAAGTACCCCCTCAGCAAGGCAACTGTTAAAAACCTCTACCAAATGTGGGGCCAGAATAGACTTAAAGGCTTTGTAAAACTCAGCCGTCAAGCCATCCGGTCCAGGTGACTTTTTGATGGCAAGTTGTTCAATTGCCCTCATCACCTCTTCAACTGTGATCTCCTCTGTCAAATTCATCAATGGGACATCTTCATCATTTAGACCTGGTGTAGAGTCCAAAAAGCCTTCCATCTTGTCACGGTCAAGCTCTTTCCTCCCAAGAAGGTCAGCATAAAAGGACCTCACGACCTCCAGAATCCCTGACCTGGACTTTGTCAAGGAACCTGTACTGTCTTTAAGGCCAACGACCGTTTTAACAGCTACACCTTGTTTGCAGTTCTGGTAAGGGTCAGGCGAGTGGTACTTCCCATAGTCCCTCTCCAGAACCAAAGAGGCATGCCGGTCATATTGACACTTCCTGAGAAGGAGTTTCACTTCGGAGATTTCCCCAGGATCTCCACCTCTCGAGACAAGAATATCCAGCTTCCTCCGTAAACGTTGGTAGGTCATGTATTTATTAAACTGTTTTCTATTGGCTAGGCCCCTGAAGAATCCAGCGATCCTCTTTTTGGTCAGCTCCCACCACTCAGCCTTGCTGCTACAAAAGTCCAGGATGGTCACCTGTGCCTGAAAGAATTCCTCAAAGGATTGTCTAACATGTTCTTCCTTGAGTAGAGTCGAATTCAATCTCCAGATGCCCTTACCCCTCTGAGGGGCGTCTGAAGCATTCAGGACCACAGATAGCATACAGTGATCAGAGAACTCCACTGCCTGCACCACTGGGGGTGAGAAAGCAGAGGTCTCCTTCAAAAAAAACCTATCTATTCTACTCTGACTATTACCTCGATGAAAGGTGAACCCAGTGTCATCCGGGAGGTGCTTAATGTGCACATCCACAAGACCAGCATCCCTAACCATACTATTTAAAAAAACGCTATCATATCCCAGCCTGTCCTTGAAGTCCTTCCTGTCCTTGGGCCTAGTTACTGTATTAAAGTCACCTCCAAAGACCACTTGCCGGGATGTAAAAAGAAATGGCTTGATCCTTGTAAAAAGGCATTTCCTGTCCCACTTTGTGTGCGGCCCATAGACATTAATTAGGCGCAGGTCCTGCCCTCCCACAAGGACGTCTAAGACCATACATCTCCCAATCTCCACCTCAATAACCCGCCGGATAGTTACCATGCCGGTTTTAAACAACACCGCCACACCGCCGTAAGGCTCGGCCGCAAGAGACCAGTAAGATGGACCATACCTCCACTCTCTCTTGGCCATATGAATATCTGCCAAGGAGGTGAGCCTAGTCTCTTGCAAAAATAAAATTTCAGCATCTAATTGGCTGAACAAAAAGAAGGCCATAGAACGAGCTCTTACTGACTTAATGCTGGCGACATTTATTGTCACCACTTTTAACGGAGGGGGAACCGCCATTTGGGTTATTGGGTGGATTGCTTCTTAGCTCCCCTCTGCTGCTCATCACCAGAAGCCTCTCTCTTTCTTGAGGCCGCCTCAAACTCCATCTCAGAATCAGAACTTCGCTCCGAAGAAGCTCCAGATGAGGAAATATCCCAATTAGAGGACCTATAACGGTTGGAGACAGGCACTGGAGCCTGTTCCGTCCTCACCACCTGCTTCTTCCGCTTCCCAACCTTCCTTCTCTCCTCCAGGTACTGCAGGTCAGCTTCAGAGATGCCCTTATCTCCTGTTTTTTTCTTTGAAGTCTTTACAGAAGACTCCTTTAGAGAGGCAGAAGCGACCTTTTTAAAACCCACTACCACTCCTGGTGGGGGGGTTACTCCCTTTGAATCTGACTTAGGAGGGGTAGACTCCTGGGGGGTAACTGACTCGGGGGGCACAGACTTGGAAGGTTCTGACACAAGAGGAGGGGATACAGTAGGCTGGGGGGACACAGAGACAGATACAGAAGGAATTCTTACAGACACAGGAGGGGTGGCCACAGGAACTGGAGAGGGATCCTGAGCAGGACCAGGGGAGTCAGTCACCGCAGAGGAGGATGGTACACCAGGGGCATCACCCTCCATCCTGTCCAGCCTTGACAAGTCATCTAGTACCTCCTTCTCCATATTGTGCCAGGCTTCAGGACATCTGCTGTAGGGGTGGCCAAGGCGCAGGCACAGGTTGCACCTGATCATCTCGGTGCAGTCCTTGGCCATATGACCCTGACCCCGACACACTGAACATATCAAGGCTGAACAGGAAGAGCTCAAATGCCCCTTTTCTCCACAGCGGTGACACAGCTTCGGCTGACCAGGGTAGAAAATAGTCATCCTATCCCTCCCTATAAAAGCTGAGGAGGGCAGGTGACGGACAACATTCCCATCCCTGGCCAACCTGACTGTAACCGACCAACCCCCAGTCCAGATGTTACGTTCATCAAGGATTTTGCTGGGCTTAGTCAAAACCTCACCATAGTTCCTTAACCAGACCTCTAGGTCCCGAGCAGGAACACTCTCATTGGTGAGTATGATGGTTATCTTTTTCACCGTTGACCTTTGCGAAACCGCAACTGGGGCCAGACCTTCCCATTCAGGTCTTGACCTGCACCGAGCCTCATATCGCTCCCAGAACAGGTCAAGACCCTCTGGCCTGGTGAAACTAATGGTATAATCCCGTGTCCCAGCTACATGTATAAAGGCATACAGGTCATTTGCCCCAAAACCCATCTCCAAAATCAAATCCACCACTGCACGCCGTGCTGGAGGGATCGCACCACCTTCCCATTTGAGAATTACCACATTTCTTCTCGGACCCCCAGCAGAAGCCAGAGACCCAAGACCAGATCCCGGGGTGCCCAAAGTGGTAGGCTGCAGGGGGAAACCCCGCTTGGGGGCGGAGCCACCAGGAGCAGAGCGTACCACCTGAGCAAACGTGGGTTTATCAGGGCCAAGGCCCCACACTGAAGTCACAGTAGTCTGTACATTATTATTATTTGCTTGGACTGAGCTGGGACGATTGTCCATCACACTTGTACAATTGCTATCAGTCACACACACGTTCAATTTCCCATCAGGAATAGTCACAGTTGCTGCAATACCAGCTGTCTCCTGATGCTGCACTGTAGAGTCTCCAGCAGCTGTGGGGCAAACATCTTTAGACTCAGCCAAAGGAGAGTTAATGGGCTCTGCTGACACCGGTAGTTCCTTTTCAGAAATGTCATTTTTTAAATGCAGCTCTTGCTGCGCTGCAGCATCAGCAGGTACAACATTGCTACACATAGCATTAGAAACTTGAGTGTCACTGGGCACACTTTCTACATTGCTCATGGTGTTAGATGACACAAAAACAGATTCATCCCCTGCTTGGGGCTTGACATTATCAGGCACATTATCAGTTATGTCCTTATCACCAAACGCCAGCTGATCCCCCCGCACAGGAGACTCCATTACCTGGATGGCCCTGAGCATGCCTCCTGAGTCCTGGGAAGGCATGGGGCTGCTTACCTCTACCTGAGGGGGCAGGGGGTCAGAACTGGGGGTCTCCTCCTCCACCTCCATCTTTGTCATCCTCGCAAACCTTTTTTCATTGTAAAACTTTTCCTTAAATGGCCCATCTCTTCCTTCCATGATGGACACAATGGTCTCCTGATGTTCAACCCGGACCTTGGCCAGTTGGATCTCCGGATCCATGGACCCTCGTTTCTGGCTGTGCAAGCCCTCACGCTGCCTTCTCAGGCGCTTCAGCTCCGCTCTCAGTTTATAGAGCTTGTCTCTTTCTCTATTCAGGGCTTTAATCCCGGCCACCACTCGCTCCTGAATTGCCTCTGAGCCTTCATCCTTACCAGGGGCAGAAAGATCACAAGCCATGGTTTGTACAGAGGAAGGCATGTCACCTGATGGCCCAGGAGATGGCTGGGAGCTTCCAGCAGGAGAGGCCCTGCTGGCCTCCATGGCTTCCCCAGAAAGGGGCCAGGAGAGCTGGGATAGATTTCCTCCCCAGTCCCCTCTCACACGGATCTGCAGCAGCTCCAGAGAGACAGCCTCCTCCTGACACACCTGTGCTCCAATGATGGGTGGGGCACTATTCCTACTACTGACACCAACGATTGGGCATTATTCCTCCAACTGACACCAATGATGGGGCACTATTCCTCCCACTAACACCAGAGATGGGGCACTATTCCTCTCGCTGACACCATTAATGAGGCACTATTCATTCCACTGATACCAATGATGGGGCACTATTCCTCTCACTGACACCAATGATGGGGCACTATTCCTCTCACTGACACCATTAATGAGGCACTATTCATTCCACTGATACCAATGATGGGGGACTATTCCTCTCACTGACACCAATGATGGGGCACGATTCCTCCCACTGACACCAATGATTGGGCACTATTCCTCTCGCTGACACCAATGATGAGACACGATTCCTCCCACTGACACCAATGAAGGGGCACTATTCCTCCCACTGATACCAATAATTGGGGACTATTCCTCCCACTGATACTAATAATGGGGCACTATTCCGCCTACTGACACCAATGATGGGGCATTATTCCTCCCACTGATACTAATAATGGGGCACTATTCCTCCCACTGATACCAATAATGGGGCACTGTTCCTCCCAATGATATCAATGATGGGGCACTGTTCCTCTCGCTGACACCAATGATGAGTCACTATTCCTTCCACTGACACCAGTGATTGGGCTTTTTTCCAGCCACTAACACCAGAGATGGGGCACTTTTCCTCCCACTGATACGAATGATGGGGCACTATTCCTCCCGCTGACACCAATAATAAGGCACTATTGATCTTTTATTAAAAGAATCAAGCAACCAATTTTATACAAAAGTAAAAAACAAAACCATAGTACAAAACTTCAACAGAAATCCAAGGAATACACATCCATGTTCAGAATATATACAATATATACATAATCCACTACCAAAATTATTTACATAAAGCAGCAGAGAGGGCCTAAGAGGCACAACCCATCACCTATGTACGCAGCCATTTATCAAAAATTAATCCAAAAAAAAAATAATCTAGGGTGATAAGAGACAGACAGCCACACCCGGGAAAGAGACTCCTGGCAGTCAGGGAGGCTTGAAACCCCTCCACGCCTTCAACCAAGCCCCCTGACTCCGCTTGTCTCTCTCAAGTACCCGAATCTTCTCCACCTCATGCAAAATGTCATACACCACCACCTGAACAGGAAGGATTTTACGCCGAATGCAGACCTGACACCGTGCGTTCCAAGTGAAATAACGGACTACTAGGCTAACTAGAAAAAGTGTATCTAAACAAAAAACCCCACCAGTATTGAATGCTCCGTACACCCACTCAGCATAACCCAGCCTGGAGAGGAAAGGGACACCGAGGGCCCGTCCCACCTGTTTGTACACCTCTATGTTAAAAGGGCAATGAAGCAGAAAATGGTCCATAGTCTCCTCCTCACCTGCACACTCCTCCCGAGGACAGCTACGATCCACCCCACTGCGGAATTTCAAATTGCCCCTAACATAGAGTCTCCCATGGAAGCACAACCAGGCCAGATCCCTGAATTTAGGGGGTACTCTGTCCAAATTAATAAGTCTTAACCCTGCCCTCAAAACTGGGCCTGGGCAATCCCTTATGGCCAGTGGGTCATGAAAGACTTCGCTCAAGACTCGACTCATAAGGACTTTCCTCGGAACTGATCTGAGATCTTCAGCCGACAATCGCCACTGCCGTAGTAACTTCAGGCACGGAGCGACATAGGCTGGTAGCTGACCACGATGACCCCTGAGATTCTTCACTTGGCCACCTTCTTCCCAAAGTCGTAGAAAAGGCCTAAACCAAGATCTAAATATGCCTGCCCATCCAGGAGGTTCCACTGCAAGCATATTACCAATATTAAACTTGAGAAAAAGCAGTGAAAAGAAAAGAACTGGGTTGACCATACCTAAGCCACCCTCCCTCCTGGATAGATAGGTGACATTCCTCTTGATGGGGTTCAGTCTGTTCCCCCACAACATCTGGAAGAACACACTACTGACCCTAGCATAGAGAGACACTGGCAAGATGCAGACAAAGCTGACATACAAGAAGATCGGAATCAGGTAAGTCTTAATCAGATCAACCCTTTCCCTCATAGATAACTTCCATCTCTTCCAGCTGACCACCTTAGTATTGGCAATTTCCAGTCTGCCTTCCCAGTTTTTGAGGCCATAATCGCCAGGTCCAAATTCAATGCCTAAAATCTTAATTCTTTCCTGGGGCACTGGAAAGGTGTCCGGGAGATCAAACCCCTCACCTTCCTTTCCCATCCAGAAAACTTCACTCTTTTCCTGATTGATCTTGGAGCCTGATGCTTCAGAATACCGTGATGTCAGAGAGACCACCTCCTCTGCTTCATCCGCCCCAGTGACAATCACCGACACATCGTCCGCATAGGCAACAACCCTCAAAGGCGGCTCACCCGGAAGCCCCACTGGCACCCCACACAACATGCCGCTCTCTAGCCTCCTGATGAAGGGGTCGATTGCAAACACATAGAGCAGGGGACTCAGGGGACAACCCTGGCGCACCCCGGAGCCAACCTCAAAGGACTGCCCAACCCAACCATTAACAAGAGGAAAGCTCTCTGCCCCCTCATACAAGACTTTTAACCAATCGACAAAACCACCCGGCAGACCGTACTTACTAAGGAGCAACCACAGGTACTCATGGTTAACACGATCAAAAGCCTTTGCCTGATCCAATGTCAGCAAATACTTTCCCCAGCCTGCAGCCCTGCACCGCTCCAAGGCCTCCCGGACAGCTAAAACTGCTGTGAAGGTGCACCTACCCTGGACTGAACAGTGCTGATGGCGAGAAAGCAAAGACTCTGCTACTGACGATAGGCGCCAGAAAATGATCTTTGCCAGTATCTTTCTATCGACATTAAGAAGGCTGATGGGGCGCCAATTCTCAATCATCGAAGGATCTTTACCCTTTGAAAGAAGAATCACAGCTGAGTGCCTCATGGAAGAGGGAAGTACCCCCTCAGCAAGGCAACTGTTAAAAACCTCTACCAAATGTGGGGCCAGAATAGACTTAAAAGCTTTGTAAAACTCAGCTGTCAAGCCATCCGGTCCAGGTGACTTTTTGATGGCAAGCTGTTCAATTGCCCTTATCACCTCTTCAACTGTGATCTCCTCTGTCAAATTCATCAATGGGACATCTTCATCATTTAGACCTGGAGTAGAGTCCAAAAAGCTTTCCATCTTGTCACGGTCAAGCTCTTTCCTCCCAAGAAGGTCAGCATAAAAGGACCTCACGACCTCCAGAATCCCTGACCTGGACTTTGTCAAGGAACCTGTACTGTCCTTAAGGCCAACGACCGTTTTAACAGCTACACCTTGTTTGCAGTTCTGGTAAGGGTCAGGCGAGTGGTACTTCCCATAGTCCCTCTCCAGAACCAAAGAGGCATGCCGGTCATATTGACAATTCCTGAGAAGGAGTTTCACTTCGGAGATTGCCCCAGGATCTCCTCCTCTCGAGACAAGAATATCCAGCTTCCTCCGTAAACGTTGGTAGGTCATGTATTTATTAAACTGCTTTCTATTGGCTAGGCCCCTGAAGAATCCAGCGATCCTCTTTTTGGTCAGCTCCCACCACTCAGCCTTGCTGCTACAAAAGTCCAGGAGGGTCACCTGTGCCTGAAAGAATTCCTCAAAGGATTGTCTAACATGTTCTTCCTTGAGTAGAGTCGAATTCAATCTCCAGATGCCCTTACCCCTCTGAGGGGCGTCTGAAGCATTCAGGACCACAGATAGCATACAGTGATCAGAGAACTCTACTGCCTGCACCACTGGGGGTGAGAAAGCAGAGGTCTCCTTCAAAAAAAACCTATCTATTCTACTCTGACTATTACCTCGATGAAAGGTGAACCCAGTGTCATCCGGGAGGTGCTTAATGTGCACATCCACAAGACCAGCATCCCTAACCATACTATTTAAAAAAACGCTATCATATCCCAGCCTGTCCTTGAAGTCCTTCCTGTCCTTGGGCCTAGTTACTGTATTAAAGTCACCTCCAAAGACCACTTGCCGGGATGTAAAAAGAAATGGCTTGATCCTTGTAAAAAGGCATTTCCTGTCCCACTTTGTGTGCGGTCCATAAACATTAATTAGGCGCAGGTCCTGCCCTCCCACAAGGACGTCTAAGACCATACATCTCCCAATCTCCACCTCAATAACCCGCCGGACAGTTACCATGCCGGTTTTAAACAACACCGCCACACCGCCGTAAGGCTCGGCCGCAAGAGACCAGTAAGATGGACCATACCTCCACTCTCTCTTGGCCATATGAATATCTGCCAAGGAGGTGAGCCTAGTCTCTTGCAAAAATAAAATTTCAGCATCTAATTGGCTGAACAAAAAGAAGGCCATAGAACGAGCTCTTACTGACTTAATGCTGGCGACATTTATTGTCACCACTTTTAACGGAGGGGGAACCGCCATTTGGGTTATTGGGTGGTTTGCTTCTTAGCTCCCCTCTGCTGCTCATCACCAGAAGCCTCTCTCTTTCTTGAGGCCGCCTCAAACTCCATTTCGGAATCAGAACTTCGCTCCGAAGAAGCTCCAGATGAAGAGATATCCCAATTAGAGGACCTATACCGGTTGGAGACAGGCACTGGAGCCTGTTCCGTCCTCACCACCTGCTTCTTCCGCTTCCCAACCTTCCTTCTCTCCTCCAGGTACTGCAGGTCAGCTTCAGAGATGCCCTCATCTCTTACTTTTTTCTGTGAAGTCTTTACAGAAGACTTCTTTACAGAGGAAGAAGCAACCTTTTTAGTACCCACTACCACTGCTGGTGGGGGGGGTGCTCCCTTTGAATCAGACTTAGGAGGGGTAGACTCCTGGGGGGTAACTGATTCAGGGGGCACAGACTTGGAAGGTTCTGACACAAGAGGAGGGGATACAGTAGGCTGGGGGGAGACAGATACAGAAGGAATACTTACAGACACATGAGGGGTGGCCACAGGAACTGGAGAGGGATCCTGAGCAGGACCAGGGGAGTCAGTCACCGCAGAGGAGGATGGTACACCAGGGGCATCACCCTCCATCCTGTCCAGCCTTGACATGTCATCTATTACCTCCTTCTCCATATTGTGCCAGGCTTCAGGACATCTGCTGTAGGGGTGGCCAAGGCGCAGGCACAGGTTGCACCTGATCATTTCGGTGCAGTCCTTAGCCATATGACCCTGACCCCGACACACTGAACATATCAAGGCTGAACAGGAGGAACTCAAATGCCCCTTTTCTCCACAGCGGTGACACAGCTTCGGCTGACCAGGGTAAAAAACAGTCATCCTATCCCTCCCTATAAAAGCTGAGGAGGGCAGGTGACGGACAACATTCCCATCCCTGGCCAACCTGACTGTAACCGACCAACCCCCAGTCCAGATGTTACGCTCATCAAGGATTTTATTGGGCTTGGTCAAAACCTCCCCATAGTTCCTTAACCAAACCTCTAGATCCCGGGCAGGGACACTCTCATTAGTGAGGATAATTGTGATTTTTTTTACTGTAGACCTCTGAGAAACTGCAACTGGGGCCAGACCTTCCCATTCAGGTCTTGACCTGCAACGAGCCTCATATCTCTCCCAGAACAGGTCAAGACCCTCTGGCCTGGTGAAGCTAACTGTATAATCCCGTGTCCCAGCAACATGTATAAAGGCATACAGATCATTTGCCCCAAAACCCATCTCTAAAATCAAATCCACCACTGCACGCCGTGCTGGAGGGATCGCACCACCTTCCCATTTCAGAATAACAACATTACGTCTGGGACCCCCAGCAGAAGCCAGAGACCCAAGACCAGATCCTGGGGTGCTCAAAGTGGTAGCCTGTAGGGGAAAACCCCGCTTGGGAGCAGAGCTACCAGGAGCAGAGCGTACCACCTGAGCAAAGGTAAGTTTTTCAGGGCCAAGGCCCCACACTGAAGTCATAGCAGTCTGTACATTACTATTATTATTCACTGCTTGAACGGAGTTGGTAGGACTGTCCACACTTGAACTGGGACCATTGTTCATCACACTGGTACTGGGATGATTTTTATCAGTCACACAAAACTTCACATTCCCATCGAGAATAATCACAGTTTCTGCTGCAATATCAGCTGTCTCCTGAAGCTGTGCTGTAGAGTCCTCAGCAGCTGTGGGGCAAACAGCTTCAGCCAAAGGGGGGTTAATAGGCTCTGCTGAATCTTGTAGTGCATCTGCAGGAATGTCATTTTTTAAAGGCAAACTTTGCTGTACTGCAGCATCAGCAGGCACAGCATTACTACAGATAGGACTAGCAGCCTGACTCTCACTGGGCACATTGTCTGTATCAGTCACAGTGTTGAATGACACAAAAATTGTTTTATCCACAATATGGGACTTGACAGGCTTTACCTTGTCAGGCACATTGTCTGTAATGTCCTCATTATTAAATGCCAGCTGATCCCCCCGCATAGGAGACTCCATTACCTGGATGGCCCTGAGCATGCCTCCTGAGTCCTGGGAAGGCATGGGGCTGCTTACCTCTCCCTGAGGGGGCAGGGGGTCAGAACTGGGGGTCTCCTCCTCCACCTCCATCTTTGTCATCCTCACAAATCTTTTATCATTACAAAACTTTTCTTTAAATGGCCCATCTCTGCCTTCCATCATGGCCACAATGGTCTCCTGGTGTTCCACCCGAACCTTGGCCAGTTGGATCTCCGGATCCATGGATCCACGTTTCTGGCTATGTAAGCCCTCACGTTGCCTTCTCAGGCGCTTCAGCTCCGCTCTGAGCTTGTACAGCTTGTCTCTTTCCCTATTCAGGACCTTAATCCCGGCCACCACTCGCTCCCGGATGGCCCCGGAACCTTCATCTTCACCAGGGGCAGAGAGATCACCAACCATGGGTTGTATAGGGGCAGGTATGTTACCTGATGGCCCAGGAGATGGCTGAGAGCTTCCAGCAGGAGAGGCCCTGCTGGCCTCCATGGCTTCCCCAGAAAGGGGCCAGGAGAGCTGGGATAGATTTCCTCACCAGTCCCCTCTCACACGGATCTGCAGCAGCTCCAGAGAGACAGCCTCCTCCTGACACACCTGTGCTCCAATGATGGGTGGGGCACTATTGCTCCCACTGACACCAATGATTGGGCATTATTCCTCTCACTGACACCAATGATGGGGCACTCTTCCTCCCACTGACACCAATGATAGGGCACTATTCCTCCCACTGACACCAATGATGGGGCACTATTCCTCTCGCTGACACCAATGATGAGGCACTATTCCTCCCACTGATACAAATAATTGGGGACTATTCCTCCCACTAATACTAATAATGGGGCACTATTCCTCCTACTGACACCAATTATGGGACACTATTCCTTCAACTGATATTAATAATGGGGTACTATTCCTCCTACGGAAACCAATGATTTGGCGCTATTCCTCCCACTGATACCAATGATGGGGCACTATCCCTCCCACTGACACTCCCACTGACACCATCTGTTCTGACTCAACTACAAGGCTATAAATGTTATCCTCAGCTTCACATAGAGCTTACATGACCTGGTGATCTATTTATCCCTTGCATCAATTCAGGCAGCTTAACTCAATGAATAACTCACTGTATGGAAAGACAGACGATGAATCCTCTCGAATGTTCCGTTTAATGATGGATATTCATAGGTAGAAAAACGTTGCAGTTGTAAGCCACATGTAAGATGTTACAGCAATGAGGTATACTGTGCACAATGAATCAGAGAGAGGAAGGGGAGGAGAATATACAGAACTACGGTAAGAGAAAGAGTTCAGATAGACAGAGGGAACAAATCTTAAAGACACAGAGCATAATAAATCACATAGTGTAACACAACACTCCCCGTCTGAAATCTTTAGATTTCATAACCATAAACAATTATATATATATTCAATAAGTCCAATACTGTTAAATGTCCTGGAACCTGTAATGAAAAACATGCAACAAGCAAGTATAAACATAAGTCCAACAGGATTGAAGAACATGTAGTCCGAAGTATGACGTCTTCAAAGAATTCCAAAGTTCAAGGTAGAACCTGTAGATAGCAGCAATGTACTCCCCGCCGTGCCAACAGCATGGCTAGTCCTTGTATAAATCACTAACCTGGCAAAAGGAGTACTAACTCTGTAATTGGTCGAGTGAAGGTTCGTGTGGATCCTCCCTTGGTTACCTTGACTTCTACCTTCCGGACCTTGTTATCGTCACTGGGCATAACCTTGGTAATAAGACCCATAGGCCACTCATTCCGACAAACTTCCTTGTCTTTTAGAAGGATGAGATCTCCAACCTTAAGATTAGGCTTAGATGTTTGCCATTTGTTACGACCTTGACGGTGATGAAGATACTCCTTTCTCCAGCGATGCCAAAACACATTGGCGAGATGCTGCACCTGCTTCCATTGACGCCTGTAGCTATCCTTGGGTTCAATCTCACTTGAAGATATTACAGCAATCCCAATCTTTTGAGTAAGGAGTGAAGCTGGAGTAAGGATCACTGGAGCATCAGGATCTGAAGATACCGGCACTAAAGGTCTTGCGTTCACTATAGCACACACTTCAGCGAGAAAGGTAGACAAAGTATCATGGGTGAGTGGTAAAGACTTGTGAGTCTGCAACATGGAGTCAACAGGGGGTGAGTATGACTCCTCACACAAAAAGCTTGGAGGTGACAGCCATAAGTTGTCCAGAAGAACATCAGATGACACGGCTCTGGTCCCACAGTCAGCTGGATTGAGTTCAGTGGGAACGTAACGCCATTGACTTGGTAGGGAGAATCTCTTAATACGTTCAACCCTGTTGCTGACTTACACATAAAACTGTTTTGTTTGGTTGTATATGTAACCAAGTACCACCTTACTGTCTGTATAGAAGGTGAAAGAATCAATTCTAGTGTCCATTTCACTTCGTATGACTTCGGCAATTTCTACTGCTAGCACGGCTGCACAAAGTTCGAGTCTTGGTATGGTATGTGCAGGTTTGGGAGTGAGTTTTGCCTTGCCTAGGACAAAACTACAGTGTGATTCCCCATTTATTTCAGAGATTTTCAAATAGGCTACAGTAGCAATAGCTTCAACTGATGCATCAGAGAAAATATGAATTTCCCTCCGGTAAACAGTTGAAATAGAACCTGGAACATAGCAACGGGAAATCAGAAGTTTTCCTAGTGACTTCAAAGAATGTCTCCACCTTTCCCACTTGTGTTGATTCTCACTAGGTAAGGGAGTATCCCAGTCTATGTTCTCAGTAGATAACTGTCTTAGCAGAATCTTACCTTGAATGGTAACTGGAGCAAGGAAACCGAGTGGGTCATAGATGCTATTCACCACCGACAGGACTCCTCTGTTAGTGAAGGGTTTGTCACAAGTTGACACTTGGAAGGTGAATGTGTCTTGTTCGATGTTCCACAACAAACCCAGACTTCGCTGTACAGGAGGCACATCTGTACCCAAATCAAGGTTTTTTAGACTGGTGGCATAGTCCTCAGAGTGAAAGGCATTCATAAGTTCCTGGCTGTTGGATATAATCTTGTGCAGTCTAAGGTTTGCTGTAGCCAGCATCTCCTTTGTTCTGGTGAGGAGATCAATCGCTTCTTTAGCGGTTGGAAAAGACTTGAGTGCGTCATCAACGTAGAAGTTTCTTTCAACAAACTGACGAGCATCAGATCCATATTCTTCTTCTCCAGTCTGAGCTGTTCTCCTTAGCCCATAAGTTGCCACTGCAGGAGAAGGACTGTTACCAAAGACATGTACCTTCATTCGAAAGTCTATAACTTCCTTGTGGATGTCATTGTCTTTGTGCCATAGAAACCTGAGGTAGTTTCTGTTGTCTTCTCTGACAATGAAGCAGTGAAACATCTGTTGAATGTCTGCCATAACTGCTACAGGATCTTGTCTGAAGCGAATCAAGACTCCTATTAGACTGTTGTTCAAGTTAGGCCCTGTAAGTAGCATGTTGTTGAGAGAAACACCTTCATGCTGAGCACTGGAATCAAAGACAACTCTGATTTGGTCTGGTTTACGTGGGTGATACACGCCAAAGGATGGAAGGTACCAGCATTCTTCTCCCTCCTTTAGTGGGGGTGCAGGCTCTGCATGATCTCTGTCAAATATATTTTGCATAAAGTCGACAAAGTGTCTTTGCATCTCTGGTTTCCTGCTTAAGTTGCGTTTTAAGGAGGAGAATCTACTGATGGCCTGTTGCAAGTTGTTGGACAGTCTCTCTCTTGGGAGACGAAAAGGTAGGGGTGCTACCCAGTTATTGGAGTCGTCTTGAAAGAACTCATTGTCCATTACCTTGATGAATTCTTTGTCTTCCATTGAAGGAGCCAGTATGTCATCTTCACTGGTTGTATTAAACACTGTAGAGCCAAAGTCGTCATCGTGGCACGAGAAAGGGCTTGTGTTACCTGAGATACCATGTTGCCATCCATGGCTGGCTATCTTGTCTTTCACCCAGTAGTGATGTGGGCATGGCTCAAAGTAAGTGTTTCGGCCATTTGGCAGAACATTTGTCTTGAACGACGAAATGTTGGTAGGTCTCTTCATTTTGCCTATACAGACGTTGCCTATGATGACCCACCCTAGATCCATGTGCTGAGCAAATGGGGTATCTGGGGGTCCACTGACTTGTCTGTGTACCTTGTGAATTCTTAGAATGTCTCTTCCTAACAGAAGAAGGATCTGAGCATCTTTGTCAAGCGGCGGTATCTCATTTGCTATTACCTTCAGGTGAGGGTGATGGAAAGCAGCAGCTGGAGTAGGGATTTCTTCCCTGTTAGAGGGTATCTGATTGCACTCGACAAGAGTAGGTAGAGGTAATTGCAAGTTACCTTTGAGAGAAGATACCATGAGTCCATGAGCCCTTCTTCCAGAAACCTCTGTAGTTCCACTACAGGTACCCAAGGTGTAAGGATGAGCTTCGCCTTTTATTTCAAATAGATTAAACAGTTCTGATTTTGCAAGCGATCTATTGCTCTGATCGTCTAAGATAGCATAGGCCTTTAGAGTCTTTTCTGGTTGGTCCTTGTGGTATATGTTCACCAAGCATATTTTAGCACAGGACTTATCGCAGCGGTCTTCTCCACAAACTTCAGTGCAGGATGAAGAAATGATGGTAGAATTAGGCACTTGGTCTGTATTCTCCCCGCCATGCGTTAACCTGGGAGGAGAGTTAGCAGGTTGTGCAGAGCTGGGCTCAAGCGGATGTAGGGCTTGCACATGCTCTTCGGAGCCACACTCTATGCACTTGATGGATACATTACAGTCCCTTGCAAAATGTTCGGTGGAAGCACAGCACCTGAAACATACCCTAAATGTCTTTAAAAGCTCCTTACGCTCTTCAAGAGGCTTTTTCCTAAAGCCGATACATTTTTTGAGGGGGTGTGGCTTCTTGTGAATGGGACACTCTCTGTTAGGGTTTTCAATCTTCCTACTCTGTCTGTCCGTGGTAACAACTGTGGTAGGAGTGGGAAGGATGTCAGTCTTTTTCACGGATACTGGGCCTCTACGGCTTCTATAGTTGCCCTGAAGACTGGTACTCTTAGGAAATGGTGAGAAGAGACTGTACTCACCGTAGGAAAAACTTGGATCATTCTTGGTCTCTGCGATTCTCCTGATGAAGTTGCAGAAGAAAGAGAATGGTGGGAAGGAAACCTTGTTCTCTTTTTTGTATGATGATCCTAGTGCAGACCATTTCTCTTGTACACCATACGGGAGCTTGGAGACAATTGGGTTTACCCCTCTTGCAGTGTCAAGGTAACTGAGTCCAGGTAGTTTTGGGTCTGCCTTGGCTAGCTGAAGCTCAAGGAGAAGGTCACTCAGTCTCTGGAACTCCTTGTTGTCCTTACCAGATATCTTTGGGAAAGTTTCCAGGCGCATGAACAAGGCATTTTCTATAGCTTCTGGACTGCCATAACTTTGCTCTAGTCGCTCCCATGCAGCTGTGAGGCCTGCTGTAGGATTGTCCATGAAAACTGATCTTAATGGCTTAACACGTGCAGCAGATAGAGGACCAAGCCATCTAATCAGGAGATCCAATTCTTGAGCCGCTGTAATGCCAAGATCGCTGATTGCAGTTCTGAAAGCACATTTCCAACTTCTGCAGTTCTCAGGTTGGTCATCAAAACTTGTAAGACCAGTCTTTGTGAGCTCTCTGCGAAGTATGTACCTCACAAACTCTGCTGTCTCAGTTGTCTCTGCCTTTATGTGAGATGCTGTTGGCTGAACGGTGCTGATTGCACTATCTTTGACATTATTGTTAAAGGACAAAGGTAAATATGGTGCAGCAGATGCGTTCAGGTAAGTTGCTTGCTTGAAGTCGGTTGTTCCAATGGTACGTTGATTCAATGCTGTACCGATGACAGGAAATTGATGACTTGCTTGCAGCTTGCTCTGATGCTCTGTGACATAAGAAGGAAGGTTAGGTAGGCAGGCAGGAAATGCATTGGAGTGATTTTGCATGCAGGAAGTTGCTGGAACCTCTTTAACTTGGAGCTGTGAAGGAGTTTCTAAGTTGCCAGGAGCATTGGAGACAACGGAGTGTATACTGCAGTGGCTTAGGACATAGTCTTTAGTGCGTTTGAGGGGATCTTCCATATCTGCTATGTTTAGGTTGATGCTGTCTTTCTCACTTGCACCTTCGTCTGCACTGATAGCTTGTTCTAAAACTCTTAGCCTTGCCATAGCTGCGTCATGTTTACACTGTTCATTTAAGATTTCTATAGTTTCTCTTTGACGTGCTGTGTGAGCTTCCAACTCTGCTCTTTGACGTGCGGTGTGAGCTTCCAACTCTGCTCTTTGACGTGCGGTCTGAAGCACTGACTCCGTTTCCAACTCTGCTCTTTGACGTGCTGTTTGAGCTTCCAATTCTGCTCTCTTTTCTGCATATGCGACCTGCACCTTGCTGGCTTCCGCTTCAGCGCGGACACTAATAAGTCGCTCACTGAGTGTTGAGTATCTTGAACTATGACTTCTAGAAGACCTTTTAGAATGTCTGGTGGAAACAGATCTGTGAGATGCAGTGTCCTGTATCAGCTTTAACTTTGCTTCTGCCTTTAATTTGGTTTGCTGGATAAGACTGTCTCTTTCCAGATTAAGAGCCCTGAAATTCTTTAATTCCTCGAGTGAAAGTTCTGTGTTCATATTTTGTAAGACATTAATGAACTTGTCACTGGTAAGCTGATAGAGCTCATAAGAGATAGAGAGTTGTTTAATGGCGCCCTGTAGTGTCAGTAATTCACCTTCAACAGACACTGTATTTGATTCAAAGGCAATCCTGTCCCAAATTAGCTTCAAGCTTTTAAACAATTCAGTTCTTAAGGATTCATAATTCTCCATCACTTTCCAGGTGGGTTTGACTGAGCGTTTGGGTAAGTCAATTGGCTCAGTGTCTTGTGCTGGAGTGGCTGTATATTCACATTGAGAGCTGTGGTGACTCATGGCTGACACAGGCAGAGAATGTCTCAGTGATAAGCAGGCAGGATGTGTGTGCTGTAATATGACACCCTGCAGCCTGGTCTCAGGTTATGAAGATTCCATGTGCTGCTGTCTCATTCTTTCTTGCAATGAGGGCAGTAAATCTTGTCTGTAACAGTAATTAGGCTGTGAAACTTCGTTTTTCTACTGTTCTGACTCAACTACAAGGCTATAAATGTTATCCTCAGCTTCACATAGAGCTTACATGACCTGGTGATCTATTTATCCCTTGCATCAATTCAGGCAGCTTAACTCTCGAATGTTCCGTTTAATGATGGATATTCATAGGTAGAAAAACGTTGCAGTTGTAAGCCACATGTAAGATGTTACAGCAATGAGGTATACTGTGCACAATGAATCAGAGAGAGGAAGGGGAGGAGAATATACAGAACTACGGTAAGAGAAAGAGTTCAGATAGACAGAGGGAACAAATCTTAAAGACACAGAGCATAATAAATCACATAGTGTAACACAACACCATCCTTTATACAAAGGATCCCTGCTAAGGTCAGATGTACCCGACCCCAAGTAGCTGAAGTGCTAGGAGTGCATGATTTATCTCATATGCAGCAGGGTGCCAGTACTAGTACTGCACCTGCACTCCCTTTTGATGGTCTGGCAAGCACCAGTGGCCTAGTACATCCTGGCCTTTTACACACCAGCACTGCATGGTGACATGATGAGTCCCAGAAGTGCAGTACAAGCTGGTGAGGTGGCTAGCACAAATAGCGCCCCGCGGCCACCAAGCATTCGAACACAGGCCCGAAGAGTCTACTGTGTCCTTCCTGATCCATTTGCAAATCCTGATTGGCAGCCCACAGATTCAGCAGCACCCATACTTCCCCTATTCACTACCCACCCAATATTCAGGTGAAAACAGCACATTTAACAGCTTCCTTGAATTTTTTGAGCTGTTCTTCACAAAAGATCTGTATCAATTGATTGTGGACAAAAGCAATCTATACACCATAGGTCTGCACAGCCTATTGCTTTAGGGTGGGCTCCCCAAACCAAAGCTTATATAAATATATATAACTATATATAAATATATATATATATATATATATATATATATATATATATATATATATATATATAAAATATACACACAGACACACACGCTCTTATAAATAATGGAACCAAATTCATTCATAACAACTGTAGTTCCCATAGTGATGCTGTTATTGACTCACAGCTATCACATGGTACCTGGGCCAATCACAGCACACAATGGTACAGCTCATTCATGACAGTTCAAAACATTGCTGCTACAGTGATCAGCACTGTAACAGCAAAGTGTAAAAAAAAAAAATCCCTGATCATCTATTGTTTTTTTCAACTGGCGGTCAGCTTTCTTGTAAAAGCAATCCTAGAAGCTAATTAGCCGCTGAATTGCTTTTACAAGCAGTAGGAGGGAAAAGCAGGCGGAGGGACAAGCCCCCCCCCCCCGCATGCCTTCCAGGGCTTTCTCGGGCTCACCTGTCCCATCGGGGAACCCGAGAATGCAGCTGGCAGTTCCACTGGCTGACCATAGAGCTGATCCCAAACCAGAATGGCTCTGATTATCTCTATTGTCTAAGAAACCTTCTTTATCACTTCTGGTTTTGCCGAACATAAACAGCACCATTTTTAAATTGGGAAAGCATCTGATCACACTGATCTTGGTGTGATCAGATGCTGTTAAGGGCAAAGGAGAGATCTGGGGTTTAATAGACCCCAGATTTCACAGTAGAGAGTACCTGTCATTGCCTATTGCTATCACAGGGGATACTTACGATAAAAAGGGACAGTGTACAAATAAAAAATAAAATAAATAATTTAAAAAATAAGTAAAATGCCCCTGCCCTACATGCTCTTGCGCAAAGGCATCAGTCCTGCGTCGTTACGTAAACAGCGATCGCACCACACATATGAGGTATCACCTAGTAATTCTAGCACTAGACCTCCCGTGTAAATCTAAGGTGATAGCCTGTAAAGGCTTTTAAAGCATCGCCTATGGATAATAAAAATGTACGTAGTTTGTCGCCATTGCGCGAGCATGCACAATTTTAAAAGAACACACAGGGGGCCCAAACGCCTAGTGCATTAGCAAAGATTAAATATAAAAGGAAAAAACAAATAGCTAATTGAATACTTACAAAAGACAGAAGGAACATGCATGACAGCAATATCTCATGGTCAGCCAGTGTTGCAACAAGTGAGCAGACTGTTGGCAATGCCGGCAAGTTGACACGTTTCGGCTATCTATCTCTCTATCTATCTATCTATCTATCTATCTATCTATCTATCTATCTATCTATCTATCTATCTATCTATCTATCTATCTATCTATCTATCTATCTATCTATCTATCTATCTAAGTTAAAAAGCAAATATGTTTACCAATGCAGACTTGTGGAGGCGATTTATTAAAACTGGTGCACACGGAATCTGGTGTAGCTGTGCATAGTAACCAATCAGTTCTAACTTCAGCTTGTTAAAACCTGGAAGCTGATCGATTACTATGCACAGCTGCACCTGATTCTGTGTGCACCAATTTTAGTAAATCTCCCCCATAGTGTCTAGAATTTCCCTTACTTTGGTAAGATCTCCTCTCACATCTTATTGTATCTCAAGAGAGAGGAAATTAAGGACAATCTTGTGGTTTAAAATCTTTCTTGCTCTATCCAAATAAAAAAAATATGTAAATAAAAAAGTCTTGTCTTTTTAAAATGGTAATTAAATTAAAGTGACACTAAACTCCAGTGTAAAAAAAATATTTTTTCGTATATATTCTTAAAGTGGTATTCTGGCCGAAATTATACTTTTTAAATAAAAATACCCCTATAATACACAAGCTTAATGTATTCCAGTAAAGTTAATCTGTAAACTAAGGTCTGTTTTGTTAGTTTATAGCAGTAGTTTGTTATTTTATAAACTTACAGCAGGCCGTGGCCATCTTAAGTGTGGGCAGCTGAAGCCAGACTGTATTTCTTCCTGGATCTCATCCTTGCAGATCTCGCACATGCTCAGTGCAGCACAAGCAGTGTAATAGGTTTCAGGTCAGGTTTCCATAGCAACGGCAGTGTCAGAGGAAGTTGCCGCCCCTTCCCAGAAGGCATTGCAAACAGGAAATGATGCGATGGGCCACGGCCAGGGAGGAGGAAGTGAAAAATGAATACAGCAGATATACAGTAGGTGCTGAGAATTTTTTTAAAAAAATATCCAATTCGTTTACAGTGCACAGTTTAGTGAGGGATGCTGAAGAGTTGTAAAAGTAGTTACAACTCTTCAGCATCCCTCACTAAACTGTGCACTGTAAACAAATTGGATATTTTGTTATTTTTTTCTCAGCACCTACTGTATATCTGCTGTATTCATTTTTCACTTCCTCCTCCCTGGCCGCAGCCCATCACATCATTTCCTGTTTGCAATGCCTTCTGGGAAGGGGTGGCAACTTCCTCTGAGACTGCCGTTGCTATGGAAACCTGACCTGAAACCTATTACACTGCTTGTGCTGCACTGAGCATGTGCGAGATCTGCAAGGATGAGATCCAGGAAGAAATACAGTCTGGCTTCAGATGCCCACACTTAAGATGGCCACGGCCTGCTGTAAGTTTATAAAATAACAAACTACTGCTATAAACTAACAAAACAGACCTTAGTTTACAGACGAATACATTAAGCTTGTGTATTATAGGGGTATTTTTATTTAAAAAGTATAATTTCGGCCGGAACACCACTTTAACTAAACTTCAGCTTGTTCAGTTAGGCCCCTTTCACACAGGCACCTCCGTGAAGCGGGATTAGCTTGCTCAGCGGGTGATCTTTCTGCTAGTCCCCGTTGAACAGATGGATGGCAGGTCCATGTACGCTTTGCTATGCAGAGAGGACATGGACACAGCCCAATCTCGTCTATGGGATAATCGGATGGAAATGGACCACCCGCTGACATCCGCTGCTCCATAGAACAGACTGGAGGGCCCAATCTTGTCCGCATAAAAAACTGACAGGCCAACCTGTTCGGATCGCCTGTGTCATAGGTGCCTAAAGCTTTGACAAAGAAACTTGGAAGCCGATTGGTTTCAATGCAGAGCTGCATCAAATTTTGCTCGCTCCAGTTTTAGTAAATCAACCCCAATGGGATCTGTAGTGTGCACAATGCAGTGAACATGACTGCAACTAACATGCACTGCCTGTTCCAAACAAACAGAAGTGAGGGGGGGGAAAGGAGGGTTTCTGTAGCTCAAGGAGCATATATCCCAACTTTCTGAGATGGGAATGAGGGACACCTATTAGCAAAAGTATGTAGTGTGACAGTGCAGTAAGCTGTGATGGGGTATGTCACCCAGGATTTTTAACCAGGCGAGTTGAGGGGCTCCAGGGTGATTGTGTAATTTTGGAGGAAACTGTGTTTCAGTTTCCTCTGTGGTTGGAAAAATCCAGTTGGG
This sequence comes from Lithobates septentrionalis, assembly GCA_037952835.1. NCBI lineage: Eukaryota > Metazoa > Chordata > Amphibia > Anura > Ranidae > Lithobates > Lithobates septentrionalis. The sequence goes on from JBBDGP010000206.1 coordinate 3,130,011, forward strand.
GACCTGGAGTCTGGAGATTTCATAGTGATCTGGGTGGGAGGAAATCTCCAGTCCTGGGACCAGGATTTGGGAATAGCCAGGACACTGATCGTTCAGGTGGGTTCTGAGCTAATAGTAGAGTCAGGACCAGGGTTCTGGGTTCCACCCTCCCGAGGAGTCCAGGTATGCAGGGGAGAAGCATGCATGTCTGCACGGTGCAGTTTGACCGAGCAGATGGAGGGCCCAAGCGGGCTGGAGCAGCTAGGAAGCTGTGAAAGAGAGTGTCAGCAGAGATATAGAGAGTGTACCAAACAGGGACACTGTTACAGGGTCAAGAGGACCAAAGCCAAAGCCTGAGCAGCAGTGCTGACCAGAGAGCCAGATGGCTTGGTATTTTTCATTAACATTGTTGCTGTGTAATGTTGAAACCCCTGCGTGGGAATCCTGGATGGACTGTTCGTTTTTGTTTAATAAAAGTGGACCAACAAGCCCTTAAATAAGGGACAGTTGGGAGCTATGCACTGAGGATGTTACATGGGGGCAGAAGAAAAACACAAAAAGAAAGGTTTTCATGAAAACATTTTTTGGGACCATTAGGTAGTGGATGTTTATTCATTATTTTTGAAAAATACGGATATTGTTTAGTGTCACTTTTGGTAAAAAAAATCCTAGCCCCTACTTGTTCCTCCATCCTCCGAATCTACAGATCTACAGTACATAAATATGCAAAACTGCAAATCAGATTAGTCTTTTTGTAGCTGCCCAGCAAGTTTACATTGTTTACCCTCTCAGAGCCAGCTATACCTGTACTGATGACTTACATATAGATCTATTAACTGCCTATACATTCATTCTCGACCTAATGTATAAAAATGTTTTGTTTTTGTTTTGTACATTTTGGGACTCTACTGATAAAATATCTTTTGTTTTTATGTCTACAGTGCACACCTGATGAGGCCATTAAGCGAGATCCCATTTTTCCTCCTGTATTTATTTATTTATTTTATATTTTGAAGAATGCAAACGAAGAGGGCAGGATCACCCAAAACTCCCGGGTGGGCAGGAATGGACCCAAAAATGATGGCACCCTGACAATCCTGTTTGAAAAATGAAAACATTTAAGTAGCCTGAAGCGAATTCAACCCACCAGACTCTACTATTCGAAATATCAGTTTTGGGTGAACTCATCCTTTAAAAGGTTAGGTTATTTCTTTTTAATGTACAGTGAGCTTTTATATTTCATATTGTTGATGTGGTTATTGGACCAGGGCAGAGCTGTTGTTTCCAGGGCAGGCTATTGTCTAATTGTTCCACATTTCTGGATTAAACCTAATCATTTCCTGCAAACTTCCTCCCTTATAAAAACTGTGACTTACAAAAGATACTTCAAAAGTGCAAGTAGAAATTATGTGCATCTCCTAGCTTGTGTTGGTTTCATAAATGAGCTTAGGGCCATCTAGTGGACACATGTATAAATACAAAGGAATCTCCCCATGCTCCACAACATTTAAATCAGGAGTGTCCAACCTTTTGACCTTCTAGTGCCACATTGGAAGAAGAGGAATTGTCTTGGGCCACACATAAAATACACTAACAATAAGGATAACTGATGAGCAGAAAAAGTTGGGAAGATCAGTTAACGATCCTAGATAGATAGATAGATAGATAGATAGATAGATAGATAGATAGATAGATAGATAGATAGATAGATAGTGTAGCTATCTGAGTAATAAAACTTCCTTGTTTGTAATATTTTTTATTAGAAAAGTAAGAGGGAAACATAAAACTATTGCAATATTTGACACTGTTTTTAATAAACGAACGCCTCAATATCTGATTCGATGGACACAGTAGCAATTCTCAATGGACTCTCAGGGTGCTCATCAGATATTTCGGTTTTAATTTTGCCCTTCATTTGCTTCAATCTTGAAAATAGTTGCTCACAAATATAGGCGCTGCCGAAAACTGATGACACAAATAAGACATGATTGTGAATGTGTGGGATATTTTTCTTTGGGAAGATAAAACGTATAAACGATCCAGTAAACAGACACTGTCAAATTTGTATTTGGCCGCTAAGTGTAAGCGCATTTTTTACAAAAAAATTCCCCCAAAAAAGTGTACATTTTTAAGAACGTTTACAATTTTGTGCTGGGCAGCATTCATGGCCTTCTTGTGGGCTGCAGGTTGGTCACCCTTAAAGTCTAACTATAGCCAAAACTGTCAATCAGCTGCCAGGGGAATAGCAACAATATTGTTGGGAACCTTGCCCTATCCTGTCCTGTCAAGCTGACAGCCTATTTTTGGAGAATAAGGATTGAGCATTTCCATAGTCTCCTCTCAGACATAAGACTGCAGCACTTTAAATATGTAACAAGTCACAAAGTGAAACCTGCAGCAGAAAGCTGATTTGTGTCATGCATTTGTGAACACAGCCATGAACTGTACAGGCACCAGGGCTATGTTATCTTCAAACCAGCATATCAATACAGGATGTAGATGTTGACTCTGAATAATTCCAAAAAAAGGAGAGAAAAGGCGATGATCACATTGTCAGTGTGAGTACTGGGAGGAAAAAATATTGTAATTTTTAGAATACACTAAACTATATAGCATACACTATACACCATATAGCATTCTTGCACATACAGTAGAACTCCAGCCAAAATATTTTCTTTTTGTTTTGGGTAGTTTATGAAAGTGATAGAAGCTCTACTGATTTTTTTCACTGGCTATGTTACCAGTAAAGAGATCAACCCTCACTTCCTGTTCTGGAGACCCAATAGGAAGCAAGAGGAAATGTGACTAAAATAAGAGGAAATCCTGCCTTTGACAGGTGGCACCAGAAGTTTACCCTTCACTTCTGTTTTGGTGACAACTGTATTTCTCTTAAGGCTGGTTTCACGCGGGCTGTCCAATCAGGTCTGCCTGTCAGTTTTTCATGCGAACCTGATCAAACAGAGTGCAGAGCTGAGGATAATGCACAGAACATACTTCCAAACTTTTTGACATGTAAATGAGGGACACCTATGAGCAAAAGTATGTAGACAGGGGACACACCTCCTGCCACACCCCTTAAAGGAGAGTTATGCAAAAAAAAAGATTAGTTAAACCCACAAGTGCTGCTTTTTACTGGTTTTTGAAATGTACAAATGCAGCCATTTAGAAATTAGATCAAAGGCTTAGCACTGGGAAACACTTTTTGATAGACACAGTAAATACTGCATTTAATATACAACAATATACTGTAGATCAGACCAAAATGAGGGACAAATGAGGAGGAAAGAGAGACAGAGGGATTTTGTTCCAAATCAGAGACAGTCCCTCAAAATCAGGGACAGTTGGGAGCTATACATAGAGTACAGGGCTTGGCAAGCAGAGTTCCTAACACACAGAGTACAGAGGTCAGGAGTGCATAGCACAGAGAGTGTAGTGGTTTGGAGTGTATAATACACAGAGTGCAAGGTTTTTAACGCATGGAGCGAAGGGGGCAGCAGTGAGCAACACAAACAGTGCAGGGACCTGGAGTGCATAATGCACAGATTGCAGGGCTCAGGAGTGGGTATGTCATAGTGTGCAGGGCTCAGGAGTGCATAAGCCACAGAGTGCAAGGCTCGGGAGTGTTTAATGTGTAGTGTACATAGCTCAGAGGTGTGTAACACACATGTTGCAGGAGTGTGTAACGCACAGAGTGCAGGTGTCAGGAATGTGTAACATGCAGGGTGCAGGGGTCTGGAGTGCATAACACAGTGTGAAGGGCTCAGAAGTGTGTGTAGGGCTCAGAAGTGCTTAATGCACAGAGTGCAAGGGTCAGGCATGTGTAATACAAAGTGCAAGAGTCATGATTGTGTGACACGTAGAGTGGTAGGGGTCTGGAGTCCATAAAACACAAGGTGCGGGGGTCTGGAGAGCGTAATACAGGGTGCAGGGGTCAGGGATGCATAACACACAAATTGCAGGGGTCAGGAGTACATAATACAGAGTGCAAGGGTCAAGAGTACATGATGTAAAGAATGCAGGGGTGCATAACACACAGAGTGCAGGCATAAGAACTGCATGACACGGAGAGTTCAGGGGTCAGGTGTTTGTGACACAGAGTGTGCAGGGGTTAAAAGTAAGTAACACACAGGCTAATGTACAGATTACAACCAAAAATGATTCCCTCCCCCCAGTACTGATCCTCCCTAAGTCCATATCCACCACAGTATAGATTTCCTATCACAGCCATAAACCCCCTTCACCCCAGCACAGACCCTCCCCTCCAGCCCACCTCTCTTGTACAGACCTCCCTGGCACAAACTGCTCCTCCTAGCTCAACCACCAAATACAGACTCCTCCTTCCAGCCCCACCCCTTAGTACAGCCTCCCTCTCAACCCCTTCTCAGTACAGACCCCCAGTCCAGACCACCTATTTAGTCTATCCCACCCTACAGACCCCCTTCCTCACCTACTCAGTGCTGAATACCTGGTATACAGGGGCAGAACGAAGTCTTCCCCCCCAGCTGTGGATGTGACAGGAGCCAAGGGGGAGCCTCCCACTGCTTTGCAAATGAATAGGCCAAAGGTGGCATTTGCATATGAAAACCACTATAGATCTTTCATAGACACATTATTTAATCAGATAATGTATATGCAAAGTGCTGTGGGCACTTTGTACATTGGTACACTGTACATTGGTACACTTTGTACATTGTACATTGGTACAGGGACAGAGCCTTTGTGGGACAAAACCTCTGTACAAATGACAGCGGGATTAAACTGAAAATGTAGGACAGTCCCACACAATCCAGGACTGTTGGGATGTATGCTTTTGTAAGATGCTCTTTTAGTGTAGGTTGTTTTCTGACAAAGTGGCTTCTTTTCACTGCACTTATCCAGTTTGCGTAATAAAATCTATATGAAAACAAAGTGTGGGCCTATTGGTAATGTGATTACAATGTTCTAATCACAGGATTCCAAACTTCAGTCAGAAAAGCTTGGAAACATATTTTATCACCTTGTCTGGCAATACTGTCACATAGTTATGGTCATTGCCTAGGCAATTTTTCTGTGTTTGTATGGGAAAATGTGCATTACAACATACAGTATGTAGTTGATTTTAAGCAAATTCCACATAAGCTAATTAGTTGGCACACATATATGGGCAAGTCTGTAATCACACAAAGGTGAGTGTATATTATAACTTTTTTAATTGATAATTTAACTGATTTTAAAATATTTGTAATATTTACAATTCACCAGTTTCAAGTCAGAATTAAAAATAAATGTCAGTTGAAACAGTTCATGCTGCCAATATACTAGAGAAACATTGTAAGGACATTACTAGGGCTGGATTAATTTGTAAGTCTTCATGCACACTGGGTATTTGCCGAGCTCTTCCGAACACCTTTTCTTCTGGCAGGAGAAAAGCAGTGCAAAAAACACGCCTAAAGCTGCATTTGGAAACTAATTTAGGTGCATCAGACGTTTGGCCATTCATTCGTTCCTTCCATTGGCTAGACTATTAATTTATTCTGGCTATTCAAATGAATAAATGCTGGCTTTTGACGCGATTGGGTGAACTGGGTGTTTTTTACAGCCCAAACACTCTTCTTCTGAATGCGCAAGTGATGTTTTGGGGGTTGTTTGCTGGCTCTAAACACCTGTAAATGCATGGACACGCAGGCTAATATAGAGGGGCATTTAGAGGTAGAAAAAAGTCAAATGCCCTTAATAGGGGCATTTTTAATGCCCATTGTGCATGAGACCTAAAACTGCTAGGAAAAAGTGGAAAGTGATTGGGTGGCAGAGTAAGAATCGCTTCTAGGCGCAGGGTGTACTAGTGATGGGTTTTAATATTATCTTGTTATTAATCAAACCTATCATACAAAGGTGTAACGCGATATAACAAATGCTGTAAAAAGTCTTATTCTATCTAACAAAGACATCATAAGGGCTCTTGCAGACAGCTGCAAAAAAAATATTGTTTTTCGCTTATTTTTTATGGATCTTAATGCAGGTGTATGATTTGCTATGTCCCCACAGTTGTGTAAAGATTAGTTGACTTGCGCTGCATTCAGATCTGTAAAACCAAAACAGAAAAATCTGTATCCTGCATATGAATCATATTTCACACTGTATGTATGTAAACATTTTTGCTAATGTTTACAGGCATACAACGCAAATGTACTCTGTTGGAGCACAAGAGTCGCTTGCATCCTAGCAACAGAAGGACACTAAGAAGCAGAAGTCCTCTGCATTCTAGCCACAGAAGCACACTTGGCAGCTTCCTTTTATAAATAGTGTGTAATGTAACCATCGGAAGCAGGCTGGGCAGCAGGCACCGAACTATCAGAGGCAGGCTAGGTAGCAGGCCCCAGACAATCAGAGTCAAGCTGAGCATCAGGCACTGGGCCATCGGAGGCAGGCTGGGCAGCAGGCACCGGACCATCAGAGGCAGACTGGGTAGCAGGCCCCGGACTATCAGGGGCAGGCTCAGGACCATCAGAGGTAGAATGAGCAGCAGGCTCAGGATCATCAGAGGCAGGCTGAGCAGCAGAAAAAGGACTGTCAGAGGCAGGCTGGGCGGCAGGCACAAGACCATCAGAGGCAAGCTGGGCAGCAGGCACTGGACCATTAGAGACAGGCTTGGCAGCAGACAGAGGATCAGTGAAGCCAGGTTGAATAGCAGGAAGAGGACCAAAAGAATCAAACTGGACAGTAGGCTGGGACCAGTGGCATTAGGCTGGATAGTGGGTGGCATATCAATGGAGTCAAACGGGATAGGAGATCAGTAGAATCAGGCTGGGAGGCTGGAACATCGGCTTGGTGCATATTGGCTTTGAGCAGTGTTTGAATGAGTCAGTCTGTCCCAATGATGGTTAGAATGTCCCAGAAAGGCTTGAACAGATATTATTGCAGTAGAGTACTGTCAGAGTACTGAGATTCCTGAATATGAAAAGGCAGTAGTCAGAGCTGGAGCCAGATCAGAAATGGGCTGACCCATAGTTGATGCAGTGGCAGGCAGGACTAAAGCAGCTGGCATGGACTTGGGAGGCACAATTGACATTGGCGGGACTGGAGCGAGAGTCATGGAGGCAGGCTGAACCAGAGTAAGAGGCATAAAGGCAGGCCGGACCAGATTAGCAGGCATGGAGGCGGACTGTACCAGATCAGCAAGCATAGAGATGGACTGGACTGGATCAGCAGGCATGGAAGTGGACTGGACCGGATTAGCAGGCATGGAGGCATGCTGGAATAGAACAGCAATCACTGGAACAGGCTAGATCGGAATTGTTGGCACAGGCTGGACTGGAGTAGAAGGCACTGGAACAGGCTCGACTGGGGTAGTAGGCACCATCTCAGGTTGGCTTAGAGTTGCAGACATGGAGCCAGGAACTGGCACAAGATCTGGCTGAACAGTGGTTGCAGCAGGAGGAGACAGTGGCAGAATTGTATGATTTGGAAAAAACTTCCTTTTCTTTGTAGGTTTGGACACTAGAATCATGCAAGTGATTGCGGGGGTTCAAGCAGATTGTGCTGCTGGTGGAAAAGTGACAGTACTGATGTAGCACCCTCTAACATAGGTAGGTGCTAGAGTGAGGGTTTTGTAAGGGAAACTGTCAGTACAGGTAAATTTGGGCAGGCCTATGCTTCAGGCTAGGCCTACTTGTTTTTGATCTGGGGGGGCAGGGAGTGGTTAGGGCAGCAGTGGGTGTGACCACCTGTGCTTTAGTTCTGAGGCGCCTCCCTGCTTCCAGGAAGAATGATCTGAAGGGGGGCAGGGCCTAGGACTGGAGTGGCAGGAAGCTCATGTGAGGAGTTCTGACCAATCCCCAACTGGAATTGGCAGAAGGCAGGCCTCCCATATAAGCTGAGGTAACGGCCCACGGGGGGGAGTTGTCGGCCAGGAGACGTGGAGAATGGAGTACTAGGCAGTGGCAGGGGCCCCATCCCCATCCGGGGGGGGGTGCGAGGCCTATCGGAGGAGCCCGGGAGAGCTGGAAGGCAGCTTCATCCTTACACGGTCATTGATAAAGTCTTCTTGAACAAAGGGGCTGGATAAGCTGCCAGAACATATGTCCAGTTAAAGTGCTCCATCATGGACTCGGGGCAGGAGAAGGTCGGTGAGTGGACCACAGTGGATTTCTGGATGAGGCATGCCAGGGAAGCTGGGTGCGAGGCCAGGGGAGACTGTGGGGAGAGTGTGAAATCGCTGCAGCCTGAGGGTACAGGATTTGCAGGCCGGACTAGCTGGGAGCAGTAGTCCACCAATCAGCACATGTTACTAAATTACTATGCTGCCAGGGAGAGGTACTGCAGACCTCTGGCCTAGTAACAGTGCCACCAATTCTAGCCAGCAACTGAGACTGTTCAGAGTGGTCTCTTTTGTCAAAAGAGGATGATGTGACAGAAATAATAATAATCTACTGTGGAAGTTTGTGCAGGAGGGTGGAAGTCCTGGGAGCAACAATTTGCAGGAGATACGCAGATGAGGAGAAATAGTCTGCATGGTGTAATGTAGGAGGAGCGCCTGTAGATATTATGTGTACATCAGTACTTCGCGGCTCAACCTTTTGTTCTAATTCTTAAATATGGTGGCAAAGCAAATGTTCTATGGGCATCCCATATTTCCTTTCCCCCAACCAAGTTATATCCCCCAATAAACAAAACAAAAACAACGCAAAATGACTGTTCATTCTCTCAGAAGGTATAGATGGAGGTGTGGCAGCAGGGTGATATGGTGGATGTTAGTTACTAATAGCAACCAAGCGCTACACTGAGAAATGGAGGAAAAGAGGTTGCAGTTGCAGAGGAAGATTTCTGAGGGGTTGCCAAGAGCAATGGAGCAGTAGAGGGAGACTTCAATTAATTAATTGCAGGGAAGGTGCAGCTTGTGGGAGCAGGACACTGATAAAAACTTGGAAGTATGAAGTACTTGGTAGCAGATGTGGGTAACGAAGGAAGAGTTTCTTGGTTTCTAGAGGTAGGACTGAATTGGTGTGAATTGGCTGAAATTGGGGATAGTGTAGTTTAGTGTACGTTTACCTTGTCTAACTAGACAGTGCACAGCAGTAATACAATCTAACAAAACCTGTTGAAAACAAGCTGAGTGGTTCTCAAGGAAGTTAACTTTGTCATCTTCCAGCAACCATACCAAAGGCTCAACCGGAGGTATATTAAATGGAGAAGTGAAATCATCATGGTCATTAGATATGGCAGGCAAGGCTAGTTCAGAACAAGGTATGCGCCACCTGAATGTACCTTTCGATAGCGAGACCCTGCAAAATCTGGTGGCAAAAATCGTTGTCCTCTGTTGCCAATATCACCTCCTCTGGATGCATCTTAAATTAGCAGACAGCAAATGCTGAAACCAGATGCTCCCCAATTCCCAAGTGCAGCTGATCTGAACGTTGGTGGACTCAGTGTTATGTAAGGGATACTTCTTTTTCTTCTTTTTGATTTGTTTTAGGTTTCAGTATTTACCCTATAGAGGTGCAGCATTTAATCACGTTATCTGTATACACAGGCACATCACCTGTGCACTCATATATATTTTTTTCACTTTGGATGATATTTTGGTGGTTAGCGCAAATACCCCCCCTTTTTGTCATAAGGGATACTGAATGCCGTTAGTCATGGTAGCAGGGACGACCAGATCAGTGGGTTACACTTAAAGTGGATGTAAACCCCCACATATACCCAGTGAAGTGAACAGCCTCAGATGATACACAGCGATAAAACAAATTTCCCTACATAAGTTTCACTTGTATATCTGCAGTCTTCGGCTTTATATACTGTTTAGAAAATGCACGTCCTGATAGAATGTTCTCTTCCTGATTCACCTGTGGGAGTGGATTCTTGCCATACACTGTGAGATAGCTGATTAGAGGAAAGGCACACACCCCCTCTCCACATCGGCAGAGACTTGCAGAGCTGTGCTGTGTATTTACCAGCTCTCTGCTAATCTATTTATAGCACCCACCCTGGCACAAAGTTCAGTCTGGTTTTATCACAGTTGATGGAGAACTTGTCAGAAGTTATCATGCTGATAACAGAAGAACAGAGCAGGAGAAAGTCATGGGACATAGGGCTTTGAAGAGAGATAAGAAAACACCACAGATATATGTGCCCAGCTCAAATTACATGAATCGGGTTTACATCCACTTTAGGGAAAATGGAATCATACTGAGTATAAACAAAAAAAGTTTATTAATGTACACAACACCCATCCAACACCAACAAACCGTAAACAAGACAAAATTGAAAAAGGAAGTTGCAATATCATCATTACTGACACGCAACCTCTTCTAGAGGTGTCACCAACACAACAACCAGCATTAATATCATCAACACAGAGGTCTGGCCTATTCTAAAGGGGTCATCACAGTGACAGGTACTATCAACATTATCATTATAGAGGCCTGACCTCTTTTAGACAAGTCAACACCGAATGAGGGAGTAGCAGTACAGTGCCCTCCTAGCCTAACCCTGAGTGCAGCCCCCCTCCATCAGTGCAGCTTCCCCCACCAGACTATCACCTTAGTACTGATTCCCCTCTTCCCCAGTATAGTCTATTCCCAGCATAGAGTCATGTGATTGGAGAGAAGGTAGAACCTCTCTCTGCTCTAAACAGTTGACAAAAGAGGAAAAGTGGCACTGTAGTGCTAATACCTTAGGCAGTGCAGTGCCATGTAAAAGAAAGAAAAACGAATGTGGTCGCAATATCAACGGAGTGTGGATTGCACCCTCCTCAGTAAGCCACTGCCACACTGGATTAGATCTAGATAAGGTCAGCCTAAACAGCTGAAAATTTAATTTTCTTAGGCATTTAGTTACTGTGCACTGTTTGACTTTGCCGTACAATCCCTATTCTGCATCACCTCAATCAATATGTCATGGGAGTGCAACATTTATGGTAAGTATAAGGGGGTCGATGAATGCCCTTTGCAAAGACACTGCCACTTTGGCCTGCATACGTTTCTTAAAACGGAACTTCAATCTCTCAATCACCAGTCACTATATTAATCCTTATGCTGCTAGCATTAATAAATAGATAGGAAAGTATATTATACTTAAAACTTCTAATTTTTAAACGTTTTTTGTACAGTTCTTTATCTGCTTCCTGGTTTCCAGGCCTAGGCAAATTATGTCATGCATCTCAGGAGTCTTCAGGAGGGGAGGAGGGTTTTTTTCTCAGCTAATCAAACCCTCCTGCCTGCATGCCTGAGCGAAGGATAGATGGATTCCAGGAAGTAAATGCTATATGAATCATCTGCCCTTATTTACACGCAGGACACGAGTCACGCAGGACCCCTTCCTTAGGTATGTGACGAAGGGGTTCTGCGTGACTCTGAAACATTGCACCTTTCTCGTGTTGTGATCATGCAATAAATCACCCATTTGGATGCCACTTTGTGCCGATCCTTGGTGTGCTGGCAAATATCTACGCAGCGTAAATTGATGGCGTTATATAAGTACTTGTAACAAATAAAATAAAAACATAAATTAAACAGTGTTTTTGGTTGGTGGTGCTCAGATTCATTGTAATTCTAATTTAAAGTTGAATTTACTGTTTAATTTGAAGCTGGCCACATACAGGACATGCAAATGCACATATTAGCAAAACCATGGTAGTAAATTGTAAATAAAATACAACTACCATTAGGGAAAAAATAACTCGACTAGGAAATATTCAAGGACATGCAAAGATGCTTTTTTTTTTAAATTAAGTATCTTCTATCCTTAAAATGATCCTTTCTAATGTATGTACAGAAATATTCAAGCTATCCTCATATTACGTATGTATAATTGTATAATTGCATTCCCTTTAATTTCAGGTCTATGTTCTACAATGTGACTCAGTCCGTTCAGCAGGAAATCAGCATTGTTTCCTCTTTGCAGAAAACATGTGGTTTGCAATGCTCATAGCAGTCTCCATTTATAGTATTCTTCACCATAGATGTCGTCGACAAATACAATATAGAATATAACAAATTCAGTAAAGATAATATTACAAATCAACACCTGTCTGAGAAGTTTAACATACTACTTCCAGGGCACTGAAGAAGAACCTACTGAGAGACTGTGAAATCTCTGCCCTGCAACTAATACACAAATCAATGGCTACTTTCATCACACAAGTGGTTTGATTTTGAATCTTAATATACGGTATACTGCCCTGTATGAATACTTCAAAAGCTACATTAGAAGCTTGATTTACCATTAAATATATATATTTATAACAAGTGTATCATATGAAATACCTGCTTTACCACAGCCACCGCCACTGTCTTCCAAAACTTTCCAGGCATTGTGCTCAAGCTTTGTAAATTCAAATCCCCTCTTAGGACTAATATCCTTGAAAAACAGTATGAAGTAGGGACAGACTGAAAATATGCATCCTCTGAAAGACCACATTGTGCTACAGTGGGATTTAATGTATGTGTCTTTGCATACTTGTAGTGCAGCAGTGCCATGTGAATGGGACAGATAAACGTCACTTGTACTAGTAGGAGGAAAGGCTACATTGCAGGCATTTTTGGCACAGTAACTACATTCTCATTATAAATTAAATCTACAATGTGTTTAAAATGTAACATTGTGATTTGTCAGAAAATCTTAGCATTGCTCATAATGTAAAGTAAACATCTTTCTCGTTCTCAGTTCCCCCTTACTGTAAAGCAGGGGTGCTTAAACTTTTAGGAGCAGATCGAGGGCCACTTAAAATATTTGCTAACTAGTTGTGGGCCATAATTACAGTAAATGAAATGGTCCAAAATGTCAAAGTTTGAATAGTATAATGAAAACGTAACCACTTAAGCTCCAGAAGATTTTACCCCCTATTTTTTGCTATGCGATACTTTAACGGGCAATTCTGCAGTCATGCAACACTGTTCTTTTGGTGGTATTTGATCACCACTGAGTTTTTTATTTTTTGCTATAAAAACGAAAAAGGACCAAACATTTTGAAAAAAAATACGGTAATTTTTTTTACTTTCTGCTATAAAACTTATCCAAATTTAAAAAAAAAACCTAATTTCTTCATAAATTTTGACCAAAGTGTATATTGATTGGTTTGGTGAAAGTTATAGCGCTTACAAACTAAGGGGTTGATTTACTAAAGGCAAATCCACTTTGCACTACAAGCGCACTGCAAGTACACTTGGGAGTGCAGTCGCTTTAGATCTGAGGGGAAGATCTGAATTGAGGGGAAGCTCTGCTGATTTTATCATCCAATCGTGTACAAGCAAAAATGCTGTTTTTTATTTTTCTTTCATGTCCCCCTCAGATTTACAGCGACTGCACTTCCAAGTGCACTTGCAGTGCAAAGTGGATTTGCCTTTAGTAAATAAACCCCAATGGTATGTGGACTGGATTTTTTTCTTTATATACTACTAAAGGCAGCGATCAGTGGCCTATAATGGGACTGCGATAGTGCAGTGGGAAATCTGACACTTACTAATGCTGAGGGGAACTAACTGCCCTTGACATCACCAATGACAGTGTCACTAATACTGTGATCAGTGATAATACTATACACTGTTACTGTACTAATGACACTGGCTGGGAAGGGGTTAACACCTAGGGCGATCAAGGGGTTAAAAGTGTGCCTAACTAAGTGTTATGTGTGTAAAGTGTACTGCTTTTTATGAATGGTCTCTCAGTTTCTCATCCCTGCTTTTCAGGGATGAGAAACTGACAGATCGCTTCCTCTGTACAGAGCTCTGTGTTGTTTACCAAACTGTAACCTTCTGACAGGCTCCTGCTGTGTACAGTCACAGTAGGAACCAGGCAGGGGCATGCGATCCATTTCCATAGGGCGCCAATTTTGGGGAAACCTGTTGGGCGGAGCTAGTGTGTGACGTCATCCAGCATGAGCTTGCGGCCATGCTTTATATCATTGCTATTTTTCTTCTGGATATATGTAAGCGCAATCTTTTAATTAACAGTGATTTCTATTAACTCTGTTACACTATGAGGCTTCATCTCTTTTATCTTTAATTTGCTTGGCTAACTATTGTGTGGACGTGGAGCACATGCCTGAACTGCATTCTAGCAGTGGGGACACTGCAGCTTTTTCCCATTGACCGGATCATTTGGCTAACTAGATACCTTATGGTGAGAGCATCAGCTATTTGGGAGACATATGAAATACTGTTTTGATCTCTATAATTTGAGACCTCCACTATTTGGTAAGAGGCCAACACTTATATTACTTGGAAGAGCACTTGGCGCACTGAGCACTTTTGGAGCACTTGGATGAATATGATTTTAATGATTATGGACTTTTTTTGATTTTATGGTTATTCACTTTGTATATTTATGATATATTATTGTTCACATGAATTTTTGAGATATATTTGTATGTTATTTTGTATGGTTTATTTTTCAACCGTTTATACACTTTTGCATGTGTATTTAAAAGGGACAGCGCACTCAGTTTTTTTGACAATTCATTTATTGCCTTTCATTGCTCTTTAATAATTCAGACTGAAAATTTCCAGGACTACATGTACCAATATTGCATGCATTGCATTAACTTTGTAATGCTAGTAAATAGTGATGTGCAGCAGATGGCAAAAGCATTTAGAACATGTAAGCAAATCTATTTCCTGATTTCCCAGGGTGCCAGCATTTGAAAGCATTGTTTTGAAAACTGCATATTTCATAGAAGAATTGTAGAATGCACACCTGGGATACCAGGGGAATGGTATACCATCTTTTTTGGTTTCAACTTCCTATCTCAGTTCAACCAATAATATCACCAAAATGACAGATGAAAGCTGGGTGCTATGGGCAACAGCAAAATTTCTCTTTTTACAACCTCTCCTGAACGATTGAACTTGACAGATAGTTATCCACGTTTAAAACATCCATTTTCTCTTAGTTGTTTACAATGTATTAGTAATTACAGTCAGGGGCGTATCATGAAAGGAGTGGGCCCGTGTGCAAGATCAAAAGTGGACCCCATTGTTGTAGAGGAAAAAATGTGAAAGTGGGCGTGGTTTAAATTGTGCCTAATGGGCGCGGCTTGAAGGAGGTGTGGTTAGAGTCTGAGATTACTTACATAGTGCAGAATGTGGTAATCTTAAATGGGGAATGCACAGTCCAGAGTATACGGTAGTGGGTAGTATGCGTAGGAATGCGGAGTGTATGGCGGTGGGTATTATGTAGACATCTCAAGTCTCCTGTGAATCATGGGAGTCTCCCGCATTTGGCTGCGGGCTCACTGACACCCGCGAGCGCCGGACGATCTCCCAGATAGGTCTGCCCACGGGCTGTGCCGAGTGTGTCTAGGCACACCCTAATCATCTGCACATGTTGATTTTGTCCCAGCTTGTGTCCCAATTTTCCAGCAGCCTGAACAGCTGCAGAATCCCTGCCCATGACATTTAATATATGTCGGGTCCTGAAGCTCCTCCCCCCGCCTCTGTTTCCTCCGCAGCAGTCAGCAGTGTTCTGCATTGCAAGTATAAAGTGCTCTGCTTGCTCTGCCTCATCATCTGCCTCTGTCCCACCCCCGGCGCCGCCCCCTCCATACTAAGTGACCTGTAAAGTCCAGTGGTTGCTGCAGAAGGATTGCTACTGTGGGAGGGGGTGAGTGTGCGTGGCGGGGGGCATGGTGGCGTGAACCTGCAGAATGTTTAGGAGAGGGGATGAATGTGTGAGGAGCCAGCCAAGGTCTGCAGGTAGAAGCCCTGCTGTGTTCCATTGCAGCCAGCTTCAATTACTGCCACTGTATATGTCACTGCATTGCTAGAGCTGAAGGGCCAGTGAGACCACCTCTACCTCCACCTGACAGATATCACCTGACATTTTATACTCCACCCTCTACCTCTAAGGGCTCTTTCACAAGCGGACAGTGGGGTGGCTGACCTGTGCTTTTTACCGCTCCCTGCTTATGCACCCAAATCCTAACCATTCAGTCGCAGCCGTGGCATTTTTACCTGAGTCAGCAGAGTTTGATTGGCAGAACAGCCTGTCAAACTCACCCAGTTTGACTGGCTGTTCAATGGGTCCTCTCTGCAACTGCGAGCCAAACACTTGGCTCACCGTTGTGGTACGGTCTCACAATGTCAAATTGCTTTTCAGCAATTTAAACAGAAAATAAAAGCACGCACCAGGAGGCAGCAGAAAGCACCTCCTGATAGCCCGTCAGCTGCTGCTATACCACCTTCTGAAAAGAAATCCACCACAGATTGCTTTTCAGAGGATTGCATGCATCACTGCAAATGTGAAAGAGACCTAAACGCTGACACTTCATTTTGCTGTCCATTTCACACTCACTATTACCCAGAACATTACTTCCCAGACACTTCCCATGTAACCCCCCCCCCCCCCCCCACCTTATATCAATGGCCAACTATTTCCCAACCCACAGATGACATATATCATTCATCAACCAATTCCCACTCCCAACATGTATACACACCACAGGCCTCTCCATACCTTCTGCTGACAGGCATTACTCCCAGCCTCTTCCTACCCCCTAATTGACAGACGTTATTCCAGAGTCACTTTTTTTCCCCCACCTCCCCAGCATCCATCCCTGGTAATTCCACAGATACCACCAGTGAAAGTCATCCTTCCCCAACTGACTCACCTCCACCCACAGACATTCCCCACACTGTCATACCCTCCACACTCCTCTTCTGTACATACTGTCCACTGTCATACCCTCCACACGCCTCTCCTGTACATAGTGCCCACTGTCTTACCCTCCACACTCCTCTCCTATTGTCATGGACACACTACTTCCAGACCTGCAACAGGGCTCAGGCGCATCCCCGCCAACAGGTCCCCAGTAACGAACAGGCGTGCGCCAATGCGCATGCGCCCAACGCGGAGATCGTGCGCGCGCGCACAGTAACGCGGCTTTGGCACCCAGTGGCCTTTAAGAGGGGCTTCCACCATTCAGCTCTTGCTGTTTGATCTGCAGCTTCACCTCTGACCTGTTCCTGTAATCTGCATCTGATCACCTTCTGGCCTGGCTCTCTGACTACGCTGCTGTCTCCAATCCCGAACCTTGGCTTTCCTTGACCCTGATCCTGTTTACCTGCCTGCCTGATCTCCTGCTACCAGAACCAACCTGAACTTGACCATTCCTTGCCTGCCGATTCTGTTGATCTGATCCGCTGTGTATGACCCCGCTTGTCTGACCTTGCTTCTGCCTGCTGTGCACACCCATGTGCGTCTGCTGCTTCTTGGCGCACCTGCATCCAGCTCACCTGCATCCAGCTCACCTGCATCCAGCTCACCTGCATCCGGATTTCCTGCACCCTGCTGACCTGCATCCAGCTTACCTGCAGCCTGCTGACCTGCATCCAGCTTACCTGCACCCGGCACTCCAGCCAGTTCCAGTGCCTCCCAGCGGACATCATCTCCAGTTCCAGAGAATCCACCAGGCACTCATACCCCACTGTGCTCCTACGGTCACTGTCCTCAACTCCAGTGATCTGGGAACCAGGGCTGTACGAGAGGTCTCCCTCTGCACGTCAGGCTCACATACGAGGTACGTGTCACCTATACATACTTTAAGTGAAAAAAGCAGCGCTAGTGACAAATGAACCAAATAAATATTATCGCTGCTGTAAAAAAGTGCTGATACTTGAAAACTAAAAAACGAACGGATACAGCGCTGATAAACGTGACTAAAATAAAAGACTGCGTGCTGACAATAAATACAAATAATAATAGTAATAAATGCAATATACAAGTCATATATAGTAAACTACATATCTCATGCAGTCTAGAAATATATATGTGCAACTGTGAGACACAATTAGTGAATGATGGTACGTGATAAGTGCAATACAAAGCAACTGCTAATTATCAAAGATGACATATATGTGTGACGCAAGTTGCATAAAAATAAATATGAAAACCGTTGGTGCTACCCAATTATAATTATAAATAAATGCTTAACACAATAATGATATTAAATGCTTCCAGATAACTACTGGACTAACAGGGTTGAGATAATAACTGCTAGCTAGGTTGAGATATTACTGCTCGCAAATAGTCCCAAAGTAAATGACAATAGCTGGATAGGTCACAGAACTCTTGGACAAACAGCCTTGCGATGACACAGCAGCTCTTCAGCCTATACTGTCAGTCCATCTCAATAGTGGTTCAACAAGGGGTACCTCTGGCGTGGATAAGTAAGTGAAATGGCTGATGTTCAGATCAGAAGAGGCATGCCTGATTGCAACCGAGGATTGTGTGAGTAGCGGCTTGCAGCGCAAGTGATTCCTAAACTCCGCAATACTTCACTATATGTTTTTCTCTCTGTTTTTGGGTGGTTAACTACAAGTCCATGCCTCTTCTGATCTGAACATCAGCCATTTCACTTACTTATCCACGCCAGAGGTACCCCTTGTTAAACCACTATTGAGATGGACTGACAGTATAGGCTGAAGAGCTGCTGTGTCATCGCAAGGCTGTTTGTCCAAGAGTTCTGTGACCTATCCAGCTATGGTCATTTACTTTGGGACTATTTGCGAGCAGTAATATCTCAACCTAGCTAGCAGTTATTATCTCAATCCTGTTAAATATAATTGGGTAGCACCAACGGTTTTCATATTTATTTTTATGCAACTTGCGTCACACATATATGTCATCTTTGATAATTAGCAGTTGCTTTGTATTGCACTTATCACATACCATCATTCACTAATTGTGTCTCACAGTTGCACATATATATTTCTAGACTGCATGAGATATGTAGTTTACTATATATGACTTGTATACTGCATTTATTACTATTATTATTTGTATTTATTGGCAGCACGCAGTCTTTTATTTTAGTCACGTTTATCAGCACCTATACATACTGTCCACTGTCATGCCCTCCACACTCCTCTCCTGTACATACTGTCCACTGTCATACCCTCCACACTCCTCTCCTGTACATACTGTTCACTGTCATACCCTCCACATTCCTCTCCTGTATATACTGTCTACTGTCATACCTTCCACACTCCTCTCCTGTACATACTGTCCACTGTCATACCCTCCACACCCCTCTCCTGTACATACCGCTCACTGTCATACCCTCCACACTCCTCTCCTGTACATACTGTCCACTGTCATACCCTCCCCATTCCTCTCCTGTATATACTGTCTACTGTCATACCCTCCACACTTCTCTCCTGTACATACTGTTCACTGTCATAGCCTCCACACTCCTCTCCTGTACATACTGTCCACTGTCATACCTTCCACACTCCTCTCCTGTACACACTGTCCACTGTCATACCCTCCACACCCCTCTCCTGTACATACTGCTCACTGTCATACCCTCCATACCCCTCTCCTGTACATACTGCTCACTGTCATACCCTCCACACTCCTCTCCTGTACATACTGCTCACTGTCATACCCTCCACACTCCTCTCCTGTACATACTGCTCACTGTCATACCATCCACACTCCCCTCCTGTACTCCCTGCCCACTGTCATACCCTCCACACTCCTCTCCTGTACATACTGCCCACTGTCATAACCCCCTACACTCTTCTCCTGTACATACTACCCACTGTCATACACTCTTCTTCTCCTGCATACATGTGTGTTTGAACTTCAGGGTGCACAGCCTAATGTAATAGGCTGCGCACACCCACTTATGGCCTGTCACTCAGCCACAGACAGAAAACAGAGCAGCCCGAGTGACCAAATCAAGTACAGTCACGGCGGCCGCTCGGGCTGCTCTTTCCTCTGTCTTTGGCTAAGTGACAAGCGGATGTGATGACATCCTCGCCAGGAGATGCCAGTCCGTGCGAGGTGGAGGACTGTAACAAAGTCCCGCCTCCTAGAAAGATGGAACACTGATCCAATTATACACTAAATTAGTGTGACGTGTATCATAGGAGGCGGGAGTTTGTAACAGTTGCCGCCAGGATATTCAAAGGGAATCCATTTCAGAGCTCTGTGTGATCAGCGTCACCACCCTAAAATGAGTTTTTGCAGGTTGGGATGTCTGATTATGTGTAGGAGAGAAGTGCAGAGTGTATGGAGGTGGGTATTATGTGTAGAAGAGGATTGGGGAGTGCATACATTACTAATATCTATACAATGAGTGCTATTCCCTATATTTAACACTGGTATCTGTACACTGAGTGGAACTGATATCAGTGTTAAATATAGGTAATAGCACTCAGTGTATAGAGATTAGTGTTATGTATAGGTTATAACACTTAGTGCATGAGCAGTCACTGTTACACTAAGCATATAGAATAATGCACACACTAAGCTGCTGGTGATCACTGACCTGCACACAAGGCAGACTGCTGCTTTGTACACTCTGCCACCTCCGGCTCTCTTCTTGGCACCGACTTGCTGTTCCCCACAGCGGAGATGTGGACTGTGGCCCCGTCCCTCCACTGAACACAGAGGGGGACAGTAGGCGGTGTGTGTCTGTATTTAGAACCCCTCAGAAGGAGAAGTAACAGGAACGGTTGCCCTCATTCGCATGGCTCTGCCATCCCTCTCATCCCAGCCAGCACAAGTCCTTCCTCCTCTCCCAGGGCCACTGTATCAACCGCAGACAGGAACCTCTCATGGGGCCCCTCACTGACCACTAAATGCTCAGTCCACCCCTGGGCGCTGTATGCACTTAGTGACAGGCGCAGCCAGGGACATCTTTAATATTGATTGGAACCTGGACATACAATTTATTGGGACCCCCATGCAATTTTGCCCCGATCATTACACCATACCCCCTCCACCATACTGCCCCCATTATTAAACAGTCCCCCCCTCCCCCATACTACCCCCATCATTACACAGGACCCCCTCCTCCACACTACGCCCCATTATTACACAGGATCCCTCCCCATACTAACCCCCATTATTATACAGGACCCCTCCCCCATACTACCCCCATCATTAAATAAACACAGGGATTATTGTTGAGGGTGGAGAGGCGGGGAGGGGAGTTATTGTTTAGGGTGGGGAGGGGGTTATTGTTTAGGGTGGAGAGGTGGGGAGGAGGGTGATTGCTTAGGATTGAGATACGGGGAGGGGGTTATTGTTTAGGGTGGAGAGGTGGGGGGGTGTTTAGGGCGGAGAGGTGGGGAGAGGGATTATTGTTTACGGTGGAGAGGTGGGGAGGGGGTTATTGTTTATGGTGGAGAGGCGGGAAGGGGTATTATTGTTTATGGTGGAGAGGTGGCTTATTGTTTAGGGTGGGGAGGGTGTTATTGTTTAGGGTGGAGAAGCGGAGAGGGGTGTTATTGTTTAGGGTGGAGAGGTGGGGAGGGGGTTTATTGTTTAGGGTGGAGTAGTGGGGAGGGGGTTATTGTTCAAGATAGAGAGGTGGGGAGGGTGTTATTGTTTAGGGTGGAGAGGTGGGAAGGAGGTTGTTTAGGGTGGAGAGGTTGGGGAGGGTGTTATTGTTTGGGATGGAGAGGTGGGCGAGGGGGTTATTGTTTAGGATGGAGAGATGGGGAGGGGGTTATTGTTTAGGGTGGAGAGGTGGGGGAGGGGGTTATTGTTTAGGATGGAGAGATGGGGAGGGGGTTATTGTTTAAGGTGGATAGGTGGGGAGGGGGTTATTGTTTAGGGTGGAGAGGTGGGGAGGGGGGGTTATTGTTTAGGGTGGAGAGGTGGGGATGGTGTTATTGTTTAGGGTGGAGAGGTGGGGGAGGGAGGTTATTGTTTAGAGTGGAGAGGAGGGGGGTGTTATTGTTTCGGGTTGAGAGGTGGGGAGGGGGGTTATTGTTTAGGGTGGAGAGATGGGGAAGGGGTTAATGTTTAGGTGGATAGGTGGGGAAGTGGTTATTGTTTAGGGTGGATAGGTGGGGAGGGGGTTATTGTTTAGGGTGGAGAGGTGGGGAGGGGGTTATTGTTTAGGGTGGAGAGGTGGGGAGGGGGTTATTGTTTAGGGTGAAGAGGTGGGGAGGGGGTTTATTGTTTAGGGTGGAGGGGTGGGGAGGGGGGTTATTGTTTAGGGTAGAGAGGTTGGGAGGGGGTTTTTGTTTAGGGTGGGGAGGTGGGGGAGGGGGGTTATCATTTACAGTGGAGAGGTGGGGAGGGGTGTTATTGTTTTGGGTGGAGGGGGGTTACTGTTTAGGGTGGGGGGAGGGGGTTACTGTTTAGGGTGGAGAGGTGGGGGAGGGGGGTTATTGTTTAGGGTGGAGAGATGGGAAAGGGGTTATTGTTTAGGGTGGATATGAGGGAAAGGGGTTATTGTTTAGGGTGGAGAGGTGGGGAGGGGGGTTATTGTTTATGGTGGAGTAGTGGGGAGGGGGTTATATTTTTTTACACACACTTGTTTTTTTTCCTCTCTGCAAGGAAAGAGAGACATACAATGTATCTCTCCCCACCATTCACAGAGGGAGAAACACAGGGGCGGGCTTCACTGTGACTGATTACTGTGGTAGCCAATCAAAGGCTATCACAGCGATCAGGTGACCCAGAATTTTATCAGGATAAAATCCAAACCCATAAAAACAACTAAAACAAATAAAATGGATGACCGCTCAACTCACATCATATGCCGCCACCTGTTACAATGTTGTAGAGGTCTGACGTTCATGCTGTAGGTCCCTACCTTTTGCAATTCACACTAATATGCATCTTCAGGACTGTGGAAAATTTTGCATTTAATTTGGAAATCAAGGTTCCAGAGTCTGGAGAAAGAGTGGAGATGCACAGAATCCAAGTTGCATGAGGTCCATGATGTTGCATGAGTCAGTAATGATTTGGAGAGCCATGTCATCTGCTGGTGTTGGTCCACTGTGTTTTATCAAGGCCAAGTCAAGTCAGCGCAGCCTTCTAGCAGGAAATTCTAGAGCACTTCATGCTTCCCTCTGCGGACCAGCATTATGGAAATGCTGGTTTCATTTTCCAGCACGACTTGGCACCTGCCCACACTGCCAAAAGTACCAATACCTGGTTTAATGATCATGGTATCACTGTGCTTGAATGGGCAGCAAACTCGTCTGACAATTGAAGGCCGCTATCAAAGCAACCTGGGCTTCCATAACACCTCAGCAATGCAACAGGCTGATCGGCTCCATGCCACGCTGCATTGATGCAGTAATTCTTAAAAGTAAATGGAGTCCTGACCAAGTATTGAGTGCATACTATACTGTACATGGACATACTTTTCAGTAAGCCAACATTTCTGTATTATAGATCCTTTTTTTAATTGGTCTTATATAATTTTCTAATTATCCTGAGAAACTGAATTTTGGGTTTTCACTAGCTGTAAGCAACAATTATCAAAATTATTCAAATATATCACTTTGTGTGTAACACATCTATATAAAATATATAGAATATATTGGCTGAACCGATGGGGATACCGTTAACAGCGATCTGACATCCAGGAGGCATCTGCCATTGCCTTTGGAGGATTATATAGTTGTGACTTCACCTTATAAGCCCATCCCTCCCCTAAACACTGGTTAACCTGCCTATACTAGCTAACAAGGCTTGATATAAGCCACAGGCCATCGTTAATGGGCTCGTTTGGAGTAATTTATATTTGATGCACTCGTTTGATGCCACTGGATGAAATACCGGTACTTGAATTCCCATTGTGATGTTACTTTCCAGATGGGACATTTGAGTCTAATACTGGAATCTTCGGTACCTCTGTCTGTTTTAGAGGTGTTTTATTTTCCTCCCCTCCATTGTGAGGACATATTACTGGCGTATTATTCTTATCCATTTGGCAGGAAAGAAGCGACCGTGGTTCTGCATCTTTGTCTGTATGTGGTGTCCCCCCTATCAGTCTCAGGGTTTACCAGCACCTACCCAAAAAAGTCCTGAGGAAGCTATTTTCAGCAAAACGCATTGACATGAAGACATGAAGGAGTTTATGGACTATACTAAGTGACCTCTTTACACAATGTGTAAATTTTAAAATGTCATTTTTAAAACTTTGTATAATAAAGATTTTTTTACTTTGTCAAACTGCTGCCTCGTGTTATGCCAGTAAAGTCCGCTATATTTTGATGGAGTTTTTGACTCATTCAACCCTCTGTTATAAAATATACGAGTTTCACTTTTTGAATTGAATTACCAAAATAAATTAACTTTTTGATGATATTCTAATTTTATGAGATGCACCTGTATATACTGTAGCGTATATGCAGGTGCATGCAATGTATGTATATAGCGTATAGCATTAATGTGGTATACTTTTTATGACATATGTAACATAAGTTCTTTAGATAGTTTTATACAGTATACTGTAGGTTTATAGTATACCATTTTCTAATTTAAATGATTTTATATCTTTTTTTTTTATCATCTTGTGTCTTGGCCCTAATGGAATCAAATTCAGGTACTTACACTAGCTGCACTGAAAATAATACGTTTCACTATTTACTAATGAATATACGGTATAGCTACACTCATGCCTTAAAAGGATATGGCAATTGTTAAAGTTGAAGAAAACCCTAACTATAACTATATTTTTTAAAATGTCCCCTCCTTCTACTTATCCTGCATAACCTGTATAAGAAGATCAGTGTATATGCCTATTTTACTTCCGCTCCTGTCCTGACATGTAATCCTGCAGTTATAGCGTCTACAAAATAGAGGATAGATTTTTGCCATTTTTTTTTTTTTTTACTAGTAATGGCGGTGATCTGCGAATTTTAGCGGGACTGCGATATTGCGGTGGACAGATCGGACACTTTTGACACTTTTTTGGGAGCATTGAAATTTATACAGTGATCACTGCTATAAAAATGCACTGATTACTGTATAAATGTCACTGGTAGGGAAGGGGTTAACACTAGGGGGTGAACAAGGGGTTAAATGTGTTCCCTAGGGAGGGTTTCTAACTGTGGGGGATGGTACTGACTAGGGGAGGAGACATATCACTGTTCGCAATTACTACGAACAGCAGATCTGTCTCTTCTCTCCTGTCAGAACGAGGATTTGTGTGTTTACATACACAAATCCCCGTTCTGGCTCTCGTACCCGTGATCGCGGGTGGCCGATGGTGATCGCGCCTGCTGGACACGCGCACCGGGTCCCCCGCTGTGCAACGGGCATGCGCCTGCTATGGCTCTTAAAGGAGCCGACGTATGGGTATGGCGATTCGCGGGACTGAGCCACATTGCTGCCGTATATCTATAGGAGCTGGCTGGCAAGTGGTTAATTAGATTGTAAGCTCTAACGAGCACTAACGAGCAGGGCCCTCTGATTCCTAATGTATGAAATTGTATTGTAATTGTACTGTCTGTCCTTATGCTGTAAAGCGCTGGGTAAACTTTTGAAATTATATAAATCCTGTATTATAATAATAATAATGCTCCCATAGCATTTATGATGTGTTTATGATGTGTTTTCATTGTGTTTATTAAGCACTGAGAAAGCTTCAAGAATGCTTGATAAATGCCCATGAAAGTGTTGCTTTTCTAGTGGGAAGTGCTTAACTGTTTGCCAACTGTATAACATACATATATGACGCCAAGGCGGCTCCTCTGTGCCAGATCATGTACTAGGTATGTGATCCAGCACTTCCGGATAGGGGGCGGCGGCCCGGCTGTGCTGTGAATAAACACAGCAGGTGCCGATTGGCAGGTGCCGGCCAGTGGATGACTGTCGGCACCCGGTGATCATCGGTAATTTGCACAGGACAAAGCCTGGTCTATGTAAACAAGGCAGAGCCCTGTCCTGTCAGCAGGTAATCAATGGATTTTCTTTCCCCGCAAAGCAAAATCCATTACTTAGTAAAAGCACCACACACACAGTTCACCAAAACACAGACTAGACACTTATTTAACCCTTTAATCACCGTAGGCATATAACCCCTGCCCAGCCAGTGTCATTAATACAGTGACAGTGGATAGTTTTAGCACTGATCACTCTATTAGTGTCATTGGTTCCCAGTGCCAGTTATGCCGCGTACACACGACTTTACGGCAGACTTTGCCCGGCGGACTTTTCGACGGACTTTACGACGGACTTTCTGAATGAACAGACTTGCTTACACACAATCAAGCAAAGTCCGTTGAATTCGTACGTGATGACGTACGACCGGACTAAAATAAGGAAGTTCATATCCAGTAGCCAATAGCTGCCCTAGCGTGGCTTTTTGTCCGTCTAACTAGCATACAGACGAGCAGACTTTTTGACCGGACTCGAGTCCATCGGATAGATTTGAAACATGTTTCAAATCTAAGTCCGTCCAACTTTTGAGAAAACAAAGTCCGCTGGAGCCCACACGCGATCGAATTGTCCGACTAAATCCTGTCCGCCGGGCAAAGTCTGCCGTAAAGTCCGCTCGTGTGTACGCGGCATTAGTGTCTGAATGTCCGCCGCAATATCACAGTTCTAAAATAAGTCGCTGATCCCCGCCATTACTAGTAAAAAATAAATAAATAAAAATGTCAATATATATCCCATAGTTTGTAGACAATATAACTTTTGCGCAAACCAATCAATATATGTTTATTGGGATTTTTTACCAAAAATATGTAGCAGAATACATATTGGCCTAAATTTATGGAGAAATTTGATATTTTATAGTAGAAAGTAAAAAATATTGTTTTTTTTTTTTTTTTCAAAATTGTCGGTCTTTTTTTGCTTATAGCGCATTTGGGTACAGCGTCGCACGACCGCGCAGTTGTCAGTTAGGCCACTTTCACACATGGACTGTTCATTTCAACAGTTCAGACACATTTTTTCAAAGAAAAATACTTATGAAGTTTACATCAGTTCTTCATCAGTATCTCATCAGTTGTTTCTTATTGCCAACACAAAAACAGATGCATAAACGGACCGTTTGTCTGTTTACATCCGCTTTTTGTCCATCCCGTTATTTTAATGAAACAAAAATAGGGCTTTGATCTGTTCCAAAAAATGGATGTTGACAGATGTGGATTTGATGTAAATGGATAATCATCCATTTATATCCGCTTTTCTATAAAGATGCATTGATGTCTGTTTTTTTCAACCGTCATTGGATTAATAAAAAACGTATAAACGTTCTGCATGTGTGAAAGGGGCCCTAAAGTAACGCAGTGCCATATCGCAAAAAATGGTCTGGTTATGAAGGGGGGTAAGTCTTCTGGAGGTCAACTGGTAGGAATAAGAGGAAGTTATGTAGTGGAAATGGTCTACTTGGAAGTGGGGCTAGGTTATGATGTGATAGCAGACATTTTGTGAATCCTCTGCAGTATAGATTCATATACTTTGATCTCTTTGACACTTGGCTTGGTCCAGTTCAACTTTGCTGACGTAAAAAGCTTTGCCACTGGCAATAATACTCAATGCCTCTGCTCCTACCTGGCACTGCCAGTATTGATTGCTGGCTTGATGCTTCTGCCCACTGTCAATAATGCACAATGCCTCTGCTCCTACCTGGCACTCCCAGTATTGATTGCTGGCTTGATGCTTCTGCCCACTGGCAATAATGCTCAGTGCCTCTGCTCCTACCTGGCACTGCCAGTATTGATGGCTGACTTGATGCTTCTGCCCACTGGCAATAATGCTCAATGCCTCTGCTCCTACCTGGTACTGCCAGTATTGATTGCTGGCTTGATGCTTCTGCCCACTGGCAATAATGCTCAATGTCTCTGCTCCTACCTGGCACTGCCAGTATTAATTGCTGGCTTTATGCTTCTGCCCACTGGCAATAATGCTCAATGCCTCTGCTCCTACCTGGCACTGCCAGTATTGATGGCCGGCTTGATGCTTCTGCCCACACACAGAAGCAAATGTTGTTACCACACGGCTGTTCTGTACAACCAAAAAGTGGCTGGAGCTTCTCTGTCCTAGTTCTTATTTCCCAGTGCATTCTGGGATACTGGAGTCTCCACTGTCTCTCCTCCAATGCCTAGCTAACTTTTCATAAATAAAAACAAAAAATAAATAAATGACTGCATCGCAACCATATATTTAGTGCACAAACATGCGTCAGTGTGACAGTGTTTTTGCTTCTTACTCCATCTGAATTGTGATGTTTACAGTCTCTGCAATCAAACTCAATAAAATTGTGAGTAAAAAAAAAAAAAAAAATCTAAAAATCAAAATAATAATAAAACATAAGTCCGGTGTTCCCCTTTAACCAGTTACCAACCGGCCCATAGCCAAATGACGGCTGCAGGGCGGTTGGATAACTCTGGGAGGGCGTACAGTTACGTCCTCCCAAAATCGCCCCCTGGGACGCGCACCCGTGAACATCCGTGACCGCCGGGTCCAGAGGACCCGGAGCATCACGGATCATGGTAAATGACGGAGCGATAACGTCATGTCATTCCTCCCTCCCCTCTCTGTACCGATCGGTACAGAGGGGGAGGGATCGGATGGCGGCAGCCCTGTGGGCTGGATGTGTAGTGCCCACAGCGCTGCTCTGTGAAAATTGCAGTCACATCCAGCCATCCATCCATCCATGCTCAGCAATACTCTGCAATACCTTGCACTACTCTGCAATGCTCTGCAATACCCTGCAATACTCTGCAATACCCTGCACTAGTCTGCAATACCCTGCACTAGTCTGCAATACCCTGCACTAGTCTGCAATACCCTGCACTAGTCTGCAATGCTCTGCAATACTCTGCAATACCCCACAATACTCTGCAATACCCTGCAATACTCTGCAATACCCCGCAATACTCTGCAATACCCCGCAATACTCTGCAATACCCCGCAATACCCCACAATACTCTGCAATACCCTGCAATACCCTGCAATACCCCGAAATACCCTGCAATATTCTGCAATACCCCACAATACTCTGCAGTACTCTGAAATAATCCGCAATACCCCGCAATACTCTGCAATACTCTGCAATACCCCGCAATACTCTGCAATACCCTGCAATACTCTGAAATACCCCCTAATACCCCGCAATACCCTGCAATACCCTGCAATACCCTGCAATACTCTGCAATACTCTGCAATACCCCGCAACACTCTGCAATACCCCGCAATACTCTGCAATACCCCACAATACCCCGCAATACCCTGCAATAATCTGCAATATCCTGCAATATTCTGCCATACCCAGCCATACTCTGCAATACTCGGTGATACCCAGCCATACTCTGCCATACCCAGCAATACCCAGCCATACTCTGCAATACCCAGCCATACTCTGCAAAACCCAGCCATACTCTGCAATACTCGGTGATACCCAGCCATACTCTGCCATACCCAGCCATACTCAGCCATACCCAGCCATGCTCGGCCATACCCAGCCATGCTCGGCCATACCCAGCCATGCTCGGCCATACTCAGCCATACTCAGCTGTACTCGGCCTCTGTATGTGGCCAGGCTGTGGAGGTCTCACACATGTAGTATCACCGTACTCAGGAGGAGTAGGAGAATCTATTCCAGGTGTCATTTTTGATATGTACATGCTATGTGTTAGAAATATTGTATAAATGGACAACTTTGTGTTAAAAAAAAAAAGCGTTTTAACCACTTCCCGCCCGCCGGCCGTCATGCGACGTCCTTGACTTTGTGCGGGGATATCTGAATGATGCCTGCAGCTACAGGCATCATTCAGATATCAGCTTTTTCAGCTGGCAACTCCCTACACCATAAGAACGATCATAGCGGCTGTTCCACTGCTTGATCGTTCTTACGGGAGGTGAGAGGGGACTCCCCCCCTCCTGCCGCCCTCAGGTGCTTCTACCGACTCAAGGCTACGATCGAAGCCAGGATCGTTTTTTTGTTTTTTTTTATTTCAGGCTTCCCAGCCTAGAGGTGAGATGTGGGGTCTTATTGACCCCATATCTCACTGTAAAGAGGACCTGTCATGCCATATTCCTATTACAAGGGATGTTTACATTCTTTGTAATAGGAATAAAAGTGATCAAAAAATGATTTTTTTGGAAAAAAGCATCAAACTAAAATAAATAAAGTGAAATGAACAATAATAAAAAAAAAAAATTATTTCCCAGTGTCCCCGTGTGCTCGCATGCAGAAGCGAACGCATATGTAAGTCCCGCCCACATATAAAAATGGTGTTCAAACCACACATGTGAAGTATCGCTGCGATCGGTAGAGCAAGAGCAATAATTTTGGCCCTAGACCTCCTCTGTAACTCAAACATGTAACCAGTAAAATTTTTTAAAGCATCGCCTATGGGGATTTTTAAGTAGCGAAGTTTGGCGCCATTCCACGAGCGTGTGCAATTTTGAAGGGTGACATGTTAGGTATCTATTTACTCGGCATAACTTCATCTTTAACATTATGCAAAAACATTGGGCTAACTTTACTGTTATGTTTTTTTTAAAGCAAAAAAATGTTTTTTCCTAAAAAAAACGCGTTCCAAAAATTGCTGCGCAAATACTGTGCGAGATAAAAAGTTGCAACGACAGTCATTGTATTCTCTAGGGTCTTTGCTAAAAAAACATATATATATATTGTTTTGGGGTTCTATGTCATTTTCTAGCAAATAAATGATGATTTTTACATGTAGGAGAGAAATGTCAGAATTGGCCTGGGTGCTCCAGATTGCCTGAAGGTGCTCCATGCATTTTGGGCCTCTGTATGTGGCCACGCTGTGTAAAAGTCTCACACATCTGGTATCGCCATACTCGGGAGTAATATCAGAATGTGTTTTGGGGTGTAATCTGTGGTATGCATATGCTGTGTGTGAGAAATAACCTGCTAATATGACAATTTTGTGAAAAAAAAAAATCTTGATTTTGCAAAGAATTGTGGGAAAAAATGACAACTTAAAAAAACTCACCATGCATCTTTCTAAATACCTTGGAATGTCTTCTTTCCAAAAAGGGGTCATTTGGGGGGTATTTGTACTTTTATGGCACGTTAGGGTCTCAAGAAATTAGATAGGCCGTCAGTACTTCAGGTGTGACCATTTTTCAGATATTGGCCCCATAGCTTTTGGACTCTATAACTTTCACAAAGACCAAATAATATACACCGATTTGGGTTATTTTTACCAACGATATGTAGCGGTATAAATTTTGGCCAAAATATATGAAGAAAAATTACTAATTTGCACATTTTTATAACAGAAACGAAGAAAAATGCATTTTTTTCGGTCTTTTTTCTTTTCTAGCGCAAAAAATAAAGAACCCAGCGGTGATTAAATACCACCATAGGAAAGCTCTATTTGTGTGAAAAAAAGGACAAAAATTTCATATAGGTACAGTGTTGCATGACTGAGTAATTGTCATTCAAAATGTGAGAGCACTGAAAGCTGAAAATTGGTATGGTTATTAAGGGGGTTTAACTGCCCAGTGGTCAAGTGGTTAAGATGACCGTGATACTCTATTCATCTTTTCCTTGTATCCAGTGATCAGTGCACCATCACACACCAGTTGAAAAACCTGCTCACCTTAGGCAAATTACAACATGCTCATCTTTATTAATCCTTGGATCTGCTCGCAGGGGTCTTCAAACTACCGCCCTCCAGTTGTTCAGGGACTACAATTCCCATCTTGCCTTGTCATGTCTGTGAATGTCAGAGTTTTACAATGCCTCATGGGATGTGTAGTTCCACAACAGCTGGAGGGCCGTAGTTTGAAGATCCCTGGCAGGTGATCAGCCTTCTCCACTCCTCCACAGACTCCAATTAATCTTCAACTTCCCATGTACTGGTATCTTCAAAATAAATCACATGAAACATAAAGGCAAATACATAGTGCTTCCCGTTTTAACTCTTTTATTAAAAGCCCCCAATAAAATCTCACTTACAGGAATAAAATTACAAACAAGCGCTCCTATTAATATCTCATTAGCCAGCTCTCCACTC
Organism: Lithobates septentrionalis; assembly: GCA_037952835.1. NCBI lineage: Eukaryota > Metazoa > Chordata > Amphibia > Anura > Ranidae > Lithobates > Lithobates septentrionalis. The sequence goes on from JBBDGP010000206.1 coordinate 3,161,669, forward strand.
TCTGCAGCGGCTTCTCCCTCTTATGTAGTGTGTGATTTTATTGGGGGCTTTTATTAAAGGAGTTAAAATGGGAAGCACTATGTATTTGCCTTTCTGTTTCATGTGATTAATTGGGGAGATACCAGTACATGGGAAGTTGAAGATTAATTGGAGTCTGTGGAGGAGTGAAGAAGGCTGATAACCTGAGCTGATCCAGGATTAATAGATGATTAATAAAGTGGATGTAAACTCCATTCATGAAATCTGACCTGGGCACATACAGTATCTCACAAAAGTGAGTACACCCCTCACATTTTTGTAAATATTTTATTATATTCTTGTAAAAAAAAATATTTTATTATATCTTTTCATGTGACACTGAAGAAATGACACTTTTCTACATTGTAGAGTAGTGAGTGTACAGCTTGTATAACAGAGTAAATTTGTTGCCCCCTCAAAATAACTCAACACACAGCCATTAATGTCTAAACCGCTGACAACTAAAGTGGGTACACCCCTAAGTGAAAATGTCCAAATTGGGCCCAAAGTGTCAATATTTTGTGTGGCCACCATTATTTTCCAGCACTGCCTTAACCCTCTTGGGCATGGAGTTCACCAGAGCTCCACAGGTTGCCACTGGAGTCCTCTTCCACTCCTCCATGACGACATCACAGAGCTGGTGGATGTTAGAGACCTTGCGCTCCTCCACCTTCCATTTGAGGATGTCCCACAGATGCTCAATAGGGTTTAGGTCTGGAGACATGCTTGGCCAGTCCATCACCTTTACCCTCAGCTTCTTTAGCAAGGCAGTGGTCGCCTTGGAGGTGTGTTTGGGGTCGTTATCATGTTAGAATACTGCCCTGCAGCCCAGTCTCCGAAGGGAGGGGATCATGCTCTGCTTCAGTATGTTACAGTACATGTTGGCATTCATGGTAACCTCAATGAACTGTAGCTCCCCAGTTCCGGCAGCACTCATGCAGCCCCAGACCGCTCCCCGCCGCCCATAGGAGCCCGCAACCTGGCCGCTGCCCGCAACCCGCCCATAGGAGCCCGCAACCTGGCCGCTGCCTGCAACCCGCCCATAGGAGTCTGAAACCCGCCCATAGGAGCCCGCAACCTGGCCGCTGCCCGCAACCCGCCCATAGGAGCCCGCAACCTGGCCGCTGCCCGCAACCCGCCCATAGGAGCCTGAAACCCGCCCATAGGAGCCCGCAACATGCCTGCAACCAATGGGGTAAGTGCCAGGGTAGGGGGATGCAGCCGACCGACCAAACATGGGGGGTGTTTGTTTGTTTTGTCCCCACAGAAAAAAAACAGCAGCCACCACCGACTTGCTGTAATTGTGCAACAAACTCGTGAAGCCTGGCAAGTCCAGCAATAGCTTAGCAAGTCATTTTCAAACTTGCAGCACAATTGCTTGCTATCTGGGTGTGCTCTGAACATACGGATTGTGGTGAGAATGAGCCATACTTTATTTATATATGTTTACAAATGTCATGTATGTCAGTGCCAGAGTGAATGAGACCTCCCTCACTCTATCCACTAATAACATATAGGGCTTCCCCATGAGATATAAAGTATGATACAAGTGTCTACCCATCTATGACCTGACATGTTATATTTCTATTATACATACCTCCCAACATTCTGAGATGGGAATGAGGGACACCTACTAACAAACATAGGTAGGCATAGGACACGCCCCCTGCTACACCCCCTTAAAAGGAAATTAACCCAAAAAAGGTTAATTAAATCCACAAGGACTTTTTTTTTTTACCACTGCTATTCTTTTATATTGGCTCTTAAAATGTACAAATGCAGCAATTTTGAAACTGGATGAAAGGTTTAGCACTGGGAAACACCTTTTGAAAGACAAAAAGTACATTTTATATACAACTATATAGATCAGACCAAAATGAGGGACAAATGAGGAGGAAAGAGGGACAGAGGGACATTGCTTCAAATCAGGGACAGTTGGGAGCTATGTATTATACAATATAGAAATATCAGCACGGGAAGTGGAGCTCTATAGAATGTGTCAGATCTACAGCAAGCTAGGACAAAGCAGTCCCTATGTCTCTATGTACATGTAGTGACCCGGGGACGTCCAGCACTGGAATGCTGATATAGAGGAAGTGAGAGGGCTGTATATGAGACTGCAATGTGAGCCTCCGAAGCCCAGGTGGTGCTGTCTCCATCGGAGCGCTCAGCCGTCAGTCCAGCCACCGCTGTAGACCAAGCAATCCCCCCCTTCCCCCTCCTCCCGGCCTGTGTATGTGTGAGGCTCCTCCTATCACTCTAGCTGCGGCCTCCTGGATTTTCTCCCGGTTGAGGCCTGTGTGACATGTCCCCTTCTGACTGACTGTCTGCAGACTCCGGAGCCGCGCTCTTCGGGATTCTGCTTGTTGTCTGGCATGGAGTAAGAGGAAAGATGGCGGGAGGCGGGCAGAGCCACTTTCTGGATGGTGAGAGTGTTGTCTGTATACGGTCTTCGTATTGTGTGCAGCATTGCTGGGCTGTGTTCTCTCACAGCGTACATCGGCGGGGGCACGGACTAGTCAGGCTCTGCACTTTTCTCTAATGCACCATAATATATGCCTGTGTGTTTTATATCACAGGCTCCTCCACTTCCAGTGATGTTGTGCTTCAGGTTAATGCAGGCTGCAGAGAAATGCTTCCAGTGCATGCTCCAGATGTTTACATGCAATGGTTGGAGGTCCCCAGGCTGTGAGGACATGGGGCAGCTAATTGTGGGCTAGGGGGCCTCGAGTTCTGTCTGCCATCCGTGAACAAATGGTTGCACGGTCGGGGGGATCTGTGTGCACGGTCGGGGGGATCTGTGTGCACGGTCGGGGGGATCTGTGTGCACGGTCGGGGGGATCTGTGTGCACGGTCGGGGGGATCTGTGTGCACGGTCGGGGGGATCTGTGTGCACGGTCGGGGGGATCTGTGTGCACGGTCGGGGGGATCTGTGTGCACGGTCGGGGGGATCTGTGTGCACGGTCGGGGGGATCTGTGTGCACGGTCCGGGGGATCTGTGTGCACGGTCGGGGGGATCTGTGTGCACGGTCGGGGGGATCTGTGTGCACGGTCGGGGGGATCTGTGTGCACGGTCGGGGGGATCTGTGTGCACGGTCGGGGGGATCTGTGTGCACGGTCGGGGGGATCTGTGTGCACGGTCGGGGGGATCTGTGTGCACGGTCGGGGGGATCTGTGTGCACGGTCGGGGGGATCTGTGTGCACGGTCGGGGGGATCTGTGTGCACGGTCGGGGGGATCTGTGTGCACGGTCGGGGGGATCTGTGTGCACGGTCGGGGGGATCTGTGTGCACGGTCGGGGGGATCTCTGTGCACGGTCCGGGGGATCTCTGTGCACGGTCCGGGGGATCTCTGTGCACGGTCCGGGGGATCTCTGTGCACGGTCCGGGGGATCTCTGTGCACGGTCCGGGGGATCTCTGTGCACGGTCCGGGGGATCTCTGTGCACGGTCCGGGGGATCTCTGTGCACGGTCCCGTGGATCTCTGTGCACGGTCCCGTGGATCTCTGTGCACGGTCCCGTGGATCTCTGTGCACGGTCCCGTGGATCTCTGTGCACGGTCCCGTGGATCTCTGTGCACGGTCCCGTGGATCTCTGTGCACGGTCCCGTGGATCTCTGTGCACGGTCCCGTGGACCTCTGTGCACAGTCCGACGGTCCCGTGGATCTGTGTGCACGGGCGGGGGGATCTGTGTGCATGGTCGGGAGGTCCCATGGATCTGTGTGCACGGGCCGGCGGTCCGTGGATCTGTGTGCACGGGTCCGTGGATCTGTGTGCACGGTCCCGTGGATCTGTGTGCACGGTCCCGTGGATCTGTGTGCACGGTCCCGTGGATCTGTGTGCACGGTCCCGTGGATCTGTGTGCACGGTCCCGTGGATCTGTGTGCACGGTCCCGTGGATCTGTGTGCACGGTCCCGTGGATCTGTGTGCACGGTCCCGTGGATCTGTGTGCACGGTCCCGTGGATCCCGTGGATCTGTGTGCACGGTCCGAGGGTCCCGTGGATCTGTGTGCACGGTCCGAGGGTCCCGTGGATCTGTGTGCACGGTCCGAGGGTCCCGTGGATCTGTGTGCATGGTCCGAGGGTGCCGTGGATCTGTGTGCACGGTCGGGGGGATCTGTGTGCACGGTCGGGGGGTCCCATGGATCTGTGTGCATGGGCCGGTGGTCCGGGGATCTGTGTGCACGGTCCCGTGGATCTGTGTGCACGGTCCCGTGGATCTGTGTGCACGGGCCGGCGGCCCCGGGGATCTGTGTGCCCGACAGCGCCCGTGCACCACCAGTTTTCTGTCAAAATCTCCAACTACGTCACTTCGGGTGACTCTCCAGCACCAGTTTTTTGATTCGTCTCTACTGGCATGTGCACCCGACAGAATAACAGAAACCCCCGGCAGCTGTTGGAGAACTCGACAAGTTTTTCTCGGATCTTCCAATTGCTGCAGTGCACAAGGTATATCACTTAGCCAAGAGGGGGGAATTCGGGACTTTAAATGAGGCACAATGTTTGTGCCTCCATCCCGGGTTCAAATACATAAAAAAAAATAATGTATATGAATCCATTATGTTTATGCCATTGTGCATGTATACATATGAAAATACTTTTTTACTATTGTTACAAATAAAAAATGATTACTATATACTCTACCTCCACAAGTCAATTGCCTCATTTAAAGTCCCACATTCCCCTTTATGTACAAGGTACGTCACTAAGCTTTTTTTTGAAAACTCGTCGAGTTCTCCCACAGCTGGCGGGGGTTTCTGTTATTCTTTCGGGTGCACACGCGCGCATGGGCAGTAGAGCCAACTTGCCAAAATCTGCTGCTGGAGAGTCACCGGAAGTGACGTAGTTGGAGATTTTGACGAGTTGGCTATTTTGGCAGAAAACTGACGGTGCACGGGCTCTGTTGTGCACACAGATCCCCGGGACTGCTGGCCTGTACAACCATTTGTTCATGGATGGCAGGCAGAACTTGAGGACCCCTAGCCTACAATTAGCTGCCCCATGTCCTCACACCCTCGGGGACTCCCGGCCATTGCATGTAAACATCTGGAACAGTTACAGGCACTGGAAGCATTGCTATGCAGCCTGCAATAACCTGAAGCACAGCATCACTGGAAGTGGAGGAGCCTGTGATATAAAACACACAGACATATATTATGGTGCATTAGAGTAAGGTGCAGAGCCTGATTTTGAAGAGTTGGCCATTTCGACAGAACACCCCGGGGGTGCACGGGCTCTGCCTGCCCAGGCCGGCTGGGCACAGACACTGACAGTGCAGGTTGGAACTCTACGAAATCTGTCTGCATGGATCTGTGGTCCATGAGTTCATTCTGCATAGGCCGGCAGTCCAGTGGTTCTGTCTGCATCGGCCAGCCGTCCACAGACTATACAAGAATGGCTTGTGAGTCTATGGGTTCTGTCTGCATGGGCCAACATCTATGGACAGTCGCTGGGGATGTCGGTGTTGGTAGGAAATTTGTCTAGACCAGTGGTTCTCAACCTTTCTAATACTGTGACCCCTTAATAAAATTTCCCAAGTTGTGGGGACCCCTAACAGTAAAATTATTTTCGTAGCATAGGTTGACAGCACCCAAGGCAAGACAAGTAATTTGCGCCCCCAACCCACAGACATTTAGTGCTCCCCGAGTCCCTTCTACTCGTATAGTACTAAAACCTCTTATGGTACATTTTAGGATGTACCACTCTTTCTCTTTGTTCTCCTTTCTTTCGCTTTCATCTCTCTATCCTAATTTCTTGTTTTTTTTTTCCCCCATCCCTCACTCTAGCCATCTTTCTTGTTCTTTCTCTTATTCTTTCTTCCCATCTTTCTTTGTTCCTCCCCCTCTTTTTGTCTCCCTTTCATGTATTTTCTATTTTTATTCCTTGGTGGGGAGTGGGGGAATGGGATGAGTGGCATTGCTGGCGTGGAGTTGGGATCAGTGGCACTGCTGGGGGGAGTTCTGACCAAACAACTTAGGTGTTCTTGATCAAGGTTATCTACTGATCTGAGAACTGTAGTGGGAACTTTTAATGGAAACTCTAATCACAGGAAGTGTTACTCACTATGTCTCCGGCTTCACTGTGTCTCCACCTCTGTGGTGTCTCGCAGCAGTGACACCTATGCCGAAATCAGGAGATAGGGGCCCCTCCCACTTCACATTCCTCACCAGTCAGCTGACCTCTAGTCTCTGCTGCCCATCCATGCCGTGAACTGAATGGGTGGCTGCGAAGAGGCTGAGTGGGCGGCCGCGGGTTCTAGGAACAGCCCAGCTGGGCGGCCACAGGCTCCAGAGAGAGCCCTGCTGGGCGGCCGCGAAAAGGTTGGGAGAGTGGCGTGCGCTTCAGGAACAGCCCAGGATTCGGTGACCCCTGGCAAATCGTCATTCGACCCCCAGGTTGAGAACCACTGGTCTAGACCATATGCTTCACCTTGCATCTGGAATCGTCAATAATGAAGTTATCTGGTCTGGAGGTTCATTGGCTCTCTCTACATAGGCCAATCATCTACGGACATTGGGAGCTGGTAGTGCAGGGGCTCTGGGGGCATGGACTTGAGATGAACAGGGTTTAGGTGCGTAGATGTTGGTAGGAAAATTGTTTAGGCCATACCCTTAATCTTGCATATGGAATCATCATTAATTAGGTTATTCATGATGCAGTTGTTATGCTGTCATGCTCTTACTGGAGGTAAACTGCAGTAACCATTAAACGGATTTAAATTCACAGGAGGTAGTTACCAGCAATGTATAAATGAACAAAATTGAGTCGGACTGAGAGCTGCTTAGCCATTCACAGGGAGCTTTGTATTCTATGAATGAATAGCTTCCTCGGGTGGTTGGCTGAGACAGAAATCATGGTGTCATCCTCCTGCATCACTGCCTTAGCCAGGCAAAGGAAGCTTTGTATTCATTCATAAAATACAAAGCTGCCTGTGAATGGCTGAGCATCACTCATCCTGACTCGATTTTGTTCTGGGTGTAGATGGGAAGTTCCCATTCCACTGCCGGAACACAGCGCTGCATAGAGTATGCAGCAGAGAGGGTATATACAGTTTAAGAAGCACTCCCAACCACTGCATCGCTTAGTGAAGGTAATAGTTTGTACCAGATTGGTCCTTACAAACTTCATTAACTACACTAAAAGCTGAAGATCCACTTTAGGCCTCTTGCACACTTATGTCTAAAAACGCAACATTTTTAGGATTCCAGGCTTTTTTTTTTTTTTTTTACAGATGTAAGTGCAGACCGTTGTTTTCAATGTGCCTGAACACATAGGGCGTAAACATGAACTGCATTTAGATCATTAAGAAACAAAAAAAAAAAAAAACATATGCGTTGCCAGTCAGTATTTTACGTGTTCGTATATTGTTAATTTGAATAGATTAGAATTGCTTTCTGGGAGCTAGAATTTACTTTACGCATTTAGGTGCAAAATAAATGCAAGAAATTTCTGCCAGGAATACTGATGTTCAAACATCAGTATTGTGTGCAAAGTACCCTTAAGTTTTTAGGTTCTCATCTTCACGTTTCCCTGTGGGCAAGCGGGAAAAAATTCTCTGCACCTTTTAAAAAAAAAACAAAATGTGGCCGCAGGGAAATCGCATAATGCTTTGGCACCATGCATTTTTGGAAAACCGTATCCCGTATTTCAGTGTATAGGGTTGCCATCGAAGGTAATGGCACCCCCATGTGTCTGCTTAAAAGCAGCACATTTTTGATGCAGCTGCAGAAATGCGTGCGATTACACACCTTCTGTCAATAATGTGAACCTGGCCTTTATCGCATGCCAGTTTCTGCAGAGAAGTGTAAACAGAGTGTAACAAGTTGTTGCGAAAACAGGATTATTACTGCACTACTCTGTTTTTTACCTACTCTCTACTGGCTTATTGATAAGTTAGGACATTGAAACAAAGCAAGTGTTTTCTCTGCACTACCACATGAAAAAGATCTGTATTGAATGCCTCCTGACTACCAATCAGATGCCAGTCTGTGCTGAAAATTCCAATTGGAGTAAAAGCTTGAGAGATACTTCTCAGTGGCCCTGCTGTCATGCATTCTATGTTACAGAACATGGCAAAATGCTTAGCTTTGTTAAAATAATTTTTTTCCATTGGTGCTATTCTCACCAACATGCAGGGCAAGGTAAAAGTGTCTCTGAAAAGGGCTCTCCCACAACCGATATATAGTTTTCTTACCTGCTTTCCCAACATGAATCCGATGCGGCATCTGTTCCTTGCATCCTCTACATCAAGAACTGGCTGATTAAAGACCGCTGATCACTCATCACTGTGGATGGGGCAAGAGCAGCTGGCTCAGGCTCTCAGCAGCGTACTGAGATTCTGGGCCAGCTACCAGTCAGGCATCTGGATGGGTTCTAAACATTATTGTCAGGATCTGCCCAGAGTCTGGACTGGTTGTGTGACGTCAGTAGGAAGCGGGCTGAATGTGGGTCACAGGAATGCACTTAGCATTGGCAAGACTTCTTATTTAAAGTGATAGTAAACTGTCACATAAAAATGAAGTGGGCCCCCCTGCAGGGTTAAGTCATAATGTACTAGTATGTACCACATACTAGCACATTATGACAGACTTACCTGTAAAGCGGTTCCCTACCACGCAGCGCTGTCACAGATCCCCAGCACTGCCATCTTCACCAGGCTTTCCAGGCTTTTGTGGGCTCTGGCTGTATGAATGGCCAGGGCCGCAGTGACGTCACTGAGCTCTGAAGGGATGACACGGGTATGCTGTCCCTTCAGAGCACATGTGCCGGTGATGTTACCGGCAGCATCCCTTGTGAGTATCTCCTAAGCAGTGCAAATTTAGGAGATATTCACTGTACCTACAGGTAAGCCTATAGTAAGGTGGAGTTTACCTCCACTTTAAAGCAGAGTTCCACCTATAAAAAGAACTTTACATTACTGTGCAGCAAATAACTTACTGCTGCTGGGAGATGTGTGTTATCATTTCCCAGGAGTCAGTGGGCAGCGCCGAGGGCTAGAATCACAGGATTTGGCCATTACAACGGGGCGGGTACTTCCGACGCCCATTGTGATGGCATCCTGTGTAGTTTCCTGCGCCGCTACCTGCTTTTACTGCGCATGCTGGGAATACACCAGCACCGTACCCCAGAAGAATATGCTTGTGGGCTTCGCCTGCCCACAAGTAAGATGGGAATGCCCGAAAAGGCTCAATCAAAGGTATTTTTTTTTAAAATAAAATAATTTAGAAATGAAGCGCTAATGACGACTACCAATTGTATAATATACATTCTGCAATAGTCTGATTTCGTTTAATAAAAAATAAAAAAATCAAATATGTGGGTGGAACTCCGCTTTAAGCTTAACTAAAACAAAGAGGTCAGCTTTAAAGTGTTTTTAAATGTTAGATTTTTCCTAAAATAAGAAATATGTTATACTTACCTTCTCTGTGAAATAGTATTGCACAGAGCGGTCCTTTACCTCCTTTTCTGGGATTTGTGCCAGTGTTCTATCGATATGTACCCTCCGTCGAAAAGTGCCTGCGCAAGTGCAGGATGGAGCCGCACTCCAGCTGATTTCCCAATCAGCTGGAGTGATGCGACCATGGCGCATGCGCACATGACAGGAGGCATTTTTTGACGGGAGAGGAAATTTCATGGACACAATTGAAAGCTATTCACAGAGCGGAGGGGGACACTGTAGTTGTTACATTATGCCTGGCTGTTGCAGGTCGGCTTGTGGCTGTGTTGAAGGGCGGGTTTTGTCTGTGTTGCAACCCGCCCTTAGACACAGGCAGCAGGCGCTGATCAAGACACTGAGACCCCATTCACACAGGGGCAACACGACTTGCAGGTCGCCTCACCGAGGCGACCTGCACACGACTGCCCGGGCGACTTGCAAAACGACTTCTGTATAAAAGTCTATGCAAGTCGCCCCAAGTCGCCCCTGAAGTCGTACAGGAACCTTTTTCTAAGTCGGAACGACTTGCGTCGCTCCCCTTAGAACGGTTCCATAGCACAGAACGGGAGGCGACTTGTCAGGCGACTAGGTGAACGGGGTCTAAAGCCGATGTGCAGCTCTAACAAAAGGCGACCTTGAGCAGACTGAAACCCCGCCCTGCAAAGGCGAGGCACAATATGAGAACTACGGTGTCCCTCCACTCTGTGAATAGCTTTTAATAGTGTCCGTGACATTCTCTTTCCCATCAAAAAATGCCTCCTGTGATGTGCGCATGCTCCATGGTCACGTCACTCCAGCTGATCGACAAATCAGCTGGAGTGCGGCTCTGTCCTGTGCATGCATAGACTTTTTTCGATGGAGGGCACATATCGATAGAACACCGGCGAGAAAGGGAACGCATTAAAACGTAAATAAACGTTAGAGCCACTTGTAGGCCTCTTGAACACTGCAGCTTAAAAAAGCTCACTACAGCTTTTTTTTCTGAGCTTAAATACAGCCCATTGATTGTAATGTGGCTATCCACACAGAAGCGCAAATAAGCGCTGTGCATTGTTCAGTTAAAAAGAAAAATCTGCATTTTTTTTTTTTTTTTTTTTTTGGTCAGTAATTTACACCTCATGCGCGCAAATACACTCAAGTATGTGCAGATGTCTATTTGCCTATTGTACAGAACAAGAAAATCTGCATGAAATTGTGCGACCGCGCGCAAAATTACGCAAACACATATACGCGAAAATACACGTAAATACTTACAAAAAAAATGCCTGAAAAAGTAGATACTCAAATAGGAGTATCATGTGCAAGAGGCCTAAAGGTGCAGGGTGGGTTTTTGTCCAGTGTTTTTTTAGTATTGTTGTCTTGCCTGCTGGGAAGTTTCACCCTCTGTTGGTCTCAGGTACAGAAAGTGATGATAGTGAGGTGTCACTGGGACAGTAAGTGATGGGAAAATATCCCCAATGGGACACAGATAAAAATACTGTTTAGGGTCCACCCCAGGTAGAACTATTAAGCATTTTTGTCCTTATTTCCCTTATTAAATTTATTCTTGTTTTTATACACTGTTATCCTCTCACACAAAAACCCGTGCTAGGGTCATTAAAAAAAATGGTTCTTTCCTCTTTATTTCCATTTACTAAAACTGGTGGCCACTGCTGTTTCTTCAGCCACTGGTCTTGTATCATCCCCTATAGTTTATTCTTCTGTGAACGGCAATGTACTTGTGCTGCCACTTGCTGTAGTGGGCATCTCAGACTCTCATTCTAACCCACTCCTCACATTGTGTTGTTTTAAATGAGTGACAGGCCAGGAGACGCCTGGCCTGTCTCACCTACCATGACCTCACACAGTGACTGACAGTCCATCCACGGCTGTGATTTACAGGCTGTGCAAGTGTCCTTTTTAGTGTGTCATAATGCATTATAAAGCTATTGTCAAACCTGGGACGGCAGGGCAGTTTGCAGTTATGTGGGTGGAGTTATGCCGCGTACACACGGTCGGACTTTACGGCAGACTTTGCCCGGCGGACTTTTCGACGGATTGATTTAAAACATGTTTCAAATCTAAGTCCGTCCAACTTTTGAGAAAACAAAGTCCGCTGGAGCCCACACACATCGAATTGTCCGAAATCCCGTCCGCCGGGCAAAGTCTGCCGTAAAGTCCGCTCGTGTGTACGCAGCATTAGAGTCTTGAAAGGCACACTGATCCGCCACAAATGTCCACAGTCCCATCCAAATGAACGCCCATAGTGTACACTAGTTTCTAGGGGTGCAACGGATCAAAAATCTCACGGATCGGATCGATCCTCGGATCAGAGTCACAAATCGGATCATTTTCGGATCAGCAAAAAAAACCCCAAAAAACCACACAAATCTTGTTACACCCACCGGAGTTTTAGATTTAAAAGCTATTTTCAACACAAAACCGAGCTTATATGCATAAATACAGTATTTGTGCATATAAGCTCAGTTTTGTGTTGAAAATGGCTTTTAAATCTAAAACTCCGGTGGGTGTAACAAGATGTCCGCTTGCCCCCTTCTCACTCTATCATTATTGTACTGTGCAGGAGTGTGGGGTGTAGCAAAATGGCGGCAATGAAACATCACTTCCTGTCGAGACAGCGGCCGCTTCCGGGTGTACCAAGATGGCCGCTGCTCCGGAGCTAGGCCGAAGCCGCGGCCTTTCCTATGGCTGAGGCCGAAAAAGTGCTCCGCGGATCGCGGGTGTGCCGATCCGCGGAGGGTGATCCGTACGGATCACGGATCGGCAATGATCCGTTGCACCCCTACTAGTTTCCATGGCATTATGGGAATTGTAGCCTGATGGAACAGGAAGTGACATTGGTCCCCTGTATGTAGCTGCTAGTTCCTACTATAGCGATGATGTCCCACAGTTTTTAACCACTTGCTTACTGGGCTTATACCTCCTTCCTGCCCAGGCCAATTTTCAGCTTTCATCGCTGTCACACTTTGAATGACTATTGCACGGTCATGCTACACTGTACCCATATGGAATTTTTCGTTTTTTTCGCACAAAGCGAGCTTTTTTTGGTGGTATTTAATCACTACTGCGTATTTTTCAAATAATGACCAACAATTTTGGCACAAAACAATTTCATAGTTTTGTTATAAAATTTTGCAAACAGGTAATTTCTCTCCATTGATGGGCTGCACTTATGGGCACTGGTAGGTGGCACTAATAGGCAGCACTGTTTGGCAGCGCTGGTGGGCACTGCTTAGCAGTACTGGTGGGCACTGGTATCTGGCACTGATGGGCACTGCTTAGCAGCAGTAGCTGTCAGTGTGTGGGACCGATGTCCTGTTTACACAAGCCGGTAATCGGCTTATTTTTTTCTCCTCACGCTGTTAGCGTGAGGGGGGAAAGAAAGCCGATTGCTGACTTCTGTTTACATCATGTGATCAGCTGTCATTGGCTGGCAGCTGATCACGTGGTAAGGGGCCGGGATCGCGATCACGGAGTGCGCCGCACGGGAGGACGTCCATGTATGGCTATAGCGCGGGCATCAAGTGGTTAAAGGTGAATGTTGGCTAGAATATTCAAGTGGGGAGGAAGGAAATCAATTATTTCCAAGTGTTTTTTTATATTTTTTTGTAGGCTGTTCATGTACATAGTATGGTGTGTTCACTTTGAATACCTATCCACACATAAAGGAAATTACAACTCTTAATTCCAAAAAAGTTGTGACTGTGTGAAAAACCCAGCTAAAAACACAATGCAATGATTTGCAAATCTCATAAGTCTCGCCTGTGAATGAAAATAAATTACTCCTTTTAAAAAATGTCACCTTGTTATCCTGGAACTAAAACTCACCCTACACTGTAAGACCCCTTTCACACTGAGGCGCTTTCACGCTAAAAGAAGCGCCTGAAAAGCTCACAAAAACCTATTTCTATTAAAATGCTTGCTTTCATGCTGGGGCAGGGCGGTGAAAAAACGCCTCTCTCCATTGAAATGAATGGAAAGCTTCAAAAGCACCTGAAAAGCTCTTCAAAAGCGCTCAGTGTTTTTACTGGCAGTTTAGTGTAAGCACCTCAGTCTAATTCCCCATACACACGGTCGGATTTTCTGACGGAAAATGTGTGATAGGACCTTGTTGTCGGAAATTCTGACCGTGTGTAGGCTTCATCACACATTTTCCATCGGAATTTCCGACACGCAAAGTTTGAGAGCAGGCTATAAAATTTTCCGACAACAAAATCCGTTGTCGGAAATTTTGATCGTGTGTACACAAATCCGACGCACAAAGTGCCACGCATGCTCAGAATAAATTAGGAGATGAAAGCTATTGGCCACTGCCCTGTTTATAGTCCCGACGTACGTGTTTTACGTCACCGCGTTTAGAGCAATCGGATTTTCCGACAACTTTGTGTGACCGTGTGTATGCAAGACAAGTTTGAGCCAACATTTGTCGGAAAAAATCCTAGGATTTTGTTGTCGGAATGTCCGATCAATGTCCGATCGTGTGTACGGGGCATAAGTATTTTTTTGTTTGGCCCACTGCCTGAAAAACAGATTCCTCTATTCACATAAAGTGGTTAATAGAACCCCCCCCCCCACCAGGACACTGTGTATTCTGACAATGGCACCCACAACTATCAAAATTCACTGATCAGCAGCTGATCAAGAAAATATTTCCAACATGTCTAACTTCTGTCAAGCGAACATGGCCACACATTGATTGAAATTGGGCTGGTCACAGCTCAACTAGCTGAATTTAAAGCGGAGCTCCACCTTAATAAAAAGTATTAAAAGCCAGCAGCTACAAATACTGCAGCTGCTGACTTTTAATAAATGGACCCTTACCTGTCCCGGGGTCCAGCGATGTCGGCAGCCAAAGCCAATCAATCGCTCGTGTCTCGGCTGCCCCCGCTGCCATCCTTGGTCAGGGAATCAGGAAGTGAAGCGTTGCGGCTTCACTGCCCGGTTCCCTACTGCCCATGCGCGAGTCGCGCTGCTCGTCTTCACTGCTCCCCGTTGTGTTCTGGGAACTGTGTGTTTCCCAGAACACAATGGGGGGGGGGGGCGGCGGCTATCTGCGGCTATTCTGTGGCTATCTATGCCCGGAAGTGGGTGCAGATACCTGTATTAGACCGGTATCTGCACCCCCCCTCCCCCCTGAAAGGTGCCAATTGTGGCACCGGAGGGGGGGGGGGGAATCCGATGAGCGGAAGTTCCACTTTAGGGTGGAACTCCGCTTTGACTTTAAATTGTTAGTGCACTTTTTTAGAAAAAAAATGAAAAGGTGTGCTAAGATCTCAGAGTTAATGTTTTCTCACTGGACATTATTCAGTGTCCCATCCAGAACTGGAATTTCAACACGGGATATATTTACTGCTTTGATTCCCATTTCATAACCAACATATAATAAGAATCTTATAAATTTATCAACACTGTTGGACCTGCAGATTGAAGAGACTAGATGCACAATTTGCGTAATTTATCCACAAATTCACTTTTTTTTTTTGTATTTTCTCAGCAAATGCAAGCCTTTCCACTGTTAGGCTGGATTCACACCTATGCATGTTGCTTTTGAGCGTTTTTGGAGGTTTTTTTTTCATGCTTGCCACGTTTTTGAGCAGCGTTTTTGTAGCGTTTTTACAGCGTTTTTGCCGCGTTTTGCAGTGTTTTTTTTTACAGTTTTTTTTAACTGTATACAGTAAAAATAAAAATGAAAAAACGGCAAAAACGCTGCACTTGCGTTTTTGATGCTTGTCCATTGAATTCTATTACATGCAAAACGCTGCATTTTGCATGAAAAAAAGTCCCTGACCCTTTCCAAAAATGCAGAGATACAAAAAGGCATTGATGTGAACATGTTCCATAGGAACCCATGTTAAAAAATTCCCATGCATTTCTGCAAAATGCATCAAAAAACGCACTAGTGTGAATGGAGCCTTAAATTGATGCTGACATTTCAGCTGTTGAGAATTTACTTGATGTACAAGGCTGGTGAGTGATGCAGCCAATCAGCTTACACCAGAAATGTAAATATCCAACTGGACTTTGCTGATCCTATAAAGGAAACCTGTTATGAGAGATACATGCAGGCTGCCATTTCTAATCATTTTGAATAAAAAAGCTAGTTGCTTGGCTTTCAGACTCATGCTTTGATACTTTCAGTACTTTCTAAATCACTGGTCTAATAACGTGTATATAGATAGTGGTCTATGTATATAAAATATGTATGAAATGTTAATTTCCATTTGTTGCCTTTCACAGAGTGAATGTAATATTTGATCCTAAGAGGAAATATAGCCTTATGCACATTAGACCAGAAAAATTGAAAGAACATTTGACAAATGGGGGAAATGGCTTAAGGGTCCTTACACACAGCAATCCGCCCGACGGACTCCGCTTTGCTCAGCGGGGGAATAGCTTGATGATCCCCGCTGAGCAGGCGGATGACAGGTCCGTCTCCGCTCACTGTGCAGAGACGGACCTGTCGGAGCCCTGCTCTCCTTTATGGGGAGATCGAATAAGGACGGACCGCGTGTCTGTTTTCATCCGATCCACCAAACGGATGGAAAATAGGGTCGCCATCTGTCTGGATTCACGGACAGGATCAGATAGCGGCGGATGTCAGCAGACATATCATTCACTCCGTAGGAGTGAATGGAGCGTCCAATCAGGTCAGCCTGAAAAAGTGACAGGCGGACCTGATCGGAAAGCTTGTGTGAAAGGGGCCTTTATACTAGCTTAACATCCAGCAGGCTGAACAGGAAACTCTCACATTTGCTAAATGTTTCTCTTCCCACTGCAGCTGAACCTCCCAAACAATGAACAAACCTGCAGCTCACCCTTAGAACACACTAGAATCTCTATACGCTTTGTACAATGTGCAGAGGTCTCCTTCATACGTTTTCCTCTTTTGTTCAAATGTTCTTTAAGTCTTCTGGTCCAATGTTTTGCGAAAGGTTTTGCGGTTTCTACTCAAACCTTTTCACGGTTCCAAAGCCAAACAGCAATGTTTGCCTGATCTTGGATCTCAGGAGGCTCAACAAGTTTCTGCTAGTGCAGATGTTCTGTATAGAATCAGTGTGGTCGGTGGTGGTCTCTCTAGATTTCCCAGCATCAGTTTATATTAACAAGTTGCCGACCAGCCGCAGCAGTTGTACTGCGGCAGGTTGGCACGCCTGCGCAAATCGCCGTCATTGTAAGTTGGCGACTTTAAGGAGCTATGGGGGGGGGGGCGGGCGCGTGCCGATGCGCACACCCGCAATGCCTGCCGGCCACCCGCGATCGCTCCTTGGAGAGCCAGAACGGGGATCTGTCAATGTAAACAGACAGATCCGCATTCTGACAGGGGAGTAGAGAGAGATCTGCTGTTCCTAGTGATCAGGAATGGTGTTCTCTCTCCTCCTCTAGTCACTACAATACACCCCCCACAGTTAGAAATACCTCCCTATTGAATACTTAACCTCTAGTCTTGATCGCCCCCTAGTGTTAAACCCTTCCCTGCCAGTGACATTTATACAGTAATCGGTGGCTATTTTTAGCTCTCATCGCTGTATAAATGTCAATGGTCCCAAAAAAGTGTTAAAAGTGTCCGATCTGTCCGCCGCAATGTCACAGTGCCGCTAAAAATCGCAGATCGCCGCCATTTCTAGTAAAAAAAAAAAAAATGTATCCCCTATTAGAGTTTAGCATAAACTGTAAATCCTTAAAATACAAATACTGTAGCTGGTGCCTTTTAATAAAAGGACATTTGCCTGTCCAGGGGTCCAGCGCCATCCTTACCTGAACCACTTCCTTGTCCATCTTGGGGTCCTGGCGCCGGCATGTTAATTGTGGGAAGCTGGCTGTGACTACTTTCAGCTTCACAGCCGGCTACATGTGTGAGCTGCGTTGCGCTTTGTGAATAGACCTGCAGCCTCCTGGGACCTATGATTTATCCCAAAAAGTTGCAGGGAGGGAGGAGGGCGACCTGACCAGGAGAGGGAGCTAGTGCTTGTGACATGCCCCAGAAGATTGAGAGGAGGACTTGCAGTGGATCAAAACCAGGTATTTGCTTCTTCACCGCCCCCGTTAACATTTGTCCTGCAACAAAAAGAAACTGACATTTTACACAATTTATAAACATTACGGGTATTATTCGTGTGTTACGCAAATGCCAGATCCAGAGAGGCAAATAACACAGCCATTATTTCTTATGGTAAATTGACTTTATTATAATAACAGCGATCATAATAATTTACGGTAATTTACCGTAATCTCTCTAAAATGGTGAAAAACTTGATTCTATGTTGTCTTTATATGCTGTTGGGGCCTGAGAAATACCCTGTACTGAAAAAACTGGGTATCGGGCGATTCTCCTCCCCACCATCCCTAGCATGCAGTGATTGGTGGCTAAGCCATCAGATGTTGTCATGTGGCAAATTGCAGGGAAGGCACCATCAGTGTGAGTTTTATCTAAATTAAATAAGGAGAAGGGATGTGCTGACAGTTGATCGAGGAGGTGAGGAAGAGAATTGGACGTAATTAAATTCTATAAAGTACTAAACACTGAAGTTGTCATAATTTAAAAATATCTTTCAGATAATCTACTAAAAGTAAGGATTTACTGTTGCCTTGAGTTCTTGAAAACATGTGGAAGTGGTATCAATTAGCACTAAATGGTTTACTAGTGTCTTAGTTTGTTGTCAATTAGAACTGTACTTGCATTGTCTGATATATGGACTGGCTCTGCTTTGTTTTAGCTTTGGGCAGATCAGAGTCCAAGAAAGGCTCAGGTTTTAAAAATTGGAATGTTGAAAGCGCGGACGAAAGTGAAGGTGATGTTGAAAAAGAGTAAGTACAGTTCTGTGGTCTATGCTTTTCATTTTGATGGCACATTGGAAAAAAGTAGTGTTTACAATTTAATTTATTTTTTGCTATTTTTCCATCTATTCTTGGTGTATTTGTTACAAGCTGCTGCTCCCAAACTTCCAAGTACTAGTAATCCTAAAGTAATCCACGTCCCTAGTCCTGTATTTTTCTTTCCAGTGAGAACGTTTGCTTATTTTAGCATTGACGGAATTCATGTTGGCTTTGCACAGTGTGCTCTGCTGCGCTAACCTGTTGCATGTGGAATTGTGCATCAAATTCTGCGCTTAGAAATTTTGAGTGCCGGCGGTATGCATATTAAAATGTAAGCTGTATGCATACAATAACTTGTATCATCAGTATTGAGCTAAGGCTGGCATTAAATTAATTTTAAAAAAATGGGCAATTCAAACTAATTCATAATGTACAAAAGGCTACCTCTGTGAAAACTTAAATTGTCAAAGCAACCAATAGTTCAGTGATATTGGAAGCTAAGGTAATGATGCTGATCTTGACTTTTACTGGAAATTGTAGACTTGGATAAATCCAATTCCAACCCCTAGTAAACAGTGAGGTCATCCATGACAATAATTCCATAATACCAGTAGGAAGCTTTGGAGGCAGTAGGGTCTGAACCAATCTTGTCTTTTAGGCTACTTTCACACTGAGATGGGTTCTCAGGCGCTTTAGTGCTAGAAATAGCCTCTAAAAAGCACTTCCCATTCATTGCAGTGTGTCTTTTCACACTGGGGCGATGCGCTTGCAGGACGTTAGGAAAAGTCCTGCAAGCAGCATCTTTGGGGTGGTTTGGGAGCGCTGTAAATACTGCTCCCAAACCACCCTGCCCATTGCAGTGAATGGGCAGTGCTTCCAAAACACCTGAAAAGCGCTTTGAAAGCTTTAGCGCTAATGGCCGGGCGCTGCCAGTGTGAAAGGGTTGTCCATCTGTCAAGATTTTGCTGGCATGTTTGTTTCAGTGAAGGTAACTTCCATTTGTGTGTGCATTTTTTTTCTTCATATGCTTTTGTTTATTTTGTCCTGGCTTGTGATAGGCTTGCTTTAAAGTAGAACTCCACTGCATCTGTGCACCACAAATCAAAATGCCTCCATGCTTTATTTTTCTGAGAAATCACTTTGAAAAACACCCCCCTAGCATTTCTGCCTGTGACACTCTTGAGTAAGGGCAGATGATTCTAGCATTTACTACCTGGAATCCATCTGCCCTGAGCTCTGGCATGCAGCCAGGACGGTGAGCTTAGCTTGAAAAAACCCTCCTCCTCCTCTGAAGACTCCTGGGATGTATGCCATCATTTGCCTAGGCATGAAAATCAGGAAGTAGCTGAAAAAAAGTTTAAAACAAGTAAATAAGATGTACTTTCCTGTCTATTTACTAGGGCTAGCAGCATGAGGATTACTAAAGATGATTGGGAGAGTGAAGTTACACCTTGGCCACATCAATAATGGACACTTTCGCCCCCTTCCTTCCCAGGCCATTTTTCAGCTTTCAGCGCTCTCACATTTTCAATGACAATTGCACGGAAATTTTTATCATTTTGTTCGCATAAATAGAGCTTTCTTTTGGTGGTATTTATTCACGACTCAGTTTTTTATTTTTTGCGAAAAAAGAGCGGAAATTTGGAAAAAACAATGTTTTCTTTATTCTATTTTAAAAGAAATCCAATAAAATAGAATTTTGTCATAAATTTAAAGCGGAGTTCCACACAAAAATGGAACTTCCGCTTTTCGGAACCCCCCCCCCCCCTCCGGTTTCACATTTGGCACCTTTCAGGGGGGAGGGGGGGGGTGCAGGTACCTGTCTAAGACAGGTATTTGCACCCACTTCCGGCATAGACTCCCATGGGAGTCTATGCCTCTTCCCGTCCCCACCTCGCTGTTTGCTGGGAACACACAGCTCCCAGGAGAGAGCGGGGACCACTAGGGATGTGCAGCGTGACTCGCGCATGCGCAGTAGGGAACCGGGAAGTGAAGCCGCAGCGCTTCACTTCCTGATTCCCCCACCTAGGATGGCGGCGGCAGCTGCCGAGAACCGAGCGGGTTCTCGGCGTCCCCTGCTGACATCGCTGGACCCTGGGACAGGTAAGTGGCCATGTATTAAAAGTCAGCAGCTGCAGTATTTGTAGCTGCTGGCTTTTAATATTTCTTTTTTTGGCGGTGTGGGTGAACCCCCGCTTTAAGCCAAAATGTATTCTGCTACATGTCTTTGGTAAAAAAAAAAAAAAATCCTGTTAAGTGTATAATAATTGGTTTGTGTGATCACGGACAGATGTACGCAAATGATCATGTACAGATGTGCACAGGTGATCACGGACATATGTGTGCAGAAAATCATTAGGACATGTGATTTTACTGGGACATATGTGGGGGCAGGTGTTTTTACTATTTGGGGACTTGTGTTTTGAGACATTGTGTTTTACACTGTGTGTTACTATGCTGGTTATCAGTGTGTAAAAAGCTGTAAGGAAAGAGCTCATACACACTGATCACCAGCCGGCTGCAGCGATCCGCTCTCTTCACCGACAACTTCTGTGTGAGGAGAGGAGAGCTAATCGCCTAGCAACCGGTTGATCCAGAGGAAGGCAAAAAAAAAATCAATAAAGCATGATCCAATTTACTCTAGTGGGGTAAAAAAAAATCCTTCCTGGCAATGGGATATTCCCTGCAGAAAAGAAATTCACCTTTGGAACACGTTGCATGTTACCCCTGTATTTAGGGTGTAGCATGCTTCAGTGCCCCTCCTCCATGTGTCATCGCGACCGCCGGCCACGTACATCGGCACCCCCTCAGAGCGCGCGCCTGCTATCCCGCTTAAAGGGACCAGCGTACAGCTCCGACGGTTTGTGGGATCGTGCCGACCTGCCGCAGTATAATGACAGATACAGATAGTGTAGCGCTTGTGTATAAAACGTGATTGAACACAAATATCAGACACAAGGATACTCAACCCAATGATCATTAAATGAAAAATACAAAAATGAGAAACGCTGCGACAGGCGATGACTCTCAGCAAAAGTTCCAGTGAAAAGTTACTCAAAACATAGTTCAAATCTCCATATGAAATGTATTCAAAAACTTCATGTGAAAATCACCGCGGTGAGCAGGGTATATGGTTGAAGTGAAAAGTACCACCACCAAAAAACTGGGATGCTTACTGGAGCGTTTGAACCCACAACAATTATAGTGACCACCAACAAGTTTAATGACGGCGGGTGGTCGGCAAGAGGTTAATCGGTACAGTTGTCATCCGAAAATACAATATAAATACACTACAAAACAGGACATCACTTCCGATATTTATATATTTTTTTTTTATTCTGTCATACGAGAGTTTTCGTAACTTTAGTACCCTCTCCATTTTCGATATGCGACTAGCATGCAAAAAAAAACCATGATCTGTCGTCCGATTTTCGAAACGTGTGTACGGGCCATTAGTCCATTCGCATGTCATTCAGATTTCTAAATGAAAGTCCATTCAGAGGTACTGGCAGAAAGCTGAATGACATGTCTGCAGTAACCTGACATTTCCCCTGTGATTCGCGGGTGCAGGGCTTGCAGGCTCCTGTAGGGAAGAAGTTAATAAATGCATTTTTTTTCTCTTTAGGGGGGAATGTGGCCTTTAAGCAGTGTAGACGTAGGATCCTTTCATTGGTAATGGGAGGTAAACATATTCATCAGTAAAGAATACTTGGCAATGAACCTTATTATTATTATTATTTTTGTTTTTTTACCTACACTACTGTAATTCTCAGGGGAGGAAGCTCCTGAGGAAATACACACAAGGACACTGATGTGTGTGTTGTTCTGCCCTCAGTAATCACACCACTTATGTGGCAATAAAAGTTAGCATCTAACAAACAAATTATTTTGCATACAGTATGATCAGCCTGTTGCATGTTTGTTGTGATGTAACTGCACTGATTGTGCTGATTAATTTGTGAAACGCATAATATTAGTTCCAGTGTATAATAGCATGAAAACATGCATGTACCCTGTTTTCACCATCCGTTCATGGCCCAAACATTTTTGTGATCTGGTGTGTTGCAGTAATGCGTGTTAACACATTATGTGTGTTTGTGATGTCATTCATTTTCAATGGCACCACAATGCACTTTTATACAAGCAACACAGCTCTATCATACAAGCATTGCAATGCATGGTTTCAGACTACTGTGCATTGTGGTGCAGTTGTTTTGCTTTAAGTATTAGGGGAATATGACTCGTGATGCTCAGAACAGTGGGAAACAGAGTCTTACTTTGGAAGTTTGCAGTCAGGGTGTCCAAGCCGAGGTGTCCTCCCCCACACCAATAGACACAGTCGTCAAGAAAAAAAAGCAGCCATCAACTCCATAACATCAAGTATATTTATTGTAAAGGCTTCACAGTGAGTACAGTCAGCAGCAGACGCGTTTCGGCGATAAGCCTTGTTCACAGCACACATATATGTTGAAAAGCATGAAGGTTTGTAGATAAAAGACTATCACATGACTCCTGCTCTTCTCCAATCAGCAATGTGTTCAATTGAAATCAAGTGATTGGTTACAAATTATCAACAGATGTGAAGATGACAAGTGAGAAGCAAAGAGTCTAGCTATAGTACAACACATGAGATACAAAATGTACAGAGACTATCTTGACATGTGAAAAAATACATACCGGTATGTAAAAAACTCTAATGGTCGGTTCACACTGGGGCAACACGACTTCAGCGCGACTTTGCACGGCGACTTCAACGCGGCTTCGACGCGACTTCAGCGCGACTTTAGCAAATTACAAGGCGACTTGAAGTCGCCTCCATGACAGGCGACTTCGCCTGTGGCCAATCAGCTCTCGGGGAGGGAGGGGTTTTCCCTGCAAAGTCGCTTGACTTTACAGAGAGATCCGACTTGGAGGCGACTTCCATTGATTTCTATGGTACAGGTCGCCTACCAAGTCGGATCAAAGTAGTACAGGGAGTACGCTCTGAAGTCGGAGCGACTTCAGTAGCGTCTATTAAGACGCTAGCGTTCACTCCCATTCAAACTATTTCTGGGGCGACTTGAGGGCGTACAAGTCGGATCCCAAGTCGCCCCAGTGTGAACCGAGCCTAAGAGTAATCTTTAATGAAAAAATATATATTTAAAAATTCATAAGGTGTAAAGTATAAAGACAATGCATAAAATATAGTACACATTCAAAGTGTATAACAAGCAATGGGCATAATACAACGCCCATAACTCCAGGACTTGAACTTATTTCATAAAAAGGTCCCTTCCAGAAGACTCCTGGGATGTATGATGTCATTTGCCTAGGCAAGAAACCAGGAGGTAACTGAAGAAACATAAAAAGAAAAAAGTTTAAAACCCGTAAATATGATTTAGTTTATGTACTAATGCCAGCAGCATAAGGATTAAAAATGGTCAATGTTGAATGAGAGAGTGAAGTTCTGCTTTAAGCATTTATCAATAACATACACAATTCATTGTTGCTTAGCTTTAAATTAGGTACTTCAGTCAGTTCTGATAGCTGATGCATGCTTTAGGATGGGCAAGATGGAGTTGCTTGATCAGGCCTTCCATTCTGCAGCTCTGTCGTCTTCCCAAGCATATGATTATATGTGCCCTCGCTCCCTGCTCCCCCTCCATTGCCTGCCAACTTCATTTCCTGTTGAATCAGCTCCTTTGAAATTCTTTCTTTCTTTCTTTCTTTCTTTCTTTCTTTCTTTCTTTCTTTCTTTCTTTCTTTCTTTCTTTCTTTCTTTCTTTCTTTCTTTCTTTCTTTCTTTCTTTCTTTCTTTCTTTCTTTCTTTCTTTCTTTCTTTCTTTCTTTCTTTCTTTCTTTCTTTCTTTCTTTCCTTCCTCCAGTCAATTGTTTAGAAAGTACATCAATTGGGGTATGAATACTGCTTTTAGAATATCCGCTCTACCTGCCAGGGAGAGCCAGAATTTGTACCATAACCATACCTTAACCTTGTCTCTGAAATAGAAAATAAAATGAGCTATAGTCAAACGGCAATAGTCCAGTAGATCGGGGGTAGTTCGAATGCCTAGGTACTTGAAAGAGGTTGTATTCTGAACTGGGCAGAAGTAATGTCCAGTCCGTAACTCCATCCAAGGGTAGAAAGACCAATTTTAGACCAATTAATAACCAGCCATGAATATTTCCTGAAACAGGAAATTATAGACATGGTTGCTCTCAGTGAGGGGCCCATATTGTCAGCGTACAACATAAATTTCTTGTGAAGGGGTCCATATCGGAAGCCTTCCACATCCTCGCTAGCCCAAAGTTGACCTGCCATCCCCACCTTCTTTGTGTTGATCATATTCACAGCTTCCCGCTTATGGGAGGTAACAATGTCACAAGTCCTACTTAAAGGCTTCCCAGTCTTTTTGTTAGGCAATCATTCGTTTTCTTCGTCAGGACTGCACATCGCTCATTCAAATCTTCATTTTTGTCTGCAGTGGTCTGAACACACTTTTGACACCAAAGCAGGTCTGGATTATTGAGACCCTACTTTCCAACTGCACAGCCTTACTAGCAGTATCTCTCAAACACTCCGTGCCCCAGCAGGAGTAAAATTTCTATCTAGGGGAACATTAAACCGCAGTTTCACTTACATTATCCCACACTCCTGTAAGCTTCCTCCTCTCCTTGCTGCTGCATACCTCCCAACTTTCTAAAAGAGAGAGACACCTTTTAGCAAAAAGTATGTAGGCTAAGGACACACCCATTCTGCACCCCAATTACATGGGAAAGGGGCATTTTAGTTTATTTTAGTTATGAATGGAGCCCCCGTTCAAGCAGGGCTCCCGGCAGCCCCTTAAGGAGCTCTTGATGTTAGAGGCATTTTCTGGGCTTTCTAATCATGTGATCAAAATAATTGGCTGTCACAGTGATCTCTAGATTGTAGCTGTCATCCAACCAGCTCCCGATTTATAAACAGTGACTGGTAGCTGTCAGTCCCCTCTGCCATGCTGCCACATATGCATGTGACAACTGGTTATTGCAAAGACTACATATATGTGAACTGTTATTTTTGTCAAGCATTGTGAATTATGTTCAGCCAGTATTGATCTAGACCAGTGTTTCTCAACTCCAGTCCTCAAGGCGCCCCAACAGGTCATGTTTTCAGGCTCTCCATTATTTTGCACAGGTGATTTGCTCAGTTTCACTGCCTTAGTAATTACCACAGCCGTTTCATCTGAGGGAAATCCTGAAAACATGACCTGGTGGGGTGCCTTGAGGACTGGAGTTGAGAAACACTGATGTAGACATCCCTATAAGATTGCTCAAACTAGGTAGTCCATTTTTGTTCAAAAGCAACTCTGTAATTGGACAATGAAGGAGCAGCAACACATTGATGAAGACATCCCTGCATTCTCCCCTCCTGTAAGCATTTTTGCAGTTGGCCCAGAAATGTTTGTTCGGTTGGGTAGGTTGAGGGTGCTAGGGGGAAACTCAGACCTAAAACCAGCCGCTTAACACTTCGCACCCTAAAGGCCCAGTTCACAAATGTCAGACATTATTATTATTATTATAGTCCTGGTGGCTTTATTACACTTTAACCATGTATTACAATGAAAGGCTTTTCTCACAGCAGTATTTTAGTAATCCACAGGTTGTTCCGGACCTGCAACTTTCAATGATGAAATTACCTTTTAAACATCTATGCTGGGCTTTGATAGAAGGAAGAATTCCTTTTGATATCTGTCAGAAACTCCACTTTGATAATTTCCAAGGATTATATTTTGTTTTATGTGAGGTACATGGAATTATACAGCCACAGATTAGCATTTTTAGACCCAACTCAGTAAATGCTCAATTATTTTTAGGTCTTTTGTGGCACATGCTTTATTGCTAAAGATACCAGCAGGTGTATATGAGAGAGTCTGCACTGTCAGGATTCATAGTAATGTACAGTTATTCAGAGAAAAGGGAAAATCACTGACCCCAGTAAAACCAATGGCAGATGCAGAAATGTTTGTTTATTTCCTAACAATCTCATGATTTAACCAGGACTGATTAACACCTCATTTTCCATTTTTGCATTCATGTATACTGTGCATTTAGGACTGAAATCAACAGTAATCTATTATAATAGAACACAAAACAGAAACCTTTTATACCATGTGACATTTATAACTCTCTGAAATCTAAATATAAATGAGAGCAAGCCATGTAAAATTTTGTATATACATTACTTTTTATTCTTATTCATAGTGATGTAAACTTACTCAGCCTTGAAGAAAGTGATGGATCCATCTCTGAGCTTAGAGAACACAAGGCAAGTTGAAAATGTTTTTGCTTCCATCAGCTCACTTGTCTGCAGTTTTTAATGCATTTTTAAAAAGAAAGCATCATGTTTTCAGTGTTTCTCCTCCATTTTTGTATGAAAAAAAAACAAAAACGTACAACCCCAATTCCAAAAAAAGTTGGGACATGAAAAAAGAATGCAATGATTTGCAAATATCATAAACCAATTTATTCACACTAGAAAACATAACACATGTTTAAACTGAGAAAATGTACCAATTATAAGAAAAATAAGGTAATTTTGAAATTGATTGAAGCACCATTTCTCAACAAAGTTGGGACAGGGCCATGTTTACAACCATGTAGCATGCACTTTAGTTTTAACACCCCGTAAATGTCTGGGAACTGAGGAGATAAGTTACTGGAGTTTTGGGAAAGGAATTTTGTTCCCTTATTGCCTGATATAGGATTCTAACTGCTCAACAGTCCTTTCATCTTTGTCGTATTTTTCATTTCTAGATACATCAAATATTTTCAATTGGTAAAAGGTCTGGAATGGACTGCAGGCAGGTCAGTTAAGCATACCTGTGAACTTTATTATATAAACAAACTTTGCTCTCACCCTAAAAAAATAATTATCTTAAAATAAGGCAAAAACAGCTGCAGCATTCAGAATTAAAGCGGTAGCAAACTGCTGGGTGTTTTTTTTTTTTTTGTACCCTGCAAGGTAATGTGCTAGTATGCATCGCATACTGGCACATTATGTTAAACTTACCTTTAAAACAAAGTCCTTCCAGCACGGAGCTGTCACCGCTGGAGGCACTCCCATCTTCACCCGGTCTTCCTTCCAGGTTTGCGAACTCCAGCTGTGTGACTGGCCAGAGCCACGATGATGTCAGTCCTGCCCATGCGCGTGGGAGCTGCCATTTATGGCACAGGACTCGGGTGGCCGTTCCTTCAGAGTGCATGCACCAGTAACTGGCTGCATGTACAGTTAATATGTCCTAAATGGTGCACGTTTGGGAGATATTTACACTACCTTTAGGTAAGCCTTATTATAGACTTACCTAAAGGTAAGAGTCAAGGATTGGAGTCTACTTCATCTTTAATTATCCGTCTGTGGTGTAAAATGTATGTACAAACGTACCACGTTAAACCATGAAAAACTCATATAATTTTTCCTTACAATACAACTCAAATCACCTGCAATGTGATAAAAACACAAAATTGTGAAAAATCTAAATATATACAATAATAAATCCATATAAAAAAACTTGAAAATCGTTTTTGCCAAAAAATCACAAAGATTTGAACAACTGCAGTATGCAACTTTCCAGTCAGTTCAGAAATGCAGCCCATGTGATGAAACTATGAAACTACTTCTTCATCCAAAAAGTGACATAAATCTTAACATGTATGTGCTCTTCTCAACCCCAAACCAGAAGCAAACTAGATGGGTTCTCACCTTCTAATGAGGACCTTTTTAAATGGTAAAGGTCACACAACACCTTTTCCCCTTTAAGAGCCGAGAATTACTCCAGTACACTGGCAAGTTGGTGATTGTGCAAATGAAGAGGTTATGTAATAAACAATGGCCATAAAAGATACAAAAAGAATACAGATAGTGTTCTCTGTATATAAATTACCCGGACTCTTCTACTATGAAGTCATGCTGTTGTCATAGATGCAGAATGCAGTTTAGCATTGTCCTGCTGAAATATGGAAGGCCTTCACTGAAAAAAGACATCATCTGGATGGGAGCATATGCTGCTCTAAAATCTAGGTATATCTTTCAGCATTGATGGTGCCTTTCCAAATGTGCAACCTGCCCATTCCATATGCATTAATGCACCCCCATACCATCAAGGATACAGGTTTTTGAACTGAGCGCTGATAACTAGCTGGAAGGTCCTGCTTCATTTTAGTACAGAGGATGTGGCATCCATGGTTGCCAAAAGGAATGTCAAATTTCAATTTGTCTAACCACAGAACAGTTTTCCACTTTGCAACAGACCATTTTTATGAACTTTGGCCCAGAGAAGAAGATGGTGTTTCTGGATCATGTTTAGAAATTTTGCAGTTGAAGTTTCTTTGCATGATAGAGCTTTGCCTTACATTTTTGAATGGCAAAGCAAACTGTGTTCACAGACAGGAATTTTTGGAAATATTCCTGAGCCCAGGCAGTGAAGTCCATCTCAGAATCATGCCTGTTTTTTAACTACTTGACCTCCGGAAGATTCAGGCTTGGTTTACACCAGTGCTTTTTTTGGTGCTTTTTTCAAAAACGCACTATAGTTCAATTAACATGGTTTTCTATGGGACACTTTTTCACATCTATGCTTTTTTTTTAGCTGCTGCATTTCTGGAAAGGGTCAGGGACTTTTTTAATACGTAAAACAGTGCTTTTTTTGGTTCAATAGACCTCAGTGGTGAAGCTGCAGAAAAGCATGTAGTGCGTTTTTGCAGCTTTTCACATTTATTAATCTGCCCAACAACAAATTGACCAAAAAAAAGCATAACAAATGCAAATGGTAAATTGTGTGTGCAAAAATGCACAGCAAAAACTGCAGAAATGTTTTAAAAACTGCATAGATTTGTCCTGAGCCTTACCCACCTTCATTACCAGGCCATTTTTTTTTTTTTTTGGTGGTATTTGATCACCACTGCATTTTTTTCCTTTTTTTGTGCTATAAACAAAAAGACCAACCAAAAAAACAATATTTTTTACTTACTTTTTTTTTTACTCTACTATAAAACATATCCAATAAAAAAAAAAAAAAATCCTAATTTCTTCATAAATGTAGGCCAATATGTATTCTGCTACATGTTGTTTTTGAAAAAAAATCTCTAAGCGTATATTGATTGCTTTAAGCGAACGTTATAGCGCCTACAAACTATGGTATATATTTATGGATTTTTTTTATTTTTTATTTAATACTGCTAATGGCGGCGATCAGCAACTGTACAGTGGAACTGCGATATTGCAGTGGACACTCTGACACTGACACTTTTTTGACACTTTGCGGGAACCAATGACATTAACTAGTGAATAGTGCTCAAAATATGCACTTTCACTGTACTAATGACACTGGCTGGGAAGGGGTTAAACATGTGGAGCGATCAAAGAGTTAACTGTGTCTAGCCAGTGTTTGTGTTTACTGTGTGTGCTGCTTTTACTAGGGGAAGAGATGGATTTTAGTCCCTGCTTTGTAGGAACACAAAATCCATCCCTTACCCCCCCCCCATGTCAGAACGGACATCTGCCTTGTTTACCTAGGCATCGCTCCGTTCTGAGTCTCTGCCCGACGATCGGCGGGTGCAGGCAGACATTGAATGCCTGACACCCGCAGATTGGCTTCTGCTGTAAATAATCACAGCAGAAGCAGCCTGTGCGCACCTCCTGTAGGCGGAAGTGCAGACTCACAGCTGCCACCCTGTAGCAGTAAAACTGCTATTGGGCGGTCAACAAGTGGTTAATGCAGCGTCATCTGAGGCCCAAAGATCACGGGCATCTAGTATTTTGCTTCAGCTTTGTCCCTAGTGCACAGAGAATTATTCTCTGAATCTTTTGATATTACAGTGGGTATAGAAAAGAATCGCCCCCCTTTTTAAAGTCACATTTTGTTGCTTTGCAGCCTGAAATGAAGACAAACTGTTTTTGTTTTATCCAGCTGTATTTACTCAGTGCAACGTATAACATCCAAGTGAAAGCTATAACGCCATCATATAGGAGAAAAAAAAATCAAAAACAGAATTACTGAGTTGGAAAAAGGATCACCCCCTTTGTGTCAGTATTTTGTTGAACCACCTTTTTGCTTTAATTCCAGCCTTTAGTCTGTTGGGATATGACTACTAACTTTGCACATCTAGACTTTGCAATATTTTCCCACTCTTCTTTGCAGAACTGATCAAGTTCAATTAAATTTGATGGTGACTGTGGGCTGCAGTCTTCAAGTCATTCCATAGATTTTCAAGGGGATTTAAGTCTGAGCTCTGACTAGGCCATGCAAGGACATTGACATTTTTTTCTTCTTCAACCACTGCGTTGTCATTTTTGCTGTGTGCTTTGGGTCATTGTCATTTTGGAAGATAAACCTTTTTCCAATTGACAACTTTCTGGCAGGGGGGCAGCAGATTTTCCTCAAGAATTTGATGGTATTTTGCCCCATCCTTTTTTTCTTCTATCCTGACAAGTGCTCCAGTCCCTGCTGCAGAGAAACGCCCCCATTAACAGGATTTTACCATGCCCATGCTTTACTGTAGGAATGGTTTTATGTGGGTGGTAAGCTGTATTGGATTTCCGCAAGACATATAATTTGGCGTTGAGGCCAAATAAAGATTTTAGTTTCATCTGACCATAACACCCTTTTCCACGTGGCCTAAGAATCTTCAAGGTGCATTTTAGCAAAGCTCAGTTGTGACTGCATGTGTCCTTTTTTGAGGAGTGGCTTTTTTCTTGCAACCCTCCCATACAAGCCACATTTGTGGAGAATTTATTTGTACAGAATTACTACACTTTGTCATAAATTTCTGCAACTGCTTCTGAGTTGCTGTAGGCCTCTTGGTAGCCTCTCTGACTAGTTTCCTCCTGGCTCTTTCATCCAGTTTGTAGCCACGTCCAGATCCAGGGAGGTCTGTGTTGTACCAAATACCTTCCAATTCTTAAGACTTCATTGTGCTTCTAGGCATTGATAAAGCCTTTGATTTTTTTATTTTTTTTATTTTTGTATCTTTGTGCTTGGGGAGCAACATTTGTACAGTGTGTACTGCTATTTTCAGTGCACATTTAGTTTTTGTATTGCTTTATTTCTCTTGTTATACTGGAAAACTTTTTATGAATGAAATTTCAGTAAAATTATTTTTTTGTATCTATCTCCTGACTTGTGCCTGTCCACAGCTTTATCCCGGAGATCCCGGTGACAGTGCCCTGTCATCCATAGTTAATTGTTTGCTTTAGTTGCACTACCAGGGACCGAAATGCTCCAAGAAAGCTCTTTTAATGCTGAGCTAATCAAAATGACCACCATTAATCACAGTTGAGTCAAATGGCTTTGTGTGCCATTTAGAAGGTGATTAGCTCCACCTGATTTGAGTTCACAAGTCATTTTTAGAACGGGGTGATCCTTTTTCCAACTCAGTGATTCTGTGTTTTTTGTTTGTTTTTTTCTGACACGTTGATATTATATCTTTCACTTGGATGTTATAAGTTGCACTGAGTAAATACAGCTGGATAAAACAAACACTGTGTCTGTCTTCATTTCAGGCTGCAAAGCAACAAAATTTGATTATATTAAAGGGGGGGGGGGGTGATTCTTTTCTATGCCCACTGTATGAACTGTAGATGATGATATATTTAAGGTCTTTGCAGTTTTATGTTGAGGAACATTCTTCTGACATTTTCTAGCAATTTTTAAACTTAGCTTTTTACAGATTGGTGAATCTCTGCCCATGTTTACTTTTGTTGCCAATTAACCTAATTGGTTGCACCATGTTTTTCCAGCTCTTCTTTATTAGTACCATTTACTTTGCCAGTTCTTTGTTGCCCTGTCCCAACATTTTTGAGACATGTTGCTATAATAAATTTCAAAATGACCCTAATTTTTTCTTAAAATGGTACATTTTCAGTTCAACCTCAGCCCCAGGTACTGCCATATACCCGTACATCGTGGTGTACATCATCTTTTAGAGGCGCATATGCACATTCTCCCAGCTGACCTATGCTGTGATCAGACACCGCACAAGTTTGTCAGCAGGTTACAGCCAATCATTTTGGCTGTTTATATGCTGATCAGCTGTGGCCAATCACAGCACAGAGATCTATATGTTGGTAAACAGATCTGGCTGGGTTTTACCCTGCTTTCTGTTACCATTTAGAACTGAATGCAAGGGAAGACCCAGCGAGATGATTAGTGAGTAAAAGCATAAACTTGTTAGGCACACAGTTAACCCTTTGCCTCCCTGATCCCTCCTTTCACACAGCCAGTGTCATTAGTACAGTAGTATCACTGATCACTGTATTAGTGTCACTAGCAACGTCTGTGTCCCTCCCAGACATTGTCAGTTAGCACCAAGTTGCCTGCCACACTGTCAGTTACTCTATAGCCATCATTGTTGTATAGTGTCTATGCTGATCAGTATCTTGACAGTGATCAATGTAAAGTTTGTATGCTAAATCACTAAATATTACTAACAAATATCAGAGTGGGCTTTCAGACTTATGTTATTACATATGCCCCTTGGTGAATGATTCCCTTTCAGCAGGATGCATGCTGCAGAAGTAGTTTATACGTTACTTTTTCTGTAACCAAGAACAAAAAAAACAGGGGACAGGGGAGGGACCTCCAGCTGATTGACAGCCTTGGCTCTGTTGCTGTGTGCTGTAGGGGGTCCCTTTCTCTCTTCCTCCCTTCCTTTCTCCCCTTCCTTTCTCCCCTTCCTTCTTTAGCTCTGCTTACTGAGCTCTGCAGAGTGTAACTTCAGCTCTCTGCCCCCTGTTTTCTGACAGCTCAGACAATCTATACATTCTGGACTTTGAACAGATGTAGAGAATAGAAAACTGCAGATAAACGGGTACAACTTACATAGGAGGATTTGTTTCATATCTGTGTATCACCTGAGGCCAGTCACTTCACTGGGTTTATGCAAGGGCTTGCAACCACTGAATTCATCAACAACTACAGATGACCTGCACTATAGTTTGTGCTATCGCCTTAAATGATCATTTTGCTTTGTTTATACAAACAAAAATCAGTTTTTTTTAGATCCAAGTAGTTTTATGTGTGTTTTTTGATTTACTTATTTCTTGCAGCCCAGACAATTTAGACCTGGAACAGGGAGACCTACTGGGGACATAATTAGGACTTATGAGAGAAAAGTCAAACACCTACACTTGAGGCCTGTGAGGGGCAATGCGACTGGACTGAACATGTTGGGAGGAAGCAAGAAATTGGGGTAAATGTGCACTCATCTAAATATATACAGGTCCTCCAAAAAATCGTCCACCACCAAGTATTGTTTACTTTAGAACCTATATTTTAAAAAAGTTTTTATTTATTTGATACATTTTAAACTTTTGAAAGTAAGCCCAGCTCCAGCCAAACCATTTTTTTTTTTTTTTTTTTGTATTACAACGGGTAAGAGTTTAAGCATCTGTCAGGGTTTTATTGCCATCTTTGTCCATATTAAGTGTAGTAGTAGTAATTTTGAGGTCTATAGAACCACAGCTCAAAATTATTATCCAGAGTTCATGGTGCATTAGCATCTTGAGGAAGTTAGTTTTTTAATTAAAGAATAAAGATTGTAGCATGCCTATAATATTTAACGCTCAGAGCGGATTATTGTGCAACACCCCCTGCTCTAGTAGACCGTGGTAGTCTTAATATAATAATCCTAATATAAAATGAATAATAATAAAAGCCATAGTTCATAGCTGCCGGTTTATGGCTGAAAGAGCCAGGTGAAGCCATTGATCAAGGAAAAGGTTTCCTCCTCAGAGTTGCACGAGTGCAGTGGAGGCATCTGGGGTCCAGAAGACCCCTGATGTTTCCATAAAAGGGCACCTATACTCAGAAAGTGCTATCACATAGGGGGTTTGCCAGTCTCCTTGTGATAACGATAAAGTTGACAAAGAAAAATTTGAAATTGCCTATATTGTGTGACACAGAAATAATTCAATCCCCACCATTTTATTCTACATTTGTGTGCAAAAAATAAAAAAGGCTCTGCAGCAAAAGATTTAAACTGTGCTATCAATCCCTTTTTATGTACCTTTTTGCTGCCTATAGCCACCAATCAGGTTTCCTCCCTTATTCAAAGGGAGCAAAGCAAGGAATCTGGTTGCTATTGGCATGGGAGAAAGATGGAGGAATATGGCTCTTTCAGGAAAGGTAAAGGAAATTTTTTTAACTTGTGTTTTGGTTTGTGCAAAACGTTGAAGTAAAAGGTTTCCTCTTGTCAATAACAGGGACGGTGTCCAAAGCATTGCACCAGCATCTGGAACATTTGTTCAGGGAAGACTATTCCATCACACTAATATCACTCGAACAGTCGTCAAAACTGCTGCACAAAGGTAGGTCATGTTTTTTTGCCCATTTAATTATTACCCAGTCTGTTTTTGGAACAATTTCTGAGCAGCTTTTCATTTTTATATTTTTATCTGAAATTCTTAAATATAGTTGTTATAACAGCGTACTGCCCCTTCTCTGTTATAGACCGATGACAACCTTTTCTTCATTGATGCTATTCTCCATGGATTTAACATGCCTTACAGGCAGCAGATATTTTATTTTAACTTCCAACAATTCTTGGCTGTGTGGTAATATGAGGGGCAAATGCCATGACATACAGTATGCTCGTTGTGTATTACCACCTTAGTTCTTTTGCCGCTCAAGTCCCCAGTGTGGTTCAAAAACGGCTCTGGGAGAGGGGACTATTTAGGTTGCCGCACTAAACCCTGGGCTTCTGATCTATCCTATACAGTGCCTTGCAAACGTATTCACCCCCCTTGTCATTTAAGTTACAGAACATGCCCACAACTTTGAAGATGTGTTTTTGTTTTTTTTTTTGTATTGTGAAGCAAACAACAAATAGAACAAAATAACAGAAAAAGTCAATGTGCATTACTATTCACCCCCCTAAAGTCAATACTTTGTAGAGCCACCTTTTGCGGCTATCACATCTCCAAGTTGCTTTGGATAAGTCTCTACGAGCTTGCCACATCTTACCACTGGGATTTTTGCCCATTCCTCCTTGCAAAACTGCTCCAGCTCCTTCAAGTTGGCTGGTTTGCGCTTGTGAACAGCAATCTTTAAGTCTGACCACAGATTTTCTATTGGATTGAGGTCTGGGCTTTGACTAGGCCATTCCAACACATTTACATGTTTCCCCTTAAACCACTCAAGTAGTGGTGCACCGAAATTTCGGCTGGCGATAAATTTTCGTCTGATAACGGTCTTTTTGTCATTCGGCTGAACGACAAAAACAGCCGATACCGGAAAGGGGGCGTGGTCCACCCCGGGTGCCGCCCATTGCGGGAGTGTCCCTCCCTCCTGCTCTCCTTGTGTTAGCAGGGACACTAGTGTAGGCACACCTGCCCAGGGGTTGGGTAACCGTCGCCTGTGTCCCTCCCTTCTCAGAAAAACCCTGTCCTCAGCCCGCCCAATCTACCTTCCCAGCGTCTGTGTCCGACTGCGGCTCCTCCCCCATGATTGCCTAGTAAAGGGACGCTGTAGACGGTGAAGGTACTATGGCGTGACGGCGTCCAAGGAGGAGGGAAAAGAGTGTGGCGGGAAGAAGGAAGCAGCAGAGGAGAGGACTAGAGGGGAGCCCGTCACCTAGGAGAACAAGGAGGTTTACAAACTCCAGATCTGGGACCTCGAGGGCTTCCTGGAGAGGTGATGGTGGAGGGGGCTACAGGTCTCAGCATGCTCTGACTGGAAGAGGAGCAACAAGTTTAAGGTAGCGCTACAACTCCCAGCATGCCATGGCAGAGTAAAAGTAAATGTTTTCATGAAAGTGCATCAAACTTCTGCATACCATCTCTTTGATGCGCCTTCATAAAACATACATACTGATCTGATGGTAGCACCTCTAAAAACGTGCATAGAAATTATGACAGGGAAAAGAATGCACCACACTCATGTGGTTCCAGCCAAAGTCATGTGACCATCTCCTGTACCATGTCTGCAGTCTCTTGACCATCTCCTGTACCATGTCTGCAGTCTCTTGACCATCTCCTGTACCATGTCTGCAGTCTCTTGACCATCTCCTGTACCATGTCTGCAGTCTCTTGACCATCTCCTGTACCATGTCTGCAGTCTCTTGACCATCTCCTGTACCATGTCTGCAGTCTCTTGACCATCTCCTGTACCATGTCTGCAGTCTCTTGACCATCTCCTGTACCATGTCTGCAGTCTCTTGACCATCTCCTGTACCATGTCTGCAGTCTCTTGACCATCTCCTGTACCATGTCTGCAGTCTCTTGACCATCTCCTGTACCATGTCTGCAGTCTCTTGACCATCTCCTGTACCATGTCTGCAGTCTCTTGACCATCTCCTGTACCATGTCTGCAGTCTCTTGACCATCTCCTGCACCATGTCTGCAGTCTCTTGACCATCTCCTGTACCATGCCTGCAGTCTCTTGACCATCTCCTGCATCATATCTGCTAGAGGTGCACCGCATGGAAATTTGTTATACTATTAGCAAAGTGTTCTATAAAAATGTATACAGTCGTTTTTGGTATCGGCTTCGGTTTTCGGCCTGTGTACAGACACTCCAGTCTCTGCTGTGGAACTCTGCAGCTCCTCCAGGGTTACCTTAGATCTCTGTGCTGCCTCTGAATAATGCGCTCCTTGCTTGGTCCGTGCGTTTTGGTGTGCGGCCGTCTCTTGGCAGGTTTGCTGTTGTGCCATGTTCTTTCGATTTGGTTATGATAGATTTGATGGTGCTCCTAGGGAACATCAAAGATTTGGATATTTTTTTATAACCTAACCCTGGCTTGTACTTCTCGACAACATTGTCCCTTACTTGTTTGGAGAGTTCCTTGGTCTTCATGGCAGCGTTTGGTTAGTGGTGCCTCTCGCTTAGGTGTTGCAGCCTCTGGGGCCTTTCAAAAAGGTGTGTATATGTAATGACAGATCATGTGATGCTTAGATTGCACACAGGTGGACGTCATTTCACTAATTATGTGACTTCTGAAGGTAATGTGTTGCACCAGAGCTTTTTATGGGCTTCATAACAAAGGGGGCGAATACATACACACATGCCAATTATCATTTTTTTTCATTTCTGAAAAATAGTTTTATATATATATTTTTCTAATTTTACTTCACCATCTTAGACTATTGTGTTCTGATCCATCACATATAATTCAGATTAAAAAAACATTGAACTAAAGGGTGTAATGTAACAAAATAGGTAAAAAGCCGGGGGGGGGGGGGGGGGGGGGTTAAATACTTTTGCAAGGCAATGTATCTATCCCAAAATGCTAATTTTTGCCTAATTCATACACCATGGGTTATAGGTGTGCACCTTCATGTGATTGGATACTGCCAAAGCTTTAGAGTATATGCCTCCTGGGCGCCACCCCTATAACCCTACTCCACTCCACGAGTACTCGATTTTGTGCTAGTGTCTATGATTGACCTTTCTTCATTACTGAGAAAATCACACTTAGCTTAACTAGTTTATTATTTTTCTTTATTGTTTTAGCTTTCAATTCTGCAAACAGAAAGCCTTGGCATAGTGCAACCTCACTCTCCTCCATCTTGCACTGCCCCTTTTGTGTACATAGAGACCTGCAAAAGATTTCCTGTTTATGAACAGATAGAATGTGCATTCTATGACAATTGGGTCGCTACTGAAAATGTTTTTTTACTCCCCGCCCCTCAAATTTTTTGCTGAACTCTCCAGTGGAAAAAGAGTTTGCAAAGAAGTTACAGGCAGTCCCCGAGTTACAAATACAAGGGGGACCATAGGTTTGTTCGTAAGTCGAAGTTGTTCATAAGTCGCAACACTGCATTTGTAAGTGTAACTTCCGGTCGGAACACTGCATTTGTAAGTGTAACTGCCGCCTGTGCATGGATGTGGGATGTTCCGGGCACTTGTTACGTTATCTGGGGCGTAGTACGGCAGTGTGGGATGTCTTCGAAAGTGCTCGAAAGGTATCCAGGACCCGCGTGGAGCACAAGTGGCCGGCATTTGAGGCCGTTCGTAAGTAGGAGTCGTTCGTAACTCGGGTGTTCGTAACTCGGGGACTGCCTGTATATCACTGTTCCAATGAAGATATTCCTTTTGTGAGTCAACTAGACCCTGTGTTTCAGGATCATGCTGTTACAGAACAATTACAATAGTTGCCTTTTGCACTGCTTTCCTGTGTAGATGCCCCAGAATGTGTCACAAGTCAAATTTCCAGAAAGGCTGTAATCTCCATTCACTTGTGCAGACTCTTATGGCTAAAGGCTAAGATAGCTGGAACTGCCTCCAAAGGGTGCCTCACCTGTATGCCTTTCCGAGGAAGACCTCTGTTTGGTAAGGCACGTAATCAATTTATCAATGAGGTCACAGGTGGGAAGGTTATATTTCCACAGTGGAAGGTCCCAAAACCACCCTCCTCAGGAGCCCTGAGCTTCCTCTAAATGCAGAGCATCTGTCTTCTTTAATCAGGCTGCAAAACCCAAGTTCAGTCCTTCCTTTCAGCGCAGGGCTTGGCCCACAAAGGCCACCAAAGCCCTTTTCACAATGAAGGGGAATCCTTACTCCTAAGAGTGGGGGACATCTGTTTACAGATAACCCAGACCTGTAGGTTCATTGGTTGTTTCAAAGAGGTACAAAATAGAGTTAAACCTCTACCTCCTCACCACTTCCTTTTTTTCAAATCAGCCATAAACTGCCCAAGGACAGTTAGATTTGCAGATTGCACTAAACCACCTCTTATTCCAGGGAGTAGTTGTGACAGTACTGCCACAGGACAGTTTTAAAAGATTCTTGTCAAACCTGTTTACGGTGCCAAAGTGCAATGTAGTGTATTCTTCCTATACTGGACTCAAAATCACTCAACAAATTCCTTCAAATACCAACATTTTTTATGGAATCCTGAAGGTCAGTAGTTGCTTCTGTGAGACCGTCAGAATACATTGCATCAGTGGACATGCAAGATGCCTCATCAGCGCATTCTGCGCTTTCCATTGGCAGACAACCACTTCAAGTTTGTCGTACTGTCCATTGTGATGACTTTGGGAGTAAAGGATAGGACAAAGGTCTTGGCACCTATACTAGCTCTTCTCAGAACTCGGGCATCCAGGTCACAGGTTATCGATCCAAACTTGTGAAGGACTTTCCTACTTTGAAGCTTTTGGAAAATATCCACAAAACAATTTAGATGCCGCAGGCTTTGGCTGGGTTAACAATTTCAACAAATCTGCTCTCGAGCCTTTCCTTCTCCTGGAATACTTGGGTCTGGTTCTGGACACATTCATCCCAAGAAAAAGTATTTCTCACAGAAAAGCAAGTTCTTTTTCTAGGAGCACATGCTCGAAAATTTAAGATCCAAGAGACATCCCACATTGAGATTCTCTGTGAGTTTCTAGGCCTATTGGTAGCCTCTATTGAGACAGGTACCATTTTTCCCAATTCCATGCACAAGCTCTCAAACTATACCTT
Source organism: Lithobates septentrionalis (assembly GCA_037952835.1). Classification (NCBI taxonomy): domain Eukaryota; kingdom Metazoa; phylum Chordata; class Amphibia; order Anura; family Ranidae; genus Lithobates; species Lithobates septentrionalis. The sequence continues at coordinate 3,201,349 of JBBDGP010000206.1, forward strand.
TCATCAACCTGGAAGAAGCAGGCTGCTTCTCTTGATTTTACCGGTGTTCCTGTCCAGCCAAGTAAAGAATTCCCTATCTTGGTGGGTCACTGCCCTAGTCCCAGCAGTGAGGAAAGTCCTTCTTTCCTGGAAGTTATCACAGCAGAAGCAAGTCTGTTAGGGTTTGGAACACTCCTCCCCAGCATAATGGTCCAGGGGTCTGGCTGCCCTGAAGGAAGCGAGCTACGCTATCTCATGGACAACTCACTCTAGCAATAACTGTAGTCTACACCCCAGGAGTGGACACCTGGAAAGCAGATTGCCTCAGCCACCATTGCCTGGGCCATGGGGAACGGGTCTTTCATACAAATGTTTTCAATCTGATATGCCAAAAATTGAGTAGTGTGGGTGGAAAATCCTAGCCTCCAGATTCATCAAACAACCATCTGCTGCCAGAACCAGGGATCCTCTATCTCTAACCTTAGGTGCCTTGATAATTACCTTGCTTTCACGGTAACAGATGCCTTCCCTCCAATGTGCATCCTACCTCATTTTTTGCCTGGTGTGAAAACAGTCACTTCAGTCAGTGATTATTCTGTATTTTGGCCTTCCTACAAACATGTTTTGACCAGAACTTGGCTTTAATTACTCTTGAAGGTCAGGTCTTGGCCTTATCCATTCTTTTTCAAAGGCACCTGGCTTCATTCTCCCTTGTATGGACCTTTTGTCAAACTATCTTATATTAGGCCCATCTTGCAGCGCCTTAAAGTGGATGTAAACCGGTTCATGAAACTTGAGCTGGGCACATATATCTGCAGTGCTTTGTTATCTCTCTTTAAAGCACTAAGTCCATTGGCTTTCTCCTGCTCAGTGTTTCTGTTATCAGCATGATAACTCTTGACAAGTTCTCCATCACAGGAGATAAAACCAGCCTGAAATTTGTGTTGCGGAGGTTGCTATAAATTAGCACAGAGCTAACTATTCACAGAACAGCTCTGAGAGCCCTGAACAATTCAAAGAACAGCTGAACAATCTCTACTCATGAGCAGAGGGGGTGTGTGCCTTTCCTCCAATCAGATGTCTTTGCTGTATGCTCAGGCTTCACTGCAGTGCTAACCAGTATGAGAAAATCTCCTAACACAATCTGAAATTTCTAAACAGTATATAAAGCTGAAGACAGCAGATTTACATGTAAAAATGTAGGGAGATTTATTTTGTCCCTGTGTATCTGAGGCTGCTCACTTCACTGGGTATATGTGCGGGTTTACATCCACTTTTTACGTTTCCTTGGGATCTCAACTTGGTTCTCTCTGTCCTGCAGAAACCATTCCTTGAAACAGAGATATTATCCTAGAGAGTCTCTCACACAAGCTATACGAAAGTACTGCAACCACCCCAGTTTATAGCTAGCCTTTGCAGTAAGGTGCACATGGAAGGACAATGCACTTCATAAATGAACAAAAATTTCCCAGCACACTTCCTAGCTGGACTGCAAAAAAAAACTTATTGACCATGTCTAACAATTCATGGAAAAACAGAGTTTAATTGCACACATCTCCAAGTTGGAGCACGTAAAGCAGGGGATAAATTAGGGCAGGTTTGCCTAGAGAGAACCCACTCCTTAAAGGCAGAGGGACACAATGGACGCACAGCAAAAGCACAGTGGAAGCTGAAGGCATCCAATGTGTCCAGCGAGCAAGCAAAAAGATGGCAACCACCCAGTTTATAATTAGCCTTTGCAGTAAGGTGCACATGAAAGGGCAATGCTCATCACAATAGGACAAAAATTTCCACATGGCACATGTATCCACTGGTGTATATATTCCAACTTGGAGTATTTTATAAAAGTAGCCTTTTTGGTCGCCCTCACGTCTGTCAGATGTTTCTGAACTGGCGGGCCTTTCCTCACACTTAACAATGACTAGATTGTCTTGAGCCCAAGGCCAACCTTTCTCCCAAAGGTGGTTTCAGCATATTCCACCTCCATGAGGACATTGTCCTTCCATCCTTATGCCCTTCTGCTAAGCATCCAAAGGAAATCTCTCTACATTGCCGGGTTGTAACCAGAGCCACTGGAGCATACCTCAAAGCTACAGATGGACAGATTCCCTATTTGTTCTGTCCCCAGAACCTCATAAGGGACACCCTGCTTAAAAGTCCACCATCACATGATGGATAAGGAACCTGATCGCAGTCTAAAGGAGAAATCTCCTGCGTTTTTGTGCCCATTCCACCAGGTTGTTGGCCAGTTTTTGGCCTTTTTGGGACAAAGCCTCTGTTCGTACTTTTTTCAAAGTTTTACCAGGTGGACATTCAATCTTCTGCTGATGCAACTTTTTCCCTCAGGTTTCTCACAGTGGCACTCTTGGGTTGTGTCTCGTTGGGCCTATTGATAGTTATATCCTTCTTGTTACCCAACTTATTTATGGCCGGGGGTTGTCCCATGGTGTATGAATCTGCCTGTGTCTTAGGCAGTACAATTAAACTGGCTGTAAAGGCTAAACATTTTTTACCTGCATTCTCTGCTGTACAGTGACATGCGGTCCTGTAATGCCCACTATGATAAAATGCAGCATGTCTGCATTTTAATGGCAGCACCAGGCTGCATTGTAGTCTGAATAGGACACACAGAAAACTTTTTTTTTTTTTGTGCCCTTGGGGTAACCAACGTTTTTAACAATGCGGTATAACACCAATTATTGTACATGGTACCTTTTTTAAATATGGCCCTTAAAATTGAGCACTCCTTCATTGAGATTTAAGCGGACATCTGCAGTATTGGTGAAAACGTGAGTTGGTTGCGAAGAGCAGTGTATCATAGTAAGTATCCATCCAGCCAGCTCAGTACTCTCTCAGTTCTGCAAGTTTCTCTACTTGCTACTATGCCATATAAGAGATTGGGTGTCAGATTACAGCTGAGCTGCTGGTTGTTGGCTATTTTCCGAAAGGCTTGTTGACACACAGTGTGGTGACTGGCATTTTTCTGCACTGGAAGAGCACCAGTGCTCGGGCACATAAAAAACAGTTGTTTTCTCTGTGCCCTGTTCTCACTGCAACTCAGCCTGCTGGTGCAGTACATAGAGTTCCAATAAAATGCAGACATGGCTGCATTTTATCACAGCTCACAGAAAGGCACAGCAGTGCAACACAACAAATGAAGTGTCACTTTTTGCGCTTTAAATAAAGTTGACTAAAAAAAGGAACTGTGTGATGCTCTAAAAAAAAAAAAAAAAACGCCAAGCATACTAATCCCAACACACACGTTGCTGTTAAAATGGCTGTGCAATTGAGTAGGTGCTGTGGTGACCAAGGGCTGGAACCATTTGAAGTCAAAACAAAAAATGTCAGCAGCACACCAGGGATCTCCGAAAAAGGGGTCCAAAGTTTTAATAGCAATCACATCGTTATAGCAGAAAGCAACGTTTCGGAGCTACACAGGACCCCTTCATCAGGCATGTTATGTCGCATGCTTGATGAAGGGGTCCTGTGTGGCTCTGAAACATTGCTTTCTGCTGTAATGATGTGATTGCTATTAAAACTTTTGGACCCATTTTTGGAGATGCCTGGTGCGCTGGTGACTTGTTTTTTTTTTTTTTTTGCTCTAAAAAATGCATCACAGCACCCGCTTCTATACCTTACTGCAACCCAAAACTGACAGCTGCCCACACGCTGAAACAGAGCATTTAGCATGTAGGCAGTGTGAATGGACCCTAAAAAACAAAAACTGCCTGCGAGTTTAGGCCACATATTGGATGCAAGAGGAAACACCCCCTTGAACTTTTTATAGTTTTGGGTACAGATGGGTAAGGTTAGAACCTCTGCCAAGTTTGTATTACTCTGCATTCCCATGGAGATAGTTATGTGCTTTTTGTCTTGATGACCTTGATTATAAGAGCCCTTTCACACCGGGCCGCCCATAGCGTCGGCGGTTTTAGTGGCGCATTTCGGGCGCTAGCGGGGCGCTTTTACACCGCGCTAGTGGCCGAGAAAGGGTTAAAACCGCCCGCAATGCGCCTCAATAGCGGCGTTTTGCCGGCGGTATCCCAGCGCTGCCCCATTGATTTCAATGGGGAGCAGCGGTGGAGGAGCCGTAAACATACCGCTCCTTCACCGCTCCAAAGAAGCTGCTGGCAGGACTTTTCCTGACGTCCTGCCAGCGCAGTGCTCCGGTGTGAAAGCCCTCGGGCTTTCACACTGGAGACAATGCTGCAGCTCTTTGAGGGCGGATTGCAGGCGCTATTTTTAACGCTATAGTGCCTGCAAAACGCCCTCGGTGTGAAAGGGGTCTAAACTTATAGATTTAAATATACTTTTTTTTTTTTGCTAAAAATTAACATACATACAGTGCTTCCGGAAAGTATTCAGTGCTTCACTTTTTCAACATTTTGCTATGTTACAACCTTATTCTAAAATTGATTAAATTCATTAATTTTTTCAAAATTATACAAACAATACCCCATAATGACAATGTGAAAGAAGTTTGTTTGAAATCTTTGCAAATTTATTAAAAATGAAAAACAAAATCACATATACAGAAGTATTCACAGCCTTTGCTCAATACTTTGTTGAAGCAACTTTGGCACCAATTACAGCCTCAAGTCTTTTTGAGTACGATGCTACAAGCTTGGCACACCTATTGTTGGGCATTTTCTCCCATTCTTCTTTGAAAGGACCTCTCCAGCTCCATCAGCCGTAGCCACTCTTTTGTTATCTTGGCTGTGTGCTTAGGGGCATTGTCCTGTTGGAAGGTGAACCTTCGCCCCAGTCTGAGGTCCAGAGTCAAGGATGTCTCTGTACATTGCTACATTCATCTTTCCCTCGTTCCTGACTAGTCTCCCAGTTCCTGCCACTGAAAAACATCCCCACAGCATGATGCTGCCACCACCATGCGTCACTGTAGGGTATTGGCTAGATGATGAGCGGTGCCTGGTTTCTTCCAGACATGATGCTTGCTATTCAGGCCAAAGAGTTCAATCATTGTTTGATCAGACCAGAGAATTTTGTTTCTCATGGTCTGAGATTCCTTCAGGTGCTTTTTGGCAAACTCCAGGCAGTCTATCATGTGCCTTTCTACTGAGGAGTGGCTTCCATTTGGCCACTACCATACAGGCCTGATTGGTGGAGTGCTGCAGAGATGGTTGTTCTTCTGGAAAGTTCTCCTCTCTCCACAGAGAAACGCTGGAGCTTTGTCAGAGTGACCATCGGGTTCTTCATCACCTCATTGCTTAAGGCTCTTCTCCCCCGACCGCTCAGTTTGACCGGGCGGCCCACTCTAGGTAGAGTTCCTGTGGTTCCAAACGTCTTCCATTTACAGATGATGGAGGCCACTGTGCTCATTGGGGCCTTCAATGCTGCAGAAATTTTTCTGTACCCTTCCCCAGATCTGTACCTTGATACAATCCGGCCTTGGACTTTATGGCTTGGTTTGTGCTCTGACATGCACTGTTAATTGTGAGACCTTTATATAGACAGGTGTGTGTGCCTTTTCAAATCATGTGCAATCAACTGAATTTACCACAGGTGGTCTGCAATCAAGTTGTAGATACATCTCAAGGATGATCAGTGGAAACAGGATGCACCTGAGCTCAATTTTGAGTGTCATGGCAAAGGCTGTGAATACTTGTGTACATTCATATTTTTCCTGTTTTTTATTTTTAATAACTTTGCAAAGATTTCAAACAAACTTCTTTCACATTATCATTATGGGGTATTGTTTGTAGAATTTTGAGGAAAATAATGAATTTAATCCATTTTGGAATAAGGCTGTAACATAAAAAAATGTGGAAAAAGTAAAGCGCTGTGAATACTTTACGGATGCACTGTATCATACCAGACAGCAAACAAAATACAATGGCAGCATTTTCCGTATTCTAACCAGACAAAGAATACCATCAAGTTCACAACATATGCATTTGCAATCCATTTAGGAGATATCCTTCATGGTGTTGAACAGGAGCAATAGTGCACCTTCATGAGAACATTTGCATACAAATAACTTAAGGGATAACTAAGGCACACATATATTCTAGCGGTCCAATAATGCGTCAAGACATAAATGCCTTGAGTGAAAACATTCAAGTGCAATCACAACAAGTACAAATATCAATCAGAAGCAGTAGACACCGAATTTTTCCCATCCTCCCCAAACCTTGTCGAATTTGGAGGGCGCTACCCTTCTAGCATATGTAGCTTTGTAAAAGGTGGGGGCTTTGTTTATCAGAGCCTTCCAAGCACATAGTGATATTGCAGGGGACGTCTTCCAGGAGAGAATATGAACTTTCCTAGCATAAAAAAATAACAGGGTGAGCAAATTAGTTAAATAGTAATGATGATGGACTATTTCCAGATACAGATGAAGGTCCACAATCCTTGCTAATTATTCAAAAGTATAAAAGTGGGGGAGAGAGCCTGAGCTACCTCCTATAATTTGGGATTTTTAAGTGGACAAAATCATCTGTATAACAAGGTAAGCACAAACTTTAGAAGTTTGAATAAAATTACATTTTATTGAATACAAAAACACATATAATCAAGTGAAAAAAAAATCATGAGCTACAAACAGTCCATTAGAGATACTTAGTACTAATTATTATTAGTCCGAATATTGCTGGTAAAGATGCTTGAATATGCGATGTGCCAACATGTTTCGCAGATTTCCTGCTTCTTCAAGGGCGTCACTTATTTCCGTTGGTATCTCTAGATTATATAAATTCATGTTAGGTACTGTTTTATAGTTACATCATTCAGATACAATTTCCTGCGCTAATAGGAGTGCTTACCCAGTATAGGTTATCAATGCCTAAAAAATGGGGCCTGCAAAGCCCAACTCATATCAGAAGGCTCAGCCCACTTACAGCCGATCACTACCCCAGGGCAGTCAGAGCGCACGGGGTTGGAGAATGGGATGTCGGATCACGTACTATCCAGCCTAGTAGATAAATGTATCCTGTGTGGAAAAAACGATTTACCAATTGGTTTTGTCTGCTAGATTCCATTGCCATCTTTTTATCTTTTTATCAGGGAGAGGGACATTGGGTTTTTTTAATTTATTTTACTAATTTTTGGTTCTCACTGTTACTATCTATAGATCCTTAATAGCCATATTGATCCCATGACGCCGTATCCCCTTTGGTCATTCAAACCCTTTTATATCATTTTGAAGCATCTAAGAGGAAATAATCATCCAGATAAATACATCTAAATTATGTTTTTCTAAAGATACATGATGAGTTTTGAAAATCAAATAAATAAATAAACATATATATCCATATACTTATACAATAGGATGTGTCTGCTCCTATATTAACAGCAGGCACATCCCCACTAAACATTGCAGACTACACCCATATAAATGGGATGCACTGTCCCCTTTCTTTATCCATACCATTATTAATCTACAATATAGCGCTGAGACAATGCTCCAGACGTCATTCCCAAATTGTATCTGAATGATGTAACTATAAAACAGTACCTAATATGAATTTATATAATCTAGAGATACCAACGGAAATAAGTGACGCCCTTGAAGAAGCAGGAAATCTGCGAAACATGTTGGCACATCGCATATTCAAGCATCTTTACCGGCAATATTCGGACTGTTAATAATTAGTACTAAGTATCTCTAATGGACCGTTTGTAGCTCATGATTTTATTTCACTTGATTATGTGTGTTTTTGTATTCAATAAAATGTAATTTTATTCAAACTTCTAAAGTTTGTGCTTACCTTATTATACAGATGATTTTGTCCACTTAAAAATCCCAAATTATAGGAGGTAGCTCAGGCTCTCTCCCCCACTTTTATAGGGTGAGCAAATTAGAAATGGCTTTGGTGGGAACCAAAGGGTCTACCAGGCTTAGAAGACATACCTCAATAGTGGGAAACATAGTAGTGGCCGTAACCAATTTAACACATGTCCAATATTGTTGCATGCCTGGGCACTCCCAAAATATATGAAGGCAGTTAGCAGTCTGAGAGGACTAACACAAGACAGTTGGAGAACTGTCCGCTGTATAGTTTAGTTAATCTAGCCAGAGTAAGGTCAATTTTAGGAATTTATCCTGGAATTTATTCTATAGGAATTCATACTGGATCAGATGATCCCTGGCTGACACCAATGTAGTGAAAGGGGCTTCCCACATGCCATCCCAATCATAGTTGTCAAGCCTAGAGACATCATTAACCCATGCATTGCGGCAAGGCAACAGGAGTTTACCTGTTTATGTAAACTATTGTTTATAGATAGAAGAGAGTTCCTTGGTTAAAGGATAAGTTCACCTTCCACAGCATATTACATGTTACACCAATAGTCGGGGTGTAACATGTTATAGATGCAGCCGCTTCTGCACGACCCAACCCCCACCACTAGCCCTCCCCCCATTGTTTTGCTACAATCCTAATTAAAGCTGTCTCTGTGGAACTAGCAACTTGACTCAATCAACTACCCTTCAACAGGGGTCTTTTTTGTTAAAAGGGTTTCTAATTCAACCTAGTGACAGGACTGACTTTGTTACGCATGGTGCATGTCACTGAGATCAAAAGTCTGATCCATAAATATTACCCACTCCAATTAACACAAGCCTTGTCATAGGTGTGTGCATGCATGGTTGTAGCGTGATGCAGCTGCTCTTAAACAGACAACGTTGTCTATTTTTAACATGATCTTGGTGTTGGTGGTGGGTACCTGGTCTTGGCTCTTTTTGTATTAAATATATTTTTCTAATAAAATGTATCCCTTATTAAAAAGAAGCATGGTCCGCCTGTGTCTCTTCTCAGTGGGAATCCTTCCCCTGTAAATCTTCTCTTTCTATGTTGGGGTATTTCCCCTCATTTGCTCTTTTGGTTGGCACTCATCAAATAGACAGGAAATAAAGAAAAATTTTCCAAACGTGTACATTACAGTAAAATGTATTGTAACAAGAAAAAAAAACACAGTATTGGCTGGCATTGGGCTCCCAACACTTGAATGGTCAGAGTATCCACTTTAGCCACCAACTTTTAGCAATGGTGAATTGTACCAAATAACTGTATTCTATAGATGACAGATGCCCTGCATTAAAGTCTAAAAACTGCACTTGCCTACAGCATATTATAGCTTTTTGTTTGGTGTAAAGCAGGGGTGTCCAACATTTTGACCTTCCTTTTTCCCCATTGGAAGAAGAAGAAAAAGAAGAATTGTCTTGGGCCACACATAAAACACAAACAATAAGGATAGCTGATGAGCAGAAAGCAGTCAACAATCACTGATATAGATAAAGTACCTATCTGAGTAATAAAATTTAATTTTTTTAATATTTTCATTATAAAAGTAAAAGAGGGCAATAAAAAACTAGTGCCATATTTGACACTTTTTTTGTAAACTAACACCTAAATATCTGGTTTGATGAATATAGTAGAAATTCACAATGACTTCATAAGGTGCCCTTCAGATAATTTGATTCTAATTTTTCCGTTCGTGTGCTTCATCCTTGAAAATAGTTGCTCACAAATATAGGTGCTGCCGAAAACTGATGACATGAATAAGGCGTGATTTGTGAAGAGTGGGAGATTTCTTTGGAAAGATGAAACCTAGTAAAGCACAGTAAAAAGACAAAAATTACATTTTGGCAAATTTTTCTTCCGCCACATGTTCAGGAATTGTAAAAGCATTTTTACAAAAGACCCCCCTCCAAAAGAATAAAAATTTTTAAGTAAGTTTAGGATTTTGTGTTGGGCCGCAGGTTGGACACCCCTGGTGTAAAGTTTACCAATTGTAAGAGACAGAGTATGCCAGATTATTTTTTAAAATATGTTCTGTAAGTCAAAAGTAGTCTAAGTTAAGATTTTCATTTCTAACATTAGTAGAGAAGGGCTTTTAACATAGGGTTTTAAATCTTATATTGTTTTTCTTTTTCACATTTAAGCAGTCTGGAAAGAAGAGAAAGGTAAGTTTATAGTTTTAAAACAAACGCATGAAACACCATTTCCCCTAAATTGCTGAGCCAAGCTTAGTGTTTTGTATTTCAAACTGTATGGCTTGCACTCTGCAGCATATCTGGAAGCGCTTTAGTTTTTACCATGAAAACGTATTTATATGTTGAAAAAGGATCTTTTTTTCTATGCTTTACTGTATGTATTTGTTTTACTACAAAGGAAAGAATATCCACCTCATGTCCAGAAAGTAGAAGTTGATGTTGGTAGTATGCCTCAAAAGCCAGGTAAGTTCATCTGTGTTTGTTAACAATTGCTACAACATTGCTCACCGATGGTAGTCCTTTGTACATCTGTCTTGTTAAAGCAAAAAAAAGGAGCTGCGCTAACTAAATAATGATATGAGGTAATATTCCATATCCCTACAAGGTGAGCAAAGGGTATGCTACAAGTGGGATTGTGAAATAAGTTAAAGAGAAAAAATCCTTGGAAGTAAGTGAAAAAACAACAATATGCCAGAGAAGAAAAATTACAGTGAAAAAATATGAATGTGATGTCAATAAAATAAATTGATAATGATGTGATATCAATAAATGAATACATTCTGACACTCAAATGAATAGATGTTACCACCTCTGTATAGATAAAAATGTTAAACTCTGTGAAAAAACTAAAACAGCTCATGTGGCTGAATGAACAAAAGTCCATGTGTGATAATTAGGGTTGTCCCGATACCACTTTTTTAGGACCGAGTACAAGTACCGATACTTTTTTTCAAGTACTCGCCGATACCGATTACCGATACTTTTTTTTTAATGTCACTTGACAGGTTTTTTTTTTGCTATTTTTTGGGGGGGGAGGGGTGAACGTTGTATGTGTGTGTGTTTTTTTTTTTTTTTTTTTACAATTTTTATTTTTTACAATAATATTTTTTTATTCTTTATTGTTTTTTTTTTTTTTTTTTTAATCAGCCCTTTTTGGGGGGCTTTGGTGAGATATCAGGGGTCTTAACAGACCTCTGATATCTCCCCCTTGAGACAGAGAAAGAGACAGAGGATAGAGATTCCCCAGTCCCTTTCTCTGCAGCGTCAGCTGCACTGAGAATGAATGGAGAGAAGACAGCGGCTCCTCTCCATTCATAAACTGACACATCGTAATCACAGGAGATTACAATGTTTCAGTTATGTGAATGGACAGAGTCAGCTGACTTTATCCATACACAAAGGAAGGAGGAGGGGGACGGAGGAACGGAGGGGGAGATAAGGAGAGAGGAATGCAGGGGACAGATAAGGAGAGACCAACGGAGGGGGACAGATAAGGAGAGAGGAACGAAGGGGGAGTATGGAGGGGGACAGATAAGGAGAGAGGAATGCAGGGGACAGCGGAGAGGCACAGAGGAAAGGAGGGGGCACGGAGGAGGATGCAGTGACAGTCAGCTGTGAGCGATCACCGCTGTATGTCACTAAAGCTGGTGAAAGTCGCCGGGGGAGAATCTTGTAACTCCCCCACGCGCCGATCACAGCTGTCTTCCAGGTATCGGGGGAAGCATCGGGAGCATTTGCCCGAGTACAAGTACTTGGGCAAATGCTCGGTATCGGTGCCGATACCGATACTAGTATCGGTATCGGGACAACCCTAGTGATAATAGTGATCATACAGAATCAATCATGGATCGCAACGTGCAAAAAAATGAAATGACAAACGTCCATGCAAATTGACTCGTGACTCTTCTATGGTGATACAACACAGGACCCCCCAGGAAAAGTGACAAGTAGAAAATGCCTCCACCACAGCAAACACTGCCGCTTACCGGAACACGGTGGTCCCTTATTACAGGGGACCACACTGAGCAGATGGCTATTACCCCAGCTCGGGATCTCTGTGGCACGCAATGAACTCCTCAGCCTCAATAGCGATGGTCCGCAGGTAGGTCAAATCAGGCCCGGTATTGAAATCCCCATAAAACGACAAAGGCTCACATAGTGTAAAACCCTTCACATTTATTCAAGTATTAGAGACGAATGGACACTTGCGGTTAAGCAGATAAAAACAGACATAAAATTGAGCCGGTCGGCCTCGAATACAGCCCGTAGCTTCCGGGACTAAGCGTATATCGGTGACGTCAGTATGTCGCCGCTCCTCCCTACGTGTTTCGTCATCAACAGGACATCGTCACGGGGCATTTATTCATTTATTGATATCACATCATTATAAATTTATTTATTTTATTGACATCACATTAATATTTTTTCACTGTAATTTTTCTTCTCTGGCATATTGTTGTTTTTTCACTTACTTCCAAGGATTTTTTTTCTTTAATTTATCTCACAATCCCACTTGTAGCATATCCTCTGCTCACCTTGTGAGGATAAGTAATATTACCTAATATCATCATTTAGTTAGCGCAGCTCCTTTTTTTGCTTTATCTTTGTCTGGTGTTGTATAACATTTTGAGCTGCAGCTTCAAGTTTTTCAGTTAAATTTATTTGTCTCAACGCAGCTCTTGGAGAGGAGCATATGAGGATAATTTATGGACATATGTGCATAAACATATGCATGTGTATGTTCATTCCAGTGGCTATATTAAATGAGTATTACAGCCAAGAAAATTAGTTTACCCACATACACTTCTAAACACATGTAGACACACAGAATTATATGCATCTTGTTGACCTGGATTTTTCTGCAAGCTTCTGGTAGGACAACTCAGTATTTCTGGCATTTTAAAACACCAATGTGCGTCAGACCTGAAAGCTATTCTACCCTTTATGCATGATTACCCTTCATACTGTATATCAAACCAAGCTGTTATTACAGAACAGGTTGTACTACTGCTGTACACGAAAAAATTTGTATTTCAAATTTGTGTTTTTATTCTTTTTTTGGTGCATCAAGCAGTAATGACCACAGGTAATCGCTGGCTGTGCAGACAGCTGCAAATACCTGTGGCGGCCAGCGACCTGTCATTTTGTAGTGAACAGGGCCAGTAGCCACTCAGAGATGCAACAGGAATTTGATTCCTGACACTACTATGCGTACTAATCTTAATCGCTGGTGTGAATGTAGCCTTAGGGCCCTACTTATAATGGAGAGCAACTATCACTGTCTGAAACTTCATGGTTGGCATTTTTAGAGCTTTTCATAATGTCGACTGTAGTGTTATGAAGTTCTTTCCTCTTAGCGCAACAGAGAGAAATGCTTGATTGGTAGAGAGGCACAATTCGTTTACCAGGGCAAAACTTTATAAATGCAAGGATCTCTTCCCTTTTATTCTAAGAAAAATGCATAGAACAAAGTTTTTAAGTTGGGCCCTTACAGTGTTAAAAATTGACCATCACAAGTATAATATGTAATAATCTTGAAATATAAAGTTTTTACTGAAGATTGAAGTAATAGTGTTTTTGTTTCTTGTTGTTGAAGGCACTCCAGATGCAAGGTTGCATGATGACGGAGAGTTAGAACCTCAACTTAGAAGAAAGGTTCAGACACGGCGTAACAACTTAAATGAATGCAATTTGCCTGTGACTCCTGTTCAGCTGCGTGTATCGCAGACAGAGGTCTGTTTTAATCCACTTTCATTCTTGTGTGTGTGTATGCATGTACAGTGTCTCACAAAAGTGAGTAAACCCTTCACATTTTTGTAAATATTTTATTATATCTTTTCATGTGAAAACACTGAATAAATTACACTTCGGACACTGGGCCGCAGGGCAGTATTCCAACATAAGGACCCCAGACACACCTCCAAGACTACCACTGCCTTGCTAAAGAAGCTGAGGGTAAAGGTGATGAACTGGCAAAGCATGTCTCCAGACCTAAACCCTACTGAGCATCTGTGGGGGGCATCCTCAAGCGGAAGGTGGAGGAGCGCAAGGTGTCTCTAACATCCACCAGCTCTGTGATGTCCTCATGGAGGAGTGGAAGAGGACTCCAGTGGCAACCTGTAAAGCTCTGATAAACTCCATGCCTAAGAGGGTTAAGGCAGTGCTGGAAAATAATGGTGGCCACGCAAAATATTGACTCTTTGGGCCCAATTTGGACATTTTCACTTAGGGGTGTATTCGCTTTTGTTGCCAGCGAATTAGACATTAATGGCTGTGTGAGTTATTTTGAGGGGACAGCAAATTGACACCGTTATACAAGCTGTACTTACTACTTTATATTGTAGCAAAGTGTAATTTCTTCAGTGTTGTCACATGAAAAGATCTAATAAAATATTTACAAAAATGTCAGGGGTGTACTTACTTTTGTGAGATTATATATGTGTGATTTATATATATATATATATATATATATATATATATATATATATATATATATATATATATATATATATATAATTTTTTTTTAAATTTTTTTCCCTTTTAAACTATATGTTAATGTGTTATGCCTTACTTACATCACACATTTGTATATACTGTATGTAGTCTTGGTTGATTTTCTTTTCAAAAGTGTGCTAGTTTTTTCTTATGGCAAGCACCAGTGTTAAAAGTAGGTCTTGTGATATCTTAGGGAAGAAAGAAATGACTGTTGACTAATTTCACTTCTCGCACCCTAATCCATCAGTTATTTAAATTACTGTACTATTTTTTTTTTTCTCTCTGACAGAGCATGGTGCAAAATGAACCTTTTCAATGTTGTGCATCTTGTGGTAAAGACTATAGGAATAAGACAAAATGCCAAAGTTGTGGAGGTACACAAAAACTTTACAGACAAAACACCTCCATGTCTGAATCACCTGCTTCCCTAGCTCGGCCTTCAATTCATCAAAACGAAACTGTAGAAACTCCTGTCAACAAAATAAGTGCTAAGAACTTTTATGGCTCTTGTTATATTAAGGTTCCCATGGATTCCATTTCAAAAAATGAAATGTTAAGGTGGAAAACAAATACACCAAATGGGAAAATAGGACTTTCTGCTGAAAGCAAGATTACAAAAATTGCAAGAATTAGGAGTACTAGATCATCAGAACCAAATGACACAAGTAAGCAACAACAATTGTTTTTCTTTCCATTTTTATACACTACAGCGATCATTTTTTTCACATGCTTCAAAAGTAGAGTAGATGTCTACATTTCATAATGTCTCAAAAAATATTTATGGTAAACAAAAATGTGTTTAAGACAGGTCTTGTGGCACAAAGAAATAAGAGCGATTATGGTTTACAAAAAACCCAAAGAAGAGAAGGGGGAGTTGACTTTTCTTGATCACAGAATACAGCAGAGTTCGTTCTTAGACTATTTGGGAATGTTCCAGGTCCAGGTTCCTGGACACATGGCAAATAGCAAATAGCAAAGCTTGACACAGCACAGTATAAATCCTCTCACTCTGGCAGCATTGCCTCAGCTTTTTGCTAGCTTCAGTAGGTGATGGACCCGTTCATCTCTGCTGAATGAGTTTTTTTCTGCTTAAATGCATAGATTTGTACTTGAACTGCCTTTGTGTCTCAGTGCTGTTTTTTGGATCAGTCCCTACAGATGCTTGTATCCAAAAGGCACAGTACCAGGACACCTGTGGAGTAACAGGAGAGATATGTGAGCTGCATTGGCACAATATTTCACCTGTGTCACTCACTTTGACAGGCATTTGTACCTGTGGGTTAGCTGGTGGGTTGTTACAGGTTCAGAGCTGTGATCTGTTATGGCAGACCCCAGTCCCTGAAGACCCTGCGGGGAATGTCTGCCCAGCATTAGGTGAAAATTGAGCCAATTCTTGACTCTGCTATGTGTACAGTAAGTACCCCTGTTATGTTGGGGGTTCGATTCAAAGTTTGAAGGAGTGGTAACAAATGATTCTTATATACGGTGCATATTGTGCATGCTGACATCGAAAAACATAAAAACAAGTGAGCAGTATTTTAAAAGGTTTTGTTTGCACATAAGAGAAGTATATTATTTTACATAGACAGCGTAAGGTGAAAGTCTTTGTTGGAAGGTGACAGCAACGTGCTAACATGCACACGTTGCGATTAAAGTGCTAAAAAACGCATCCACAGGAACAGTCCTTGTGTGTGGTTGTGACAGCAACGTCCTGGCATGCACACGTTGCAGTTAGGGTGCTAGGGGAAATCGCATCGAATGTTTTCTTCGTGTGCTAGACCACTTAAGTGGGTAATGGCCCCTTACCTTCAAGTAATAGGGCAAAAGCATGTGGCAAGAAAACTGCTTGAAAACGTCCGCCTATGGGTTCCAGCGCGTCCCTCTCTATCCTGGATCCTGGATCCTGGGTTGGGGTTCCCTCAGGTGTGGTGCAGGGGAGTTGTAATCAGCAGAAGAGAAGCCAATAGTGTAATCCAGTTTCTCTTCTGCTGATTACCCCCTATGAATACAACTCCCCTGCACCACACCTGAGGGAACCCCAACCCAGGATCCAGGATCCAGGATAGAGAGGGACGCGCTGGAACCCATAGGCGGACGTTTTCAAGCAGTTTTCTTGCCACATGCTTTTGCCCTATTACTTGAAGGTAAGGGGCCATTACCCACTTAAGTGGTCTAGCACACGAAGAAAACATTCGATGCGATTTCCCCTAGCACCCTAACTGCAACGTGTGCATGCCAGGACGTTGCTGTCACAACCACACACAAGGACTGTTCCTGTGGATGCGTTTTTTAGCACTTTAATCGCAACGTGTGCATGTTAGCACGTTGCTGTCACCTTCCAACAAAGACTTTCACCTTACGCTGTCTATGTAAAATAATATACTTCTCTTATGTGCAAACAAAACCTTTTAAAATACTGCTCACTTGTTTTTATGTTTTTCGATGTCAGCATGCACAATATGCACCGTATATAAGAATCATTTGTTACCACTCCTTCAAACTTTGAATTGCACCAGCACCTTTTGTTAGCACCACACACTTTGCTGGTTTTAATATAGTCGCACGTTTATTATGCACTCTATTCTCCCGTTCTAATTTTAAACCAGCCACTGGTGCTTTGATAACCTCACCACTACGTTTTTGTATTGTAATTTTATGGATTTTATTTCAGGTGATTGAAGTGTTATTCGTTATTTTTTATTTCATTTTAGTATACCTATGTTATGTTTATACATTATTGAAGGAATTGAACACTCATAATCCTGTCACCTTCGATATACACAATTCCTTCCATTCTTATGCTATTTCACTTGTTTTACCAAGCGCATTATTGTTTATTCACTAGTCTCCACAATAAGGATCAGCGCAGCACCACCCACTTTATACATTTATCTCAAAGGTCAGGTGTTTACCTTATCGGTGTATGCGGCTTTTCCACCCCTAGCCTCTTCCATAACTGATAGCGCGGGAATAACCCCCCTATTCACTATGTTGGGGGTTCCCCTTATGCTGTCCCCTGTCACTGGGTGATTAATGGGACTTGCATGCAGGGGGCAGTTTCCCTGTTTCACCTGTGACCTTTGAGCTCCCAGTCTGTTATACGCCTATAGAGAGGTCTGTGGACTTTCCCTGGTCAGTTCTGGGTGTGCACGTGCCACCCTATTTGGTTGCCGATTCCTCCATTCTAACGAGCATGCATGGCTGGCTGCCTTTTACACAAGTGCGGCCTGGCTGCACAGGTATTGCCTCCCTGCCTGTGTTATTGCACATTTGAGGGCAGGAGAACTCAGTAGGCATGTGTGGGTGCCATTCTGGAATCCAGCCTTTTTGCAACAGGACATCAGCTGATTAGTTTGTTGTTTGTTTGTACATCTCCAACAGCACAGTGTGCAGCACAACTGGTGACCTCAAAGCCTTCGGGTGGTGGGACACTGCGAGACTACCCCTCACCCCTTATTGGTGCAAGTATGCAGGATTTGTGTATTGTGCCCCCTTTTGGTGCAATATGACTCCACTAGAGGGATTTGCAATCCAAGCTCCCTTATGCCTGACTGTCTTTGACCCACAAATTTATTTATGGGGCAGCAAACGGGATCTGGCTCTTGGGCAACCTTCTGGTTCTTCCTAGCTCCTTCAGGGGTTTCATCCTTGGGGACCTTCTTTTCAAAGCGCAATTCTGTGCTGCCTATTCGACTGATGGGACAGTAGGCAGATATGCATAAGCATTTATGGAGAGATGACTGTAAGAGGTCTAAATCTCTGTCCCCATAGAATTTTCCTCCATTCCTCCAGCTTGTTAGCACTTCACTTCTGATGTTTGAAGCACAGGGGACTTAAAGAACACCTCATCCAGGTGAGATGCATTGCACTAGTGAGCCATGCCTCTCTTTTATATGGAACAAAGCTTAAAGGCAATTGTGTGGCATCCTGTAGAATCCCAGGTCCGTGTCTGTGTGTAGCGGATGCAAGGTCCCAAGATTGGAAGGGGGGGGGGGGCGACGTCTTTTTTTTTTTTTTTTTCTTTTTTTTTTTTTCCCCGGTATAAGGTTGGACTTGGGCTGCTGTAAACCCACACTGAAAAGGTTAAATCTGGAATCCCCAAACTTGTTAAAAAAGAGGGGGGGGGGGGGCACTTCATTGTTTTTTACTTTGTTTTTGGGCATTGGTGGTTAGCGGGAGCAAAAAAAAAAAAGCCCCGTCATTGGTGGTCAGTGTGAGAAAAATAAATGCCCCTGCATTGGTGGTTAGTGGGAGGAACAAAATGCCCCGGTATTAGTCGGAATAATGCCCGTGGCAGTGGTCAGTGGCAGTAAAAAAATGCCCCTTTTTGTCAGCGGTCAGAATGGAACCCTTGGTGTTGTGCCCCTGTGTCCAGGGCCTTCCATCAGGGGGGGTACAGGCAATATACTAGTAAGGGGCCAGAGCGTCCCAAGGGGCCCGCTGGTC